>CM062292.1:293063352-293780852 GCA_031216915.1 Pictodentalium vernedei | reverse complement strand
AGACTGGATGTTTCCAAGACAAATATATGTGTATATACATATATATTCTTGTATTTCCTCCAATATCGAAGAGCACATATCAATCAATCAAACAAACGTAAGACATTTTAAGTTTCACGATTTCATACTAACTTTGAAAGACACTACAAGCCAATAAGAACGTTCATAAGGAAGGTTCAATTTCAACTAAAGCTTCACCTTTATCTGGAAAACCTAGATATCGCATCACAGGCCTCCATAATTTGGTTCGTGGAAAATTTACATGCCCTCTTTGAACACGTTCTGCAAACATCATTATTACTGTTTCACTTAAACAGTCCTTCAAATTAACATGCACGGGATAAGAAGTACACGACTTGACACTTGTATTCAAGTTATTTCCTACACAAGAGAAATTACTAAAACTGTACTTTTGTGGAGGGATAGCTCTCGCAACGGAATGCAAATAGCGATTCATTTGTTATATTTATAGTTGCATGGTGTCGTATCAACAGTTACAAGGAATACTTTGGCAGCAATAAACGGGTCTGGATTTAATATTTACTCTCATAAATAATCTGTAACAATTCAGTAATAGTAGCGATTTACAGTATGTTTACATTTGTAGGAGATTATAAGCCATGTTATTGCATAAGTACGAAGAGTTAACGTTGGCGCAAGTAAGTTAATAGTTGCCATATACACTTTTGGTTGAAGTGTTTACGCGCCTCCTCGATAACAAAGTCTAGACAGGGATGGTGCTATAGCTATGGGATCCCACATATTGCCCTTCGAATCACAAATTTTGGGTAGAATCGAATAAGACAGAGGACATCGAGTCGAACTGAATGTCCACTCGAATGTCACCGCTCTTCATGTTGCTGACATTGTACCTTCTTTTTTACAACCCTACATATTGTCAATCTTCACTCAAGTAACGGAGACCCTGCAACATTTCATTTTAGAAAGCCACAAATATTTGCCGAGTAGAACAAGACTCCCTGGGAAACTAGTGAAACAAAATGGTATGGAAACATGAATGATAATTGGATGAGGAATGACACGAGGAAAAGGGTCAATTTTATAGTTGAGAGAATGGATAAAGCGCTAATGATGGGAAATATGAAACCGTTTTTGACTGAATGAAGGGAGATTAAGAGGGAAGGTGGGGATAAATACTCCGGCGGGATACTGGGCTGATGTAGGCTTCCTCGTTAGAGGACCGCGAAAAATCAGCGGAATTATTATTATTAACCCTTTGAATAAGAGAGGCCGCTTTTCCGTCCTAGGTACATGATACTTCAAAATTTCTCTAGGATGTGAATGTGGATCTGAATGTACGGGGTAAACCAATCAATATCTGCAACGTGCAGCCCATAGGCTGCGCGTTGAAAATATTAATTGGTATTAATGGGTATACCCCCCAAGTAATGAACATGGACTCTTCCAATTGTTGCCATTGAACTGGCAGGGAAGATACCACCAGAGTTGAAAGGGTTAAGTGCTGCATTCAATGGGGATTCGCTGTTTGAGCAAATCAATCAAAAATGGAAATATTCTAGAGCGGAATCAAAGTAGCTTCGGAACCTCCTTGAACTATTCATCTGCAAAGGAGACCTGATGATAGAAGATGAGTCCAAGAGGAGACACTTGGTAGGGCTTTTAGAACATCTCGATGATTCGAAAGTTTCCGAATCTCCGAGACTCGAATCGAATAGAATCATCGCGACGATTCGAATAGAATCGAATTTCGATGCTTTGCAGGACCCTTATCCAAGAATACACGAAACTTATCGCCAACAGCACAGATGGATGATCCATCCCAAACGCCCCGAAGGGTTTGGGTGAAGAATGGGATGGGAAATAGTGTGTCCTAAAGCTAGCCCTGCTGCCAATGATATACGAGACAAGATGTATAGAAGCAACTTCTCGCGCGGCAAATTGTCTCGAGAAGAAAAACAAAGTTGCGTAAGTTGATAATGTTCTGTTGAAAGTATTATAGTCTCCCCTCAAAGGTCCATTAGCTGAAACTTAACTTGTGCTTGTGATGCTTTTCACGAAAACACTGTAAAAAGCTTTCGTTAATAAACAGCTGCGCCATGAGTGCATGATACGCCCGTTATTAATTACAAGAGGGAAGCACACAATATGAGTATACATGTGTACTTGTCAGGTTTTTTTATATTCTTGTACAATAATCATAACCAACAACATACTGTGTTCAATAATTTGGAAATAAAATTATTTGAATTTCATGTATATATCTTATGTCTATAGAGATCATAACTTCAAGAAAAAATCAACGATTTTCTAAGTAATAAAGTCCCATAACTCTGTAATGACTACTCGAACGGCGATACCAACCGCAACCGAGCTTCCTTCCATAAACATAAACCACCTACCAAAACATCGTGAAAATCTCTCGAAGCGTTCTCGAGTTATCGTACGACGTGTAAAAAATCAACAATTTTCCAAGTAATAAAGTCCCATAATTCTGGAATGACTAATCGAACGGCGACACTAAACGAAAGGGAGCTTCCCTCCATCGATATACACCACCTACCCAAAAATCACGAAAATCTCTCAAAGCGTTCTCGAGTTATCGTACGACGTGTAAAAAATCAACAATTTTCTAAGTAATAAAGTCCCATAACTCTGGAATGACTAATCGAACGGCGACACAAAACGAAAGGGAGCTTCCCTCCATCGATATACACCACCTACCCAAAAATCACGAAAATCTCTCAAAGCGTTCTTGAGTTATCGTACGACGTGTGACCAGACGGACAGACAGACGGACGGACGCTCCAACATTTCGGGTTTATGGGCTACCGAAAAATCATTTTGTATGTCCAAAACCTTATTTTACCCAGAACCCCACGCCTCCACCCTAGAACTTATATTTAACCCTAACCCCACCCCTCCACCCCAAAACCACACCCTAACCCTACCCCACCCTGACCCTAAATCCTAAAAGCCCACCCCAGACCCTAACTCCCACCCACCCCGGGACCTAACCCCCAACCTTAAGCCCTACTCTGGGGCTACCCCTAACCCCCACCCCACCCCACCCCACCCCACCCCACCCCTGACCCAACCCCACCCTAGCCAAACCAATAGGATTAGGACCTATTTTTCGGTTTAGAGGCTACTAAAACTAAAACCTCACCCCTGACCCCAACCCTAACCCCCGGGACCTAACCCTCCACAACCTTAAGCCCTACTCCGGGGCTACCTCTAACCCCACCCCACTCCTAACCCTAACACTACCTTAATTTGGAGGTAGCCCCTAATAATAATATCCCCTAAACCCCCAATGTTGGCCCGGACAGACGGACAGCGGTATACCGTAATACGACCCGTTTTTTTCAAAACGTGCATATAAAAATACGATGAAATACTGGCAACCAGCTTCCGGTTTATCAACTTGAATTTTATTGCAACAACTGCTTATGAGTATGATCATACGAGATTTTAATATAAGAGTACGCGGAAAGTGCTTTCAAATACCAAATAATAGAAGAGTTCACATGTCTATTGGAGCTAGCTATAGCAGAAGAAACGTAGGAGATAACATGAACGTTGGTGGGCCATTCACTAGCGTAAATATTAACTGATAATACCCGAAAATATATTGTTCTAGGGGCAACCTGTTCGAATGTTCCCAATCCGAGCCGAACTACCACCCAGACATGACCCCTATACACATTTCCAGCGACTTTGTTTAATTCAACACATTAAAACGTATTCTCTCAGAACAAACACGACTATCCAGAAGGAGATGTGGTGTCATCAAATCCAAGCCACAAGCTGAGTTGTATTACTCGAAACTGAACGTGATGTTGTGATTATTTTTTGTTTAGAAACTGGAGAGTGTTTTGATTTTGTTCTTGTGTTCAATTATCGAGGAAGTGTGGCACAATACGCCACAACGTAGCATGTTGTCTGTACCTTCAATTGGTATAAAGAGAAACAGAGGTCTGGGGATCAGACAAACACCACCCACACATATGCTTCAAGTTAACCACTTTAGTGGCAAGAGCAATGCTCCAGCATCATGCAAGTATCTTTATCTTACAACTCTCTTAATGATCCTTTCTGCCTCGGAAGGTTGGTGTTTTGAGAGGAGTACGTGGAGGATATTCTTTCCCTTTCCAGGTACAAGTGGAGATTCTTTCATCTTTAACCCTTTACCTAAAACGAAAAACAGACGACACTTACAAACAAAACTATTTTTGTTTCATTTTTTGCGTCAAAAACATAGCTTATGACCCCTCATTGGAATGTACTCGGTGAGCTCGTCCCAATGAGGGGTCATAAGCTATGTTTTTGTGACAGAAAATGAAAAAGTCATAAAAATTGAATGGTGAATTTTGTGAATAGCGCTGGCTGGTTTTGGCCGTTACGTTGGGTAAAGAGTTAAATGATCACTTGGAGGCCACACACCAGACAATACTGTTTTATTGAGTTGAAAATTTATGCTTATGTCACAGCCAGCAATAAAGGCTATATATTGTTAAAAATAAGGCTTTTGATGTAAGCAAATTCTCATCTTGGCTAAATTTAGCTCCCGGTAAAACACACTAATCTTTAGGACGATTTATGTAAGCCGTGATTTTCTCCAAAAGACATGTTAAATGATTTACGAACGCTATGGTTCTCTCCTCTAGTCCTGGTGGTAAAGGGGGATTCCAACCCGCCAACCCCTCCCAAATCACCATACAAGCACACAGCCGGAAAACCTATATTACACTTCCATTCACTGAAATTTGGAAGTTTTTACCAAGTCATGCTGTTAAAAACTGTTAGAAAACAATTTCTTTTCCCAAAGAGCATTTGGGAGCACATTTGGGAGGAAAAATTGTAAAGAAATTACATAATGAAATAACAAATGTGGATGTGAATTTGTACATAGCTACCAATATAGTTGAACAGTAGTTGTGCTGTCAAATTTGCCACAAAACTGCTGTAACAACTGATAAATGTGTTTCATCTCTGATGCTATTCCCGTCTTCACCCCATTCTGGACCACTCAGCTCATGAAAATAATCTAGAAAGAGTGTGCAACATGTTTTCTGTGACTGAGGGTAATAGCTTAAATTTTCTGTTTCACATGATTAGCTCAGGGACTGCATTTTACTCATGGTCCACTGAGTTTTTATGTTTGACAGCCTTGTTCTGGTTCTTCTCACTGCTTTTTTCATTGTATGGCAGTCAGTATTCTTACTTTCAACTTGTGTGACAACATGTTATGAGTGTTCATCTGTTTGTCCACATCACAAAGTGCTTGTTTGATTTGCATTAGATTGGTTTTGCATTTTCAGTAATCGACAGCTGATTACTAGTCACCCCTCACCCATCCCCCCATCTTCAGCTTTATTAAACGTTACTGAACACCATCTCGTGCTTCACATGTGACTCTCGTTGATGTATCCTTCTGGTTCATTTCCTTGGAATATTTTTAATAAAATATCGCACTTTTTCACAAAATGGATGTTTGTAAGTTGTGAAAGAGCAATTATGGGTACTTACAACTTAAATAGAGTAGTGCAGAATTAATATTTGATGGCTTTGGGGCTTTTAACAGTGTTATAAGATTCCGCAGAAGCAGTTCTGGCCATACGGTTTTTGTTTTGTCAGTGTCATATCAAGGAGTAGGTGCCTCTTTCTGAGAAATTTGAGACTTTTTCTTCAAAAATAGCAAAAGATTCATCAAACACAGTTCGAAATCTCTCAGCCAGGATGTGATTCAAAAAATGTCACAAATAAGAAATTTAGTGTCTCAAGAAGATTTTTTTTCTAAACATCATTTGTATGATGAAAAATATTATAGTTGTTGATGAGACGTGGCACAACGGGGGACTAATTCGTGTCAATATTTTTTATCTTGTCAGTAAGTGGAAGAATATTTCCCATTAATTGTTATGATAACATTGGGGTGCCTATTGATATTGGTGAATTATTTAGCTGTAATCCCAATTTTCAAGAACAAATTGAAGATTCATGTTGTTTCGAGGGGTTTGGAACACAGTTTTTCCTGCCACTTGTTTAAATAAGGCAATTTTTAAAAAAAGTATTGTGTATTTGTGCAGATTTGTAGTTTTATGTTGGTATTCGAGATGTTTTCAGTTCAAGTTGGGAGCCTGTATCCATCCCAGTTTACTCATTGGGTTTAAGAGTAGAAAAATCTACTTGAGGCAATATCAATTTGTAGGCCCATTTCCCACAGTCACTTTTCTTTAAAAGAACATTCACTATGTTTTTGACTCAGTGGAAGCCAAAAGTTGAATTTTAATGTAACAATAGTTCTTTTTATCACAAGAAATAGGTAAAATGTTTTTTCGGTAGGGTTAGGTTGATTATTTATTTATTTATTTATTGGTGTTTAAGGTCACATATTTATGCACAATGGCTAATCGTGACCGTGACAGTATTACGGGTGGAGGAAGCCGGAGTACCTGGAGAGAACCACCGAGCATTGTCGAGCAACTGTCAGCTCCTCAACATTCTAACTATGTTCAAGCGCCGCTCAAGCAGGGTTACAGCGGTTGAAGACATGTGCACCATCGACTTGCAGTACGCCTTAGTACACGGCGTCATCGTGACCCCATGTAGGCAACCGGGATAAAGTGCCTTGCCCAATGATACAACGCGGGTCGTCCCGGACGGGGATCGAACTCTGGACCTCTAGCATAGAAGTCCAACAGGTTGATTAAAGATATGGCAGTACTAAATACTGAATTAGAGATACTCGCCTTACAAAGTTGCATTGTGAAATGAGGCAATCTCAGAAACTGAACA
This sequence comes from Pictodentalium vernedei, assembly GCA_031216915.1. Taxonomy (NCBI): domain Eukaryota; kingdom Metazoa; phylum Mollusca; class Scaphopoda; order Dentaliida; family Dentaliidae; genus Pictodentalium; species Pictodentalium vernedei. Next base: position 293,774,072 of record CM062292.1, on the reverse strand, counting down.
GCCTTGAGAAAAAGATTGATTTAAAAAACTTTGAAGCATTGGAATGAAATCTTTCATCATTGCTGAATATTTCAGAGACAAAGGGGGAGAGATTTGATGAACTTTGGGGCCTAAAAAATACAATTGACTATTGGTGTGTCTTTGTTGGAGATTCCCCGAAAAAAAGATGCGCGTAATCGGTAGTTTCCTTCCTGTCAATTGTTCTCTCTTATTTGTTGCATGATCCGACTATTGATGAACTTCCATGGTGACTACATAAAGAGTGAATTGTGGCTAGTGGATGACCCTGAAGCTCCAAGTGTCCACCGGGGAGGGTATACATGAGCCAATTTTAGGGATTTCAAGGATGTTATGCATGTATGTACATGGAGCTGACATTTTTATACCCCCGCTTCGAAGAAGTGGGGGCTATATAGGAATCGCCCTGTACGTCCGTACGTCCGTCCGTCCGTCCGTCCGTCCGTCCGTCCGTCCGTCCGTCCGTACGTCCGTCCGTACGTCTTTCCGGACATGAAATTCTTGTGTGTGCAACTCCTCCTACATTTATCAATCAATTTGGACAAAACTTTTCAGACATCATCACTACTAAGTGAACATGCGCATATTCCAAGATTTTTGATCTGCGACAATTTTAACCAGGTTTTCTCCCTTTGACTTAGATTTATTGTGTCTTTCCATCCGAACAAATTCTTGTGTGCGCAACTCCTCCTACATTAATGAACCGATTTTGATGAAACCTTTCAAACATCATCTCTACTAAGTGAACATGTGCATATTCCAAACTTTTTAATCTGCGACAATTTTAACCAGGTTATCTCTCTTGAACTTTGATTTAATATGGGTTTCTACATGAAATTCTTGTGTGCGCAACTCCTCCTACATTTATCAAACAATTTGGACAAAAGTTTACAGACATCATCACTACTAAGTGAACATGCGCATATTCCAAGATTTTTGATCTGTGACAATTTTAACCAGGTTATCTCCCTTTGACTTAGATTTATTATGTCTTTCTGTTCGAACAAATTCTTGTGTGCGCAACTCCTCCTACATTAATGAACCGATTTTGATGAAACCTTTCAAACATCATCTCTACTAAGTGAACATGTGCATATTCCAAACTTTTTGATCTGTGACAATTTTAACCAGGTTATCTCTCTTGAACTTTGATTTAATATGGGTTTCGGCATGAAATTCTTGTGTGCGCAACTCCTCCTACATTTATCAATCAATTTGGACGAAAGTTTACAGACATCATCACTACTAAGTGAACATGCGCATATTCCAAAATTTTTGAGCTGTGGCAATTTTAACTAGGTTATCTCCCTTTAACTTAGATTTATTATGGGTTTTTTATTATGGGTTTCTACATGAAATTCTTGTGCGTGCAACTCCTCCTACATTTATCAGTCAATTTGGACAAAACTTTTCAGACATCATCACTACTAAGTGAACATGCGCATATTCCAAGATTTTTGATCTGCGACAATTTTAACCAGGTTATCTCCCTTTGACTTAGATTTATTATGTCTTTCCGTTTGAACAAATTCTTGTGTGCGCAACTCCTCCTACATTAATGAACCGATTTTGATGAAACCTTTCAAACATCATCTCTACTAAGTGAACATGTGCATATTCCAAACTTTTTGATCTGCGACAATTTTAACCAGGTTATCTCTCTTGAACTTTGATTTAATATGGGTTTCTGCATGAAATTCTTGTGTGCGCAACTCCTCCTACATTTATCAATCAATTTGGACAAAAGTTTACAGACATCATCACTACTAAGTAAACATGCGCATATTCCAAAAATTTTAGAGCTGTGGCAATTTTAACTAGGTTATCTCCCTTTAACTTAGATTTATTATGGGTTTCTACATGAAATTCTTGTGCGTGCAACTCCTCCTACATTTATCAATCAATTTTGACGAAACCTTTCAAACATTATCACAACTAAGTGAACATACGCATATTCCCAAATTTTTGATCTGCGACAATTTTAACCAGGTTATCTCCCTTTAACTTGGATTTATTATGGGTTTTCAAATGGGATTCTTGTGTGTGCAACTCCTCCTACATTAATGAACCGTTTTTGAATACATGTTACACATTGTAAATGTGTTTTTCCAAATGTAAACCATATATGTGTGGGCTCTTTAAGTATTCAGTGCTGTTCTGTGGAAGGCCACATGCAAATACAAATTTCAACAACAAAAAATGATCTTTATGTATACATTTCCTTATGGCCTTCGCCTACATGATCAGAAGTGCATTCCTCTAAAAACCCAAAGCGGGGGTATTAATCACCTTCAGTGATAGTTCTAGTTAGGAAGAGTGGAGGGGTGAGGTGCGAGCGAGTCCCGCCAACCTCCGCGCCACGTGGCTACGCCGTTGAGCCTATTCATCAACATCCATGGCGGCTACATATAGGGTGAATTATTGCTAGCGGATGGCCCTGGAGCGCCATGGTTCCACGGGGTGATGAGACCCACCGGAAAATCTCACGGTAGCATATATGCATGCCAGCCACCCTCTGGCATCGAGCACTAAAATATAGTTTCACTATAAAATAAAATATACCATTATGTATATTTTAATTAGAACCAGACAGATATACAGTAACACTAGCTCGCATTGTATAATTGGGGTTTTTTTCGGGGTTAAGAAAACATGAGAACAATATTTAGAAATTAGCTTGCACATGCATTTGATTAATCAACAAAAGCATAACAGTCGGACGCATTCAACTCGGATGTATATATACTGGTGTAGATAATTAGCTATAACGCAAGTTGGTAATAAATTAACGTTAATTGGCAGGATCCTCATAGTTTTCCGGAGTTCTGGACACATTACAGCAAAAAACTCGGTGGTATATCTCGAAGGAATAGTGTCCACGAACGAGATCTGTCTTTGACCATCATTAGATGTCCAGAAAAGTTAAACTGACGGGTCTGAAGCAGTTTTCTAACATTTATGCGGTATTGGAATTTTTGTTCGGTTCTGGACAGGTTTTTCCAAAATTATATTCCAGCTTTCAAAATAAGCAGCAAGAAAATAGCAAGCTTTTCTATTCTTTTCAGAAAGAATACTTGACGATGAAATAACTTAGCAAAAGGTATTGACGGTTATGTAACCAACAGGAAAAACTGATTACCCCCCCCCCAAAAAAAAAAAACAGAAATAAAATGTCTCCAAGTAGTGTAACTTGATGTCTTTGCTTCACAATACAAATGTAAGGGGCGACAGAATCTCACCAGTCGTGCCTTCCAACATATGTTATAAATATCGCACGACCTGGAGTTAACCGTGCCAAAATAGTGGTCCTTGTAACAACCAGTAGTGCAATAGTCAACCAGTAGTGCAATATTAACCAGTAGTGTAATAAAAATTAACCAGTAGTGTAATAATCAACCAGTAGTGCAATATTAACCAGTAGTGTAATAAAAATTAACCAGTAGTGTAATAATCAACCAGTAGTGTAATACAAATCAACCAGTAGTGTAATAACCAGTAGTGTAATAAACTTAACCAGTAGTGTAATAAACATCCATGAAAATTTGAAAAAAATTTGGGGTGGCACAAATCTTAGTTTGGGTACTTCTTGTCGATTTTAATAATTTTATCGTACATTTAAAGGCGTTTTGCAGGGCAAACATCATTTCTTGGGTTCAATACGAAGAGGAAAGGTATTTTCATGTTTTTTATGTGAGGTGCGTATTTTCTGGTGTTTAATGGACGGAGCCCAAATATAAACCAGGGACTTAATTTGAACAAACTTGAATCCCCCCCCCCCCCCCCGAGATGTCGTATACCAAATATAAAAGGTTTTTGACTGCTGGATCTGAAGAAGAAGACTTAAAGGAATATCCTTTTCTTGCACTAAGTCAAACTTTGGGCTCAAATATTAACCCAGGCGCCCAAATATTAAACTAGGCACTCGAGTTGAACAAACTTGAATCTGACCTGCCCTTGAGATGTTGTATACCAAATATCAAAAGATTCTAATTGATGGTTCTGGAGAAGAAGATTTTTAAAGAAATTCCCACATTTTGCACTAAATTAAAATTCAGATCCCCATAGGGAGCCCAAATATTAACCCAGAACCCGATTTTAACAAAAATGAATCTGCCCCACCTCGAGACGTTATATACCAAATACGAAAGGATTCTGACTGGTGAATCGAAAGAAGATTTTTGAAGAAATTCTCTCATATTGCATTAAGTTGTAATTCGGGCTCCCGCAGGGAGCTCAAATATCAACCCAAGGATTCGATTTGAACAAACTTAAATCTGATCCCTCTAGAGATTTAATTTTGGAAAACAATTTATCGGTGCTATCAGAATTATGCCCATTGTGGTGCCCCATGTGGGCGTGGCAACTTTATTTGAACAAATTTGAATTGACATATAATAAGGAACAGCACACCAGATTTGGTTCAAAAATTGGTCCAGTAGTTTCTGCGGAGAAGTCGATAATGTAAACCTAACGCCGGACGGACGCCGGACGGAAAGTGATTAGTAAAGCTCACCCTGAGCTTTGCTCAGGTGAGCTAAAAAATTGAAATTCTTTAGCATTGCAGATGACGCCTTGTTGCACGCAAAGGACGCAATATTGACTCCAGTTACAAAATTCCATGAAATGGGGTTGAAAAATCACTAAATATCTGTCAGCAATGTCACAGCCACAAATAAACTGCCACGAAATCTACTACCATAGGGCATGAAGTTTCCAACTGTTGCTGTGGCCTAACCAGGAAGGGGGGGGGTGCTAGGGGGTCATACCCCCCCTAAAAATTACAGCGCTCCCCCCTCAAAATGGGAAAATTAAAGCACCAGAGGGTCCCAGAGGTAGCAACCGGGAGGTCCTAATTAAGAATAAGGGAGTCCTCCACCCCTCCCAACAAGGGCCTTCCAAATATCATGCCCCCAAACTGGCTTGGGCACCCCCCAATTATAGAATCCTGACTAAGCTCCTGTGCGTGTGTTCTGTACTTGCCCTTATATCCTTGGTTAACTATCGTTTCCTTTTAGGGTCTGCCGACGGCAGAGAAATATGCGCGGTTTAGTATAGTTGGAAACTCTGTCGTCGTGGGTTCGAATCCCCGCTATGTCATTTGCAATACATCCCAAAATTTTCCGAGAAACACATGCGGTTCACAAAACCGTTGGTAAGCTCAGCAATGTGCCCATCCGAAATTTTTAGCCGGCTCTGACCTTATTGTTCGTATATTTTGGGATAAATTTGAACGATTTGCCATGCGAAGTGTTACTACAACTGAAAACGTCCATCCCAGTAAGGTCACTGTTGCTTAGAGCCCATTTCTATGGAAATTGTGTTTGGGAAACGTCACTAAAACACCTCCCCCAATTACCCAATAATTTGTATTTTGTTTTTATTGTATTTCGCTCGCATTGTTTATCACAATTATAGGTACTTAACGATTTCCGATAAACGTTATGATATGTAACGAGTATTTCTGAAAGGTCAGTCCTGGTTTATGCATAAAAAGATAAGGTGTTGTACATGTACAGTGTATGCAAAACAATACGACACGCTTTTCTTTTCTGTACTTCTCATGCTCAATGACTCTGTGGGATTGATTATGAATTTGCTACGAGGAGGGTGGATTGCCATTAAAATATAATAAGATTGATTTTCTTCCCGACGGGTTTTTCACAATTTCTAAGAAAAGTCACAAGAAGCATGATCAAACATTCACACTCGCATCACATCCGAATATCTCAACGTCGAGCAAATGGCCCTTACCAGTTTTTTAGTTTAAACATATTTTATTTGCTAACAAAATTGCAGAAGGGATTGGAGTAAAAGTGTTTACCATTTAGAGACAATCCACTCCCCATATATATGTATCACATAACGCTTACATGATAGCAAAACATTACAAAAGAACGAATAGTTGAAGAAAAAATTATTGGAAAGAAATAAAAAAAAAGTGTAAAAAACATTGTACCGATGAAAAAACAAAACGCCAAAAATTTTGATAATTTTTTTTAGACGAAACCTGCAGAAATAATAGTAATAAGCTGTAGTTAAAATCGAAAATATAATAGGATCTGAATGATTTCCGTCAGTAACACATGACGATATGACTCTTACAGTATATCAAGGGTTAACGGGTCATCGGCTATATTTCCGAAGAAATCAGTGCAATATTCAAGCTATACAGTAAACATATTGCGTGCATTGTTGTCAGAGGCGTGTCCAGGCCAAATGAAGAGAAAATATTTTTCTGCTTCCAATGACAGAAGAAAAATATTTTATCCCCTCCACTTCATTTCACTTCGTTCTGGGTTAGGAGTGTGTATTCCCCGTAAGTGAAGATCCAGGGTTTCCCCCGGAGAAAAAAATAACTTATGCCAGTTGGAGCACCTTGGATACTTAAGTACCTCGAAAGTGGAGGAATAGCCGTAGCAAAATGCCTAAGAAATATCAGGGTGAGAGTACATGAACCAGTTCTTGGAATTTCAGGCTTGAATGTATATAAGGGTGACAGTTTTCAAGAAAAGAATGTGTGGTTGGGGGAGGGGGGTACCCCCCCCCCCCCCCTTGACTACGCCGATGATTGCTGGGCATGCTTTGATATTATGTTAGTAAAAAGGTTAATCCACCACCCATCTTCAATCTACGATGGGGTTAATAAAAAGGTCAGTGGTAGTTAAATGTGTTCATCTGGCCTTCTTGTGCCACTTGGATCTCAGCACCAGCGTTCTCCGAATAGAGACAGAATGGAATAAAAAAAGTCTCAATCACTTAATTTTTTTTACAAAACGGTCAATTGCCCCTGCCCTTGGTTGATTAACGTCCAATTCAATATGGTCGCCAAACCAGAATTGACAACACTGTTATGACCAGTCACACCAGTCAGTCCAACGGGGATGTGCCAAGTGGATGATTATTAAGAATTAGCAAGAGGTAACTGCAGTGGCAGAGACTCCCCATGGCTGAACTGTGAGTCATGTATGTGTGGGGCTGGTAGATGCGGGGGATTGTGGCTCCGAAGTGTGCTTTGCAAGTTCGATATTTACAGGTGCTCTTTGTTTGTTTATTTATTGGAGTGTAACGACACTTTCAACTGCCATGGTCACATCGTGTCGAACAGTTTTATATGCCAAGAAAACCGGAGTACCCGGAGAGAACCACCGAGCAGAGGTGAGCAACTGTCATACTCTCCAACTTACTAACCCGGTACAAGCAGAGTTAGCAGTTGTTAATGACAAGTGTATCGTCGACGTGCTGTACGCATTAGTACGCACAAGACCATCGCGAAGATGACCGATGTGGGGAAGGGGGGGGGGGGGGGGAGGGGTCTAAACCTGATTTGTCCCGACTGTGATAGCTCAAGTCCTGGCTGACTAATATTCCAACTGCATCATCAAGGCATGCCTTCGTCGAAGGCATGCCTAGAAGATGAAGTTGGAATATTACAGTCAATTGGGATTATAATTAAGAAACTTGAGACTTCTTGGAAAATTATTAGTGAATAAATCAAATATAGATGTAGTAATCGTGAAGCATTTTTTTTATTCGATTAGCACGTACTTTATCAGCACTCCATACTGGTCATGCAGAGCCCCCAACAGACCAAATCGGGTACTGCAGTCCACCATTTGTATGACCGACAGTTTGTGTGACACATGTTCAAGTATCAAATCAAATCTTTTAAGAAAGTACATGTTTACAAGCAAGAGAAAAATGATGTCTTAGACTCCAATCCTGATGTAAATAACCAGACTGGAAAATTATTTGGGGGGGGGGGGTAACCCCTTATACCCCGCATAGTTACGCCCCTGGGAGCCAACACGCCCCGACAGTGGTGGCGCCAAGGGGGATCGGGGGAGGTGGCTACTGCCCCCCCCCCCCCCCCCGTCGGAGAGGTCCAGCCCCCAGCCCCCCCCCCCCCCCGTCGGAGATTTTTAGTCAGTCCGTCGGATAGTCTCGTAAACCCGACTTCACGAGAAATTTCCGACAATCGAATGTAGATATCTCGTCTTGTGTCGACCAAGAACGAGGTATATGGTTCTTCTTTGTAAGACATTATGACAGTTGTTATCCAACTGGCGTTCCATTACTTCCATACCTAAGCATCGGTTATCGTCAATTTTTCTCTCATTTTCCTTCGTTTGGGAGGTCAAATATTATAGCGCCCCCCCCCCCCCCCCTGTCGGAGAGGTCAGCCCCCTGTCGGAGAGGTCAGCCCCCTGTCGAGAAATCCCTGGCGCCACCCCTGGCCCCCGAGTGAGAAATCGAGATTAACCAACTTGCCCAAGGTCTAGTCTTTGTTTATATTATGACAGAGAAGATATACATACAAGAAGGCGGTCTCTTTCTGAATTGGTTCGCGATCAGACTGCGATATTGTCTCAACATATTTACACTCGTGGATCGAGATTTCATGAAAAAATATTGATAAATCAAGCCTACATAACAAAAAACAAACGAATAACCCCCCCCCCCCCAAACAAACGAAAATAACATGCATTTTTTTAGCGATTCCTGTTTCGACAGATGAAGTTCTATATTGACATGTTACCGTAAGAAAAGTGGGCAGGGTGGCGATCCAGTGGAAATTATCTCCCCGCTCATGTAATTACAGGCGATAAACGTGCATCAAAGTTTCATTTTTGAGGTACGCTATCAAGCTCGGACACCTAAAATGACGAGCATTTTTTGCAACAGACCATTCATCCTGTACTGCCAATCTAAACCACCAATGACAATATCGCACTGGCCGACCATACATGACTCCCATGCCCACAATACTGCTTGACCTAGCTATAGCAGACATAGCATAATATGAAGACCCAAGGGCTAATAGTATACTAACATGGATATATACCACTACTACCAGATCACCCCTACAAAAAGTCCGGCATCCACTGACCCGAATAACGTTATGTCAGATTGTATAGTGGACAATAACAGTGGTCAGCATCTCTTTGACGTCGCGTGCGTATCATAACGTCACGACGTCAATAGCAACGTCAACCGTTTCGCAGGAAAAACTTTCAAGAAAACCCAATTTTCCCATCATCTTTCCACCACTTACCCATAATATATACCTATATCCTCATGCGTACGTATATCACTGGACATGCCATAGCATACTATATATGTAGTGCGTACACCATTTGGTGGATCTAGCTGCATGGCGCGAAAAACACGTCTCATGTCTGCTCCCCCAAACGGCTCCGGTTCCTATGGGAATTTAACACTAGTTGCTCCCCCAAAGCTCCGGGTAATGAGGCACGATCGGGTACATACTATACTACTTCTCTTCATTTTGTCGGATACCTTGCGATTTTCCCCATTAACCGTCTCCTGACAGGTATAACAGATTTGTGGCCTTCATGTTTCTCTGTGGGACCTCTGATAAATGAAGCAATGCTTGTTTTACTGGGGTTGCATGTAGGGCCGTGCGAAGCTTCGAAATTCGATTCGATTCGAAATAGTTTCCACGATTCGATTAGATTCGATTTCAATCGTGCCGATTCGAAAATTTTCGAAACGTCGAGATGTTCTCAAAATCCCACAAAGTGTCTCCTCTTGAAATCTTCTTCTATCATCAAGTCTCCTGTACAGGGGACCTGATGATAGAAGAAGAGTTCAAGTTTGTTCCGCAACCGAAATTACATTGATTTCATTCTGGAATATTGCGATTTTTGCTTCATTTTCTCGAGTCGCCCTTGCATACAATATCTGAGTGAAGACTGACAATATTTACGAGTGAAAGAAGGGACAATATCCATAACTGGATAAGCGGTGAGATTCGATTCGATTCGATTCGAAATCTGATTCCTGATTCGATTCCAGATTCGATTCGACCCGAAATTTGAGGTTCGCAGAGCCCTAGTAGCATGTTCGCTACATTGGTATAATATGATCCGGTAACCAGCACCTGGAATGAAAGTACTCTTATGTGACCAACATAATTTTAAACGATGGGCTAAACTTGATTCTACACTTGTTTTTTTGTTGTCGCTATGTTGACATAGATGCTGAACGTGACCTCTTTTTGTTTATGCGGGTTTAACGAGGCTTTGAGCAGCCCGGGCCATATTGTTTTACGGGTGGAGCAAGCCTGAGTAAACGGAGAGAACAACTAAACAGTAGGTAGTAACTTCCAGACTCTCTATCGTACTAACTCGGCGCGACTAATGTTAACATAGGTTGAAGGCAAGTATACCATGGATGCGCTTTATGCTTTATCATGCCTGGAAATAAAGCGCATATATCGTAAGCTGTTAGTGGGTTATGCTACATAACATGCATGGTGGTTACCTGCAGGGAAAAGTACTGTGAAGTTTCTGTGCCTTCTCTGCATTTACTACGCCAGCCATACTGTTTTACATCTTAGTAGAATTTCTTCCAAAATAAATAGCAACAATTATTACCACTCAATCTATAAGTTACTAGTCGATTAACATGATTTTGGAGGGCCGTTAAAACTCCATAATTTCAGTGACGTCATTCGACGGAGCCGGGCCGCGGGCGATAATGGTATAAATAGCCATTAGCGGCCCGCGGCCCGGCTATTTTTAGATTCCATGGTCTAATGAATTACTCCCATTCGGATGACGTCCCTTAGTATTTCTGAACTGAAGTCGAACGCACGATCGAAACAGAAATATCGAACCGACTTTAGTGATTATTTCTTCCAGCAATTCCCTCGTGCGGTTAGCTGTAACAGGGAGTGGTAATAATAGTAATAACACGATTGTTGTAGGCATTATGATTCATTAGCGGCCCTGCAGCAATGATGAACAGCCCTTCGGCTTATTAACGGCCCTCGACTTCGTCTCGGGCCTTTAATAAACCCTCGGGCTGTTAATCATTGCTGCAGGCCCGCTAATGAACCATAATGCCCTCCAAAATCATGTTATTGTTATTTTAACGCGCGATCTCGCTTTGTCAGTTGTTGCTATTTATTTTGGTGGAAATTCTATTAACCCTTTACCTAACCTGAAAAGCAGACGACACTTGCAAAAATAATTCTTGAATAACTAATTTTTTCATTTTTTGTCTCAAAAACATAGGTTATGACCCCTCGTTGGAACGAGCTCAATGAGCTCGTTCCAACGAGGGGTCATAACCTATGTTTTTGAGACAAAAAATGAAAAAAATAATGAAAATTAATTGGCGATTTTTGAATAGCGCTGGCCGGTTTTGGCCGTTACGTTAGGTAAAGGGTTAAAATATGAACGGCATGACACTCAATGCAATCCTCTGAGCCGATTTTGTCAAGCCGGCCTGGTCTAACATGTGAGATTAGGAAATGAATTCATGTTGTATTATTTTATTGTAGCCTGTGTCACCTGTGGTCAGTTCGTTTAATTTATAAATGCATGAATCCCTACGTAAACTAAACGATCGTTCGCGAGTTATTTCCTCACTTAAGTGTCTTGCCCAAGAACACAACAAATATAACGCAAGTCAGGATTGAAATCTCGACCTTTCACTCTGAAATCCAATTAATGTGCTGACCAATGAGCCATCGTGTTCACGAGAGCACAGAGCTAAATATTTCCCATGTTAGATTGATGGCATGTCTTGAAAGAAGTGTATTATTTAACCTACATCACACACAGGAAGAAGACGGCACTTACAAAAAAAAACATTTTCCTGCCTAAAAAAAAATTATTTCTGTCTCGAAACCAGAGCTTATGATCCCTAACTGAAACTTGCTAACGAGGTCATTCAAATGAGATGTGAAAATCTATGTGTGGGAGCCCAACAAATATTCGAGCTATCGTCGGGCGGTTGGAGTCTTCCACAACAGATTGTGTATCAAACTAAAAGGCCACACAATAGGTAAAAGTCCCTAAATACTTCAGACCTGAACAAGAACATCCTAAACCTTTTTATGACCCTAATCTTAATGCTCTGATCCATTCTGATTCAATGCGGTGATATAGAGCTAAATCCAGGACCGCAGGACTTCTCGGTGACTAGTGTATCGAAATCAGCTGTTAAAATACTGAGTTATAATGTGCGTAGTATACGAAACAAAATTTCGGAACTTACAGGCATAGTTGATGAGTTTGATAATCTGTGCGTTACAGAAACTCATCTTGACGAGACCTTTGATTCTAATAATATTCCAATACCTAACTTTTCAAGTCCCATTAGACATAACGTAAATCAGTTTGGGGTGGCATTGCAGTGTATTTCTCTAAAAATCTTTATCATAAACAACTAAATACTCGCTTTTGATAACGACATTATCTGGTTCGAAGTTGGGGTAAGGGAGTAATTCATTTTATGTGTGTGTTACAGATCCGAACGAGAATGGTCGAAGTTAGAGAAGAAAATAGAAAAAGCTTTAGCCTTAAACCCTCTGTGATCATTACTGAAGACCTTAACTGTGATCTTATGAAACCGCAAGGGAACCTTCATAAAATAATGACTAGTTTCATCCTCAAAGGTGTTGTTAGGGAACCCACACGAATTACACAAAACAATAAAACACTACTTGACCCAATCCTCATCAGCGACACGGTATCAGTTTTGAATTCTGGTGCTATCGGACTATGCATTTCTAATCACAAAACATCGTACGCATTTGTCAATCAAAAATGTCCAAGCTTACCTCCCGTGGTAAGAACAGTTTGGAACTATAAAAAAGCCGACTTTGCAAGAATGAATCGCGTAATTTCCGACACTGATTGTGACGTAAACATTAACGTAGCTGAAAATATATACGTCGCAGTTCTCAACTTTCTCGATGCCCATCTGAAAATAGCGAAAATCTGTACTGTATACCCCATAACAAAGTTATGATTCGGAAAAACGACAAGCCTGTGTTCGACAGTTTAATCAGGCGTGAAATTCGACAAATAAAACGGTTAAAATAACAAGCCTTACTATTAAACACTCCACAGGCCTGGCTGAAATATAAAACTAGCCGAAATAAAGTAAACAATATGAAAAAATTGCTATGGAACATTATATAAAAAACATTGATCAGTACCTATCTGAAAGAACGGAACCAAAACAGTTTTGGCATATTGTCAAACAGTTTCTAAATAACTTCAGTGGCGGTTCTAGCATTCCTGCCCTCTACCATGCGCCATCAACAGGCCCTGAAATTGTGGACGATTACATTGGAAAGGCTGCACTGCTGAACGATACCTTTGTACAAAATAGTGAACTAAATGCACAATACCGCACCCTTCCGCCATTTCATCGCAAGTGTTACCAAACGCTGAGCGATATTGCATTCACTGAACTGGACATTACTAATATTCTGAAATCTTTACCCGTTAAAAAAGCGAGTGGTCATGACGAGATTTGGCATAAAATGTCGAAAGAGATAAAATCTACGGTGTGCAAGCCCTTATATTTATTATACAGAAAATACCTAGACGAAATTACTTTTCCAGACGAATGGAAACTAACCAATGCTAGTTCTCTTTTTAAAAATGACGACAATTTTGACGCAAAAAAATGACAGACAAATATCTTTATTGTGTTGTATTGGAAAGCTTATGGAGAAAGTTGTATTCAAGGGGATACACAAATATTTTCAAGAAAATAATCTCTTCTATAAATTTCAGTCTGGATTCCTGCCCAAAAATAGTACAGTTTTTCAACTGATTGAGATGATTTACCATTACTTATGTCAAGCTATTGATAGTAACATGCAAACCTTAGGAATATTTTTGTGATATGTCAAAGGATTTTGACAAAGTATGGCACGAAGGATTATTTTTTAAATCAAAGCAATATGTTGTTTCAGGGTCGTTTCTGGAGTAGATCAAAAATTATCTTTCAAACAGGAAACAACGGGTTAAAATAAACAGTTCTAGCTCCGAGTACAATGTGGTTAAAGCCGGTGTTCTGCAAGGTTTCGTTCTTGGTCCCCTCTTATTCTTGATATACATTAACGACTTAGCCGAAAACACTGAATCCCTTATTCGCCTCTTTGTAGATGACATTTGCCTTGCAGAAAGGTCCCGTAATCCTGTAGACATGTCACCAAAAGTAACTAACGACCTCAGGAAAATTGACAAGTGGGCTAAAATGTGGCTTGTAACTTTCAATACCCAGAAAACGAACGCAATACTTTTCACGCTGAGCAACAACATTATTTACCCAAGCATTTCCTTTGATAATGAATTGCTTGAGTTCACCAATACTCACAAACATTTGACAGTTCAGTCGAACCTCTCCTGTGAAACTCACATTAATCACATTTGTAAAAAAAAACATGTTCTAGACTTTCACAGCCAAGAAAATTGAAATTTTCGCTAAACAGAAACACGTAGGAAAAAATGTGTAACGCATTTATTCTTCCCACTTCTGAATAAGCCAGTCCTGTGTGGGATAACTCACCTGCAAACTCACTGGAACGACTTGATGACATACACTGCGATGCTGCCAGAATCATTACAGGTCTTACCCGCCCTGTGTCTCAACAACGGCTCTTTTTAGAAATAAGCTGGCAGTCTCTACAAGAAAGAATAATTTCACACAAAATGGGCACTTTCCACAAAATTGTAAATGGGAATTTCTCACCGATTTATTACCACCTCGTGTCCAAGATAACTTGCATTATTGCCTCAGAAACCCTACAAATTTCGCGCCATACCGCACTCGGACTGAGTTGTTTACGCGTTTCTTCTTTCCTTCTGCGTTGAAATATGAAACATTCTTCAGGAATCTACTCGGAATGTCCCACTATTAGAACTAAAAAAAACTCCCTCAAATTCCATCTGTAGACCTCCCGAATATTTCAACACGGGAGGAGGCGGTTAAATATCCTCCACTGTCGCTTAAGATGTGGCTGTGGTGATCTAATTGAGGATAAACTTCTCAACTACATTGCAGAATTTCCTTACTGCTCTTGTGGGAATCCTGTTGAAGACGCTGAATATTATTTTGCAGATCATAGCCCACTCTACTCTCACGAAAGAACTGAATTAGCGTCTACAGTATCAAGGTACAACGCCATTCCCAATAACCTTGACTTGCTGTTATTTGAAGACACTGATCTCCAAACGAGATTATTAACAATTTATTGGAAAAACAAATAGCTTTGCTTCGACTTCAGTGACCGATAGGTACACTTGATCTCATTAAGTCTCTCCTTAGGTCAATGCTGTATGGCTTTTGCAGCTGTTTTTCTAGAATTGTATTTTCTGGTTGTGACTTTCAGAGGGCAAACGTGGACCATTGGCATTTTCAGGGACCTGACTGTTTTCCTGTTGGTAAATTGTCATATCTTTTACGGTGTCAGTGATTTATTTTAGTCAGTTATATTAAACGGTAGAGGGTAAAGTTGTGGAATGTACAGTTGTAGAACGTTTTGTAGTATTGCCCCTGGTCAAACGGCCAATAGTACAACCGTAAAGTTACAAATGGGCAATACCAACTTTTCTTTTCTTTTCTTTTTGTTTTCAATTCTTCACTATTGTTTTCATTTTTTCAGCATTTCAGCACTTTTTCATTTTCCCACTGTTTTTTATTTTTTATTTAATTTTAGTAATAAGATTGTACATATCCACAAATTTTGCCCCAAATCAAATTCTCTGTATTTATGTCTGTATATAGTTGGGAGAGGAGAGTTTCTTAAGTGGAAAGCACTTGTTCTCCAATCCCAGTTTGTCTTCTATATTGGCAAATAAAATATGTTTAATCAAACAAACATTTGTTATACCCACGCAACGAGTTGGGGGGGGGGGGGGGGGGGGTATACTGGTCTCCGTCCGTCCGTCCGTCCGTCCGTCCGTCCGTCCGTCCGTCCGTCCGTCCGTCCGTCCGTCCGTCCGTGTTATATATTTGCCAGAGTTATGCCCGTTTTCATCTTAGAATGTGCGAATATTGTCCAGAGATTTTCTCAGATGTTTGTGGGTTTATTCCTTTGAAACTTGGTATGGATGTTTACTACCATGGGAACCTGTGCACCCGTGATTATAGCTTCGATCGGACATTTTTGCCAGAGATATGCCCCTTTTTCGCAATAGAATGCGTGAATATTGTCCGAGGATTTTCTCAGATGTTTATGGGTTGATTTCTTTGAAACTTGGTATGGATGTTCACTACCATGGGAACCTGTGCACCTGCGATTATAGTTTCGATCAGACTTTTTTTGCTAGACTCATGCCCCTTTTCGTCTT
Source organism: Pictodentalium vernedei (assembly GCA_031216915.1). Lineage (NCBI taxonomy): Eukaryota > Metazoa > Mollusca > Scaphopoda > Dentaliida > Dentaliidae > Pictodentalium > Pictodentalium vernedei. Next base: position 293,757,933 of record CM062292.1, on the reverse strand, counting down.
AGAATAATAGCAACGGGGGTATGGACAGGCCCATCTGGGACAGTTACACCTCTAGCTAGTTTTATTATCTATCTCCAAGTTTCTGATATCGTTTGGCGAGAAAATATGCTAAGTTGCCCATATACCGTTTATTTTCTTAAACACAACTGTATCGCAAACACAGATTTTGACACTGGCTTTTGTTGTTGTATCGTAAAATTGCTCAGCACCACACAAAATGCATACCCCCTCCATGTGATCCGGACAAACATTGTTTGTTCGTTTTGTAATCACAGTACTGTACAAATCCCTTTCACTCACCAACCCATGCCCCCACCAGAACAAAATAACAGAAGAACGCTATTTATTGACTTCCTGGGTTTTTTTTTCTCTGAATCACGTCTTTATAACAGAGGAGATGATAGAGTGCGTATGTATTCGTTTTCCCCAATACATTTTCTGAAGGTTCTTTTAAATCCATAAGTTTGAAAACCAAACGTGGCGCGTAAATGTCATGAGAGGATCCAAGGAGCGTCCCCCCCCCCCCCATATTTTTGTAACTCAAGTAAATTGTTTTCATAAGCATTGATACCAGATGACACGCTATTATTGCTATAACACACGGCGATCCACTACCTGAGGTGATGGGTGTCCATGTATTATCGTGGATAATACTGTACCACATGCATGCAGCTATTGCTCCCACGAAGAAGCCACGCCGACCTTCCAAATTCCCCGGACAGACCCCCCAGACTCCGCCCACAAGAATGCGACGTCCAGTCTCATGCTTGCCCAATGTCGCCGCTACGCGTGCCGGGTAATGCTGGACATCATGATCGATGATTTAATTGTGGCATGGCCCTAAATTCAGATCCGCCACTGAATGTTAACAGTGAGCGTGATAGTTGATATGTGCAGTGAGGCATTCCTAGTTTTTTCTCTTTCCTCTGTGGAATTACATATTGTTGTCACCGGAAGTGGAAACACAAGGATTTAATTGATGGAACCGCCATGGTTCAGAAAATCAAATGGAATCTGATGAAGGTTAATGGATGATAATCCACTGCCAGCTCTAGTCACAGAAAACACATAATGCTTTAGCAATGATTAACCATCAATACGCAATGTAGATTTAATCAGCGTCATCTCGTTCAAATTTATTTTCTGTTTTATTGGTATCCCACTAAAGTTTTATCGCCGTGTTGGTCTAAGCTGTTGATATGGCATTAAGCACCAATAAATACATAAAATGACATTCTTTGAAGTGATGGGTGGTCAAAATAGAAATTAAAAAAAAATCTCCCAATGGTCTTTAAGGCTTGTAGAAGACATACTGCTTGGAGTTTTAAAGACAGAACCGTATCGACTTTCAGCCAGTGCGTGCGTGCGTGCGTGCGTGCGTGCGTGCGTGCGTGCGTGCGTGCGTGCGTGCGTGCGTGCGTGCGTGCGTGCGTGCGTGCGTGCGTGCGTGCGTGCGTGCGTGCGTGCGTGCGTGCGTGCGTGCGTGCGTGCGTGCGTGCGTGCGTGCGTGCGTGCGTGCGTGCGTGCGTGCGTGCGTGCGTGCGTGCGTGCGTGCGTGCGTGCGTGCGTGCGTGCGTGCGTGCGTGCGTGCGTGCGTGCGTGCGTGCGTGCGTGCGTGCGTGCGTGCGTGCGTGCGTGCGTGCGTGCGTGCGTGCGTGCGTGCGTGCGTGCGTGCGTGCGTGCGTGCGTGCGTGCGTGCGTGCGTGCGTGCGTGCGTGCGTGCGTGCGTGCGTGCGTGCGTGCGTGCGTGCGTGCGTGCGTGCGTGCGTGCGTGCGTGCGTGCGTGCGTGCGTGCGTGCGTGCGTGCGTGCGTGCGTGCGTGCGTGCGTGCGTGCGTGCGTGCGTGCGTGCGTGCGTGCGTGCGTGCGTGCGTGCGTGCGTGCGTGCGTGCGTGCGTGCGTGCGTGCGTGCGTGCGTGCGTGCGTGCGTGCGTGCGTGCGTGACAATAGTGTTTGGTTCCCCACAAAGATTTCCTTTGTTTTCTGCGAGGACTCCAAAAACAAAAAATGGGTTAGGGTTCGACTTGCCGACTTTGTGAGGAAATGTTTTGCACCGGCAAGAAAAGAAAAAAGCAAACAGGTCCCCACACAACGGGATCAAACACGACTGTACGCAACTGTTGGTGTGTTTGAAGATGTGCGCGAGTAGTATATCACCGGGGGGGGGGGGGGGCGGTGGCTCAGTAGGTAGAGGTGCAGGCTGCAACCCGAGAGGTCCTCGGCTCGAATCCCACCTGCGGCAATCGCGTTGTGTCCTTGGGCAAGACACTTCACCCCCATTGCCCACGTGGGGGCACGGTGACGTTGTGCACCAAGACGTAGTGCACGTCGATGGTGCACTGTCTTCAACCAATGCTAACCCTGCTTGTGTGGAGTTAGTATGTTGGGGAGCTGACAGTTGCTCACCGTTACTCGGTGGTTCTCTCCGGGTACTGCGGCTTCCTCCACCCGTACAACTGTCGAGGTCATGATTAGCCATTGTGCAGAAATATGTGACCTTAAACACCAATAAATAAATAAATAAATAAATAAATAAATAAATAAATAAATAGTATATCACCGATAAATTGTCCTTAATTACCCGAACTTTTGGTGGAGCAGTTAGTGATAAATTGCCATAGGAACCGGACTTTTGGTGGAGCATCTTTTTCCTATGCAAAGCTTCGGCTCCATCCATTTGGATCTGGCAAATGGTATACGTACGGCATACTAAGTGTGCTATGGTATATACAGTGATATATATACAATTATGGTGCTTGGTATATAATATAGGTATGTGATGGAAGATAGGTAGGGAAGTTGAGTTTTATTGAAAGTTTTCCCCGCGAAACGGTTGACGTTGCTACTGACGTTGCGACGTCATAAAAACATTAACGCAGTCATTGACCACTGCATAACCCGACATTCCCGTCATGGTGTTTCGAGCTTGTCGCACTGGAATGATATGATAGTATAGTAGTAAGTACGGGCTGTATATACCATATTGATCTACTGCTAGCCCTTGGTACTACTAATCCACCTAATGCTTTATATTATCCTACGACTGGTACGTACGTAATGCTAGGGCAGGCAGTATTATGGGGACATGGTGGGGGTAATGAATGGTTGTCTAATGCGATAGTATAGGGTGTACGGTGTGTACCACTGTAGGCCTACTGTTAGCCCTTAATACTGCTGATCCCCCAAGGCATTATACTGGCTTACATATAAACATAGTTTCATAAATATATTCTACCACACAGACCCAACTGGAACCTCATATTTGTCCCATCCACTTTTTCGTGCCCCAATAAGCGAAAAGGTTTATACCAGCCTCTGTGTTACATTTACACAACAAATCGTCTGATCCCCTCAGATTTCTACATATAAAAAACACCATATTTTAGCACATAGCTTAGGACCCTCACTGCAACAAGCACGGCAAGCTCGTTCCAGTGTGAGGCATGGAGTAAAACATAAAACGAAATGGAAAGTGGTACTTCCATGTTCGAATTGGTTTCGGTAGAATGTTATAATTCTTCACTGGAAGCAGCTCGACGAGCTCATTCCAGTGGGTTTTATAAGATAAGATCTACAAGGAAATGGAAATTGTTACTTATATCTTCGAAATGTTTTAGGTGGAAGGTTAAACAGCTCTAGACGATTGGTCTATTGATACAGTAGTTGACACTATAGTCAGTAACTCTCTTATTGTCTGTTTGATGCGACATGCTTCCGAGTTAATATTGAACATTCTACGTTTTCCATTAACACTTAAATTATGTTTGCTAAGTCAGTGACTGAAGCGATTTTTCCTTTGTCTAACAAGTTCAAACCAGTAAAGAGTATTTTCATCCAATTCCAATGCAACGAACTGCCCCGACAGCCCTGTGCAAAGCTGATTTCTATTTTGACCCATTCGAAACATCACACTGCTGGTAGCGAAGCATAAGAACATTGTGGATAGCCTATGTGTTTTGGGAAGAAATGGAACGACGAGAGGGTCCCACGGTATAAAAAAAACAGATTTAGTAAAGGGAATGTCAGTGGGAAAATGAGAATATTTATATTTTTTTCATCTAACGTACAGTACGGCCGTCCTGAACTGGTCACTTTCGACGAGTGGACAATATTTCCATGGACGCAATAATATTAGATTCCAAACACTAATAATAGGACTAATCATCAAACATTAAATTAATGAAGCACCAGGTACAGGAAAAACTCCAATTCGGGTCTTTCATTCCAGTCCCTCGTACGGCACCCTCGTTGTGATCTGTGATCTGAAATTGATATTCGTCGTAATCTCATAAATAGAGGATATGGAATGAGTGTTTTTCTCATATAATATTTATGAAACGAGTCTAAGAATTTTCCGTTTGGGCGAGCCTCTGGCGAGCCCAAGCGGAAAATTCGGACGAGTTTCATAAATATTATATGAGAAAAACACTCATTCCATATTCTATTTATCATTTGGCACACACACGCACAAATTAGCCACTTAATATGACTTTTTAACCTATCACCTAACTTGAGTTGCAGACGGCACTTGGAAAAAACATCCTCGTATAACTAAAAATTTTCATTTTTTGCTTCCCAAACATAGGTTATGACCCCTCATTGGAACGAGCTCGTCGAGCTCGTTCCAATGAGGGGTCATAACTTATGTTTTGGAAGCAAAAAGTGAAAATATATAAAAAATGAATAGCCTTTTTCTTGTAGGTAAAAGATTAATACAATATGACCCACCCTAAATAGGACAGATAACGTAAATTCTCCCTACTGAAATTATGCAAATGCCACCCAGTTGTATTTTGTTTAGCCAATCAAATTGTCCAGTTTTGAAATTGACCAATGACAGCTCACAACTCTAATTACGCAAATTATGAAAATGTGGCCCTGTTTTATTTTGTTCAGCCAATCAAATTGTCTAGTTTTGAAATTGACCAATGAAATTGACGGCAGGCTTCATTTATCACTGATTAATATGAAAACAAAATATCAAATGTTTTAAAGTGAACAAGACGGACGAGTCATATGATAAACTACAATACGCAATTATACCGTGTCTATGAATTTCCCGGATATCATGATTGACTTTCAGAACCTGAAGCAGCAGAGCTGTGAAATTCCCGGTATTAAACCTCACTGTCAAGCAAGTTCGAATTGGTAAAATTCCCAGTGGCATTATGAGATTCGCTGCTTTAAATTTCGATATTTTGACATGAGTGTGCAGAGGGTCAAGACATTGTCAGCGAGAAAACCCGCTTTTTCATCTCATAAGTCCGTTCCATACCGATTGACCTGCCAAATGTAACGTGCCACAGTGAATGCAATGTGTCCAGAGACGGCGAAACCGTATTGTGTGGGGCGGGGAAGGGGTGCCGCGCACAACTTACCCCCACCAGTTTTCAAAGATATGCTTCGTAATCACACACTGAAAACATGAAGGTATGCAAATGTGTTAATATACAGGTACTCCTATTATGTATTAACTGCAAATGTAAACACATTTTGTTGCATTTTGGCCAATAAAGTTCACTGTCGCCCAGTTCGGTCTATTTTGTCTTTCTCAGCCATATTTCATTCCAGAAAATTTCAGGGGACGAAGTAGGTAGAAATACAAGCAGGCAAACAGGAGATCAGACCGTGGCTTGCACACTAAAAAGAGACACTTGCGGGTGTTCATATGAAACTTTCAAGAAAACACATCCTCCCCATCAATTTTCCATCACATACCCATTTTTTTTTTTAAACAATATTTTATTTCATTAAATTGAAATGGGGTTTGGCGAACAGGCTTGGCCTATCTTAACGCCGTACCCTTACATAAAGAAATTACATTATATAGTGCTTGTGCAATTGTGTAAAAGTGACCTGATGTTAGTATAAGGATACCACTACATTAAGAGAAACATTTGTTTCGTCCACAGTAAATTCCAAAGCAATTCTGAAACACACCCATAGTCATGACGTGTACACTGCCCATATCATGAAAATTGCACTCAGTCCATTGTACCCAATCATATATATGCCCTCATAGCATGCTTGCCTCAAAAATGATACAGATGGGAGATTACTGTAGACGCTACTCTGTTAGGCAGCACACCATTGAGAAAGGCCGAAGGCCCCTCTCACTTGTGTGCCACACAACAGAAGAGCGTTGAAAACACAAGTCGTTTAAGCAATGCAACAGAGCTCATTGATCACGTCGCTGCATATATAACTTGGGCACAACCAGATGATAAGGTATAAGCAGTGTACCCGTTATTATGGCGAAAACTCGGTTATCGTCTCACTTCAGTTTCCATATTATCATTAATTTTCAAACCTCTTTGTATTGATAATATACTCTTGTACAGTATTGAATACGAAAGTATTGTGAGAATCTGATTTATACGGATTACCTTGGAGTAGAACTTCGATATTCTTGTCATTATTTTCCAGTTTCTCGAGCATCGTTTGGCGTTCACGTACATAGAGAGGACATGAGAGGAGGTAATGACTTGAGTCTTCATAGCGATAGCCACATCGACATCCAGGGTTATCCTTGATAAATCTGTCAAACATATGGCCATTCAGTTCGCTACAATTAAGGCGCAGTTGACAATGGATTATCTGTGCTTTTCTTCCCCCTACGTAGTAGAATTTAGGGACAGTGGGGTCATCAATTGACAGAGCTCTTTTAAGGACATTTACTGTTTCACAGTTTCTGATATTCTCACCAAGACTGTTCCAGAGTCTCACCGATGATGGCAAAAATGAGTTTGAAAACCGAAGTGTGTTGCATTTAAATTCGCGTAACAAATTGGATGTTCTAAGTGGATAATGGGTTATTTCTGACACTGGGCGTGGTATTAACAAACGTATATAATTAGGTACTTCCGTGTTAATAATTTTAAAGACAGTTATAACTTTGTGTCGTTTTCTACGTTCCTTTAATGATATAAATCCCGATTCTTTATAAATAAGATTATGACTTGTGCCCCTTGATACACCAATAATTGTGCGTAATGCATCTAAATGTAAATTTTCGAGAAGTATATTTTTCGTATCACTACAGTTATCCCAAATTACATCCGCATAATCAAAGATTGGAAGAATGTAATACCTATAAAGTGTTTCTAGAGCGGCTCTGGACAGTCTATACTTTAAACTTCTGAGGCAGTTTATCATTGGACTCACCTTTTTGAAAATATTATCAATATGGGCATCCCAGGAACCGTTTTTAGAGAACGTCACCCCCAAATGTTTATGTTCACCCTTTTCTTCAATGTATTGTCCCTGTAAGTAGAGAGTTGGACAATCAATGGGACTTGTTTTACGGGTTATATTTAGGGTTTCTGTTTTTTTAGGATTGAACAAGACCTGCCATGTATTTGACCATGCAGCAATTTTTTCCAGGTCATCATTCAGAATTTTTGCTGAGAGCTTAGCATCTTCCACTGCTAAATACAAAGTTGTGTCATCGGCATACAGCCTTATATTTGAAATAATATCATTTACAATATCATTGATATATATATTAAATAGAATGGGACCTAATACTGAGCCTTGTGGGACACCTGCCGGAACTAATTTGCTCTCGGACTGTTCTCCATTAACGACAACACGCTGATAGCGATGTGTTAGGTAGCCTTCAAACCATGATAAAAGATCACCCCTTATCCCTGTTGAATTAAGTTTATGTAGAAGACCTTTATGCCAGACTCTATCGAAAGCCTTACTGATATCACAAAATACGACTCTTGTATCTGTATTTGTGTCCAAGCTTGAAGAGATATCATGGTCAATGTCAAGTAATTGATAGATCGTACTATCCCCGGGAATGAAGCCAGATTGTAATGGGGTTAAGAGATTGTTTTCAGTTAGAAACGAGTACAAGTGTTTAAATATAATTTTCTCCAATATTTTACTTACACTACTGGTTAGAGATACGGGACGGTAATTTATTTTATTATGTATTGATTCTTTCTTATGTATGGGTACGACTCTAGCCATCTTCCACAGATTTGGAAAAGTTTTACTCGTTAGGGAAAGATTGAATAACCTGGTCAATGGGATAGCAAGTTCGTATGCGCATAATTTTAAGATTTTGTTGTTAATTGCATCAGGACCACTGGCCTTTTTAGGATCTAGTTTAAGAAGAGTAGAGGTTACTTCTTGTTCAGTGATACTTATTTCCTTCAGATCAAAGTTACTTAAACTTAGGGGAGGTAAATCTTTGTCACTGACTGAACTCGATTGTTCTATAAAAAAGTCGTTTAACAGATCAGCTACAGCTTTTGCTTCACCAACTACTTCACCATTTTCTTCTAATGATGGAAAACTTTCATTAATGTCTTGTTCTTTAGAAAAAGATTTTAAAGTGGACCACCAATGTTTTTTACTATAACTGCAGGTAGAAATGTAATTTTCAAGTTTAATGTCGTACTCAGCTTTGGATTTTCTTATTAATGTGATAGTTTCATTTCTAATTTGTCGAAAAAGTGCCCAATCTTGCGTCCTATTATGCTGTTTTGCTTTATGATGAGCTCTATCACGTGATTTCATCATTTTCCGTATGCGAGAATTCATCCAGGGCTTATCCATGGGCCGAATAAGAACCGTTTTCTGGGGAATATATTGGTTGGCCGTATCTATGATATACTTGGTCAGGCTTTCGGTAGAGTCATTTACGTCATTATTAAAAAGGTCATCCCAAGTTGTTTGTGAAAAGTGGTTCCGCAACCCATTGATATCCATTTCATTATAATTACAGACAGTCCTTCGGAAAGGTTTATTACGAGACTTTTGTGATTTTAAAACTACACCAATTGCGTGGTGGTCACTACAGAAAGGTGGGATTATTAGGCATTTATCTACTTGATTTTTGCAGGACACTAAAGCCAGATCGATTAGGCTACATGAATTTTCGGTGATACGTGTAGGGGTTTCTATCACTTGTGTCAAATTAAAATAATTTTCCAGATATGTAATCTTAGGATGAGTTGTCACGTGACAATTGGCATTGAAATCACCTATTAAAATGCATTTTAATGACATATCAGTTCTTGCCGCTTGAACTGAATCTTCAATTAAGTTCCAGTACATGTTGGTACAAGCAGGTGGTCTATATATAACACCTAGGATATATTTTTGATTTTGAAGCCGTACCTCCGTCCAAATTAATTCTAAACCTGGCCGTTCCAAATCTAGTCGTCGTTTAAAAACAATACCCGTCTTTATGTACACAGCCATCCCTCCTCCAAGTCCATGATCCCGGTCTCTACGCAACGGGGTATGATAACCTGGGATATTGATAACCTTGCTGTCCACATCCGCAGTTAACAAAGTCTCAGTTACACCGATAATATCACAATACCCTAACTCTGCGTGGAGTAAATCTTTTTTATTACGAAGTCACATACCCATACAATATACCCAAAGCCCAAAGTGTACATATATCACTATACATACAATAGCACACTATATATGCAGTGGTATACCACTTGTTGCATCTAGCTCGATGGAGCCGAAGATTTGCACAGGAAAATAGTTGCTTCCCAAACGTCCGGTTCCTATTGGGAATTTAACACTCGCAGCTCCCCCAAAAGTCCGTGTAATGAGGAACGAAAACCTCCCGCTATGCTACTTCTGTGGCTAGGGTCGTGCACATCTCAAATTTGGTGTCGAATGTAATCCCGAATCGAATCAGCCAGAGGATTTCGATTTAAATAAATCACGAATCGAATCTCACCTCTCCTCAAATTGGAAAAATTGCACCTTCACACAAAGGTGTTTATACCACAACTGAAATTTCCTTCAATGAACACTGTATTGTCAGTGGAGTCTCCGGTGATGTTATTTTATTATGAATACCAATTCCATATTGCCAGTCTCCTCCACTCAAGTATTGTGTTCAACGGTAACCCGCCTGTTTGTGCGAGTCAATAAAATAAAAATAAAAAACACAAGATCATGTACAGTAGATATGACGATAGATTAAGAATTTAAGTGGATACATTTGGTACGATTTTGGGAATACCTCGACGATTAGAATCGAGTCGAATTTCGAAGCTTCGCAAGGTGTAATGTCGTTGTTTCTCACTGACAACTGGAATTCATGTTAACCCTTTACCTAACATGAAAAGCAGACGACACTTGCAAAAAAAATTATTGAATAACTAATTTTTTTCATTTTTTTCTCAAAAACATAGGTTATGACCCCTCATTGGAACGAGCTCGACGAGCTCGTTCCAATGAGGGGTCACAACCTATGTTTTTGAGACAAAAAATGAAAAAAATAATGAAAATTAATTGGCGATTTTTGAGAATAGCGCTGGCCGGTTTTGGCCGTTACGTTGGGTAAAGGGTTAAGCATGATGAACCATTGTGTCCCACAATGATTTACAACGCAAAATATCAATTCCAAGTGTTGTCAATTGGGATCAACGACATTATACCTTTCAGAAATCAAATGGATGATCATTTGCGTCATTGGAAGAGATTTACAGGAAAGTTGGCTCCCCTTAATTTTCTAATGTTGTCAGTAAATTTAAAACCATGTGTATGGGAATTTCATTTAAGGTTCCGCTCCACAGTTTTCCAGGCATTTCCAAATATGACATGCCATACACTCTCTTCAAATGCAAATATTCTGTAACTTAGTTATCTAACCCATTACATGTATTACATTTCCCAAATCCACAAAAAACATACAACACTATCTGACTAACTAGAAATAAACAACCTGAATGTGGGTGGAATTATTTATTGTCAAAGGCAAGACTTCAACCTGAAAAATTGCCTGAAAAAATACCCAAACCATTCATTTTCAGCCACCTAGCAGCCTCAAAAGCAGAATTTTCCCACCAACCCCACCTACCCACCCCTGAAGCAGAGTACCCCCTGTTTCTAAAATGCAAAAAAAATGTTATATGTTTCCGTCTAATGTTTCAGTTACCTGCCTGGTAACAAACCCATGTAAAAATTACATTTTAAAAATATAGCTAATTTTTCGAAGCCACTGTTTGCCATAATTCATCTGGTAATTTACTCCTATGTATCAAACTCCAACTTTGGGACCAAAACTTCAAATTCTCTAGTCCAACAAAAAACCTAATGTAATCATATATCTGATACTAAAAATATATCTCTATTTTACATGGCCTTAGTTTCAACATATGCCCTATGTTTAGAATTTCACCCCTGTGCAGTAGTGCGATACTGTAGAGCGGAACCTTAAAGAGAAAACAAGAGTGATCTCCCCCTGGATTTCACTCAGGCAAAAGAATCTGGAGTCTATCCTGAGCTGAATGAACAAAAACCACAAGTCTCTATTTTCAACCAGTACAAAGATACAGAATGGCCTTTCTGATTGCCGAATAGCTTTTGCAGCCAGTTTTTGCCTGATTTTCACAACCGCACCACACCACCTCAACCCTCCCATTTCTCTGAGCCACTTCAGAGAGTATTTTTGTTATTACCACCAGCCACATTGACTACCCAGGTCCTGCCAATAACACTGTTAAATACAATCAAAATGTAAAACAATAAGCACTAATAACCATAGTTTTTTTTTTTTTGGGGGGGGGGGGGGGGGGGGGGTGTTGCTCTCTAGATATGAAAGCGTAAACAGCTTGACGGACGGAAGACACACAGACATGACACCAATGACCAAAATGAAAAAGTAGACACCATGACTGCAAATCTCTGGTCAACAATAACAACCAGGCTGTCCATAACTGCATATTTTGTCATAAATACAAGGTTCGGTGTTTAGGAAAGGCAGTGCTCTACCTTAATGTTTTCGAAATCTCGACGAAACTTCAAAACAAGTGCGAAATTAGGCTACATCAATAAATTTCTCAAAATTTCCACTTATTTCCTTCCAGTTGTGCTGAGATATCACTTGATGAATGTTAGCTACTACAAACAATTGCACACAAACCAGAAATAATGAAAAGTATTTTGAAAAATGGTGTATTTATAACTCAAACACAAATAAGGAACTTCCTGGTTCAAGAATTGACACGGACGGCAGAATACTATTTAAGGTTCCACTCCGCTGTTTTCCAGGCATTTCCAAATATGACATGCCATACACTCTCTTCAAATGCGAATATTCTGTAACTTAGTTATCTAACCCATTACATATATTACATTTCTCAAATCCACAAAAAACATATAACACTATCTGACTAAGTAGAAATAAACAATCTGAATGTGGGTGGAATTATTTATTGTCAAAGGCAAGACTTCAACCTGAAAAATTGCCTGAAAAAATACCCAAACCAGTCATTTTCAGCCACCTAGCAGCCTCAAAAGCAGAATTTTCCCACCAATCCCACCTACCCACCCCTGGAGCAGAGCATCCCCTGTTTCTAAAATGCAAACATTTTTTTTATATGTTTCCGTCTTATTTTTTAGTTACCTGTCTGGTAACAAACCCGTGTAAAAATTACATTTTAAAAAATAGCCAATTTTTCGAAGCCGCTGTTTCCCATAATTCATCTGGTAATTTACTCCTATGTATCAGACTCCAACTTTGGGACCAAAACTTTAAATTCTCTTGTCCAACAAAAAGCCTAATGTAATCATATATCTGATACTAAAAATATATCTCTATTTTACATGGCCTTAGTTTCAACATATGCCCTATGTTTAGAATTTCAGGGCAGTATCAAAATACCGAAGCTGATTGTTACAATTTTAATCTGTTTGCACGTTGGGCTTTCCTTCTCTGTTTAAACCCATTTAAAATAAGAAAACGGCGCTTTCACCATCTTTTGATGTTCTGCAACCTTTTTGTCCTGTTCATTATACCAACAGTATGCGCATCGTGACATATATATAATACAGTCACTTTCCATCAATATAAAAATCTAGGAAGTATGATTTGCTAATTTGTTTCCTTGTAAGAATAAAACCTTGCAAATTTCTGTAAGAACACATTCGCTAAACAAAGAGCCAAAGTGGACATATACTTAGTTGCGTCTAACTAGCTTGCCATAAAGATCCAAGTTTGTAACGTTCAATAAACGAAAACAACAGACAGCTCCAAGATCTGTCTGTTGTATTCGTTTATTAAAAGTAACAAAAGGCAACTTCGCTTTATTTTCTGCTAAAGCCATAGGTATTTTCTCAATAATAACTTGCTTCTTAACCCTTTACCTAACATGAAAAGCAGACGACACTTGCAAAAAAAATTCTTGAATAACTAATTTTTTTCATTTTTTGTCTCAAAAACATAGGTTATGACCACTCGTTGGAACGAGCTCGACGAGCTCGTTCCAACGAGGGGTCATAACCTATGTTTTTGAGACAAAAAATGAAAAAAATAATGAAAATTAATTGGCGATTTTTGAGAATAGCGCTGGCCGGTTTTGGCCGTTGTGTTAGGTAAAGGGTTAATTGGATCTTCCTCACTTGTCTAATTTCAGTGAAGATAACTTATCGAAAGTCGACTGGCATGACGAAATAAGTCGGGGATGTATAAAAGTATCAAACTTTGAGGCAGGACGTCCGTTTAGAAACGAAGGTCACGGCCATTACATTTCTAAAGGAAATCAGCGATGCAAAGCGCCACCACGTGCCATTAGTGGCACGTGGTGACCAGTGGTGAAGCCAGAATTTCCATGACAGAAGCTTGTCCTCCCCGACGCGTAATCCCCAACCCACCCCCTTGGTGTCACCCCTGGTGATGGCTCATTACATCGCTATTGCATTTGTGAGTTAAACATATTAATTGATGAACTCTGTATGACAAATCAATAAGCTTCTCACGCAATGAACAGAAACCAAATATCGGTTCCTCGATTTTGCTCCAAGATCAAACAAAACATAGGTTGGCATTGTCAAAAGTAGTATAATTCTGTATATTCACCGTAATATGTTTTGGCAGAAGTGCCGACAGCTGATTACCGGCACTTTTACCGCATTTTTAACTCTAATTTCTTACAGTGCAGGGTTGTCGTATTGCATTCTTATCGAACCTACCCCCCCCCCCCCCCCCCCCAAAAAAAAAACAGAATAAATTTGCCGAATTACCCAAAGAGTAGTCTGCGACAATCATATTTAGAGCACGATGTTGACAGGGTTAAGTAACCGCAGTGCACGTACCACATCTGTGCCTTGCTTTTGTGCATCACATTGTGCTAAATGTGATAACCATTCATTGATTTCCATTGTATAGTTGTTTCTTCTGATGTTTGCATACTTTCTTATAACGATCTGTTTTATGTTACATTTACAATACATTACCTGACCCTTCTCTTCGCAAAAACGATGCGCAATTTCTTTCCAATTGTTGTGTTATAACTGCCAATTAAAATTCTCTTCTTTTCTTCCGTTTTTTCTTGTCTTTTTACGAAACAATTTAGCGCACCTTCCCTCAACTTGCTAATTTAGCAACCTAAACGCGGCGGCAGGCCCACGCATTACGGCTCGATTCCCTCTATTCAAAATAGTGAAATATTTTTCCTTCGAAATATGGTTGGGATTCGACCCAATTCTTGCTGTACAATTAGTAATGCCTCAGTAATGACTTCTAACGTTTGCAGCCACTGATTACCTGCCACTAGTATAGAAATGTGATGTTCTGTACTTACTCGCTTTCGATAAAATGATGAGTTTAGGAGAAACAATTCATTCGCCATGGTCATCGGCCATGTTTAGAGTGTAAAAAATTGCGGCTAATTACGAAATGTTTTGACTTCTGGATACGTTGCTGGGGTCACTCAGGCTTGTTAAAGTTTATATCTATTATTGGATTAATCATTTAACTGGTAGAGTGCTGGAAGCCCATATCTGGGCTTTAATCCGAACCACGGCGACCCCAAATAAAAGGCTTTAGAAACATCTGCGAGGCGATAAGTTATGAGCTAGAGCCCCGCGAATCATAAATATCGGGTGGAATCGAACCTCGAATCGAATCAGGTAGAAGATTTCGAATCCAAACTCGCAGAAAACTCACGACTCTTCATGTTGTAAATATTGCAACTTCTTACAACCGTAAATATTGCCAGTATTGTGTTCAACGGCGACTCTCTGTTTGGGCAAGTCAACCCAAAATGCGGAATATCCCAGAACAGTATCAAAGTAGTTTCGGAAGCGGAGCCTCCGTGAACTCTTCTTCTATCATCATGTTCCCCGTAAGGATGATAGAAGAAGAGTTCAAGAGGAGATTCTTGGAAGGATTTTGAGAAGATCTCGATGACTCGACGAGTGGAAAACATCCAGATCAACGCGACATAAATCGAAAAGAATCGAATAATCAGGACAATTACGGTCATGCCCAATGTTTACATGTGGCATGCAGCGCATGGGCGCATGGTGTACAGTACGTGGAGAGTGGATTGAAACTAAATCACCCGCGGAGTGGAGTTATCACGCAAAGTGTCACTTTCGAATTCTGTACATATGGACATAAAACACAAGCAATGTTTCAGCCAATGGACTTCCGGGGTTAACCCGGAGGTCCATTGGCTGGAACTTCTTTGCTTGAGATGGTTATGCTTTGCAATTATTACTCGGGTGGAATATCCACACTGCGGGTGATTTAATGATAATACACTCTCCACTTTCTGTATGTTCCGATATGCACTAGTGTGCCAGCGCATAATGTGCACACAACGCATGCAGCTCAGGGGCACATACGATCAAAAAGAGATTCTAGAAGCATAGTGGAATACTAAAAATAGATTCCACGGAACGTGGGGCAGGTGGTTGGTGGAATGTATCCGTGTGCTAATACACAGTGAGTCACAATGTGTACATATCGCATGCAGCACATGCCGGATGTGCCCATATGTGCTTGTATGCATGTGCTTGAGTACATGCATAGGGAAAGGTTTGAAAAGACAACATAACAATATATAACATTCTATTCATTTTATTCTGCTTTAATCTCTGGTACAATTACATTGGTCACAAACATCAATCATTTACAGTTCAATTGCCCAATGCATCTACTTCGACGAACACATCTCCGAGTGGTAAGTAGTCCTCTTCTTGGTATATAGAATAACCATCTGATCAAAGATTTCTGTTTGGTCTCCAGTGGAATTTCTTTTTGGTTTCTTCGTACTGTTTTACTCTGGCTGGTTCTTTATTCTTGATAAGCCATGTTCGCTCGTTCAACGCTGCAGCTTGGCTTCGCTGGTTGTTTGATTTCGCTTGTTCTTTAATTTTTGATTCTCGGTTAGCAAGTAAGTTATCGTTCATCTATGTAGGGCATCAGTCTTTGGTTGATCTGAAACTTCGTTCTTGGTTTGATCTTCAGGTTGGTCCATACTGAAACCCTCATTCTCTTAAACGACAATCTTCTTCAGTTCGTTCTGTCCTTAGAGTCTCTATAGTTCTCTTGTTTACAGACTGCTTCGTTACTTAAGTGGAAACTTCATTCTTTTTAACTTCATTCTTGTTTTGGTCTCTAGTTGGAGTAGTAACGTCAGTCTTCTGAGTTGTAGCTTCAGTCGTCGGGGTCTCGTTCGTTCTTTGGTTTTCTAGTGCTCTGTAGGCAGGTATTTCCGTCACTTTGTTCTTCTTCAGAATTAGCTCTCACTTTTCGTTCTCTATTCCACTTTGGTTAACAATCGTCCCACACAACCAAACATCTCAACATATCTTGGTTTCCTTCTCACAACGACACCTACGTACTGGTGTAGGTTTCTTTTCACATCTTCGTCTACCCTACGATTCACCTGGGTCTACTCTTGGGAAGTCAGCTTCAACACAACCTCATTATTGAAGGGTTGTATGTGTAAGTCATATTTTAATCTGAGCACTGTTGTGAATATTTTGTCAGATATCTTCACTCTTCGGCGTTTAGAACAAAAAATGAATTTATTTTAAAGTGGGTGATCCTTTTATATTTTTTTTCTTGTAGCGGCGAGTCCTCTTCTTGGCTTCTCATGTTCTTCAACTTCTTCACTTGCCATTTCGAATGAATATTTTGCCACGAGAACATTAAACAGATTTGTTTTTCTTTTGCAAAGCGTATTTCTGTGATTATTCAAGGTCATACTCCTCTTCTTCACGAAGACATTTAGCAGTCCCTTGAATTTTCATGTATGGGTCCTTACTAAAATTCTTAACGTACACCATTGTAGTAATGTATTTCATGCCGATGGCTTCTCTGCCACTGATCTGAAGTTCTCTGTACCTGCTTTTTCAGGAGCGCAGTGGCTCAGTGGTTACGGAATTAGACTACAAACCGAAAGGTCCTCGGTTTGTTCCCCGTCAGTGGTAACTGCGTGGTGTCCTTGAGCAAGGCACTTAATCCCGATTCCCCACGTGGGGGCACGGTGGCGCTGTGTACTAAGGCGTACGGCACGCAGATGGTGCACTTGTCTTCAACTAATGCTAACCCTGCTTGTGTGGAGTTAGTACGGCGGGGAGTCTGATAGTTCCTCACCATTGCTCTGTGGTTCTCTCCGGGTACTCCGATTCCTCCTCCCGTAAAACTGTCCGACACGAAGTGACCCTAGCTGTCGAAAGTGTCGTTAAACCTCAATAAAATAAAGTAGAATAAATAAAATCTGCTGTTTCAACTTCATCTTCTTTATCCAATCCACCCTCTATACAATTGTTCATGAGGTTATCAACATATTCTTGGCAATCGGATTCTAAGATTCTTCTCATTGGGTCAATAGAAGGGTTCGCGTGTTCTTCTTCTTGGGTTTCAGATTGTTTCGAATCCTTGGATTCCGAATCATCTTCCATTGGTGAATATGTTCGGGGTGAACAATGGCGACAGGATTACATTGCGTCTCTCTTCGAAGTTGAGAACACAAATGAGAATTAATGTTACTGTGTGTCTTTTTAACCCTATACCGAACGCAGACGATATCAAAATTTATTCTTTTAAATATCATTTTTTAAATTTTTTCAGGAAAATTCAACAAAACCATAGCATGTGACCCCTCATTGGAATGAGCTCCACGAGTTCGTTCCAAAGAGGGGTCTCATGAGATGGTTTTGTTGAAATTTTTTGAAAAATATTTTTTCAGCTGCTGAATTTGCATATTACGCGGGCGGATGTAGCCTATTCGTTGGGTAAAGGGTTAAAGACCGAGGATATCTGAATGCTCAGCTACGATTATTTTGAGAAACTTTCCTAAAAATTCTCATTTCTGTGTGACCCCTTTCTTTTCCGATAAGATAGTTTATCCTTCGATAAGGCTATCTTCCAGATGTTGGTGCTTGTATGGAATAACTCTCTTTTGGCCATTGACACATTATAATCCGTTCGGTACTTGGCACAATCGTATATGCATTGTATCAAATCATTAGCCGCCTTGATCAGGGTCTTCACTTCACGTCGGCCAAACGTGAGGTAGAAATCACACTTGTTTTCTATTTCTATTCAGTTTTTTTCAGTTTCAGTGAAGCATCTGTAGAATTCTTTATCACAATATCTGAAGTCTACTGACGTGTAAGTACAAGGACCTCCACTTTACTATAGATTTTATGGTATCCATTCAGAGGCGGATGAACCGGTGGGGGTGGGGGGGGGGGGGGGGGGGTGGTATGGACTCACAAATCCAGTTCAAAATTTTTAAGAAAGTGCAAATGAGTCCAGGCATTCCTGTAATATATTTCCTGCACATGTAAACAAATTTAGTTGCATTTAGACAACGAATTCCAACTTCTGCTGGTTCGGTCAAATTCGTCTAATTCCGTCATCTTCCAACCCGAAGAGTCACCTGATGATGGCTGAAGTAGAAGAAACACAAACAAACCGAACCAATACCAAACGGTGGCGTTCACACCAAAAGGAGTGACTAGTGGTTAGTCGCACAGTCGTTAATATAATATATGATATGAAAAGACGTCAGCTGGTTCGAAAGAGTAGTATATATGATTGGGTTTCAATCGCTGCAAACCCACGGACCAGTGGCGTAGCCAGAATAAATGAAATGGCTGTGGGGTGGGACAAAATATTTTTCTGCTTCAAATGAGAATAGAAGAGTTTACACCCACTTCAATTGACTTCGTGATGGTTTAAGCGTGCCATCCATCACAGGCGAAGTTCCAGGGACTTCCCAGAGAAAAAATCGTAGTTTTTTATGGCTTAAGTAAGCAGAAAGTGAAATCGTAACTATAACAAAATAACCCAAGAAATATCAATAAACTAGCGTTTGGATTTTGGATAATTATGCGTGGCAAATTTCAGGTTGATAATTGTCAAAAACCTCCCACCCACAGTGGCCACACCCAGCCCCCCGCCCCCTCCTCACGCTACACAATTTTCAACACTTTCCATCACACTCATCAGGAAATTTCATTTCTGTGTATCCTTTTCCAAAATATACCATACCACACCATATGACCAGTGCATCTTGAACTTTTGCCTTTAAATCTATTACCCACGTCGAGGTTTGATAACAATCTTGCGAATACCGCACGACAAGCGCATTTAAGCCAAGAGGTTATTACTTGGTTAGTTTCATACTGGCCGACATATCAACCCGAGGTGACTTATAATCAGCAGCTTGAGACCGAAGTTCGATGGCTGATGTGAAGTTACCGAGGGCTGATATTTCGTCCGATATGAAACTAGCCAAGTAATAACCTCTTCATTAAACCAAAACAAATAGTTTGAAAAATTCTCAGATTTGTTATCATTTCTAACAGTACTATTGTTTTTCATTCTTTTTACAAAGTCCAAAGTTTCCTCTTCTTCTCCTAGTTCAGCTCTCCGAACGTCTCGGCTTTCCCACTGAGGAAGCCGCGACGTTCGGATAGCTGATCTACCTCTTCTCCCACTGCGATCAATCCCCGCTTACGACTCTGACATTTATTTTGCGATGAATTTACTGTACATCTCTCTTCTTTCTCCTTTTCATCCACCTAATCACTACTTATTACCATTATTAATTCCTCGTCAAACAAAACTCTGTTTCAAACCTCTCCACCATGCCTGGTAACGCCAATTTTCCCGATTGCGTTCAACGATGAACTGTGAACATTTCGATGTAAACAAATTCGTTACGCCTAGTAACGCATCAAGGCAGACAACTCTACCTTGGTTCATAGCAATCGATGTCGGTGCCATATCAGTCGAGTTTGAAACCATATCATCCGAGTTTGATAATGGGCTATTCTGGAAAAGAAAATCATATCTGATAAATAAGTAATTCGTATATTTCCAATGGACACGGGGACGTTTCTATTGTTTTTTTTCAACGTATAGTTAGTTGCTCATAGTTAAGGACAATGATATCATTTTCCGCTCATTAGGTTGAATTGATGCAGTAGAGGTATTTCTGATAATGAGGAGTTAACTCTGTACCTACAGATTAAAAGATAGCAACTATCAGAATGCGTTCCAAAAAGTCGAAGTACTTCTCATCTCCATCCGTTTTTAAGCTAAAGGATCAAGACTTCGGTGACTTTATTTCTGTTATACCAAAGTGTACGGTGGTTCGGATTCAAGATATATACAAGACACTCGTTCAAAGAAATCTCAAAACAAGAGGTTAATGCATGGGTAGATAGATTGGTAGAAGATCGGTTGGTGATTGCTCATTTGTTGATCACTGCCATTAAGATAATGGAGGGGTTATGGGTAGAGACAATCTTCTGCCACCGAAAGCGAATCTTACCTAAGGTACAATCGATTGAGGTTGTTGCCGTCTATTGCATATACGAACGTTATTAACTGGTTGCGTGCTAGAATCCACTATCAGGGCTTTCAAAAAATGAGGGTACTAGGGGAAAAACCAACATAATCCTTGCTCATTTTTCATATTCAGTCAAATGCAAATAATTTTTTTGTTGATTTAAATTTGTTTTATCACAAATTATTGAAGAGTGCCTATGGACACTCTTAAATAATTTGTAATAAAATAATTTTTGATGAACAAATTCAGACCGCCAAATAAATATAGCCCTCAACCAGTTAACCAACCCCACTCATCCAAATTAGGATACCACTGATTAAATAATTAATTATATTAATAATTATAGTATTCGGCAATGATGTATACCGTTATAAAATATTGTCCTACTGAGCCTTAGGGTAGAGAAATGTTCCATTGTTTCTGGCGACATCTATCTACTTTAAGGGGCAGAAATATATGCATGAATATATTTTCACAACATCCATCTACACAGGATTAGAACACACGTAGTCTTTTACAGAGCCACGTATATGCGCACACAAAACAAAAATGGGTGCTGTGGATGTTCTGCAACCGGAAAACTGAACCGTAAGCATCAGCAAAAACCGGCCTAACGGTTGTGGTATGTTTGTGCATAAACTGATCAAACTCTTACTGGGAGAAACCGGACTAGTGGCCACTATGGATTCTCATCCCTTAGTGTATCCGGCAAAGTGGCGAATGCATCGTATTCTAACTGTAACATTGTCCGATGGACTAGTCAATAAGGAGTAAAGTGTGGCAACGAGAACACAACAAAGATTAGATGAACTTTATTCATTTGTAACCCTGATGTATGTTTTTGTCTGACTTAATAGGCCTATCAACTGATCTCCATAGAACTTCAAAGAATGATAAAAGGGGGTGGAGGGGGGGGGGGGGGGGGTGGTAGGCTCAATCCAATGGAGATACGCACAAACAGGGCTGTGTGGTGAGTGTTGTTCCAAGTTAGGGAGCTTGAAGTTTTAGTTACTATCTGTTAATAACACATAGAAACACCAAACCGAATCCAATTTTTTTTCCAGAAACCGAACAAAAACCGAATATGAAAAATCAAAACCTCCCGGCTCTATTTCCAAGAAAACTGACTTGGTTTCCTATTATGGGAACAACAGCTCAGACGTTCAACCTGTTGAGAAACGTTCAAATTGTGTTGAATTCATATTCTAATCGCCTCTTACTTTGCTGCTGTCACGGCATGTATTGTGTTTCACCGAGGTTGTTAACGACAAAACGCAGACATATGAGGCACACAGAGCCACGTGACAAGCAGTTCGACGTGGCAGTGACCTCAGAAGACCGGTCGTGTTGAGCAAGCAGTTGACCAAATATACCACAGTATACGTTTGAATGAAAAAGAAAAAGAAACTATTTTCAGCTCTGAGCGAAAAGCAGACACGAAGTAAGTTCTCAAGGCACCAGTCAAATTCTATAAGGAACTCGAGGCTGTTATGGGCTGTTTGTTTACCCACGTTTTGTGGAGTTTGTGCGATATTCATTCGTTCCACAGTCATGGTTATTTCAATCAATAATAATCAGTTCTTTCTCAGTGGTAATGGCTGGTATTATCTTTATTCCAAGAAGAGCGGTATTTTTGTAGACGGTGGTATTTTTATTACACTTGTTTCTCATACATCAGATAAAATATGAGAAGTGCCTTCGCAATCCTAAAAATATTCTGAAGAAATATCAATATTGTTTATTCTTGCTCATATTCAAATTCAATTATTCCCATCTCAATGGAAGAGTACCAGAGCATAGTGAGCTGACTACTTGATGAGAAACTCCCCAGACAGACAAATAACTCTCATGAACTTCTTTAATTATTCAAGCATTACGTTGAATTTATGCACACTTTATGAGAAACATGTGGCCGGAGCGAAAAGGTTATCTAAAAGTAATTTCAATGCAGAAGAAAATTGCAGCGCAGGAGAATAATTGCAACAGTATTCTGTGTTTGCATTGGAAATCATTTGGTTGAAATTCTCATCTGCACAATGAATTGACTTGAGCGATATATGCAGTCCATAACAACAGTCAATTGATCTAAGTTGTCCCATTACGTCGAGTTAACGACGGACGAACAGTCGGCGATTTGCCTTCACCAATGGACAGCATTGGCACAGATTAGCCTCCTTCGACACATTTTGCTGAATAATTTGTTCTATCATCTCCGAATGGGAGCCACAGATTCAAAAAAGCACGGGACAGCCCTTTTAGTCTCGTCGTAGTCGTCGTTGGGAAGAGGGCTTATGAGTCTACATGTTTAGAGTGGTCTAGTTGGAGACCGATTATGGAGGAGGGGTCTTCTACGGTCAAGTTCTCGCCGTCCATAAGCTGTCCTGGTCGAGCCCGAGAGCCAATATCACCCCAGTTTCAGGCGCGCTCCTCTCTCTATTCAGTTTGCCGTGGACTCTGTCGCCAGCACCCCCAATACCCCCTTTCTTGCAGTGTTCTAGTCCCGAACATAGTGAATGTCGGGAGTGGAGTGTCGAGAATACATAGTCCGAATATCTACCTCGCCCCAAGCTCATGTCTCTCTCCCCGACTCCTCCTCATTCGAGGAAAGAATCATGCCAGAAATTGACCTGTGCACTGACCACCCGTCATCCTCGAAATTCCTCTCTTGCGAGAAACAGCCGAACTGGACTTGGGTTGGCAGGAGAGTGAAGCGTGGGGCAGACATGCCAGACAATGCTTTTATGTTCCACACTCTCCGTTCCCCTCTAAAGCCTCCCCCTGTAGACGAGCACCACGGCGTCTGACTGAAGGCCCCTTCTTTTTATTCCTCCTCTAGTTTAGTCCGCTCGAAGAGCGCATTTAAAATTTTAGCAAGTTGTCTGAAGCTTTCGGTGATGACCAGAGTAGAAGGAGATCCTACCACTAAATGTACTACACCACCAGAAGACTGTGGTCGAGTTGTTCTCTCACAATTCACTGCTTGGTGAATCTTGCTCTCGTTCACTCGGATAGTCCAAGTCGTAGGTTGGGCAGACTTCAAATCTAGAAGCATTTTCGACATCTCGATGGGAAAGTCAAGCCAAGCCAAGCAAATCAACGTTCTCACACAAAACTGCCGCTTCGAAATTCTGTACACATCACGTTTGCCTCACTTTGGACAGACATGATATTAATTTTCAGAAGCCAACAACATTCACAGTCAAGTGTACAGCTAATCCCCTGAACAGTTACCCATTATTCAAATGGACTAATCTGAGAAATAATATGCACAAAAAACCACTAAGCCCTATTTAAAGACAAATGTTTAAACAAAATTAGGTAACAAACTAAGGCAACAAGAAAATGCATAAAATATGAAACAAATATAAAATTACATAATGCGTAAACACACTACAGATACATAAAAACGATTGTGGAACTCTCCGGGAGATTGTTCGTCCTGGGACCTGTTGTCTGATGATGATTCCAAAGAGGAGTCTCAGTTCATGTGCCATCAAGGTTAACCTCAGCTCTTGTCTTGGGAAGTGGTGGTATGTTTTTTGTCTGTGCCTATACAATGCACTACTTATTGACGAAAAAGGTGGTAGAAACTCTCCATGATCTCTTCCCATTATTTCATTATTATATAAGGACCTCATTTGGGTAGTCTCTTCTCTTGCTCTCTTTCTCATTGTGCTTATAACCCTCACAGTATTGCTATCGTCTGGCAAATGCGAATGA
Source organism: Pictodentalium vernedei (assembly GCA_031216915.1). Classification (NCBI taxonomy): domain Eukaryota; kingdom Metazoa; phylum Mollusca; class Scaphopoda; order Dentaliida; family Dentaliidae; genus Pictodentalium; species Pictodentalium vernedei. The sequence continues at coordinate 293,733,626 of CM062292.1, read as the reverse complement.
TCAGATATATCTCTGACAAAGTCTCCAACGGTGGTGCACCTTCCCTTGCAAGCAAACTGTATGCACCTTCACTGAGTGCAGCTCTGTCTTATTTTAATTCTGTTATATCTGTAACCGCCCAAAAATACCAGTGGAGTGCCTTTCTGCGATATTACAAACTCAACTTTCTTAACTGTAGCAAAAAGTCGTTTTTCGCAAATGTCACAGGCGGGCGATCTTCGCACTTTTACACATTCCTATGGAGAAAAGATCGTCACTTTCTAGCCCACTTCGAGTTTAATTTGTTTTTTATTTTCTAAAATAAATCTCCACTGGATTAACCTTAGCCGCTAAACAAAACAAATAAATATCCCTATAATAATATCAGACTAGTCCATCATAATAGTTGGTAAACACAATTAAGTACTTTTACTGCCTGTCTAAGTTATGGGGCGTCTAAGTTAAGGGACTTCTAAATTTTGGGAGTGAACCGGTACAAACTATGGTGAGTTTGAGAAGGTCCTTGTGGTAGTCATATAATAATCCCATTTTTACCCAGAAACAAAATTTTAGACTGTGAACCCAGAGTCCTGATGTCTATACAACTGGGTTCCTGGAACGTCAGCGTTGGGGGAGTTATTGCATTGATTGACCTGACGTCTTTTGAGGGATGGGGTGTGGCAGGTTGAGTTGCGACGTTCTGAGCGAAGAACCTCACGCCACAAGGACTATATTTTTCAATTTCATCTCAGTTTCAGTGGATAATTTGATAAGATATCGATATTCTATGATAACGATCTTCATTGATAACCAGTAATGTTAGGGAGTACTGTGACTCATTGGCTGGGGAATTAAACTTCAAACCGAATGTCGAGGGTTGTGTTCGATTGGCCATGTGGGGACACAGTGGCGCTGTGTACGAAGGCGTACTGCTTGCCAATGGTATACTTGCCTTCAACCGCTGCTAACTTCGCCTGTGCATAGTTGGTAAGTTTGGCGAGTATAACAGTCACTCGCCGTTGCTCGGTGTTTATTTTCGGGCAGTCCAACTTCCGCCACCCGCAAAACTAACCGACATGATGTAAACCTGGCTGTAGAACATTATTATAAAACAAACAAACAAACCAACACCCCCCCCCCCCCCCCAAAGAAAACAAAAAAAAAAACAAAAAAAAAAACGAAAAAACAAAACAAACAGAAAACAAAAAAACAAACAAACAATCAACAAAACAAACAAAACAAACTAATCAAACAAAATAAACAAAACAAAACCCCACAAAACAAACAAAAAGTCTCACAAAACAAAGAAGGAAAGAAACAAACAAAAAATTCCAAACAAGCAAAAAGATAATGTAAAAATAGACAACGTAAAAATCAAACCTGCTAAAAGTGACTTCCCTTGTGTTGACGTTGAAGACCCTCAATTTACCTTAAAAATAGAGGCTTTTGTCCCAAAACCCTACTTAACCCTTTACCTAACGTAACGGCCAAAACCGGCCAGCGCTATTCTCAAAAATTGCCAATTAATTTTCATTATTTTTTCATTTTTTGTCTCAAAAACATAGGTTATGACCCCTCGTTGGAACGAGCTCGTCGAGCTCGTTCCAACGAGGGGTCATAACCTATGTTTTTGAGACAAAAAATGTAAAAAAAATAGTTATTCAACAATTATTTTTGCAATTGTCGTCTGCTTTTCATGTTAGGTAAAGGGTTAAATTAATAATTGTTGGTTCGAGGCGAGGCTGACGTCAACAGACATTACCAAGCTGTTCAGCGGAGATGTTTGTAAATTCGGCGTTCAAATTCTGTTCCTCTGCAGACTGCGTTGACGTTCGCAACTATAATGACAGTGGATAAACATTCCCGCGGATACATGCGGATACATGCTTTATGAATGACCACTTTAAACAAAGTTTCACAAAATTTAATGCGATCTTTCAAGTTTTCGTGGCACCATATTTAAAATCTAACTTCAACCAAGGCCGGATGAAGGTTGAATTTGAAATACACTGATTTGGAGGAAGGTTTTATAATATAAATGTAGGCTTTCCAGATAAAAAAAACACTACATTTTAAGTATACTTTCCTCTTTATACACACAGTTTCATAGGGCTGCTATTCTATTTTTTGGTTTCAAACATGTCAATAGTCACTTCTCTCGTTTGGTATACTTTTTAAGTATTTATTTTTTATGAGCGCTGTTACCTTCTGGTGGTCAGGTTTTTCTGACGAGTAATGCATTGATTTATTGTCAATTAACCACCCGAGGTGTTTCGACAAGAATAGCAAATGAACCGAGGGGAACCGACTTCTCATATGTTTCACCTTTTTTTCGAAAAGTGCTGCCAATTAAATTTTCGGCAATGCCCATCTTATTAGTCAAACATTTTGCATTGTGGTGTTCTATGACCTGTCTGTGGGTCTATCTGCCTCGGGGCGCCATGAGGATGACCGACTGGTGGGGTGATTTTAAACCTGAGTTGTCCCAACTATGATGGCCCAAGTACCGGCTGATGAAGTATTCGAACTACGTCATCAAGGCATGCCTTCGTCAAAGGCATGCCTCGATAATGTTGGAAAATTAGTCGGCTTTATAGTTGAAAAAACTCAAGAATTCTTTGAAATTAATTTGTGGATAAATATATCCAGTTGTCGTGAGGCATGGCCTTCTAAAGGTCTTATTTGAGAATCACGTACCGAACTCCAACTTGGTCGTGTTGGGCCACCAGTGACATGGATCGAGTACCGTAGATCTCCATTGGTATGGCTGACTGTATGTGCGACATTAGTACTGGTATTAATCCTTTACCCAACGTAACGGCCAAAACCGGGAGCACTTTTCTCAAAAATCGTTAATTAATTTTCATTATATTTTCATTTTTGTCTCAAAACATAGGTTATGACCCCTCTTTGGAACGAGCTCGTCGAGCTCGTTCCAATGAGGGGTCATAACCTATGTTTTTGAGAGAAAAAATTAGTTATTCAAGAATTTTGTTTGCAAGTGTCGTCTGCTTTTCATGTTAGGTAACGAGTTAAATATAGTTTCCTAAGAATGCGCATGATTATTAGCAAGAGCGAAAATGTTCCAACAGGAAACAATTTTGGGGGTGCATGCGGGGTCAGAGGTGCATAGAGACTCCCCCATTATGTTGGTGCCAGTGTTGAGAACATCACTCGTGTATAGAGTGTGGGAAGCCCACCCTTAGTGCAAAATTCTAGAACACTGTTTTCGACCCAAAACTAAAACGAGTACCATTTCAGTGAAGTAAAATGGATTGTCTTCCCAATGACAGAAATAGAGACAAAACATTCTGAAAAAATTTTTGAGAAAATTTATTTTAAGCTATTTAGGTTTTTCTTCGTCAGTGTGGTCCACGCATGCGCTTTTCGTAGCTGTCAATTCCTTTTTCATATTAACCAAAAATGTATTTTCATTTCCTGTAGATAGAACATGAAATATTGCCAATAATTACCAGGGAATGTGGCGTTTCATTCAGTGGAACACGATGCCCTATTGTTCATTAGATTGCTCATTCAATATAGCGTGCGTCATTGGTTGTCGACAGATATTGATCTGACATGCCAGCTAATATCTATCTAGCTGATTACTTTAACGACTGCATAGATAAGCCTAGTCGCAAAGAGTGGCTTCAATTGTTCAACAGATGTTTTACAAAGATCAGTCGAAGTTGATTCAATATATGCCTAACAGTTCATTAAAAGTTTACAAATAAAGTCGTGTTTATATTCTAAAACATAATGTACATCATATTTAACGGTTTAACTATTTTGATGCCAATGCCTAGCCTGGGAGATAGCAGAGTCGGCGGAACAAACAGGATACACACACACTCGCTTCCTCAGACATGCTACACGATTGTACAAAGAGTTTAAAACATCGAAAATATGCATATGTTTCAATATACGAGCATTTTTGAAAAATAATTCCCAGTTTAAACATATTTACAGGGTCATCGATAATGTGTTTTTTTTGTTTTTTGGTTTTTTTTTTGGGGGGGGGGGGGTGTAACCGTCCCCCTAATAATTTTTCCAGTCGGAACATTTAGTCATTGTTGAAGTGATGATATCAATTCTCTCTTGCTATTGATCATGTACTTTCTGAAGAGACCAGTTTTGATACTTGGGCTTGTATCACACGTCGGTCATACAAATGGAGGCTAACCGTACCCGATTTGGGCTGTTGGGGGCCCAGCATGACCAATTTGGAGTACGGGCACTGTACGTGTAAATTAAATAAGAAGTTGGGTCACCACTACTACATGTATATTTTATTTCTTCACTAATAAATTTCCAAGAAGTCTTTTAGTTTTTTAACTGTAATCCCGACTAGCTAATATTCCAAACACATCATCAATGCCCGCCTTTGACGAAGGCATTACCTTGATGTAGTTGGAATATTCGCCAGTCAGGTCTTGAGCATCACAGTCTGGATAAATCAGATTTAACCCCCCCCCCCTCCTCCCAACTCTCATCTTCGCAGTGCCTCTGGATATTTAGTCACATGATGGTTCGGTCTACATTTAAGCTTCAACATTCTTTAAACCTGAAGAACTGAAGATCATTGAAGTAGACGAAACTGAGTTTAATATATTATTTTGTAACTTTGGACACCCAACGCCAATTTCAAACTCCGTAGGTTTCGAACGGTTCCCAATCTAACGGTTAGCACTACAACCTCGTCAACAATGTCAAGTCAGTGAGGCATCAAAGAAACACGTACAGAGTTTTTACCAGTGGGCTACCCGGTTAAACCTAGAGATCTGCTTGCGCTTTCTATGCCTTTTAACACAAGCAAATGCGAGACTTGTCTCTGTGAGAACTCCACTATACATTGTATCAGAAACGTATAATCCTACTGCAGCACTATGGTCACAAAGGCGGCATCCACGAGCAGATCAGGATAGGACTGCTATATCGTCGGGACACGTTTTGAGATGAATCAAGAATTCAGAAAATAACTATTGCACAGCCGAGACTAATTGAAGAAGAAGCGAAAACAGCATATGATCATTCGGTTCCCCGGGTTTATTCCGATTCTCGTCATTTGATTTCGGGTGAGTGAAAAGAGGGATGAACACAGCCGTTCGCTAAAAAGAGCGATCTGAAAGAGATTTCAAGCACAATAAGAGACAAGATTCCAGCAGTGTTAAACAAATGTTGATTCAGACTGGATGTAACCCCAGAAGTTGAAAATTTAAAACAGTAACTATCATCTCAGTTTCTTCACTTGTCTGAACAAGACCGGTGCATCTACGATGCCTGATACATTTTGATAGTGCCGATTTATTGACAGTGACGTAGATACACGTGTTGCGCCCACTTTTGTAATAATTTGCTCTTTTGTAAGAGGTCTCCATTTTTGTAAGAATTTATTAGCCCTATTGCAAGAGGTCACAACTTTTGTAAGAATTTTTTAGCCCTTTTGCAAGAGGTCCCCACTTTTGTAATAGTTTTTTAGCCCTTTTGTAATAATTTCTTCTTCTGATCGGGAAACATCATTTTAATGAGTTTCGAAGTTTTTTTCATAACATTTAATACCTGCCCAGAGGGTTCGAGTTGGACATAGAGAAATTTGATTAGAAAATCCAACTTGGCTATAAAACTGGCGGAAAATTTAGATGCCTACTTTTTCCGCGTCAATGGCTTGTTTTTGAACCGATTCGCGTCCCCCATTAGGAATTAGTACGGAAATGGCGCGTTTTCTCGACTTTCATCAGAGTAAAATGTCCCACTTTTGTAAGAATTGTTTAGCCCTTTTGTAAGAGGTCCCCATTTTTGTAACAGTTTTTTAGCCCTTTTGTAATAATTCATTCTTCTGACCGGGAAACATCATTTTAATTAGTTTAAACATATTTTATTTGCTCAGAAAATCGCAAAAAGGATTAGAGTACAAGTGCTTACCACTTAGAAACACTCCTCTCCCATACATAAATTATTATATAAGTTTACATAACAGCAAAACAACTGCAATACAATTAATTACTGAACAAAACTAGTAACTGGGGAAAAACAAAACAAAGATACCGTCAAAAAAGCACAAAACAAGAAAGAGAGAAAGAAAAAAAAAAAAAAAAACATATTTAACACGTAACTTGATACCACAGCCACACCCCCTCCCCCCGAAGGACGCGGAAAGCATATCAAAATTAATGGCAAGCTGAAATTCAAAAGGACCAGAAATGGAATGAACTACCACGGCTCTTGTTCAGACTACGAAGTGAGTGAAATGGTGACCCAGTCGAAGTCTCGTTCTCTCCCTAGCAATCAAGAGCTGCATCGTACAAACAGCTCATCTCTCAAGCCTGGTTAAATCTCCTTGAATCTGAAATATAGCGCTGTACAGCAGAAAAAATAATCTCATTGTTTCTTTTTGTGAGGCTACCTTCACCATATAAAATCTGCTGTACCCTTGTAATATTGAATTTTGTCAAGGTCTGAAACATGAGAATTCTTATATTGTCATAGTTTGGACAGGAGAAGAAAAAGTGGTTAGCATCCTCAAAACCGCCCCCACACGAGCAACGAGGAGAAACAATTAAATAGTTCTCATATTTATCAGAGTTGAGATCACTACACCCATTTCTAAGCTTGCAGTGCACGGCGTTGACTATTCTTTTTCCAAAATTGAAATATGGGGATGGTTTAACTGGTCTTCGTTATATAAGACGTCGGAATGAATAGACTGAAGGGCTGCTTCTAACAGCATCTGAATAATTATTCCAGAAAGCAATACAGGCTGGAAAAAATGACCATTTGAAAAACTCAGTTCGCATGTTATACTGTACAAAGTTGTCAGCATTTCGCAAATTGTACCGAGTCACGTCACGAAAGGTAGGTGGTAGTATATTTTGAATAAATCTCGGTGCATTTCCATGCACGATATTGTAAAACGTACTCATGGATTTAACAAATCTTCTCTCCTCAAGAGACTGCCACCCAAGTTCAAGGAGCAGCCGCTCGTGAGATACAGATCTAGTTATGCCGGTTACTATGCGAGCAGCGTCATGATGAACGTCGTCCAATCTCTTAAGTAAGGACTTGGGAGCCCCAGACCACTCTTGACTACCATATTCGAGAATGGGCAAAATAAAGGTTAGATACGTTTGTTCTAGAGTTTTGCGATTCAGGGTAAACTTTAGTTTTCTCAGCTTCGATAGTTGTGAATAGGCTTGTTTGCAGATATCAGCAATATGTTTGTCCCAACCAAGGTTTGACTGCAGAACGATCCCCAGATGTCGGTAATCTTCTGCAAAATCGAGAGATATGCCACGAAAAGTGACGTATGGCTAGATAAAATCGTCGCACAGGGTAAAGAGCATTGCACTTGTCTTATCAGGGTTAAAATTAACAAGCCATCTTTTGGACCACTGTATAACTCTGTCGATATCAGCATTCAATTTCATGGCTAATATCGCTGTGAATCGCTCACTTTGAGTTAAGCAGGTGTCGTCAGCAAAAATCTGCAGAAACACTCCAGATCTTCCGCAATATCATTGATGTAGACCAAAAACAGGAAGGGACCAAGGACGGAGCCCTGTGGGACACCGCATGGCACGTCGCGATATTGCGATAAAATAGAATTAATTCGAACTATTTGTTTCCGATCTATCAGATAACTTCTAAACCATTTGAGCAGACTACCAGAAATTCCATATTGTTTTAATTTAAAGATTAGACCCGGATGCCAAACTCTATCGAACGCTTTGGATATGTCACAAAATACACCATAACTGAACCACCGGTTATCTACCGAATTACATAAAGTATAGTAGAGCTCAAGTAACTGATAGACAGTACTATTCTTTGGGAGAAAGCCTGCCTGAAATTTATAAAAGAGATCATTTTCAGCAAAGTACGCATAAACATTTTTGAATACAATTCTCCCAAATAGTTTACCGAGAGTGCTTAACAAAGAGACTGGTCTGTAATTACTGGCATCCGATTTACTGCCCTTCTTAACCAAACACTGGTATAACATCAGCTAGTTTCCATTCGTTTGGAAAGGTAGAAGTTTCCAGGGATTTATTGAATAGCATACCCATCGGTTTGCATATAGAAAGCCGCGTTATCTTTAGTAATTTATGACCAATACAATCGTGACCGCAAGCCTTTTTTTGTTTGGCGACTACTTATCATTTCATCAGTATCCTATTCTGTGACACTAATTTCGGACAGTAGTTCTGAGGAGCATTTCCTCTTAAATACTGGAAATTGATGAACTGACGAGTCGACACGACTGTTTTCAATGAACATTTTGTTCAAAAGGTCAACTTTCTGATAGTCATCCACAGCAATTTCATCCTGACCTGACGAAGTTGTTCGCTTAAGGGGTGGGATTAACGATTCTGACGTAAAATTATTCACAAACTGTTTCACTGTATGCCAGAACTGTTTAGGTTCTCGATTAACGGACAAAGATTCGTCTATTTTATCGAAAAATTTCTGTTTAGCATATTTTTTCATATTATTCACTTTGTTTCTTGATGATTTATATTTTTGCCAAATTTGTATATTATTAGATTTTAAGGCGTCTTCACGAAAACGAGCTCTCCTTCGAATTTCACTCCTAATTGCACTGTCAAACCAGGGTTTATCATTTGTACGGACAACAATTCTTTTGCACGGGATGGACAATTCCGCTCGATGCAACAACGTGGACACGAAATTTCTAACTGAGGTATTAATGTCGTCTGGCTTTGTAAAGAGTTCTTCCCAACACTGTTTGGCGATTAGAGAATTCAGTATTTTTGTATCGGCTCTATTATAATTCCACACTGTTCTCGTGGAAGATTGTGTTTTGTACAGGGGAAAACCCACGTGTACATATGTTGCTTTGTGATCTGATACCGTTAGTTCTAAGGTTCCTGCATGTACAACATTAACCGTGTCACTAACAATAATGGGGTCAATGAGGGAACTAGTTAGGTGAGTTGCCCTTGTTGTTTCATTTATCACATTCTGAAAATTGAATTTCGTTATGATTGATTGCAGTGGACCGGTCGTCTGAAACAAATCACAGTTTAAATCACCTAAAATAATTATACGGGTGTTTAACGATAAAGCTAACTCCACGGAATCCTCAAGTTGTGCCCAATAATCAGAAGCACAGAGTCTTTCTATACGTTACACAAAGGAGAAACTTTTCCTTAATTCCTACTTCAAACCATAGAATATCATCTTGAAACTCCAAAGTTTCTTTTCTTACAGAATAAATTTGATTTGAGAAATAAACTGCTATACCACCATCGTACTTACTGATCACGATTTCGACGCGAAGGACTTGTAAATCCCGGAAAAAGTATATCATTGGAAGCAAAGTCATCCTCAATATGTGTTTCCGTAAAACAAAGGATATCGAAGTCGTCCAAACCATCATGAAGTTTATCTAATTTATGTCTAATACTGTTTATATTATAATGCATAATTGAGAGTGACTCCAAATTGTTACCAGCTGGTCGGTCCAGGATTCGACTCGATATCGCCACAAACAACAAGCGCCAGGAAAAGTACCAGGAGTACAATAGCGGAGTGCTTTGGAACGATAGCATCTGGTCTCAATGATATATAACTGTTTATTCTAACAATATGCCTGAAATTACAACCACTCAGCAAACCAAGTCTAACATTATACCCGCCAACTGCTCTACGGTATTGCTCAAGATCAATCCCCATGGCTACACATACAGAAATAAGCTTTTAAAGTAGTTTGAGCTGCGAACGAGTACGTGGTAGAGCTTGCATTCCTGGACCAAACCACAGAGTGTAGTGTTGGTGTATACAGCCGAGTGGTTTCGTACCTAGTTGACTCTCTTTCTTCGGGCTGTGGTATCAGAGCTTCAATTACAAAGAGTATATTTACAATACAACGTGGCATAAGATAAGCCATGTTAAATTTAAGTTAAGTTAGGTCGGAGAGACAAGAAAGCATCAATTCATCATGTAAAAGCGAGCTGTGCTGAGCCATGTACAAATAATATGTAGCATGAGTCCGAGAAGCACTAACACCACAAATGCCTGCTCCACTCTGTTACAATATTTTTAAACCAACCGTAGTCTTCAGCAAGTGACCGCCCCATTTAATGAGTTTTTTTCATAACATTTGAAACCTGCCCAGAGGGTTCGAGTTGGACATAGAGAATTTTGATCAGAAAATCGAACTTGGCAAAAACTGGGGGAAAATTTCAATGTCTGTTTTTCCGCGTCAATGGCTTGTTTTTGAACCCATTCGCGCTCCCCATTAGGAATTAGAACGGAAATCGCGCGTTTTGTCGATTTTTCATCAGTGTAAAATGACCCACTTTTGTAAGAATTTTTTAGCCCTTCTGTAAGAGGCCCCCACTTTTGTAAGAATTTTTAGCCCTTTTGTAAGAGGTCTCAACTTTTGTAAGAATTTTGTAGCCCTTTTGTAATAATTTCTTCTTCTGACCGGGAAACATGATTTTAATGAGTTTCGAAGTGTTTATCATAACATTTGATACCTGACAAGAGGGATGGAGTTGGACACGTAGAATTTTGATCGAAAATCGAACTTGGCCAAAACTGGCGGAAAATTTCGATGTCTGTTTTTCCGCCGCAATGGCTTGTTTTTGACCCGATTCGCGCTCCCCCTTAGGAATTAGAACGGAAAAGAAAAGGTCCCCAGTTTTGTAATTGTTTTTTAGCCCTTTTGTAATAATTTCTTCTTCCGACCGGGAAACACGACTTTAATGAGTTTCGAAGTGTTTGTTATAACATTTGATACCTGACAAGAGGGTTGGAGTTGGACACATAGAGTCTCACCCGGAAAAATAGAAATTTCGATGTCTGGTTTTTGGCAACAATTGCTTGTTTTTGACCCGATTCGCGCTCCCCATTAGGAATTAGAACGGAAATCGCGCGTTTTCTCGATTTTCATCTATGTAAAATGTCCCACTTTTGTAATAATTTTTTAGCCCTTTTGTAATAATTTCTTCTGATGAGCGGGAAACATCATTTTAATGAGTTTCGAAGTGTTTTTCGTAACATTTGATTCCTGCTGAGAGGGTTCGAGTTTGACACATAGAGTCTCACCCTGAAAAATAGAAATTTCGATGTCTGGTTTTCGGCAACAATTGCTTATTTTTGACCCAATACACTTTTATAATAGTTTTTTGGTCCTTCAGTAATAGCTTCTTCTGACAGGAAACGTGATTTGGATTACTTTCGACGGTTGTGTCTTGCCCCTTCCCGATGGGATAGCGTTGTTTTTGGCCCTACTCGCGATCCCATTAGCAATTAGAACGTAAATCAGCGAAATTGTAAATATCTACGGCGACTTCTGGAAGGTCGCTTGTAACGCAAAAATGTGCAGTACCTATAGGAATCGATACCTTGTACGTCGGGAACATAACGAAGCTATGGGTCAACTCGTGTGATAAGAAGGCTTCAGACACAGGCCATCGCTGACGCATACTGCAACAGTTTCTTTGTATCCTGGATTTCGAACTTATGGCGATCCCCACGCTCTTCTGCCAGAGTGCCGTCGGGATAAGGTTAGAGTATGAAGTGATCTTCAATGACGACAATCGACTTATCCAGACCACAGGCAACACTGTTTGCCAAGTACAGGATCGATAATACCAGTCTGGAGAATGACATGTTACTTTTTCAGGCCTGGCTAGACTGATTCATAGCAAGTACACAGGACGCATTGCCATCCTCTTCGACCGAAACCGACAACGTCGCAAAATCTCCAAGGATACGAACAACACGAATTTTAGCGAGAAGCATGAAGGGAATTCTGATGCATTTCGAGGATCCGGCTGACACGGGTGCTGCTAACGCTTTCGATACTGCGTCTTTCTAGAACTTTAATATCACAAAGGTCGAGGTCGTCATTGTGAGGTTACCCAACCAGCCCTGCGGCCAGAGGATACCTTCCAGTATTGGGAGGAAGATAAAATAGTTTGCCGACTCACCAGTCAGCAAACGATACCTGGGTAGCGATAGTCACAAAAGACTTGGCGCTAGCGGCTCTCCCTGGATGAGTTCTTGACCACTAAATTTGGTATGTGGCTTTACATGTGGGCGACTTATGACGACTTGCTTCAAGGCAGAGGTTGACGGATTGAAGGCGAGGGCGCCACAGTGTAGATCACCATGGTTACTGAAAACCGGCGCATTCAGCACCTACATACACGTGATTATTGACACTCAACTCAACATCGACGGAGGCCGCTATACCTCGCTTTATCGACTCTATCAAGTATCACCCAGAATCCCACTCAGCAATCATCTACGGTGAGACAGGAGGCGAGGAGAAAGGTTTGTATGTGAGCAGGTCCGGGGCACTTTCAGGAACATAATGATCCTCTACCCAATAATCAGATATAAAAAAGGTCACGGGCCCGGTAATGGATCTGGTCGGACAGCGAAATCTATATCTGCTTTTCAGAGAGCGCCCCTGCGACTATTTGCGGGAATTCTGCAACCAATTCAAGAGAACCAGTCCTGTACACCGTGTCTGCCCCGCCCGCCTCAATGTTTTCATCAAGAAACAGGACATGTTGTCAGAGCTGACTTTCAGTGGCTGCAGAGCAACGTGTGTGTGGGTGCTGACCCAAAAATAAACTCAGCGCGAGAGACCTAAGACAACAGATCTGATAGGGTGCTTTATTTCACTGCAAAGACATTGACGGTGTCGAGGAATACAGAGCACACTAAGCTCCCAGTAAAAACTTATCAGCCAGCTGCTTAGAAGGTGCTTGATTCGTAGTATCATAAGCAGGCGTATATGAAGCACTTTTGCTCGCTATTTCAACACTTGCTGTCTCATTATGCCAGACTACTATTTTGTGTTACGGGTTTTACGAATATTTGAGACTTATGAGGCGGGTGACCATGGCGTTTCACAAAGTAAGAAAGTTAGTGTAACTGTTCCGTTTGAGAACGGCTACGTTGATCTGTCCCACAAGCATGTAGGGCTGCACTGTATTTCGATAAACCGATATATACCGGTATTCAAACCAATATCGATTGAATACCGGTGTAATTACAAAAATATCGGTTTATCGTCATTATTTATTTACCCACAATTTAAGTTTCAAGATGTCTTGAATTTTTTAACTGTACCCACGAATGATTAATATTATCCCTTTATCCAAGGAATCGCCTGCTTGTGCAGTTGAAAAAATAATTTTCAAAAATTTCAACAAAACTATATCATGTGACCCCTCATTGGAACGAGCTCGTTCCAATGAGGGGTCACATGATATAGTTTTGTTGAAATCTTTGGGTTAAATCTGATAAACTAATTTTGAAAGTAATAAATTTTGATATCGTCTGCGTTGGGTAAAGGTTTTTCGAACCGGATCATCAAGGCATGCTAATTCGTTCCGACTGTGATGCCTCGAGTCTTGATTGTGGTGCTTGTGTTCATATATCTGAACAGTTTTCGGTTTTCCTTTATACCGCGGTATTTTTTTGAATACCGATACCGGTATTCAGTTTTGAATATCGTGCCGCGCTACAAGCATGGCATGTACCAAACTCTGCTAACTGCAGCCCTGACAACAGCCAAACATTGCCAATTGGGACATGTTTGTCCCGCGACTATACCAGATAATGTCAGAGAATAAGTCAACATTGATGGGAACAGCCACACCGGAGACGCTGAGGTTGACAGCTTCGCTTGAAAATCTCAAACTTAAAAAAATGAACCTGCTGGCCAGAGGTAATGCAGAAGCCGATGAAAGACTCCAATGAGATAGGTGCTGGGCGGAAAATGGTTACGTGGGGCTAAGTCTGCAATACACGGGAAAAGCAAGGAGGTAGATATTGACTTGTCTGAACGACATGAGAGTGTGAGAAATCAAGAAAGGTGGCATAAACCAATGAAGCTTGGGCACACAGGGTGGGGGGGGGGGGGGGCATCTGGCTGCGGACCCAACAAACACCAGCTCGTAGAACCCTCACCACTGGTGCCAGTCCCCGAGTCTAACACATATGCACAAAGTGTTGCTAAACACCAAGGGTCTTATGTTAATTTAAAGGTTAAAGCTGACCCGATCTATATGCAGTATATATATGAATGTTTTTCCCCGAGCGAAGGCGAAAATATGCAAGTGAATATGGCCTACCACTCGCCGGTGGCATCTGGCTTGGCCATGGGCTATGCGCGCCTAAGCAAAATAGCGATGGAAGTATAATACCACCCGATATATTGAAGTAATCTATTACAATCTATATTGTTACAGTAACAATGGCTGCTTTTGTGATGCTGGTCTGGGTACCCTAGTGAACGCTCTTGCCTTCGGTGAATCAAACTACCTCTTCTCAACGTTATGAAGCTCATCTATCGACGCTGAGCGAAAGACACGATAAGGCTATAGAAGATCCCTAAGCTATCCAAGCCCAACTTGCTTAAGCTACCAAGGTCCCAGAATATCATTATATATAGGCCGTGGGGGAGGGGAGGGGGTGGTAAAAAGGCAAGCTATTTTTCAGATCCACATGCCGGCACCACGACACATTCTGAGACCACAATTTGACGTCATTGTGTCAAAGGAGGTTCACCAAGTTGACATCTTACTTCTATCTCATGATAGTTTTTCCCGCAGTCGAAAGGCTTTCATGTGTGCCCTGACCATGCATGGTAGATGTGGCCAGTCGCTGCAAAGCCGCTAAGTGTCTCTGACCTTAAACGATACAGCTGAATTAGCAACAACTTTGTCGCGTATTTATAGTCGCGCACCTCTGCGATGAGCCAAATTTCTCCATGGGCTGTGTCGAAGTTGCTGATCAAACAAGGTGTCTCAGTCCTACGAGGTGAGAAGGAAGTCCACGAAGGCAAGGCATTTTGGAAAGGTTTAACCCTAAGCTTGCGGAGCGGCTGTTTTGGGCATGAGTAGCATAGGAAATTACGTCATCTCAGGGTAAAAAACTACACTGAATGGCTTGCCAGGTTACCGACTGTCGTCTCATTCAAAGCAATGAAGTAGCGCGTCTGACTGCTAGAAAGTCAATGGAAGCCATTAAGGCTGCGATATTTGCGCAAAATCTCTCCATCGCTTCAAGTAGGCCTGTTGGCTTTGAGGAAAAGAACGATCCCCATTAATGCGTACGCGTGGTACCTCTATCAGCCAGATACGCTTGAGGTAAGAGGGTAACGTGTTTCTCTCGCAGTGTCCCGGGCTATTGTCTATCCTGTCTACCCTTGGCTGCTGTGCGTCCTTTGAATCGAAGGACTAAAACATCTCGATGTTACACGCCGCACACCATGCAGTCTACACTGAGATTGAACTTTCGACCTTTTGTATGGCCATTGCGCTTGTAATACACAAGCTTTTTGTGTGTGATCTTCCGGAGTCTAGGCCCAGTGGGCTGTAATTCTCTCTTGCTTCACAAGGGACGAGCGACCCTCTGAATATGACACGGGAAATCCACCATGCTGATGGCCAGGTATGCCAGGTTAGGCAACTGGAGATACCCATCGATAATACAAACCCTCTGTGGAGCTTTTACTGTATGGAGTGGGTAGTGAGTGCTTTTTCCAAGGCCCCGATATACGCCATATATATTTCGCTCAACTGCGTCGATGGTATAATGGGATACATCAACGATATGTTTGGGGACGATGACTTCATTGTGCCACCGTTCGTTGATCAGCGGCCCAGGAATAGTGACCAAAAGGTTTTGTCGTCGACTGCCTTGGCGATGGCGCAGGAGTGGGACGGGGACGATTGAGAAATGTTTTTGGTGTCTGGGGTTGAGCACTCCTGAACTTCATCTCGGACTTTCTTGCGGATCAGATCGCCCGCTTCAACAGCTCCAAAACACCGGCATTATCCACGACAACCGAGAATAACTTTGCGAATCTCGTGGCACTGAACTTGTTCTCATTGGAGTCGGATGCTTTTGTTAACTTCTTAACGGTTCGCCGTGTATTGTGTGTGTGTGGGTGGGTGGGGGGGGGGGGGGTGGAGGGTGGGGGTGGGGGTGAAAACAACTTCGAAAGTAATCCAAATCAAGTTTCCCGGTCAGCAGAAGAAACTATTATAGAAGGATTAAAAAACCATTACAAAAGTGGGGACTTCCTACAAAAGTGCCAAAAAACTATTACAAAAGTGGAGCATTTTATATAGATGACAAAGCGTGACAAAGCAGGATTTTCGTTCGAATTATTAATGGAATGCGCGAATCGGGCCAAAACAAGACAATGATGCGGGCATCCAGACATCGAAATTTTCTGCCAGTTTTGGAACAATTCGATTTCCTGGTTAAAATTCTCTATGTCCAACACGAACCCTCTGGGCAGTTATCAAATGTTATCAAAAACACTTCGAAACTCAATAAAATCATGTCTCCCGGTCAGAAGAAGAAATTATTACAAAAGGGCTAAAGAATTCTTACAAAAGTGGGGACCTCTTACAAAAGGGCTAAAAAATTCTTACAAAAGTGGTGACCTCTTACAAAAGGGCTAAACAATTCTTACAAACGTGGGACATTTTATATAGCTGAAAAACTGAGAAAAGGGCGATTTCCGTTCTAATTCCTAATGGGGAGCGCGAATCGGTTTTAAAAAACAAGCCAATGACTCGGGAAAACAGATATCGAAATTTCCCCCCCCCCCCACCCCCCAGTTTTGGCCAAGTTCGATTTTCTGATCAAAATTCCCAATGTCCATCTCGAACTCTCTCGGCAGGTATCAAATGTTATGAAAATCACTTCGAAACTCATTAAAATCATGTTTCCCGGTCAGAAAAAGAAATTACTACAAAAGGGCTAAAAACTATTACAAAAGTGGGGACCTCTTACAAAAGGGCTAAAAAATTCATACAAAAGTGGTGACCTCTTACAAAAGGGCTAAAACATTCTTACAAAAGTGGGGACCTCTTACAAAAGGGCCAAACAATTCTTACAAAAGTGGGACATTTTACTTTGATGAAAAATCGAGAAAACGCGCGATTTCCGTTCTAATTCCTAATGGGGAGCGCGAATCGGTTCAAAAACAAGACATTGACGCGGAAAAACAGGCATCGAAATATTCCACCAGTTTTGGGCAAGTTGAATTTTCCGAACAAAATTCTCTATGTTCAACTGGGCAGGTATCAAATGTTATGAAAAAAACTTCGAAACTCATTAAAATGATGTTTCCCAGTCAGAAGAAGAAATTATTACAAAAATGCTAAAAAATATTACAAAAGTGGGGACCCCTTACAAAAGAGCAAATTATTCCAACAGTGGACGCAACAAACGTGAGGCCGAATGCTATTAGTGTTCTACCGGAATATTTTACTTACACGGTAGTCCATTCATTCTAAACGTCATTGTCAGCTGTCAACTAGAGTTAAAACTATTGAGCATCTAGAAATCCATTTTATTCGGTATTCTGAATTAAGTGAGGGACATACCCTCCTGATATGAGCCGCTCATGGCTTGAAATAGTGGCACCGGAGCAAGGGACGCGGAAGTTCCAAAATCATCTGCCCAAAGCTAAGAGGGTCTAGATAGGGCAAAAGTGCCCGTTTAGTTGTTCGTGGGGAATGCCAAGAGCTTCAAGTCTATCCAAAAATTCGCGTTTCGATTTGGACCATGAGCGACTAAATAAATATACATCTGAAAAAACTAACTGTGGTCATGGTTAGATCGTCTGCTAATGTTTACAAACACATGGGCAATTTTGTAGGAATTACCGTGGGCAGACTTATAAATAGGCCAAGCATGTGGTGTACGTACGTTTATACTGTCGTAGTACATGAACATTTGAGCTAGTTCTATTCAATTTGTTATCGGTATACAGCTAGTAATGATTGGTTTGAACTCTCCCTTCTAAACTTTAGAAGTAATTCTATACACAAAGATGTGTTTATTTCGCTTATTGTCTTTGTGACAGCTTATTAGAACACAGTCGCTTCGTTTAAACAAAACGGCTTCCGTGATTGCAGGTCAAACCCAAGTAGTCGGGGTTACGTTAAGTTTTGACAGATGACGTGATCGTCCAAAAATAGTCAACGATTTCTGTTCGGCACATGTGTTCAGAACGGATTTTCAGAAGATGATTGAAGTAGAAGAAATGGACAAAACAGTGACCACACAGCGGCATGCTCACCAAAACGAGAGACTATAGTATGTCACTGTACATTTACTGATATTCGATTGTAACTTTTCTTCCATGAGACCGAACAATGGTAGCCTTCAAAAGTTGTGTCCCTCCACTTTTATCGAGCTTCCGCTGCCCCTGCAAGCGTGTAAAAAATGTCAGTGAGTTAACACCCTCCATCCCAAGTTCGAAATATCTCCTTCGTCCTGTTTTGAATCAGAGGATGGATATTTCATTAAATTGCGACTTCAATAATGAATCAAGAAGAACAAACGAAAAGGAGTTTAGTATTATGGCGAGGAAAGCCAGCAGAGAATTTCAACCAGATCGCGTCACAGTCGCGATCTTGGTGAACTTCAATATCCGATTTTATTATTTTTTTCTCTTGAATGAATTACCAGAAGGAATATCAGCTAGCAAAATATAGACTTTCATCTACTTCTGACTCATCTTTATATATATACAAAGATCGTAAAATGTCCATACAAAAGCAGTATTTCAATATTCTGAACTCCACAGATGTTTACCGCCATGTCCAAAAAGTCTTCAATAACTGTTAAGTGTCTTTCAGTGAAAACAGCAGCTCATTCATCACATGATTAGCTCATTCATACCCAAAACAATTACCTGTTGGTTTCTATGCTTTCATACTTGATAAAGGAAGATAACTTTGCTGTTAAACCAGTGCAGTAAACTTAAATGTTGGGGGTACTATTCTACACTGGTAATGACGCTGGTTTAACTAAAAACATGGAAGCAATGTATATATTTCACCTGAAAATTTACAAGCACATTATTCTCCTGTTTCGGAACTGGGCATCGATTCCTCCTCAAAAAGACTGTGACGGCGAAGGGAGGAAAAGGGGTCTGGGAGGAGTTGGCAAGTAACTAAGTGAGATAGAATTAAAGAATAAATATTGTTGAATTGTTTTTTGTGCATTTTACCTTACACTACACGAAAGGCAGACGACACTTGCAAAAAAAATTCTTGCATTAGTAATTGTTTTCATTTTTTGACGCAAAAACATAGCTCGTTCCAAAGAGGGGTCATAACCTATGTTTTTGAGACAAAAAATGAAAAAATAATGAAAATTAATTGGCAATTTTTGAGAAGAGCACTGGCTGGTTTTAGCCGTTACGTTGGGTAACGTTACTTTTAATGAGTCGTGCTTACTTGTTTAATTCCTAGATCAGAATTGGTACACTGGTCACAATTTACAGTGCTAGGTCATTAAGGGGTGGAGTGGGAATTGGGAAAGACAAGCAAAAGGTTCCAGATGCTGGGAAAGACAAGCAAAAGGTTCCAGGTGCCAAACGACCACATACCATCCAATGCGATATAATGAAAATTTGCCACCAACTTTTACAACATACGACGCAATACAAGCTTTTTGAATTCAGTACATCTGTCTTCAGAATTTATCATATGACTGGCATTTATTTAACAAAGTAGTGACGTCATGTCGCTTTTGTGGTTATCCGAGAACGTCGCAATTAAATATCGATTTATTACCCTGAATCGGATCTTTGTGCCTTGTTTTTTCGCTGTATTCACAATCAGGTGATGAAAAGTCCATCAAATGTGTCATAATTTATGTGGAACTAAAACATCGCGTTCTCTAAATTCGATTTGTGCCTTGGTAAAGGTTCAAATCAATTTTCGTATAAATTAACCCTTTGAACGCTAGTGGTATATTCCATGCCAGTTCAATGGCAGCAATTAGGAGTCCATATTCATTATTTGGTGTAGCCCAAGCAATATTTACAACGTGCAGCCCCGAGGCTGCACGTTGAAAATATTGGTTGGTCTACCCCACACATTTACTGAACAGCCATCCGATTTAATGATGTTATGACGTATCATGTTCCTGGCCGGAAAAGGGCCGCTCGGGTTCAAAGGGTTAAAGACCGAAGAGAGAATGAAGGAGCTAGGATGGTAACCTTGACCTTGGAATAGTATCACAAATTGACTCTTGGATTGGAATAAAAACAGACGGTCATTTATAAATAAAATATGAGGGCCTTCATGGAGCCGATCAATATGCTGTCAATCTAGTTTTATGCATTCCACACAAGGAGTCGAGGAAATACCGCCTTGCAATTCTAATTCGGAAAAATTTCCAAATTTAGACAGCAAACGTCGTGGCTGTCCGTCGTGTCCCCGTTCACTCGTCTGTTGCGCCGAGTTTTGAAGTAAATTACCACTTTTGAAGTAGGTCACCACTTTTGAAGTAAAAAGCGCCCACTTTTGAAGTAGCTCACCACTTTTGAAGTAACCGTCGCCCACTTTTGAAGTAAATGAGGCCTCCACTTTTGAAGTAACTGTCGCCCATTTGTGAAGTAAAAAAACTAGGTCTCCACTTTTGAATTAACCATCGCCCACTTTTGAAGTAAAATAGACGTGACGATTTCCAAGGCTGTTCGACTTAGACATTTTCGACTTGCACTGGAAAGACTATGATTGGAGGGAACATTTAATGAATTTTGGTAAACCTTTAAGTGCCAGAACATTCGGTCGACGCCAGAATACTGTTTATTTTTGTAAATTCTCAAGGCTTCTGTACAATGACAGGTGGGTACTATACCGGTGGGGAGTGTCTCCCCATATGCGTATGGGCCGGGGGTCTGGAGGGGGCGGGATGCAGCCCCCCCCCCCCCCCCGTTTGAAAAAAATAAGTTTTTTGGGTCAATTTCACATTAAAATTTGAATTTTTCGGGCAATTTCATATTTTTTTTAGGCAAATTTGAGTTGCGGCGGAATCATTTTTCGGGCAAAAATCTCACAGCCCCCCCCCCCCCCCCCCCCCCTCCCCTTAAGAAATGAGCCCATACGCCTATGTGCCTCCCTTTTATATTTTCACCAGCGAATTGCTCTCATGTAGTGCAATAAATGTAGTCTCGGCATTTTGGAGGCTCTGCATATATGAATTCGATGATCTGGCCAAAATCATATCACCAAGAATTTGGCCCAGTCATGTTTCTTCTTTCCACAAGCTGCTGGAGGCTTAAACATTTCGACCACTCAAACGTTTTGTTCGACAATTTACCGCCACGGGTATATGTATATATCTGTGGGAGAGGTGGCGGCAGGGGCGTAGGAAGCTAATTTTATTGGGAGGGGGGTATATTCCCTTGACGCTTGAGGGGGCATTCCCCGTCTCGTTGGTGGTGTTCCGGGGACCTCCCCCGGAAAAACTGTGAATTTAGGATGTGAAAATATGAATTCTGGTTGATTCTGAGCAAATAAATCGTATATTCCCATGACGCTTCGCGTCATCCGAGCCGCGAAGCTGCGAGTGACAAAAGGGGCTATCCACCGTCTCGTTGGTGGGGGTCCGGGGGTCCTCCCCCGTGAACATTTTTGAACTTAAGAGGTACAAATATCCATTCTGGCTGATTCTGAGCAAATATATCGTCCAATAAAGCCTATCTTTAACAATTTTTTTTGGTGGGGGTAAATACCCCCCGTTACCCCCCCCCCCCCCCCGGTTCCTTCGAGTGGCGGGCGTGGGAGGCCTTGTGCCATCGTTTCATCGTTTCTTCGTAATCGGTGCGCATTTGTTCCTTGCTCTATTCATGGAATGTGGCCCCTTATCAATGATCCCTCCCCTGCGATTTAAAAAAGTAATGTCATGGACACAACTCACATAATTTCTGTACAAAATATATTATATACAAAATTAACACACCCGATAGGTTCCATTTTCCACTTTCAACATGCGTTATGCCCCACTCCTTGAGCTCTTTCAGGAAGTGTTACAATTTGACCGAGGGTTTGGCAATATTGCGATATGATAGCAGTTTCATCCCATTACCGATTCATCACCCGTGTGTTAGTTGCGATTGAATGGTGTATGCGTGGGGGTGGGGGGGGGGGGGGGGATGAGATACAACACTTTTCGCAAACTAGTGAAGTTGTATTTACATCTATCTGATAGACTGATAAAATTGTTGGTTAACGTATATGAACGGGATTCCATATTCCCGGCCTTTACGTCTGAGTTCTTTATGCTTTTGCCGTCGGAAAATTGTGATGTCGCTTTCTCTTTCATCTCGCCAAATGGCAGGCGGTTTCTTTTATGTAAAGATGCCGAATCGTTTGGGAAACGCGACGTTGTATGTTTCCATCATCTTAAAATGCCGCATCTGAGAAAAAATGGGACGTCGTCAATTTCAGATTTAGGTTCCTTTTCGAGCATTTTATTTTTTCAACAAACCGCGTCATTTCAAAAGTTTTCTTATTCCAGAGAAGCTGATAATCACTCTACAGACAGATAACAAGACAGAACTGTGATAGAGGTACGTATACTCGACAATATGCTGCGCCGCGCCTTGTCCGTTAGTTCGAAAGGCCGTCAGTGCGAAATCTTGTTAAGCCTCGTACACATTTATCCAGTTTGCCGACAACGACTATACATACGGCAACGGTTACGGCAACGACATTGCGTTTGTCAGCGGTTGTAGTGCACACATTAGTCCGGTAAAATATGTAACCGGATGCGATATTTTACCAACCAAACACCAAGGTGGAGGATGATGTGATATAGTGTTGGATCTGGCACTTTCCCTGAATTATCGTTAAAATAAGAGGAGACGGAACAGGCTGCATTGATGTCTCCTCATCCTCATTAACCAGACACGCCGGTCGCGTAGCCAGCCGGGGGGAGGGGGGGGGGGGGGACAAACTCACCCACCCTGGCTTAGATCCGTTTTAATAGGGGTTGAGATCCTTGTATTTCTAATTAGTGATGGGGTGCGGGAATAGGTTTGCAGGCCTTCACATTTCCGAATTTGAGCTAGGTAACCAAGGTAGCAATAATCAGGGTTTCCGCCAGAGGGAAACAAATGTGTCAGATATGGGGCGGTCAAGGGACGTCGCTACCACGGGCCGACCATGGTTGGGCCCGTGGTAGAAAAAAAATTGAATTCCAGGGTCCAAAAAACCCCATTCCTGCATCTGAACGGATATTTTGAGGTTTTTCATGTATTGGTGACTGTCTACCTTTTCAACGACACAGATATTAGGACAAGCAATCTACAAATCTACAACCTACCCCCCCCCCCCCCCCTCCCTGTATCCGCCACTATACTAATTTGTTCGTTGTTATTCTTGTTTTATTTTATTAGCCGTTGTGATAAGAGTAAGTGGAGCGTTTTCTATCAGCTCGGCCCTGCTTCCGTGTCCGTAAGCTTTTTGTTTTCATTATCTTTGAAACAGCCTGTCCAAATTCTACTAAATTTAGCAGACTATGTTTTGGGGGCTTCCCTCTTATGATTGTTCAAGGGAAATTCTGTACCCTACTGGGGTCTAGCCCAAATGCCCCAACACTTTTTGAAATCTTCTTCTCTTCAACCAATGGTCAGAAACACTTGGTATTTGGTATTCAGCTTTTTGTAGAGATCAGAATACTCGATTGTTCAAGGCAAGTGTGACGGACCACATTTTCAGGAGTTTTGGAGAGGGAGAGTTTTGGGTACCACGCCCTCATTTTCTCTTTCTAGAAACCATTGGCTGGTTTTGACCAAATCTGAAATATATAATTCTTAGGTCCCATACTCAAGGTTGCCTCAAACAATTTCATTCCCCTCCCACTGCTTAAGACATAGCCACAAAATCCATAATTTCAGTAAATCTTCTCAAAAACATTTTTTTTCCTTTTGCCACTCAAATAAGCTTCGTCATGGGAGCATGGGGAAATACTTCATGGAGTGATTCTCCGTGGGCCCACGAGTGCGTGTGTGTGTGTGTGTGTCGGGTGGGGGGGGGGGGGGGGTCTGAAAAAAAATCAGACACAAGGCCGTAAAAAATTGTTTCCGACCTCATGGTACCCACCACCCTCTACTTGCAAAAAATATGTATTTATCCTCTGCAAAATTTGGGACCCTCACCCATGTATCCATATTTGACACTTTTTCAAGCTTTTTTACTTATGTTTTTATTAAGAATACCACCCCAAACGTATTCCATGTTCATTCTTGTTCCCAATCTTGCTCCGCTTATAATTATATGTGTAATCCTCCCACACCATTTAGCCTTCACCATTATTATTGACCTTTGGCACAACACATGTTTGACAGCTGATTTTAATAAAAATAAATGATATGATTCAATCATATGCATTTAGGTACTTATTCTGTGATACAAACTATGCCTAAACGTGACTGATCATCCAATCTAACTCCAACATAATTTTGAGCGTGTTATCGGATGTTATTGTTGTAAAATCCTGTGTTAAAACAACAGTCCTATAAAGCAATTACAATTGTATTTTCTAAAATTATATTTTTTTTTCTATACGGCTATAAATGGTTAAAAAAATCATTGTTAGTTTTAAAGGTGTGGCAATTTACCCGCCGGTACCACCTATCTACACACATACCGGTAAACTGCCACGTCTTTAAAACTACAAATGATTAATTTTTGGTCATTTATCTTATCATGTAGAAAATACAATAGTGGAAAATACAATTGTAAAAGTTTTATAGAATTCGTTACTGGTTACCCATACTAGTATAATTTCAATTCGTTCTCAAATAACATTTGAATATTTCTCAGACCACAAATAGACCGCCACAGCGAGCTACATGTGTTCTAAGTGATCTATTAAGGTGGATAAGAGTGTATGTGAGGTAAATAAGGGATAAACATATAGAGGATATTCACGAAAATTTGATGAATACCGAAAATATCTCGTGAGTGGCTACAAAGAAATATGAGGATCTTCACGAGCGACGCTCTTTTTATTTAATGCTCTACGACTACAAACTCTCCAATTTGTGGCCTTTATTTGCCATTAAGGCGCAAAATTTATGTGCCGAACCGGCGTCCATACAAAAATTACAACAACCAAACTCCAACCATTGGAATGTGTGAATATCCGCACAAAAAGTAGTCCCGTCTTATTTCTCCCCTAACTTTACGATTTACCAAGGCTGGCGAATTGAAATAATCGCAATGTGTTTCGAAGAAACAGAACAATAACAAAAAACACCACTTTCTTATTTTCAATAACAAGACACGTCATTTTATTTTTTTTGAACTCAATGCACTGAAGACGTGTGAAGTTGAACTGAAGAAATTTGAAAGTGATTTCGGCTTTTCGCTGGAAGGTGAATGAGAAAGTCAAACTTTGAAACCGCTCATTTAATGAATTGATTTAGTCACTGTCACTATCAATTATTCGAATTCGTTTGTATTTGGGACTCTGGAATTCATTACTGATGTGCTGACTCGTTTAAAGTACCTGTGATTCGTCATCCGAACCTACGATGAAATATCGATTTCTAAATATCATTTTGATATTTCGTTTTGCCGACCGACAGGGGAATATGACTTAATTTTTCAGCGTGAATTGATGCCTGAGCATTAAATAAAAGTAAATATCAGTGCAGGGTTACTCATTTTCTCCGGCCCGACAGACCCATCCACCTCCGCCTTGTGTCTGAAAAAAATCTGCAGCCCCCCCCCCCCCCCCCACCCCACACACACACACACACACTCCCTGGTCATCATGTGTTTGAGAATACTAATGATATGGTAATCTACTGTCAGAAGATACTGACCTGTGTTGAATAGAAATCCGCGAGGGACGCGAGGAAACCCCTCGATGAAGAATTCTCTCGTGGTCTCATCCGACGAAAACAGGATCATTTAGTCACAGGCTGCCCATAGAAAGGGGTTCCTGCTAGCGGGATTCCCGTTGACGTGGGACTGGTTATCTATGGAATATGTTTTTCATCGTATGAGGATATGGGGAGATTCAGGTTAGACATCATGACCTCATGCTGCGAAAATGGATTTTGCAGACACAGACTGACCATGGAAATGGATAATAAAAGAGGGATTTCTTTAGTGGGACTCCGCATATGTGGTTCCATAATGGAATTCCTATACGATCCCGTAAATCTGCTGGTGGTGTCTATATGGTATCTGACCATCTTTTCACGCTATCACAAATGACAGAATTAACAAAAGCCACAAAGAAAAAGTTGTTTAAAAAGTTGTTTATGGCTTTTTTAGATGTCAAAAAGGCATATGACAGGGTATGCAGGGAGGGAATGTGGCGAAAGCTTGAGGCCTTGGGTCTTGGTGGGGAGTTTGTTGGTATCGTGAAAGCACTGTATAATGATGTACAAAGTGAACTTAGCTTGGGTGACGTAAAAACAAAACGGGTGCCTATGGAGATAGGCCTCAAGCAGGGGAGCATCCTTTCACCGATTCCTTTTGCCCTATACATCAAAGAACTAGGAGACGAACTCCTGCATAGCGCTGAGGGGGTGGTAGTTGGAAACATGAAGATACCAGGGCTATTTTTCGCAGATGACATGGTACTTGTGTCGAAAAGTGCGGAGGGGCTTGAGAAAATGCTGGAACTTGTTGGGAGATATGGAAACAAATGGAGACTCGAACTTAATGAAAACAAAAGTAAAGTTATACTAGTGAGTCGTAGGGTAGAGCCTAATCGAAGGTGGAAAGTGGGCGATTTCTCCATCCCGGAAGGTGACAGTAAATTGATTCGATTGGGAGAAACGGATGACTACGAGTATTTGGGGGTCAGTATAAACAGTACAGGAAGAGGCATATACTGCAATCACACGAATAAACTCTGCATGAAGGGGAAGAGAATTCTAAATCAGCTGAAACTTTTAGGGAGGAACAGCTTCAACAAAGTTTTTGTGGGAAAAACTATCTGGGAAATGGTGGGTCTTCCAAGTATAACATATGGTACGGACGTGATACCTCTAAACGTAGCTGTAGTAAAGAAGCTGGAAATTCTTCAAAATGATGCAGGGCGATGGATAACATGGTCGAGTAATGCCGCAGCGTTGGAAGCGGTCCGGGGTGAGCTTGGCTGGATGAGGATCAAGGACAGGATCGACTTGATGAAACTCTGTTATCTCAACTACCTGGTGAACCTCCCCGGCAGCCGATGGTGTGAACAAATCTTCCAACCATTTGGGGACTCAAATATCCAAACGGGGTGGAGTGGACAAGTGAGGGAGCTTATAGAAAACTACTCAATAGAGGTCGGAGACTTAGAAAAAGGGGGCAATCCAGGGGAAGAAAGTTGTCCGAGAAAGAATCCTGGAGGACTGCAATCGAAATTGTCGGGAGGGGGTCAAAGCAAAGCGGTCATTGGGTGGCTTATGTGAAAAGGAAAAGCCAAAGGTTGAGGATTACCTAGATGGCACGTTTGTGGGGGGGGGGGGGGGGGGGGGGTCACTGCTGTTCAAACTGAGGTCGAGGTCGCTAGAGCTTAGGGGGAAAATTGGGAAAGACGATGAAAAGGAGTGTCAAATGTGTAATTTGGGAGCTATAGAGACCTTGGAACACTTTCTCTTAGAATGTCCAAAATACCTGTCCGTGAGAACACGACTCACTGGGAAGATAATGGGGAAGTGGGATGAAAGAATGAAGAATAGGTGGTTAATGGATGACCGAAAAGAAAAGGTTGACATGCTGATCATAGAGATTGGGAATGGGGAGGTTCGAGGTCTCATCAAAGAATTAGCGTCTGGGTGCTGGGAAGAAAGAAGAGGCACATGGAGGGGGTAACAGCTGGGAAGAAAGGATAATCAAGGCCTTCTCATCCGAGAACCGCGACAAATCAGCGGATGTCCAAAGTGTTATTATTATAAGACCATCAATAGAAGAAATTAGTGATGTGAGCTGTGGTGGTAGTGGGCGACAGACATTGCACTGATAGGTCAAAGCGGTTGAAGGGATAGCATAATTATAGTGCTCAATAACTTAGCAAATGGCATGTATAAGTAGCGGAGGGGTAGATCAGCTGTAGTACTCGGAGACATAGGCATATGGGACAAATGTTTTAGAGGGGGTTGCAAGATTTTGCCCGAAAAAGTGATTCCATATGAATCGCTGAGGCACATGGGGCCCAGGTGGAGGCGGATGTCTGCGAGGAGGTGTCTTCCTCCCACATGTTGCAGCAGGCGGCCCTCTCCAGGGGAAATTTTTGAAAAAATCTGTGATTTGAGGGTGAGTCTAGTCGGGAATCATCTGGAATAAACAATGCTATTCTTGTTGATCCCTTATCATTAGACGCGGTCTCACTCTGGTGAAACGGAAGTCCAAACTTACGTCCTGTAGGACGTACCACACCAAAAATTTATATAACAGACTTTGGGTCCAAGTTTGGACAAATGAGGCAAATCCTTTAATTAAGACTGGATTTCTGGGGGTATGGTCTTGGGTAGTTCAGTCAAACTTGCCCGAAAAAAGTATGGAAAGTGCCCGAAAAATGATTTTCGTTGGCTCGGGGGGGGGGGGGGGGGGGGGTGCTGCAGCTAAGCCTGTGATCGGAGACAATAGAAGCGATTAGTGATGTTAGATGTGGTGGTAGTGAGCGATCAGCAAATGACCGATAATAACTAATGATAGGAGGGATTACAGATATTACTCCGTAGTTTAGCTAACAGTAGGTTAGTTGTTGTTGGGAATAAAAGGTGGACGCCTGTCATAAAGTAATATCAGTACCACTTCAGGTAGAACACGATCTTTTGGAATATCTATTAAAGTGGACAACCTGAGCTATAAAGGCCCTGCATTGTGATTCAGCGCCTTATGCTGAGTGTGGATGAGGGATATCTTAGAGAGCCATCAGAGGCGTATTAAAAATTAAAAAAAATAAAACAATGGAAGAGATCTTTGAAGACTATACATTACAGCCAACGGGTTACCGAAAACTGGTGTGGTATCATAGGGGACTTTACAGCTAATTCCTGGGGTAGGCCAGGCATTCTATATAAAGCACGACATTACCATACATAATGAGCAAACTTTGAATTTGTACTACTCCTGCGGACTTTAAATTACGTTAATGGCCAATTTATACGCACATAAAGCCTCAAAAGCACCTTGTATTACCGCACTGAGCCCAACCGATGATATTTGATTTGGAACCTCCTTCAAACTTATGATTAAATGGTCAAAAATCGATAAGAAGTACCAAAATTATAATTTGAGCCACCACAAAACTTTCTGAAATTGTGTTGAAACATTGTTGATTTTCGTGGAATTTTAGTGCATTATTGGTTTAGTTTATTACATTACTGGTCGATCTGTATTACATTAGTGGTTGATTGTTACACTACTGGTTAATTTTTATTACATTACTGATTAATATTACACAACTGGTTATTGCATGCCCCCCCCCCCCCCCCCCCAACCATCGTCTTTTTCAAAATTTCTAAGTCCAGCAGCCTTGTAAAACTGCGAGTATTTTTACTTCAATAATGGGCGACAGTTACTTCAAAAGTGGAGACCTTGTTTTTTTACATCACAAATGGGCGATGGCTACATCAAAAGTGGAGGCCTCATTTTACTTCAAAAGTGGGCGACGGTTACTTCAAAAGTGGTGAGCTACTTCAAAAGTGAGCGCTTTTTACTTCAAAAGTGGTGAGCTGCTTCAAAAGTGGTAATTTACTTCAAAACTCGGCGTAACACTCGTCTCACACCCCCTCTCGTCGCTTCTAGACTTGGATCATCTGCTCGAGAGCACGAATTAGATACAATCAAAGGGCACGGTCTGGGACTCGGGCCTTAACTCGGGTCCTTAACAGAATTCACCCTAATGCCCGAACGTCATCTAGCTGGCACTGTATCAAAGAGGAAATCACTGTGTTACAATAATTACGTGAATGTAGCCAATAAAATATACCATGCTGTTCTTTTTATCTATGTATTACAAAGCCAGCTTTGCTGTTGGGAATGAAATTAATTTTCCTTTTTTCATTACATAATCTTCCCCGATGGGACGATTAAAGGTTTTGTGTGACCAGACCAAAATATACACGCTGACATTTTGACAGATATGTAAGTAGGATGGGTGATTCCAACAATGTACTGCAGAAGGTTAGCTCATTTCTGACACATATTGAGATATATTGTCATTTTTCAATGAACCACATGCATGTATTTGATTTCCAAGTAATGAATGAGTCATAAACCGTCTACAATACTGGCGAATCGATATTACCAAGAAACGAGAAGTGAAAAAGAAATCTCACCAAAATGGTGATTGTTATTTGTATCAAACTCTTCTAACACAGGCTTCCAAAATGTCTAAATATTTCCAAAAAATGTGGAAGAATACATTTTATAATGAAGTGACAAAATATCTGTCAACATAAGCGCTTGAATGCGTATTTAATGTATTTTCCGCGTTACTGAAAAAAGTGCTTCATTTTTAAACGTGAACATCCTCAAAATATTGAAAACAGCGTTTACATAGACTTTTGACTATCTTTGTACGGTTTTTCTGTTGAATGTATTTATTATTTAGTTATATTTATTTATTGTATTTATTTATTGGGGTTTAATGACACTTTCGACTGCCAGGGGCACCTCGTGTCGGACAGTGTCGTGGGGCAAGCCGGAGTACCAGGCAACGGCGAACCAACTTTCAGATTCCCCAACATATACTAACGCCACACAAGCAGGGTTAACATTGGTTGAAGACAAGTGCACCATCGACGTGCAGTACGCCTTAGTACACACCGCCACCGTGCCCCAGTGTTGGCAATTTGAATTAAGTGTCTTGCCCAAGGACACAACGCAGATACCACAGGCAGGGATCGAACCGTGGACCTTTGGGTTTGAAGTTCAATGCCGTAACCACTAAGCGATCGCGCCCCCTGTTGAATGTGACACCGGAAGAAGTACCACTTTGAACAATATAGACTTTCGTCTAATACTGACTCAAATATTTACAACGATCCAAAGTCTTCAAAACTGTTAAATCCATTTCGGACAAAACAACAGCCCATCCATTACGCAATAAGGTAATTTACACGCAAATCAGTTATCTGATGGATTCCATGATTTGACACTTGATAGGGGAAGATAACTTTACTGTTAAAGAAATAAAGTGAAGTTGAATGTTGGGGGATGCTAATCTACTCTGGAAATAATGTCGGTTCAACTAAGAACATGGAAGTAGTGTACATTTTTCACTTGAAAATTTAAATACACATCATTTTCTCTTCTCTTCTGAGCATCGACCTCATCTCAAAATTTATGGCGGTCAAAAGAGAAACAGAGTTTTGGGAGGGATTGGTCAGCAACTATTGTCCTTTCCATAACCCCCCAATGGTAAATAAACTCTGGAATAATGCAAAATCAAGAAAATATCTTTTAGTTTTCAGCTCCCGATTACGTGTAATATATTTAACTTCGCCGTCGTTACGTTTCTGTGATTTTAGCTCGCTCGAAAATTATATGAACGAATTTTTTAATTCTCTATGGGAATTTGTGTGTATTTTCGGAAGAGCGTCCATTTTGCAACAATGCACAAGTGACGTAACTGGGACCGTCCATTTGAGAACAGGTAAATTTGAATTTTCACGGCTTGCCTTTGCAGAAGGCGTGTTTTGACGAAGTTGGAATATCAGTTCGTCGTGAAGATGGTTCAAAATAAAACTCAAGTCTTGTTCAAAACGCGTTAGTGAATTAGTGAATAAATAAAATATACATGTATTGTAGTCGTGACGTAAATTATTTTATTAATACGTGCCGCACCAGTTTTCCAATTTGTCATGTCTTGCCGACAACAGCCCTCAGTATGTTGCTACAGACCTCCATTTAGGCTTTGATTGTTTGTGTGACAGTGACACTGGTACAGGCGAAAACAGCACCGTGTGAAATCCGGGGCCCGTTACTTTCGGTTTGGCACAGGAGTCCGGATTTCTTGGGACTCCCCCCCCCCCCCCATCCAAATATGGCTAAAAGACCTTGTTTTAATTTTTTACCTTGGCACGTCCTTTGAATTCGGACCCCCCCCCCCCCCCCCCCCCCCCCACACACACACACATACACAAGATTCTGATTTCTGCGTCAAATAAAGAAGGAGGTGTATCGTGAATCCAGGTTGGATACATTCCAGGGCCGAGGAAAGGGTGGGGTTGGGGGAGGGGTGTTATTGCTTTTAATGTTTAGAAGTCACTGCTAAACAACAAGAAAACCAGTTGGGAGGGGAGATGTATCCTCTCATTTTTAACTGCTCAATTTTCCACAAATTTATTAGAGAACCATAGGCTAAATACTCGGTTTCAAAACGAAACACAGCAAAAAGGCAGAATTTAAATGAATTAATTTCGCCATCGGAACTGGTGCCGTTCTCGCCACAATCAATTGGTGCCGTTTTCGCTCACTCGGTGCCGTTTACTCCAGGTGCCGTTTTCACACGATGCCGTTTTCGCTATAACCCGACACAAGTCCAAGTAGGCTTAACCAATTTTCTTTTAAGAAAGTATATAACTAATAGCATGAGAGAATTGGCATCTTCGAATACAACCCTTACGAATACGTATAATTACTAGAAAGCTTATTGGAAAATTGTAGGGGGGGGGGGGGGGGGGCGTCACGTACGTCACTTCGTGATCACGCTGCCCCCCCCCCCCCCCCCCCCCCCCCCGCCATTTCTCAGCAAGCACCTGATAAATCTTCTGAGGGAGAAATCACTAGGCAAAGTTGATCAGAGAATTTATATAATATTAATCATATTTCGACTCCACTGATTATACCCAGCACAGACGTATATAGACCAACGGGCCAACTTTTTTTCCATGACCGCGGAGGGGGGGGGGGGGGGGGGCTGGAAGATTTTGCCCGAAAAGTAACTACGTGCGTAGCCCTGGTGTGGATGTTCGTGAGCGTGTCTTCTCCTACTGGTGGGATTAAGGGAACCCTCCCCGGGAACATTTTTAAAATCTGATCCGCTTGAGGGTTTCTAGAGAACCCAGACTACCTTTCGAACCTTGTAATTGGAAGAAAAGACGATCGCTTTTGTAGAGGTGCCTGACAGAATGTGTTCGAGCGGTCTCGTCTGGTATCAGTCAACCGCAATAAAACATATGCTTCTCGGGATTCAGCTGGAGTAAATACGTGTAATGTAAGGCCTGTGTGTCCATAGCATTAGAGGATCGAACCCTACAGATGGATGAGGCTTTAACACTATTCACGTGGGTCGATATATAACAGTTTGGCTGGCCGCTGATTTGCCGTGGTTCTCAGTTGAGAAGGTTTTGGTTACTCATGTGCTTCCAACTGCCTCCCGATTCCCACGCATCTTTCCTCCCAATACTGAGACGAACTGCTTGAAGACACTCTGTACCCCCATTCTTCACAATCCCTCCAATAAGCATACTAACCATCGCATTTGTGTCAACCACTAACCACGTCCTTTATTCTCCCATCCCACGTCCTCATTATACTACTCCCAGTAAATTTTGATCTAGAAGATTGAGATTTTGGACTTCCTAATAAAACGTATTCCAAGGTCACCACTACGCCCAAGTTACATATTTGGCTCTCCTTTTCCACCGTCTTTCCCAATTCCCCCTAATCTCCAGTGATCGCGACCTCAGCTTGAACAACAGTGTCCACCCCTCCCCTTACAATGGTGCCATTGTCAAGGTACTCTTCAAAACCTGTCTTCTCTTTGTCACGCAGGCCACACAAAGACCTCTTTCTTTTGACCTACTCTCGCCAATTTTTGGTTACAATCCCCATGACTCTTTCTCTAACGGTTTTTTTTTACCTTTGGTTGTCTCTATTTCTGAGTTCGATACATCGTTTGGATAAATCCCTACAAACTTCTACCATTACTGCAGTTAATTATAACGAAATTTTTAAAAACCCTAAGCTATGAATTATTATCTCGACTGTCTAATATTTCTACATACCTGTGTTACTTCCACTGGGTCCAGTGGCGGCTCAAAGGTGTCTCCCCAAAGGTGTCTCCCCTCTGGATATACTTTAGCAAGGGGCGTCATATATGCCCAAGACCTAAGGTGGGATGCTAATAGAATTATAGATGGCGGCGGGGGGTATCCCCGGGAAAATTGCAAAAAAGATTTCAATCCCCGAGGGCTTTTTGGCCACTAAATAAACTATGTTCCCATTCAGCCTGCAACATTTTTCAGTGGGTAGGTAGTGTTAGATTGTCATGGTAGTCCGCGGAAGCGGCCGTCTTGTGACGTCATCTCCATAGTGACACGTGGTCTTAGTGCGCATGCGCAGCGCGTGTTGATAGGGTGATAGTACTTCTGTCGGACATTTTTGTCTGATGGAGGCCGCCATCGTGGTTTCTAAGGTAGCATGTGGTTGCTATGAGCCTGAATGGCCTACACCAAGACGGGGGTATGTGCGGAGGGTTTGTTCGTTTGTATAGGAGTAAATCCATCCAAACCACCCAAAATGACTATTTGATATTTGATATGGATTCCTCACGAATCCTTCTTTTTTCAATAACAGGTACGTTCCTTTGTATAAGAGTAGTTGTACTTTGTAGAATTACCACAAACAAGCCGACAATCCTTCCAAATCACCAAAATGCGCCCAAAACAACCGTAACGGACTTGTACTCCCCATCTAGGGTTTTTAGTAGTAGCACGTAGTGCTATAGGATCGAGAGTATGTTCTATTACACTAAAGTACTGGTCCAAATTTTCCAAGAACCCTATTTTTGTGCCTATTACAGATACTACTCTAACACTAGCAGTATGTCTAGCCCAAGCTAGCTCTAGTTCGTTCCCTCGTCCAAGTCTTATAATCACCAGTGCTTGGTTTCCCATAACATGTATGCAGAGTTATTTTCAGTGTGTATAACGAAAGCCTATCTGATTCTTATAGCCACGAATCCATCGAAGAGTTACTGAAAAGTCATTGCTCAAGCGACTCGAATCCCATCGAGCAAATGAGCTATAGAACAATTGCTCGTTCGAGTGACTCGAACATACTTTCTTCGACTCATTTAGATATTTGAGGAAAGCCAGTATACAAAATGCCCGACGGAACAGCGTATCACCCTAACAACACGAGTTGCGCATGCGCACTAAGACCACGTATCACTATGAAATGACGCCACAAGATGACCGCTCACGCGGGCTAGCACATCAACCAAACTTGACGTAACTGGGTCACGTGACTAACTTGGCGTACTGGGTCACGTGAATATGACGTCCTTCCTAGGATTCCCATTAAGCCCTCTGCCCCCCCCCCCCCCCCCCCCCCCCCCCATGTGGCACGAACTCTACATCTAGTACTGATGATGCTACATAAATGCACAGTATATCATGCAGGTAGACTTTCAGAAATACAGTTAACATTAGCGTCCTGCGTGAAGAAGTTTATATTTTTTATAATTGTTGATAAAGACGAAGTGACCGAACACCGAAGATATCAATCACTTCTATTACACGTGGAACGACAGTCCCCCACCTTTCCAACACTTAATTATAAATTTGATAATTTTTTTCCCACGGGGCACCTGAAGCTTAAGCGCGCACACTGATAATATGGTAAATTTTCTGGATACGATCCCATCAGACATGCATTCACTGTCGTAGCATGAAACATCAATGATGCAACAAATCCCGAAACCCAAACTAAATGCCAAATGACACTTCACTATTAATTCTATTATCATATGATACTTGTTAAACATATATTGGCCTATACAACAGAACCAATTGTCGCAACTGTGAGTAGAGTTTTACGTTGTAATACCATCACGCTGATTGTATCATTACAATTATTGTGATGTGTATCGTAAAAATTACGACAGATTTGATGGCCGGCGAAAAGACTGGACATGATCAGTCATTGATGATTGACTTTTTGTGTGATATCTTCCTTGCCTTTAGCGCTGCAAAATCTTCAGTCTTCAGTGTCCACGTCAAGTCATTTAATTCCCGATGACTCAATAGCTGTCATCGCGCGGCCGCCTAATCTGTTGCGGCACACAGTGGATCTGGCATCGGTTTTTATAAGAATGAGGAACCTCTATTATTAAATATAGATACTCTCAACAGGTATCAGGGAACTAAAAATTTGAATTAGAGTTACCCACCTTGAATTAGAGTTACCCGCCTTGAAAGGTTGCACTCGGAAATGATGCATTTGTTACGGAATTTAGTAAAAAGTCTATCGATCTGCGATCGTAAATTCTGGCTCCAAGTGTTGTGATTATACTGAAAGAACTACGGAGCCCCACCAACCGCGAAGTCCCATCAGCCCGTGTCGTTTTGTGATTCCTTACCGGACGATACCAGACACAGGCTCCAGATTCTGGGTTCAGGTTGGTTACCTCACGAGCTAGTCGTGTTCAGCACAACGAAGACCAGTTTACCAGTTATCTACGATTTTTATTAACAAATAAAACTCAACTGCCAATCGTTTTCTCTGGTATAAAGTAAAATTCACAATGTTCAGTCAAAGTTCATACCTTATAGCAACAGTGGCGGCATCCATCTTACTTCTTGTAGGTAGGTACTTGCTCGTCGGGAGCCCAGAGACAACTTCCCAAACATCCAGGAATCAGTGCTTATATCCACTAGATTTTTGATGCCAAATCTGATCACGCGACTACCAGTCAGCGGAATAGTTAGGGAAAGTTCCCGTGACGTGGCAGTCACCATTGTTAGACGTTTGTACTGCCATGCAGACTGTCGCGTTCCGTGTGGCTTGTAAGTGAAGCTAAGCGCACATGTTTGCAGTTGCGGCAATAGATCTGGGATCCGATGTGTTATTTTTACCGGAAGCGTTTGTCAGAGAGAAAACTGATTTGGGAACTCATTGACATCGGCACATGTGCGCGGTTGCGTACGAAACTGAATTTGCTGCCGCGAATCCAATCGGCATCGGACAGAAAATGTCGGTGTTCGGCGTCCGAACGATGAGGCTCGTAGGCCCATATAAAAACAGTCCGCCTTCTTTTTGCCACACTTCCTTTTCTTCTCTCAATTGTTTTACCGTTTCACCTATTTTTTTTTTTTTTTGGGGGGGGGGGGGGCGCCCTCTGGGCCGCCCCCTGAACCCACTCAAACAGACCACTCCCATTGGATGGAGCAAAATATTCTCCGCCTCGCGAGTTCCACCTTTCGGTTTCTGTATTTTCCACTTATGACGACTTATCCACTGTGAGTTGATGGTATACTAGTAAAATAGATTAGAATATTTGTCTCCTCATCTGCTCGTTTCAGGCATAGTGGATGAAATTTGGCGCAGATTGAACAAATTTGAGAAAGACTGGTGCTCAATTTCAAATAACTTTTAAAACTCAACTTAGACTAGAGAAGGAGGTGGGGTTGAAAATAAAAAATATAGATACTAGGCTGAAAAAAAACAGTTGTTTTAGACAACCCCTACCTCCGATCCAAACTTTACCCCTCTTGAATTTACTTCCCACCTCCTGCACAGGATGTAATTTTGTCTGTTTGCGTTGCATTCCAAGAGGTATTTCACGATTTCTACCATAGTATGTGAAGGTTCCAGCTATTAGTCAAATAGTGATTCGAAATTCGAAATTTCTAGACGTTGATTTTATTTTTTTTGGGGGGGGGGAGCCCCACTCCCGCGACAACGAACGCGCACGTCATCGAGAAACGTGACGTTTTTACGACATACATGTAACAATGATTATAGCTGAATTCCCTGTGACCAAGAGGGGTGGCAACCGCCCCCCCCCCCCTCGTCTCATGCGCGCATGGTTCTTGGAACAAATTCTGGCTCCCAAGATTGGTGGAAGATGAAAAGATACACGCAGGCCATGACGGAATATCTCATCCCCTGCCTCCGCTCTGTGACTTTGCATTCGATTTATATATTCTTTTTTTCTTCATATTTGAAGATTTTGTTTGTAAAGTTAAAACTTTGAGCTATAACTGAGACGTTGTAACTTTTCCTCTTAGTAATGTGGAAGAGAGATAATCCACGCACACTGAAAACTATTTACGGTAAGTTTTACAAGCCTAAAATTAACCTACCCTCGCGAAGTATGTTACAATTATTTTTTCTAACGATTATTTGAATGGTATTAAAGGCCGACGACCCAAAACATATGTAAAAAACGAACGCCAATTACTTTGGCGAAGTCCAAGTTCAATGTTATTGAACTGGTTCGGACGGGTGGGGGAGGGGAGGGGGTCGAAACATGACACGTCCTGAATAGCCATGTTAATCTTTTAAAATTTAGTTCAAGTTATATGCTCTGCCCAGACTTCAAAGAGTATGGGCTATAAATTCACTGGCAGAGAAAAATTGGAACGTGTGTCTATATGTCTCTTGGAGAGGTGGAGTGCATTTTTTGTGAGCATCGTGTACACAGTCAGTGATGCCAGATCGAGGATCTGCCGCCAGCTATCTCAACCCCATACTGTCTTGAATCTGTTTCCTTGCAAGACACATATATGCGATAAACCAAAGATGGTTAGCCCATTTCCCCAAACTTGATTTCAATGCGATTCGCTTGACTTAATTATATTCTACGCAGTTCACGGACAGGACAGTGCCGGAGTGGACTTCAGGTGGTGGAGGTGGGGGGGTGGGGGGGGGGGGGGTTGTTTTAGGTTTCATGTTGGTAAATTTGGCGAAATGGAAGTAAAAGCCGGTATTCTGACAGCAACATACTTTAGAGCTTGATTTTTCGATAAGTAATCCGCGTTGGATGCAAAAAACGTTACATCTGGGCGCGGTGGCTCGGTTGGTAGGGTGCAGGCTGCAAGCCGATAGGTACTCTGTTCGAACCCCACCTGCGGCAACCGGGTTGTGTCCTTGGGCAATACACTTCACCCCATTGCCCACGTTGGGGCATGGTGGCGTTGTGTACTAAGGCCTACTGCTCCTCGTGGATGGAACACCTGTCTTTAACCAATGTTATAACCCTGCTTGTGTGGAGTTACCATGATGTGGAGCTGAGAGTTGCTTGCCATTGTTCGATGGTTCTCTCCGGGTAATCCGGCTTCCTCCATCCGTAAAAATGTCGTGGTCATGATTAGCCATTGTGCATAAATATGTGGCTTTAAACACCAATAACTAACTAACTAAAAACGGTGCATAATTTGGTTCTTCAATCAGAAATCTGTTGAAATCAGTGTTTTGGTCTTCAATCCGAAACCTGTTGAAATCGGTGTTTTATCGCCGAATGGGGTGGGGATAAATCCCATATATTGAAAAATATGGGGTTTATCCCCACCCCAATCGGCGATAAACTTCGACTCTACTAAAGAATTTTCATCGAAAAGGAATTTTCGGCAGAAAAACATTATTAAATCACAAGTCTGCTTTCGTGCACAATGTTTCTAAAACTGTTACAAAATTTATCAGGGTGAACTTCAAAATTTTATTTAGAAAGCCTCAACAGTTATTTTCCGACGTATTTTATTTATTTTACAGAAACGGTCATCACTTTGTGATCGTAAGTTTCACTTGGGCCCGAATTTCGCAACAAACGTACCGATGTTGTGGAACGGTTCAGATTTATGTTTTGATCTGTATCCAAATCCATCAAAACACAACTCCTTACAACAACCTCGAAACCCTCAGGTAAAAATAGATTGTGCTATCCGTTACGTCATTGGTAAACAAACATGTCGGCTGCTGGCGTAAAATGACAACAACGGTGAGCTTTTGAGTAAAATCAAGGGAAAATGAAGACCCACCGTTAAGGTAGTAATGCGAAAATTGTCTCCTTCATCTATTCTTTAATTTGAGTGGTTGCTTATAATTGAATAACAAACAGAACAGGAGATACGCGATATAGTCTTTCGCCAAGTATGTTTCGGAAAATACTATAATTAAGATACATCATGCTGGTCTTTTCATCTTTGTATTATTAAACCAAAATTGCTGTTAGGAATGGTGTTAATTTTCCTTTTTTTCATTACATAATCTTCCATGGTGAGACAATTACAGTCTTGAGTGACCGGATAGACGTATAGACACTGATAATTTAACAAATATCTGAATTGCGTTGTTACACTAAAGCAGCACAGAACTATTGTTATTTACCATGTACATGCGTCAATCCAGGATTTTAGTAGGTAGAGGATCCCAACACCATTACGCCAACCCATAAGATTAACCGATGAACGGGAATAACTAGTGACCGAGGACTGAGGAATACACCGACAATAATGACCAACAATGACCTCCATATTAATTCAATATACCGACACTGGCGGAATATGAATTATCACTGTCCGCCATTTTGTTTTTATGAGAAAATCCACAGTCTGAATTTGACTTATTGGGCACTTTAGAAAGTTTGCTTTCAGTCCAAAGCACCACAAAGCAGGCAGGATTATACATGCGCCCCAAAATGACGGAGGTAATAAATCGACAATTTTCATGACGATCAATGGGATGTTGGATTACTCCCCTTGCATTTCATCACTACTCGTTCTTTTTGTAAACAAATGAATGCCGATAGGAAATAATGAAATTTCAGAGAAAAAATGACTGGCATAATAAAATACGTTATTGGACGTTTAGCTGGTGGATACGGTGTCACATGAGGCCCAGCGAGATCAATATTAGGCTCGGCTAAAGCCTC
Source organism: Pictodentalium vernedei (assembly GCA_031216915.1). Lineage (NCBI taxonomy): Eukaryota > Metazoa > Mollusca > Scaphopoda > Dentaliida > Dentaliidae > Pictodentalium > Pictodentalium vernedei. The sequence goes on along the minus strand of CM062292.1, from coordinate 293,693,216 downwards.
GCCTAATATTATTCTCACTTCACCGCATATAGCATCGTATCCGCCAACAAAACGTCCATATCTTGTACTATACTGCAGCAGGTTAACTGTTTTCTGACACAAGAAGACGACATAAGCAATTGTTCTCTTGAATCATTTTTTCGCTTCGAAAACATCGATTATGACATCACTCATTGCAGCGACCTCGTTCCAATAAGGGGTCATAAGCTATGTTTTGAGGGCAAAAAATAAAACAATAATAAAATATGGCTTGCATTTTTTTGTGAATAGCCTACTGGGCGGATATGGCCCTTGCGTTAGGTAAAATACATGTGGTTCGTTGAATAGTGTCCATATATCACACAGACATTTCCAATTTCAGTCACTTCTGGCCTCTTTAACATCAGTTGAGGGATATATAGACTGACACTGCGGAAAACAAGTGTCGGTGACAGTAGTCGGATCCATCGAGCAGTTTTGTTCGGATTTGAAATTTTTCTGCAAAATACTTCAATACAATATCGCCCGCGTGTCGAATAAAGCAAGCAATGTCATTTTGTGGCATGGGAGTTTAGTGAAACAGATATTCCTGTACACTGGTTAACATCCCGGCGGATGTTTCTTCCGTTTCGACCCGGTTATTACATTGCAAAAAATTGGTTCCAAGGCGGTCTATTTTGAATCAAATCCTCGTAAAAGGGAAAGGATTTTCTATGTGGAACGAAATGAACGTAAATGGGACTGAACGTAAAATGGAGAATGGTTCCATAAATTATCGTTTTGGTTCCAAATGTATTTCCCGATTGGGAATAACCTTTGTTACGGCCCGGTTATTACTCTTGAAAAAATGTTGATTCCAAGTGGTTCTGTATAGAACCAACTCCCCGTGAAAGGGAAACAGTTTCTTTATGGCACCAACTAAACGTAAATGAACCAATTAAACGTAAATGGGACTGAACTTAGTGGGGCTGAACGTAAATGTGAGAAATGATTCCATAAATTAGCATTTTGGTGCCAAAGATATTTCCCGATTTGGAATAACTTTTGTTTATCCAAGTACTATTTTGGGTTTGTTTGTGATTGATGTGGGTTAACATTCAGGCTTTGGCACATTTAGTACTTACACACACAATACTATTAACATTACTGTTATTATTTAATTATGATCATTTTTACAAAAGACAGTCCGATTATGATGACTGAGAACTGAAAAAGATTACTTCATTTTATTCTGTTTCCAGTTTTCAATATACAAGGGCATATACGGATGGGCGGTGTGGTCGACTCCACCTCCAAACCAATTGTTCATATTGTGTGCGTTGGATAAAGGGTTAATAGCCATTTTTGTTGTATTTTACTGTGAGGTACTTTTTGTTGAAATTTGTCGCTCAGAATTGCCTGGAGATTGAACTTTGAAATTTGAGACATTGTTTAGGCATAGCAAGAGGATGATTCATGTCAATATTTATCTGTTAACTGGTTGAGGACGAGATTATTTTTGGTGGTCTAAATTTGTTATTCAAAATTCGTCCTATTATAAATTATTGGAGAGTGCCTTCAGGTACTCTCCAGTAATTTGTAATAGAACAAATCTATATAAACAAAATGCTATTTGGATTTGACTGAATATGAAACATGAGCAAGGAAAACGTTGGCTTTTGCTCTTGTACCCTCATTTTTTGTAAGCCCTTATAATGGCGTCTAGCACTCAACCAGTTAAAAAATCCAAGATGGCTGAGTAATAGCCTTTTGAACTTCTGTCTGTTTGACTGTCTGTATTTCAAATCATGTGGTATTATTGCAATTACTGCTTATTATTATACCATTCAACGAAGTTAGTGTGGTATTGAAAGCGACAGCCTTTTTTCTTTTATTTTCATATGAACCAACTTTTAGGGTACTTTCCGTTCAGCTATGAAGTTTGGCACGCTTGTTGAACACTGCATACAACTGAAGGGCCCGTTTTTAGACTTTCAGTCTTTTAGGTCTTCCAAAACAGCACAAATATCGATTTTGTAAAAATAATTTCCTTATATTAATTCAGATATTGAGCTCTTCTATTCAAAATTTGGGGAATATATTCTCCAATAAAAACACACATCTAAAATATGTTGTCGTCCACTTTGACTTATGAGTGCATGAGGCCGAACTGGTCCGTGACGTAATAGAAAGTCATAGTCCCAAAAAACCCTTTACCCAACGAATCGGCCGCATCCGCCCGCGTAAAATTCAGCAGTTGAAAAAATATTATTTTTCAAAAAATTTCAAGGGGGGTCATCACATCATATGGTTTTGTTGAAATTGTTTGAAAAATTTAAAAAATTATATTTAAAATAATAAATTTTGATATCGTCTGCGTTGGGTAAAGGGTTAAATTGTCCGATTTTCACGACGTTTTAGTATGTTGAAGAGCTGAAAAATTAGTAGATACCTGTATCTTGTTTCTTTGATTTACCGCCATTTTTAACGTTTTTGCATTATTTGAAGTTGAGCATTTTGGGACATTTGCAACCGCAAAGCGCCATAACAAAGCGACACGGATTACTCCGTAATCTCCCAGACTACACTTATGGAACTTCAAGCAAGGTTTCTTGGACAATGGCATATTTTTTTTCTTTTCGATTTGCCGCCATGTTCGACGTTTGTACGTCAATTTCGATTTTTTGACAGGTGTGAGTCGGCGACATGCCTGTATTGAGGCCCCCAATTTCGCATATACTCCCAACGATAACAACATGGGTACAGTGTCGTAGTTTGATCTTGCAACATCCAAAACTCCCGAAGTTACAGACATAAAAACAACAACACCGAAAAATGGCTCAAAATTACATTTTACTGGATGATGGTTGAAACCTAGAGGAATTTCGGTTCGTTTTAGTTCAAGTGACATTTTAGTACGTACAGTATGGCCGCCTTGGACTGGTAACTTTCCACGGGTGGGCAATATTTCCATGGACGCAATAACATTAGATTCCAAACACTAATTATAGGAATAATCATCAAAAATTTAATTAATGAATCACCGGGTACAACCCGGTGCTTCATTAATTGAAATTTTGCTGAGGAGGATTTTTACTACCTGGCAAACACATGCGTGAACATAACTGCCCACGCGTGGATTGCGACCAGTCCACGGCGACTGTACTGTACAACTCCAAAGACAAAGATGAAAAATGTTTTGAAACAAGACTCCAAATTCCGGAGATATGACGTAAATACCGCTGGGAATATTTTCGGCTACTTTGTACAGCTTTCATTACAAAGTCTAATTTTATTACCGACAGACCTCCGTAGTTATAAGGAAATTTATCATGCCAATTTCTTGTCATTTGAAATTTCAACAGTGTCTACTTTTTCACTTTCCATCCGCGATACGAGTTTTACATTTTTAATTAATCTTTTATTTTAGCCCCATTTTAAGGCTTATCCTTCTGAAATTTTAGGAATATAATCTCAGTAAAAAACCTATCTAACAATGTGTTGCCGTCCTAATATATTCACAATGGTTAAGGCCAAAATTACCCTTGATGCCATAAGAGGTCAATGTCCGAAAAACTGAACACCGTCCAATTTTCACAAAATGTTAGTTTGTTGTCGAGCTAAACAAATAGCAGATAGCGCTTTTTATGTATTCGACTTACAGTCAGTTTCGACGTTTTAAAGTCAATTTCGGTTTTTTATCAAGTATGAGTTGGTGACCTTCTCGAAGTGACACAATCGATCAACTAGACGCGCTTCCTTGGATGGTATCTGGGGATTCGCTCGCGATCTAAAGTAGACACCTAGTTTTCATAATATTTTGTCTAACAATCAACTTAATTTGAGCCCCAAAACTCTGAAAAAAACGTTTGTATCAGCCCCCCCCCCCCCTTCCGATTCCGTATCTGACAGTCTATCAGGCATCACTATCACATATACGCATTGTTATTAGGGATTAAAATATAGTTCTTGAAGTTCAAAATTTTGACCAATTTCAAGCCAATTTAAACTCAAAGACGGAGGAAACGAGCTTTGTGTAACGGGATTGTTAGATAAATGTATTATCATGACCATGTGCATGTCCTGTAATTTGTATCAGATTCGCGGTCGAGTTTACAATCGGATGCAACTCGCTGCGATCCGATTGAAAACACGACCTCGAACCTGATACAAATTACAGGACATACACATGGTCATGATAATGTATATATGTTTGGATTAAGATATGGTGAGTCGCAGTGTGACTGGAATTCTCTGTCAGCTTTCCTTCCACACTGCACAACCTAAGATTCTATTTTCATTTGTTTTTCATGATTCTATCTTAATTTCGCAAAATATTGTTAAATGAAATGTCTGTTCACTGTGTAAGTTTGAAACCACTTTTTCTGTTACAGTACTTTGTGTTTGTGAAGCTTGTGGTGTTTACTGAGATAACAAAATATTGTATTTTTGGAAAGAGGAAAGATCATGTACGATTGAATACAAACAGTTAAAACTAGAACAGTGCGCTTATCTAGGCTTAATTGCGCGTAGGAATTGCGCACAATTGCCATTACGAATGGCATCCAAAGCACGGCAGGTTCTCTTGGTTACTCATAGCAAACACAGGCAATGTTTCTGCCAATGGGTCTCCGGGTTACCCGGAGGTCCATTGGCTGAAACATTGCTTGTGCACAGGCCATATGTACAGAATTTGATAGCCGCGTAGGAATTGCGCGCAATTGTCATATCGAATGGCATCCAAAGCACGGCAGGTTCTCCTGGTTACTCATAGCAAACACAGGCAATGTTTCTGCCAATGGACCTCCGGGTTACCCGGAGGTCCATTGGCTGAAACCTTGCTTGTGCACAGGCCCCATGTACATAATTTGATAGCCTTACTATGGCCCTAACGCGTAGATTAACGCGCAGATCGACGTGCTATTTGTGCGCATTTCATGACAGGACTTCTAATTTTAACTGTACATGCATAACATGAGCCACGTTTTTGTTGTCCTGTGATACACGTAGAGTTTAAATATTTTTATTGTGTTTCTTCAAAATAGATTGAAATAAAATAAAGGTATAATTCTTGTGTAACTTTATTGTTAACATATCACAATCGTAGCAGTTCTAACACATCCCTAGTACATTTCTATTTAGCATGAAGAAATTGCTCATCAAAATTTGTGGGATAGTACTTCTACTGCGTATTTATCATTGTAACAAATTTGCTAAAAATGTTTTTCTTTTTTGGTACAAATCCTTTGTAAGGAAGCCGACAAGACAGATTTTGCCTGAAAGTAATCAGTGGTTTGGGAAATTGGAAGTGATGGAGGACTGGGGTTGCTCGATGATTTTTCTGGTTTTATTCAGACAGCAAAACAGTACCAATTATGATTCTGAAACTGAACTTTGTTTTTGGTTCTGTTTTGGGTTCAAATGTTCGTTTGAAAATAGAACCAATATTAGTTCTTTAATGGGACCATTTTAATTGGGTGCAATTTTGGATTCTATTGTGGGGTCCATATAATTGGCAAACTATGAAGCCAATTTTGCTTCTTTAATGTAACCATCTAGGTTTGTTTAAATGTTGGGTTCCATTTTTGGTCCCATATACGTGACAAGGTATAGGACCAATTTTGGTTCTATAATTGAACCATTAACATTTAATTAACTTTGAGGTTCTATTTTTGGTTCCAAATACGTGACAAATTATGGAACCAATTTTGGTTCTGTAATGGAACTAGGTAAATATGGTTCTATTTTTGGTTCTAATTTAGTATCCATATACATGAAAAGGCATGGATCCAATTTTGGTTCTATAATGGAACCATTAAAGTTATTTGGTTCTATTTTGGGTTCTATTTTAGGTTCCGTGTTTGTTCCATATTCGTGACAAAACATGGAACCAATTTTGGTTCGATAATGAAACCAGTTAAAGTTGGTTCTGTTTTTTGGGTTCTCTTTTTCGGTTCCATACACATGACAAGCTGTGGAACCAATTTTGCTTCTGTTTAGAACCTACTGCATTGAGCATTAGGGGATGTTAGGCAGCCTAATATGGTCAAATCGCCTTACGACTTTCACGAAAAGCCTTCATTTTCAAGTGATGAGTTTACAATACTGACGAAACGATATTACGGGAGGAGGTATGAAAAATGATAACTCACTGAAATTGGTGTTTGTTGTTTGTATCAAACTTTCCAAGCACAGTCTTCCAAAGTGTTCAAATATTCCCCAAATTGTGGAAAACGATTCCTAGTATAGTATATTTTCATTATGGAGTCACAAAATATCTGTTAAAATTCTTGAATACGTGAAATAAATATATTTGCTGGTTGTTGATATCTGGAGAGAGTGAAAACAAATCAACAAAAGTGCCAAATGAGGTGAGTTGTAATTTTTTATTTTTTCCACCTCCCTGTTATCATCAGACTTTAAACGTTGGTCGATAACACTAAAAATAATTGCCAATTGCGGAGTCTCAAGGACAATGACAATTATTTTTAACGTTAATAGGTATTCGTATATAGGCAAAACCATCCGACAAAACTAGGAATATTCTACAACATCCAGCGACGTGCATATCTCACAAGACCAATTGTGGAATATGCATACATTGGCTTGGAGCTACATATCAACAGCACTTAATGTCTCCCGAACAAGTGCAGAACAAGTTTAACCCTTTGAATCCTAGCGGCCGTTTTTCCGGCCAGCAACACGATACGTCATAACGTCATTAAGTAGGATGGCTGTTCAGTAAATGTGTGGGGTAGACCAATCAATATTTTCAACGTGCAGCCTCGGGGCTGCACGTTGAAAATATTGTTTGGTCTACCCCAAATAATGAATATGGACTCTTCTGATGGCTGCCATTGAACTGGCATGGAAAATACCACTAGAGATCAAAGGGTTAAAAAAGAATGCAAAGAGCGGCAGCTTTTATTTCCAACTACTAGCGGATCGACCCGTCCGTGCATGCAACGGAATATTTCTAGTTGCATTGCATATCAGTTTCTAGTTGGCCATGGATGGAAACACGGAATCACACACTCCCCATTTATATAGTAGATAACAGTACTCCGGACTATGCAATAACTATGAAAAATACTTGAAACACCATTTAGTTGGGAACCTCTTCAAGCACGAAGACTCTTATTCAGACAAACAACGATTCACAACGCAAATATCTTCTTTGTGATTGCGACTCATATCTAATATCTGCAGCGGGAACTGATAATTGACACAGCAAAACACTGTTTACAAATTTTAATTTTTCCGCACAGCCAAGAATATATATAAAAGATTTTTTCAATTTTTACCTGGCACGAAAACTAATAACATCGTATCAGTTTTACGATCTCACCATTTCCTTTTTGCCAATACATTCTAAAATCAATTGGGTTAAAATTAACCCTGCTCAATTGGGTTCAGTGGATAAGAACCCAACTGGGTTCATATTCAAGCAACCCAATGCCCCAAATGTCAACTTGAATATAATTCCACTGTAGGTGTAAATTTTAACTACTGAAATCCCATTGCTGGCGTGTTCACCACGGTTGGTATATAAAGCTAAAATTTATGTCATAGGCTTTTCATATACAGTAGAATAGGTAATCATGGTATGAATAGAAGTACAGACTGATTGAAACTGGCGGCACAGATATGGAGGGAGTACTTCCACAATAGTCCACACCTCCAGAGAAGACGTAATCTCAATGAAAGTGTGTTGGTTTCGGACGGGGTGGGGTGGGGGGTAGGGAGGGGGGGGTGTGTGTGTAAAAAAGTCCAAGTCGTTGAGCCCGTTCCTGTTTCTGAGACAAGTTTTGTTTTTACAAGTGTTAAAAGGGTTAGCATTTTTCATCGATATCTCGGGATACCTATGAAATGTATGTTCAGTTTATTTATTTATTGGAGCTTAACGCCACATCAGTATTTAAAACTATATGATGGCGATTAAACGTGTTTGTTGTAAAACAAAAGATTTGCTTAAAATCAAGCAACATTACACTGTAGTGTCAGCGAAATAAAACGCTCCCTTTCTCAATGAACGAATAAATCTCCTCAATTAACGTATTTTACAAATCTAACGTATATCATCAGGAGAATGACTATGCTCCGAAAAGGTTCGAACACAATCATCCATTGGTGTGTTTCCATTGATGCCACATCAGTATTTAAAGCTAAATGATGGCGATTAAACGTGTTTGTTGTAAAACAAAAGATTTGCTTAAAATCAGGCAACATTACACTGTTGTGTCAGCGAAATAAAATGCTCCCTTTCTCAATGAACGAATAAATCTCCTCAATGAACGTATTTTACAAATCTAACTTATATCATCAGGAGAATGGCTATGCTCCGAAAAGGTTCGAACACAATCATCCATTGATTGACAAGTCTGTGACATGTACCCCCAGTGGATATAAGTCTTGCGAGCAGCGTTCTTGTTGAAAAAGTATCCTTGGAAATGTAGGTCAACTTACGAATATCAAAAAGTTCGCATTACCCTATTATTGAGTGGGGCACTGATATTTTTTGCGGAATGAACATGTACGATAGTTCTGTTTGTTTCGTGTGTATTCTCAATTGACCACCAAAAACATGCCATGCTATTCCTACATGACGTTTACCGAAAATCTGAAGCGAATTCCATTATATCTCTATCGCTGGTGACCAATTAATCGAATGATATATCAACGCTCAAGCAGTCAGGTGTCGTTAAAAGATATTGGAGTGAAACTCTTGAAAACATTTTCACACCAAGGACAATCCACACTTATATCCTCAAGATCAATAACTCGAGAAAATTCCCATTCAGCACAATTTATTCACCTTCAGCGAAGTTACTGGGTGCATTTTAAAGAATTATAGGTAATAATTTCAAAACACAACAGTATTCTGTAGAGAGAGAGCATGATGGGACGAGGAAGAGTTCCCTCAAATCGTTAGCAGAATATTATTCGTTAAACAATTTGTAAACGATCTGAGAAAGTATATGTGGTGTCGTTAATTTTGTATTGGAGAGAGTGAAGCTTGAGCACACTGTGATATTAATTAAATCCGTATATGAGTTATTATCAAATTTCTGCAGAATTTGAGAGGACCAAAAACCAAAAAAGTAAAATTCGTGAAAACATTTCTTTATTGGAAATTTTTTCAGATGGAACAATGTTAAGAATAAAAAAAATAAAAAATCAGAGCTTAATGGTTGGCCCGTCATCCCATTTTATGTGGCCAAAACAAACTGGAACACATGCTGTCCATGCCACAACGGAAGTATCCCGATATACATGCTGAACAGATTACTGAACAATTTTATTAATTCTGTATGTTCATATCAATATTCATGGCCCAATCATAGATTTTAAAATGAAAAATACTAGCAAAGTGAATTCGTGTTAGAGCTATGGTGGTCAGTGAATTTCTGTCAGAAAAACAATAATTTCTGCAGTGAGATAAAAGCCTAGTTTGGAGAATCACCGATACAAAGCAAAAAAACACCCCATCGCAAGAAAGTTCTCACATTTTTTAATGAATATGGGAAGGCCAGAAATTATCACTGACAAGCTCAACGGGAGAAGGAGGGGCGGGGGACTGGTTGTTACAGTGGGGACGCGTCTCTCACAGTTACAGTATAGAAAAATCTTTTGAAAAGAACGAAGAGCCATATCTGATTTAAAATTACATGGTCATCTTTTCGCATATGATATGTCCGTATAGCATGAACTGCAAAATTAAAATCAATATAAAAACTCAGTACTTGTTATATTGTCACCTTATCATACCTTCTTTGTAACAGTAGAGATTGAACACTTTGATTTTTCAGGCAGTAAACAAGAGGAAAGTTGCAATAAAAGTGTGAACACCAATGTGAAGGCACTCATTTGGAGACAGAATTTTGCATTACTTGAATTTATGACGAACTATAAACACTGTATATGCATAAATACATCTTATCTGTTACAGGATGGACAATGTTAGGCTACTTAAGACAGGTTTGAACAAAAGTCAAACGCGAACTAAGAATTATCAATTTCAACAAAATTGAACAATCTTATAATCAATAAAAAAGTGAGATATCCAAAATAGGTGAACTGTTTTGCTTTGTAAAATTAAGGGGAATTTAAAAAGTCGCATTTTGGAGTCACTTTTTTGCGTGTCAACACACTTGAAGTCTTTTCCCCATAACTTTACAAACCCTCCTCGTAATTCTTTTCTTTCGATCCGAAAAAACATCAATTAAAGCACGTTTTCCTAAAAAAAACGCGCTGTAAATAAATATTCAAATGTGATTTCCGAAAAAATACCGATGAAAGTAAAACGACAATTCAATTGTATATATAAAAGTTGGAATGCGAAAAGTTCGTGTTCGACTAAGGCAGGTGGTTGCAACAGATAAAATGGGAACGAAGTTTTGTTGGAATCATAAATGCACTGTACGAAGATGTGCAGTGTGCACTTAAACTGGGAAACATCACAACGAAGAGGGCCCCAATGGAGATATGCCTTAACCAGGGGTGCATCCTTTCACCGATTCTGATTGCATTGTACATAAGATTTAGGAGAAGAGTTGCAAGCGCAGAGGGGATAAAAGTCGGAGAGACAAAATCGCAGGAATTTTCTTTGCCTGTGATATGGTTTTAGTAGCCGAGAGTGAAGAGGGACTACAAAAACTGTTAACCATAGTTGGAAAGTACTGGGATGAATGGCGTCGTGAACCTAACGAAAACAAAAGCAAGGTAATACCCGTGTGGCATAGGGTAGATGAGTCACGAAGGGGGTGGTGGGTAAATTCTGTATTGGTAAAGAGGAACCCAAGGATATAAGTGGAAGAAATGGGTGGATATGAATACTTGGGGTGAATCGATGTGTTACAGGTGGAGGTAAAAACAGAAAGCACAAGATAAACTTGAGACATCGGAGGAAAATACTCAATCGGTTAAAACTATCGGGAAGACGTACCTTTAACCCTTTACCTAACATGAAAAAGCAGACGACACTTGCAAAAAAAATTCTTGAATAACTATTTTTTTCATTTTTTGTCTCAAAAACATAGGTTATGACCCCTCATTGGAACGAGCTCGACGAGCTCGTTCCAAGGAGGGGTCATAACCTATGTTTTTGAGACAAAAAATGAAAAAAATAATTAAAATTAATAGGCGATTTTTGAGAATAGCGCTGGCCGGTTTTGGCCGTTACGTTAGGTAAAGGGTTAACAAGGTGTTCGTTGGAAAAACTAGTTGGGAGAGGGTAGGATTATCAAGTATAACATATGGAACAGATGTGATCCCTCCAAACCAAATGGTAGCGGGGAACTTGGAGATTCTACACAATGGTGTGGGCCGTTGGATAACCGGGCCAAGTTACTTAGCGGCACTGGAAACGGTCAGAGGGGAACTCGGGTGGATACCGGTTAAAGATAGAATAGATATGGGAAAATTATGGTATCTACATTACCTGGTAAACCTCCAAACCATCAGATGGCGCAAACGACGTTTGACCATGTATGGAACTATATCATTCAGACAGGATGGATAAAGTAGGCGATGGAGCTAATGGAGAACTACCCTATAGAGACTGAAGAACAAGAAGGGGGACTGCAGTCGTGAAAGAGTTTTACAAGGGAAAGGGTGCTCGAGAATTGTAACAGAAACGGGCGAGCTGGAATTAGGACCAAGAGTTCTTTAGACGGGTCATATAAAAAAGATGCATCAGCTTTTGAAGAATACCTGGATAGATAGTTTTGGGTGTCATTGTTGTTCAAAGTGAGATCCAAGTCACTGGAGTTGAGGGGGTCGGGGGTCTGGAAAGGCGGGAAAGAGTGTGCAAAATATGTAACTTTGGTACAGCGGAGACCCTAGAACATTTTATTAAGAATGCAGCAAACATTTGAAGGCGCCAATGGGGGGGGGGGGGGGGGGGAATTACGAAAACAGTTTTTGAGTGAATGTTGGGAGATTACGAGGGAGAGTTGGGGGGGGGGGATACCCCGGCAGGCCATTGGGTTAATGTAGCCCTCCTTGTCAGAGGACCGCGACAAATCAGCGGAAGGCCGAAGATTTATTTATTCATAAAGATTTTATTTTCTCAAAAAGACCGAATTACAAAAAAGGATCCCAAACACCCATTGAATAAAAACATTACGATTTAACTTGATTTGCGGTTCCGTGTAACAATTCTTTGTATTTACTGTAACGATATTTTCAGTAAATCAGATCAGAAGAAATATGCTTCAATCTGATCAAACAGACATTTCACACTTACTCAACACGCTATGATTTTCCAATAGTAGAAAATAAAACAAGATTAACAAATGTGGTGGCTAAAAAATATGTTTTTAAAAATAACGATAAAAGGGGGAACACCATTCCCAATTCCAGTCCTGCTTAGAAGAAAAGATTTCATACCAAAACTTTTTCACAAATTCCTTAAACTATCTGGAAAAGTAAGGTTATGTTTTCCGTTTGCCTCTATGCTTAGCCTACTATACTTAACCTATAATGACCTAAATTTGATGTGGCTAAAATTGCTTGTTACGGCGAAAGTGACTAATGCAAAGTTTGTATCCTTAATGTAACAATCTGGTACCTCCTGTAACAAAAATCTATTTTGTTTGACAAAAAACACACACGACCTAACGACAATGCACAACTGATTACCACAAAGAACAAACTGAATGAAAATCTATAAAAATGCAATCAATAAAGGCTCGTGAATTATTTAGACTCTTTTAACCTTCACTGTTTCCTTCCTATAACAGACAGCATCTTTCCTGTAACATACCAATAACATATTTTGTCGGTTCAAATTCTATCGCTGTACCAAACTTATTGAACGCCTTAATTATTTTCCAAACAAATCAGCAGCAGTTAGTAATAAGAGGTTGAAGTATTTACACTTGAGTCAAACAAAACGCATGCTGCAAAGAATTATTCTCCCCCTGTTATAATTTGAGTCATTCCCGCAACGATTTGGGTCGCAACAGGAAGGACGGTTACGATAAGGAATTACACACAGTGTTTATCATTGCCAATCAATGAGTTATCCATGGAGTACCGCGAAATTATGAGAGTTAGAAGTAAACTAAAATCCCTTTACAACAACACATTTGTCAGCTTGCGATTCCCACACAACGCTTGTCAGTGTTGCGTTATTTTACGGACTCTTTTCAAAATTATGTCGGGTGGTGGGGGGGGGGGGGGGGTACCTACCTTCAATCTTGGTGTGAACGTTTCGAAATAACAGAGGGTAAAACAATATTTCCTCTCTTCCGTCCGATGTCAAATTCACAAAATACCGTAAATTTCAAATTCATCTGCAAAAGGGATCGCTTATTACTTTGCAGGTTTAGAAGTCCGTTACGGGAGAGACAGTTTGGCATGTGACACAACTCAAACACACTTTTTGTCAAAATAATACCACCTAAAGTATTCTTTAGTGTTTATTTGCACAAGTGTATACACAATTTTATATATAAATCCAAATACCAAGTCATTTATTCACAACTACAATTCCGGTTGAAATCGGATCTGCTGACAAACACAGATCTCACCAATAATGGTTCTGTGATGTTTCTGCGATAGAACTCAACGCTATGCAATATACGCGTGTCGACTTTTCAGGTTCTATTGCATACTAGACTCTCCTGGGTCAAATGACCCTATTTTATGCCGAAATTTGATAATGACTCATATATCATCTTTGGTCAGTACAAACTGTGTAACGAGTATTTCTATTATCAACTACCTTTTCAATATAATGAATTAACAACGTCGATGAATAACAAATAATAGAATTCCTAGTTTTTATCGTGAAACAGTCACAGTGATCCGGCATTTAGAACGGTGAATGAACAAAGGGGAGATCACTCAGACTAACAGCCGTGTGGAGATTTCGATTGGCCGTATAGTTTATCCTAATCTTGTATGAAATTCGTCGAGAGTTGTAAGGGGCAAGATGTAAATACATACCTCACGTAGATATAGCACACAGAGGGTGATTCGGTACTGAGCTATCCGGGAGGTGGACGTAAGCACATATCATTATATATTGAACCAGAATACTCGTGAAGACCCAATTTACCTTTCCTTGGTCTACCCGCAGGTCCACGAACTGAAGATATGCTTGAATGCCGGGCACTCAATTTGATTTCGTGAGTAACCCGACTACGCTATTGGTCTTCCGAATACTCTCACGATACGCGAAAACACAAAACACATTTTTGTAAAAATTTTAATCAGAGATAAAAATAGTACTTAACTGTATGACTGAAGCAATGATATATTCAAATTAAAAAAAAGAAATACTTAATGATCGCATACAATACAGAACAGTTGAGAAGAATCCACAAACATCGCCATACAATTTTGGACAACTTTTTAATTTTTGCCTTCAAGGCATAATATATGACTCCGTATTGGAACAAGTCTACCGAGTTTGTTCCACTGAGGGGGTCATGAGTTATTTTTTCGGAGGCTACAAGTGAAAATGTTTAGTTATTCAAGAAATGTTTTACAAATATCGTCTGTTGTTCGGGTTAAATTAAAGGACTGGATTATTGGCACAATGGTGCTTCGCTCTCCAATACAACAGGTGTGTATATGAGCTATACTATCTTAACCCTTTACCTAACGTAACGGCCAAAACCGACCAGCGCTATTCACAAAACTCGGCAATTAATTTTCATTATTTTTTTCATATTTTGTCTCAAAAACATAGGTTATGTCCCCTCTTTGGAACGAGCTCGTCGAGCTCGTTCCATGGAGGGGGTCATAACCTATGTTTTGGAGACAAAAAATTAGTTGTTCAAGAATTTGTTTTGCAAGTGTCGTCTGCTTTTCATGTTAGGTAAAGGGTTAATCAGCTAATACAGCAGCAACAACAGAAAAATAAATTGTAAAGTTCTCACAGTATTCATGCGATTTTACAGCCTTTTTGTCTCACCTCATTATCCAGACATAAACTATTTTTTCACCAAGGTCGTCCAAGCTGCACAAAAGCTGTAACTTATTGTTGAAGATTGTAAGATTATCTTCATAATTCTTTACTTTGTGACACGATGTTGAAAAAGATTCAAAGCGTTTTTTTTCTGGCAGTATACTGTTCATCAAATTCAAAGAAGATACATTAAGTTTTCCAATCATTACAAATAAAACACAGCTGGCTGTCTCGGTACTGGAAGACACAAAGAGGGCTCTATCGGAAAATGCAGGTACTGTGATAAAAATGCGCACCGGGTGATTTGGCACCCAATCAACCTACTGGTGGATATTAGCCCCCTCACCCGTAGTTGCTGAACCAATAGAAACTCGAAAGCATAACAAGCAAAATTTCAGTTCATGAACCACATGTGTCCGGTGGTTTCCGAGGTGAAAATATGCTTGTTGGGTACTCGGGTTTCTAATTAAAGCATGCGTGTACATGTTGATATCCCCCTTCCTACCTGGGTGAAAACACCAAATCGCTCTGGGCGTACTGTAAGAGTTGCATATATATGGACGTGCTTCATATTCAATTGGAAGGAATATCACATTTCTTCGACAACATTCTCCCCACCCATCCTGGATGAAATGAGCAGCATTCGTTTTTTTTACAGCGGTGATGGTATAGGCTTACTGTGTCCGTCTATTCGCGAATGTGAGAACAGAACCTCATTAGGGACGAGGACCCTTTGCCAGTCCCGGAGATGCCACAGCCAAGCAAATGCGCTTCCTTACCACAAAACCCTTTTTGATGGTGTTGATCTGCCAGAATTGTCTCTTTGAGGTGTCCGTGGGCTTGAATTACAGCCTGGCTTAGCTGTTTTTTCTATTTCGAGTTTTGTCTAACAAAACGAGCCAGTGCACTAATAACTGATTCCGTTTGCAACGCTCATTGAGTACTGCAAGTCCATATTTGAACCCCACTGAGAATTGCCAACGTTGAGAGTAAAATGTTTCATATTTTGTGGATGTTCAGCATATTCTCATACAAGTTAAACACTTTTTATTTATGTGGGTGTCTTTTAACAATTTATTGGAAAGTGTCTATGGATACTCTCCAATAAATTGTAACCAGGTAAAGCCATATAAACCAATTCCAACAACTGTTATCAATCTTGCACTCTGTCAGTTAATGAAGCTCTTGCGACTCTTGCGATGAGTGTTCATAAGACAGATCTCCTCATCAGTTGTAGTGAACTGTTTCTCTGCTGGTACAAAAGGACAGACATTATCGGTTATATAGGTTGTTAGTGACCTACTATTGTAATGCGATGTCATTGACTTCCATACTGAGAGCGAGCTTCTAACACCTTAAAAGACAAGTTACATCACTGGCCCCCTGTGTAACGAATGTATCTGGCCGACTTCTTCTATACACTGAATGAACAATTACAGTGAATAATAGTTGATAGAATTTGTTGAAAAACATGAAGCAACTCTCGTATGCCACCATTTACATATATGAAGAAACAAAGGGGAGATCATTCTGCCTGTTAACTGTGAACAAATTTGAACCCGTTGTGCATGATGAGAATATTATTATCCCTGATGGGTGAGGGTGTGAGATGTGGGAAATCTCACCCGAGGGTAAGATATTTGGGTCAGACACGAGGCTTGCCAGGTGTCTGCACCAAATATCTTGTCCCGAGGGTGAGATTTCCCCATCTTTAATAATAAATTTTCTCCCCCACCAAAATTCTGGGGCATGTGCAGCTTTTTCGAACAATTTTGTTGTCCATTTCTGAAAAAAACTGATTTGCTTATCGGAAACAGCGCACAAAAGTTCTGTATATATCACACAGATATATACAACGAAATTAATTCCCTATGCTGGCAAGACAGGGGTTAAAGGCGTTCACCCAAAAATCATATAAAAGTGTCAAGTCGAATAAATGCCGAATCCCCATTTAAAAACCATGGAAGTGATTGTAATTACTTTTCGCCTTGTGACTTTAGGTCAACGGCTAATAAAATAGACGCAGGATTCTCAATATTCTCATTTGCTAAAGATTGAAGGCTCACTGGGATTCCTTCCAAAACATCTTATACAATTTACAACAGAGGCGGCGGAGCCAGGGGGCACAGGGGGCGCGTGCTCCTCCACTTTTTTCCACAGATATGTTTCGCAGTTACACAATGAGTCAACATGGGCACGTGCAAACCTATCAATACAAAGGCATTGCTGTAACATTATCTGCATATCCAAACAATATTTAGTCAAAGAATCCCACTATCGGTCGCTCAGACCCGTTTCTTCTACTTCAGTTCTCTTCCAAGATAGTTGAAGGTGGTTGAAGTAGACGAAACGGACAAGGCAGTGACCACACGGCGGCATATTCATCTATACGAGAGACTATAGCGAGTCAGGGTCATGGTACATTTACCGATATACATGTACGATTGTAACCATTCTCACAATGGGTCGAACCATGGTTGCATTGTAAATTTGTGCCCCTCCACTTTTATCGAGCTTCCGCCGCCCCTGATTTACAAACAGGAAAGAATTTCTTCGACATAATAGGACTTACCGAAATATTCCAAATTACCCCAGATACGTCGTTCACTCTGGATTGTTTTGCCTCGATTATTAAATGTCTGAGACCCGAGAATGATGATGGTCCAGGAGGATGTGGTCTATATGTTAAAGAAGGAATATCATTTTTAAGACCACAGTGATATTTCGGTCTTCATTCTCCATACTTTCGAATCTCTGTTTATTGAAATTAAAGATAAACAGAACTCCAAAATTATTGGCGTCATCTCTAGACCCAACACACCACCAAAAGCCGAAATCAACCGCTTCTTATCAAAATTAAATGAAATAACGGATGCTCTGAATGCCGAAAATACAAAAAGTTTATATTATGGGGGATCTTAACCTCGATCTTCTAAAAGCAACTACACACTCCAAGACGGAATAATTTGTTGATCTCATGTTCAGCCAGGAATTTTTGCCTTATAGTACTTAGCAAACAAGAGTAAACATTCGTTCTGCTAGTCTGATAGACCATATCGTTTCTAATAATGTTTCACGAACAGCACTACCGGAAATAATCTTATCTGATGTGTCAGATCATTTTGGTGCTTTTACATCGAAGAAAAACCCAAATCAAGTCATACACCACACTTTACTCTGAAAAGAATTAGGAACGCAGAAAGAATTGCTGAATTCAAAACAATTCTCTCGCAAAGTCATTTTAACCCTGTACTGCGGTCGAATTGTTCCAATGAGTCATATGAAACCTTTTCAAACGTCTATATGAAAGCCTATGCAATAGAATTTCCCTTCAAACGTATTCGCCAGAACAAAAACATTTTTATTAAAAAGCAACCCTGGATGACATTGAGGCTTGTCATATTCTCCAAGAATTAAAAAACGTTCTACAATACAAAACTCAAAGTCCCCAACGAACGGAACGCACAAAACTATAAAAACTACTGTAGAATTTCCAACAAAGTCAAAAAACAATCTAAAGCTATCTATTATAGAGATATCCTGAACGAAAACAAAAACAATATGCGAAGAACATGGCAGATTTTAAACGAAACCATCAATAAAGTAAAACTTGAAGCCAGATTACTCGCGTCCTTTAACCAGGACAATATCAAAATAAACGAGGCCCATGACATTGCAAAGAATTCAACAATTTCTTTATCAACATTGGAAGAAAGTATATCCGAAAGGATTCAGAACCAAATAAGTCCGACTCAAACTACATGAACAATGATATTTCCAACAAATTTTATTTAATACCCACAAATCCCACAGAGGTCATCCGAGTAGTAAATAAAACGAAGCCAAAGTTATCAAAAGATTGCGGTGATATCACAATCTGTCTTCTTAAGGGGTCGTCCAACCTAACTTTGGTCAATTTTTTGACATTTTTCCCAATGCCTGAGAAACAGATAAGAGAAGTAAGGAAAGGCAAATTATATATCAAAATAATGAGTAAAGTGCATAGAAAAGGTACATATATTTTTTTTCAGGAAAAAAAGTGAATTTTATGATTTTGAAGAAGATTAATTTGCAAATGGCATAAGTAACGAACCGGTAAAACCACAAAATAATCGGTAATTCGAAAGCCTTGTCCTCAATATAATGATAACATACTACAGACTCGGAGAAAGCATTTTTTTGACACACACTCTGGTGGGTTTTGACGTTTGAATGTAATAACATCAACACAAATTTTTGATGTTCCGGATGTGGCCATGTTTCAACGATGTTTTTCCGGTCATGTGATTACGATGTGGTTCTTGCAGAAATACTCAATTTGGGCAATCGTAAGAATGCAAGGACGTGATCACGCCCTTTATTTGTTCGAGACAATGTATGAGCGTATTTGCAAACAGGTGACAGCAAGTACTTGAGCTGTTAATGTCATAACTGCAAAATATGGTTCGAAATTCCCTCTCGTGTTTACAGGCCGTCTGAACTTTTTTGTTGACAAAAAATCTGAATTATTGCGCACTAGAAAGACAACATGAACCACTTGTAAAAAAAATAACCGAGTGTATAAAATCGGGACGATACACATAAAATAAGGCAATATTCATAACAAAGTAAGCAGAATGCTTCAGAAATCACTTTTTCACGAAGTATATTCCAAGTGACCTGGAACTATATTGAGTGTGTTAATTTCCCCCTGTCGCTGCGAAGTTATTTACGTCCAAGTAACCATGGAATTTGAAGACGGGTATGTTTGATGTCTGCAAAGGACCGATTGAAGATGGGTTGAAAATGATGCATTCGTGCTTTTAAATAAGGTGCGCTTGGACGATGCTGAGAATTTAGTTTTTTCTTCCAACCAACCATAGTAATACAATGTCGATCAGTGTTTTTTTTTATCGTTTTACACTGACAAATGTGACAAATCTCCTTCACCGGAAACCATCCCCCAATTTGCATATCACAATAAACATAACCGCTGTCACGGAGTGTCAGCGTGGCCGTGTGGTCAAAACCGAAACGAATTATCGAATGCACGGTCAATATTAGCTGCAATTGGCTTTTAAATAAATGAAATACACGAAATATTCGCAATTTCTTCATTATTCATGCCGAGTTACTTTTTAATCAAACCACATGCGTTCAGTTTCGTTTGTCGGCATCAAACTGATATTGTTTGTGGTAATTAAATAGTACGAGAAGGCGAAGGAAGCCAAATATTTTGACATCATCTATTATTTAATTCAAATTGATAATTTCTTTTATTTAACTGAAATTATGAACTGATAAGTTGGGTGTGTTGCGATTATTATGCCCCAGACCTGGAACTTAGTGGAAGTTGGAAAATCAAAGGTGCATCTAGGGTCGTGCAGTGGTGACCCCCTGTCCTCTTAATCTTAGTCTTACCCATTCATCATTGCATGTACCAACATTCCCCCTTGTATCTCAACCATTGCTACTCCAATTTGAAGGATATTTGGTTTTGTGATCGAGCATCATGGAGAAACAATGCCTGTGTAGCTGCTGTAGCATGTGTTTCCTCCCACATTTTTTCAGAGTTGTGGTACTTTTTCACTCTTTTGAGTTAGAAAATTTTGTTTATAACTAGTTGATTTGTTACAATTTGTTGCAGAGTGCCTGCTAATACCCTCAATTGTATTGCTGCAGAATTTTCTTGTGAAGATTTTGTTCCTATTACTTATCAAGCAACAACCTAATGAATATTCTGTATAAAGCCACCAATCAGATGTTTGACACTTTTATTGGAGCTGTTTTGAAGGCTTATGGAACTCAAAATGTTGATTATGGCAGGACTTTTCTATTCACCCATGAATCAATAAATTAAGTGTTATAGTTGGAAGTAAGAAGCATGAAAGGTCCAGAACTAAAACTCTAAAAAGAATGTTTTGCAATGTAACATGATTTTTGCAGATACACTTATTTGGAGGTTTACCTGTCTGATAGTGTTTGGAACGTGTGTGGCCAGGATCTTCAAAAAGAAAAAAGAGTTAAACTTTGAGAAAAAAGGCATATGCCTTGAGTGCCGGAGGTAGAGTCATACAAGGAAGAGAGCCCCACCCCCCACCCCCAAATTTTCTGTGTCAAATGGAGCTCACTTGTCATCTTTTGGGGATTGCTTTGTGTACTGCGTTCTTGAAAAAAATATGTGAGACCCTCTGGATGTGCCCTTCTGATCTCAATATGTCAGTAAGCCTCCTTGGGGAAAGTACATGCAATAATGGTTATGTAAGGTTGATTTGATGTGTTTTGAATAACAATGTACTTTTAAGTACATTAGATGGTTTATTGCAGTGACAGGTTACAGTTACCCTTATTTCTTCTCCAACAGATATCATGAGTGTATTGGTGTCCAAGAGTTAAACAAAGCTAATGTACTTATTGATAAACCAGACAAATTTAACAATTTAATCACTATCAAATTGATGCATGGGATAAAAGGGGTTACAGTGCAAGGGGTTTGTAAATATATTTATTCAACTACAATGTATGACTTTGCAGTGCATTCTACATAGGAGAATATCATATTTTCTTTCCAAACCATTACAGTAACACATACATCTTGATATTGGGAGACACTCTTTTGTCCTTCCATACTTCTTCTGCTGGACTCCTTCAAGTTGACCTTTGTTGAACTCCCCAAATCAAAACATAAACAAAAGAAAATGTCTGCCTTCAATCAGTGAGCACTCCACTTATAACATTTGGTCTCAATCTTCATTACTTTCATGAATTAGGAAAAGATTTCTTCGAGTATGTACTTAAATGTTTATAGAATACAGCTGTTATTTTATTTTGAGGTATTTTATTGTAAAAATTTTGTTCTCTTACTTATGCCATAGCAGACTTTCAGGTGGTGCTATTTACACATGGCAGCAGTTCCATGGCAAATTTCAGTTTCCACATGTTCTATGTTTCATTCCAAGCATTTTGGTATATAATTTATTGGGGTTATTCATTTTGGGCCTTTTTTAGACTTGAAAGAAAATTACATGAAATTTGACCAAAGTTAGGTTGGACGTCCCCTTAAACATACGATAAACGAAGTATTGGATCCTCTCACGCATATAATCATTTATTTAGTGGTGTTTAAAGTCACATACTTATGCACAATGGCTAATCGTGTCCGTGGCATTTTTACGGGTGGAGGAAGCCATAGTATCCGGAGAGAACCACCGAGCATCGACGAGCAACTGTCAGCTCCTCAACATTCTAACTTTGTTCAAGCTCCGCTCAAGCAGGTTTACAGCGGTTGAAGACATGTGTACCATCGATGCCTTAGTACATGGCGTCATCGTGCCCCCATATAATTAATAATTCTTTCATTAATGGCAAAATACCAGACAGGATGAAGATCGCGAAGGTGATACCCACATTCAAAGCAGGTGACGAGCACAGCTTTATTATTAGTCTGTGTGAAACACACAGACTATTGTTTTTGCACAGTTTCTTTTTCTTTTTTTTTCTTCTTTTTTTTCATTTTTTTCTTCTTCTTCTTCTCCTGTCTTCTGTCTTCTCATCACTTTTTTGTCCTCAAGGTAACTCCGAAAACGAATTGCCGTATCTCGTTGATTTTTGGCATGCTGATAGACAGCCACAAGTTCTCGGCCACCTATGTTTTTCAGATTCCTGGGATATCAGGGGTGTCTGTAGGAGTGTTTTGAAAGAGGGTCACGCCCATATCTCAGGAGTGGTATGACATATGGACCTGGGACCAACACCAAATGAGTCGACACTCGATGGAGATTCAAAATATGGGTCAAGGTCACGGGGGTCACCTTGGGGTCATTGAGTGCATTTTTCATAATTGCTGGAAATCAGATTTTTTGACCCCCTAAAGCATTCCTGACGTACACACATGCATTCTTACGTTAAAAAAGTGGGCGTGGGCAACATATTTGAACGTGGGTCACGCCCATATCTCAGACGTGGTATGACGTATGGACCTCAGACCAACACCAAATGATTCGACACTTGATGGAGATTCAAAATATGGGTCAAGGTCATGGAGGTCACCTAGGGGTCATTGAGTGCATTTTTCATAATTGCTGGAAATCACAGTTTTTAACACCCAAAGGCATTCCTGACAAAAACACATGCATTTTCACGTTAAAAAAGTGGGCGTGGCCAAAATTTTTGAAAGTGGGTCACGCCCATATCTCAGGCGTGGTATGATGAATGGACCTGGGACCAACACCAAACGTGTGAACACTTGGTGGAGATTCAAAATATGGGTTAAGGTCACGGAGGTCACCTTAGGGTCATTGAGTGCATTTTTCATAATTGGTGAAAATCACATTCTTTTTACCCCCTAAAGCATTCCTGACGTACAACATGCATTATTACATTAAAAAAGTGGGCATGGCCAAAATTTTTGAAAGTGGGTCACGCCCATATCTCATACGTGTTATGACGTATGGATCTGGGACCAACCCAAACGAGTCGACACTCAATGGAGATTCAAAATATGGGTCAAGGTCACGGTTACTTAGGGGTTATTGAGTGCATTTTTCTTAATTGCTGAAAATCACATTTTTTGACCCCCTAAAGCATTCCTGACGTACACACAGGCATTTTTTACATTAAAAAAGTGGGCGTGGCCAAAATTTTTGAAAGTGGGTGACGACCATATCTCAGGCGTGGTATGATGTATGACCTGGGATCAACACCAAATGAGTCGACACTCAGTGGAGATTCAAAATATGGGTCAAGGTCAGGGGTTATTAAGTGCATTTTTCATAATTGCTGGAAATCACATTTTTTGACCTCCTAAAGTATTCCTGACATACACACATGCATTTTGACGTAACAAAGTGGGTGTGGCCAACATTTTTGAAAGTGGGTCACACCCATATCTCAGGCGTGGTATGACGTATGGACCTGGGACCAACACCAAATGACTTGACACTTGATGGAGATTCAAAATTTGAGGCAAGGTCACGGAGGTCACCTAGGGGTCATTGAGTGCATTTTTCATAATTGCTGGAAATCACATTTTCTGACATCCCCAAAGCATTCCTGACAAAAACACATGCATTTTCAGGTTGAAAAAGTGGGCGTGGCCAAATTTTTTGAAAGTGGGTCACGCCCATATCTCAGGCGTGGTATGATGAATGGACCTGGGACCAACACCAAATGAATCAACACTTGATGGAGATTCAAAATATGTGTCATGGTCACGGAGATCACCTAGGGGTCATTGAGTGCATTTTTCATAATTGCTGGAAATCCAATTTTTTGAGCCCCCAAAGCATTCCTGAGGTTCATACATGAATTTTTACGTTGAAAAAGTGGGCGTGGGCGAAATTTTTTAAAGTGGGTCACGCCCATATCTCAGGCGTGGTATGATATATGGACCTGGGACCAACACCAAATGAGTCGACAATCAATGGAGACTCACAATATGGGTCAAGGTCACGGAGGTTACCTAAGGGTCATTGAGTGAATTTTCCATAATTGCTGGAAATCACATTTTTTTGAGCCCCCAAAGCATTTCTGAGGTCCATACATGCATTCTTACGTTAAAAAAGTGGGCGTAGCCAAAAAATTTGAAAGCGGGTCACGCTCATATCTCAATCGTGGTATGATGAATGGACCTGGGACTAACACCAAAGTCGACACTTGATGGAGGTTCAAAATATGGGTCAAGGTCATGGTCATGAAGGTCACCTAGGGGTCCGCTTGAAAGAGGTCATCAAGTGCATATTATTCAGAAAGACTGGGAAATGCATTTTGTTACACCTTAATGCATTTCTAAAGTTTATGAACGTATTTTATCATTCAAATTAGTGGGCAGAGTCAAAAATGGCCATTTCTGATTCGTGTATCGAACCCTTTGAATGCTGGTCACATATATGCCTTTTCTGGTTTCTTATAAAGAATTGTTCTGATTCCAGTATGAATATCTGTAAATATTATTAACGAAAATCCATTTCTGATTTGTTCAAAAATATTTTACTCCTGAAAATAAACCTCCATAAATTCTCTTTCTCTATAGTTCATTCCTGATACTTTAAGCCTTTTCACACAGACTTGAATTTACTGGGTGGAGTAAATTCTGTTTCTCTAGTTACAAACCTATCAGTATTTTTCCGGTATTCTCAAAAGTTATGTAAAAGCCCATGGAGGTGAGACTTACTAATTTCCCTAATAGTTATAATATTTTATACCCTCACCAATACGGGCTCCAAAAGCGACATACCACAATCCACCCAGTTCTCCAACTCCTTAAAAACACCGAAATTGAAAAATAATATAAACAGGAAAAAAACTGCATCTTGGCATTGTTCCTGGACTTGCCAAAGGACTTTGACACCATAAATCACGAAGTTCTGTAAGGTAAACTGAAAAAGTATGGCATCCAAGGTCTCGCCAACAATTAGTTTAGAAACTACTTGCCCAACAGGTCTCAATATATGTTATGTATGGTGAACACAAAACGCACTTAGCCAAACAGAGTTGTGGTGCTCCACGGGGGTAAATTTAGGCCCTGTTCTTTCTCTTTTATATATCAATGATACAAGTAACTCAACATCACTCAGTCTTTTATCATTTGCCGATGACACCACACACTGCTCGGGTTCCAATGACCCCATAATATCTTATTTCAATGACGAACTTCAAAAACTATTCGAATGGTGCTTCGCGAATCAGCTAATTTTTGAATACTTAAAAACTTCGTATATTGTACTTAATCCAAATAAAAGTAAAAACGATAGTTTCTGTCAAGAGGTAAAAATAAATAACCAAAACATTAGCAAGGCTTGGGCCACTGAAACAGAAAAATCTGTGAATTTTGGGGGAATAAGCGTTGATGAACACTTATCCAACAAGGCCCCATATCCCGATTATGCTCGAAAATAACAAACTCTAGTCTCAACAAAGTAAAAAATATTCTCTCCCACAGAGTCCTGAAAACATTATACAACGCCCCCATTCATAGCCATTTGGTTATACGGAATCCAGGCATGGGACAACTCAAGAACTATAAAAAACTAGCTGTCATGCAAAAACGATCATTACGAATTTATTTATTTATTGGGGGTTAACGACACTTTCGACAACCAGGGTCACCTCGTGTCGGAAATCAACACGAATAATTAATAACAAAAAGTTCAATTCTCATACAGATCCCTTATTTAAGGAAAAAATGGCAGATTACCGGCTTCTTTCAATGACATATTTAACATTATTGACAATCCATCTCATCTGGTAGAACAACCAGACAGTCTGGCCCCCTATACATAAAAAACACGGATCCGAACTCTAGATAAGCTTCCTTTATACACCTTCCCGAAACTATGGAACGCCCCAGACAACACAACTCGTAATATTAGTGATAGAACAATGTTTAGGAACAATTTAACTTCCACATTCATTTCGTCATATTCCAGTTTTATCAGTTGCGATAATCCCCCTTGCCCTGATTGCACTTCATAAATTTGAAAATCATCAGTACATGTAATAGTCAAGAACTGTGTCTTAATTTGGAATCCTCGTCCTGTGCAACCTTCTGCGCTTCTTCTCCACTGTTGTCCCACAAACATCGCGTATAATGCTATCTGTACGCAATTAAGAAACTGTTAACAATACATTAAACAAATAGACCGATAATATGTAGCACACATCTGAGCAGGTGATCTATCACGAGAGCATTCACCCTTATGCTAATGGGTTAATTCATTGCATTCGACACCCTATAATGTGCCAGCTGACGTAAACCCAACGCCCAAACATAATGACCTACTTCTTTGTCGCAGTTAAATGACACTAACTTCACGATGGGACTTGTTGTCGCTCTCGGGCGTAAAGCAGAATCTTGGACGGAGTCCAATAAGCAGGTTGCTTCTTGCCAATCCTGAAGCAGCAACTCCCGCTGGCGTATATGATGGACCGTATGTTTGGCCCCGGAAATGAAATATTTCGATCCCCATTCCCCATTATGTGTCACAAAAATTGTTCTAAGTTTATTCATTTGGTTACAGACTGTTTGCAATTACTCTGTCTTCCATGGGGTGGCAGGTAGACAGCCAATCTGGCTATGCCACTTCCCACGGTATACTACTTATTATATAATACTCAAAGTTTGCTAAGCACCGCATATATAACACATCATTGCGAAATTTGCTTGCGACATATATGCGATATTTTGGATGGATATGATTGAGGAATGTATTGAGATAGTCCCCAGTGTTTACATTAGCTCTCTTGACAGGCAGACGTTTCGTGACAGTCATGGAAAGCATATACCCCTTGATTTTCATGATGTTTTCGTGTACTGCCTACATGTACATGACATGTGTAGGGTATTTCAACACAGACCCTTATTATTTAATGATTGAATATGGCGAATGCAAATGTAAGAAGACATTTATCTGAAGCAGAAATGTGGCGGGCTGTTGGGACGGTGGAGCAAGGGGCTACCCATCGCCATGTTGGCGAAGCCCTTGGTGTCAACCATACTGTGATCACCAGAGCATGGGCAAGATTTCAGCAGTATGGCACACCAGTAAGACGGCACGGTGGTGGCAGAGACAGGGCAATATCTGCAGCTGAAGACCGGTTTTTGATCATTCAGGACCGTAGGAACCGCTTTGCTACAGCAACCCAGCTTCGCAGTGACCTTCAAAATGCATCGGGGTAAATGTTTCGACGCAGACTATCCAGGCAAGGTTGCACGAAGGTGGTCTCCGATCGAAAAGACCATGTATTCGCATTCCGCTGTCCCAGAACCACCGCCATGCACGCGATATGAATGGGCCATGGACCATGTTGGATGTACCAGAGAAGATTGGCGACCTGTCCCTGTTAAAGATGGGTCAAGGTACAGCCTATACTACAGAGTTAGGCGTTCTAGGTTATGGAGAAGACTAGGGGAGCGATTCCATGCAGCCAACATTGCTGAGCATGGCCGCTATGGCGGAGGATCAATAATGGTCTGCGGCGGCATCAGCCGGGATGGACGTACAAAGCTCTATGTCCTTGACCGTGGTACATTGACTGCACAGCGGTATATTGATGAGATGTTGGATGCCCACGTCAGATTGTATGCAGGTGCAGTGGGTGAAGGATTCATTCTCATGGACGATAATGCCCGTCCTCATGTTGCCCATGCTGTCCGGTAGTACCGACAGAGGGAGGGGATTGAGCGTATGGACTGACCAGCAAGATCCCTTAACCTCAATCCAATCGAACATTTCTGGAATGAGTCTCACCTTGCAATTTCAGCCTGACCAGTCCAGCCAAGAAGTGTCCAGGAGCTTGGTGCCATGCTGGTCCAAGAATGGAACAATATACCATAAAGTACCATCGGGAACCTGATTGGGAGCATAAGAATGCGTTGTCAAGCTGTAATTAACAGTAATGGGACTCATACTCAATATTGAACCCACACCTGTTCGCTCCGTCAACTTTTTGGCAAATTTTAAAAATTTCCTCTTTTACCAATAATATCCATTTTCCATGGTTATCGTATTCAAAAGCTAAAAAATAATGTCAAACATAAACAAAATCTTAATTTCTGTACTTAAATCATTAAAGGTATAATTAAATACAGAGTATATACACTTTTCATAACAATATTTCAACTAAAACGTAAAACAAGTAGTTGGATATGCGTGGTGCTTAGCAAACTTTGAGTAGTATATTTGTGCAATATGTGTATTTGTAACCATTTTATATATATGAATACTTTCAATAAGGAATCTGAATCTATGGTATGGACACAAGTTAGATATGACGACTTGAATCCATCGAAATTCTCAGAAGTTTGTGTGCCAAAAGGTATTATAATAGTATATGAGAAAATAATAAAAGTTAACATGAGTTTGGAGTGTGGGAAAACGTTTAGGTCAGTAGTTTTGGCAGATATACAGAAACTTGAAAAGTTGAAATTATTGCCAGTGTTCAACTAGAATCATTGGTATAGCGCCCATTAGTCATCCGTTTCATATAAACCGGTCATACTTGGTGATGATACATCCTTCTGTCATTATGGGGGACAAGAACATGGAATTTCGCCCCAAATTATGACGTGATTCGTCGTCGCGTGCAATTTGTGCCATGTTGTGATACCATGTTTGCTCATTTCTGCCAGCAATTTTATTATTTCGCCTCACTCCCAGAAGGAGTTATGTTCGCCAATGTGAAAGAACTTCTCAATCAATCATGTACATTCCTTTCGCGATTTCTTTTTCTGGCGATGCCGACCATCTATTGCAGTAAGACTGGAAAGGACGTTGTCTGTGATCCTTTCACAGGAGTGTGGTTCACACAAGCATATTTTTAGGATCATGAAGAAGGTTCACAAATGAGGTCCAGTTGTCGGAGCCAATCAAAATGACCATGACACTAAACCGCTTGAAGGGAGAATTCCACGGACTAACGATCGATGGCAGCAGCCGTGGATAGAAACTGATCTTGAATTACTGAATGAAACATGTAATCTTTTCATCTCTCGTGGTCTCTTATCGTGTGTAAATTAACACGGATACAAAACGAATTTTCGATCAACTACAATTACAGGAAATTGGTTCTCATATGAATCGGTCCTATAGTTGTTACAATAAATACGAAATTATTAACCCCGATATTGCTAAAATTTCTGTAACAACCATAATACCAATGGAAAGAAATGATAAAATATCATTTTTTGTGTACATCATAAAAGACTATTTATCGCTTTGACGGAGGATAAAAACGAAGTCGTTCAGGTTTCCAGACCGAACCTAAATTTCATGCCCGACCTTAATCTTTTTATGAGCTCATGGTAAAGTTACAACTATTTAAAACAGTATTTGAAGATACCTCTGGGCCTGGCGTCAAATACATGTACACCGCGAATATAGGCAACATATTTTAACCCTTCACCTAATCCGCAGAGCAGAGGATAAAAAAGTTCTTGAATAAGTATAAATTTTCATTTCTTACTCTAAAACGGAGCATATGATCCATCCTTGGATCGTGCTTAACTAGACGAAAATGACAAAATAATAAAATTTGTATGGCGATTTTTGGAGAGAGCGTTGGTCGGTTTTGATCGTTACGTTGGGTAAAGAGTTAAGGGTATGGGAAAATAAAACATTAAAATACATTTTTGAAAATCTCAACCGAACGATATTTTTTTTATATTCCATGTAACCTGAACCAATCAGTGTTCATATTAGAGTCCCTTTGAACAATTTACACGGGTTGGCATAATACTCCGTGAACTGCTATAGCATGGACGTTAAATTATTTGTGAAGATTCAAGTGGTTTGATCAGTTGAACACGAAAATACTTGCCACATGTTACCACCACTTCGAATTACAGGGTGTTCAACTTTACCACACCATTTTGGGTGATCAATAAACCGAAAAACCGTACTTTGACAATGGCGTGCATTGCATCATAAGATGGGCATCAGTCTGAAAAAGAGGAAAATTGCTTCAGTGTTATATTACAAGTGCTCTGGGGAAATATCTCATGCGACATAGAAGATAAATTAATGATTATATACAATTCAGACAACGCTTATGGGCATTGGTCTATTCTCGCACTCCTCGGAGAATTGAGTGGCGAAAAAAGCAACCTTAAGTCCAAGTCTGGTCCAGCCAAACAAATACACGAAGCGCAGCTGATCATTCGAGAGCCCAAGCCATACATACGCCATCTTTTCTTTCGTAGTTCCTCTTCCATCTACCTATAAACTTGCAAATAGCAAGATCTCTAAAACGAGCTACACTGAAAACAATGCTGCAAAATGATTCCTAGTACGGTACGGCCACCGTGGCTGATCACTTTCCACGGGTGGGCTATTAATATTTCCTGGGTCGTAATAATATTAGATTCAAAATACTAATTATAGGAATAATCACAAAACAATTATTTAATGAAGCACCGGGTAGAACCCGATGCTTCATTAATTTAAATTTTGCTGCGGATGCTTTTTATTAGCTGGTAAACGCATGCGTAGAATTCAATGCCCATGCGTGGATTAAGACCAGTCCACGCGACTGTACTGTATTTCATCGAAGAGGGCTTAACTCATATGCCATTTAGATTAAGGAGCGTGAATGCTATGTCCAAAAATCAACTGTCAGGAAGAAACTGGCATTTAAATCGTATGTTTTCGGAACTAATATGGGGGTGGGGGCTGTTCTTGCTGGGTGAACTCCTGTAAAATTGTGTCTTTTTCAGTACTCAAAAACCTGCTCATAGTTAACGAGCCTATGATGTAACGCCTTAACGTAATTCTTCCTTGGGGAGGATTGTATCAAGACAGTTCAATTAAACGCGTATGATTGTTCAAAAATCAAAGCTAAATGAAGTGGCAACTAGGGCCTCATCCGCAAAAATGACATTTGAATGACATCTATCTGTATATGCAACAGTGGGTTTGAAACATTTGGTGTGGAGTGTACTTTTATTTGTTATGGCATTCATATGAATAAGAATACAAGTTTGAAAACAAATTTCCATCTTATTTTTAAGCTTGCTTCAAAAACTCGAAAACGGTAAAATTTATTTGCGAATTTTCCATCATACCGTATGCAAATAACTGAACAAATAAATCTATTTGGGGATAAATTCAGCAGTTACATATCCAATTTCAATTAGTCTGTTGAACCCGAAAAGCCATTTTTCTGGTTTACAGCCTAATTTCAGAATGGTTTCTATCTACTTGGTGAATTGATGGCTTCACAAACCAATGTTTTCAATGTGGTGGCTTGGAAATATTGATTGATCAACCACAAATGATGGAAATGTACTCATCAAAATCATGCAATTAAACAGAGATGGATGATACAACTAGGGCTGAAAGGGTTAAATGTGCCAGTTATATATATAAATTGTTGTTCTTGTTGTTAGGCGCTCTGACTGGTTCACGATTTCAATGGGAAGCAAAGTTGACGATGCTCGAAAAAAATGCTGAGTGCGAATCTCTGCGCATTTTCAACCGTCATCTCTGGCATTGTTCCCAGCAATCTTCATATCGAAAATCAAAAACCAAATATGTTATGTATTTGGCAACTCCAAAAGCAGTCTTTTCTAAGCAAGACGAGAGATCAGTTCCGGAATTATTAACTCTAGTTGGCCTGCTCTCAATCCACTGACTGTACGTGGAAAGTGGATTTATGACTACACACCTGCGGAGGGGAATTTTAGATCAAACTTTAACTTGGATTTCTCTGAATAGACAGACGAAACACAAGCAAAATGTTAGGCAATGATCTTCGTGTTGAGGTTCATTGGTTGAGACATCGCATATGCCTCACATTCTTTTCCACAGAACTATTTAGGTTTAATTATAGGTTGTTACATCAATTGATCCTACATACTGCACTTCCCTGTAACTCAATGAGGAATCTCTTTTTCAAATTTCTAGAATGCTGCAGAATGACACTATTATATTCCAAATAGCAAGGCGGGAGTTCAAACTTTACTGGGAGCATTTCTATCGGCACCAACAAGCTTGGGAAAAAATACTGGACCACGCACACTAGGGGATGCCGGTTGCTGAGTGGTACACGTGAGAAGTATAACTTTGCGAGAGGGTCAGTGTCTTAGAAAACTAACTCGACAGAGATTCGAACTCACTATTTCAGTGGTAATGTTTAGGTTTAGTTTCTTTCCGTGTGTTTGTGGCAATCCACACCCCTGTAGCATGTGAATGATTTTCACATGATGTGACCCCCTTTTCCTATCATTAAACCTATTCTTTAATAGCTATAAAGCACGAATATCCAATAACATTCCAGAAGTATCCTCAGGTTTACTCAGTTGTATTAATATGTTGAACTTGAAACTGACCTCTGTTCGTCTGTTTACGTTCGCCATGCATCGAAAAAATATTGGTTCTGAGTCTTGGAACCGTTGTTTAACTGATAGAGTGCTGGAAGCCCATATCTGGGAGTTATGCTGATGTACGGGGACAACTTAAAGACTTCATTTTCAGTGGATGTTCTTCATATTATATTGGAATTAAATTATTTCGTCGTTATGGATGTGCCTGGTTACAATTTATGGGAAAGTGCCTGTAGGCACTCGTCCATAAATTGTAACAAACCAAAGACAGCACTCAACCTGTTAACAAAAATTCTATGACTGGAGACTCGAAAATATCTAATATCTACGCAAGTGGGATTTAATCGAACGTACTGTAACAACGCATTGTTCCTAACATTTTCGATCTAAAAGAATGGGGTACTTGATTCTGAAACCCCCAGGCATCTTTTCTCGGGTTTGGATCAAGTGATAAACCGACTCTTCAAGTCGTCTCAAACTAACCATAGAATTTACGAAACTTGTCAAATCACTTAGACCTGGACCTCAGACGTAGGGATCGGGGGAAAAGGGGGCACGTGCCCCAACAGAGTGAGTGAGTGAGAGAGAGAGAGAGAGAGAGAGAGAGAGAGAGAGAGAGAGAGAGAGGGGAAAGAAGTGGTAGGGGAGGGGAAGGGGAGGGAGGGAGAAGGAGGAGAAGGAGAGAGAGAGACTTTATCTTTACAACTCGCCATTGCAATCTTATTTGGGCTTATTGGGAATTAGCAGGAAAGGGATGCAGGCACTCCCTACTTCAAGGATGTGAAATTAAAGTCTACGGCCTTCAAAGTCAAGAATGTACAATTTTGGCTCCATATTCAACAAATCTTCCCATCGGGCCCAAACATTGATTTTTAAACATGCAGACAAAAGGTACATTTTGCTTAATCTTGAGGTGCGTGAGTCCCACACTAAGCTTTGTGTATTGTATTCCTACCATCCCACAAAGGCACATAGTCCACCGTTGATATATACAGATGGAACTTAAGTAAGCACCCCTCTGAAATGTATCATGACAGTGAAGTTGCTGTTACTGATTATTATGTTTTAATGATTGCTGGGTCTTGCAGTACATTTCATCTGGTGAAACACGATGTTTCTGGCTGACAGCGTACCGCTACACATTCCCTCGTCCACGCGAAGCATGCTACCCACGAATGTCACAAAATACACTATCATCCACATGCAATATCTGGGTATAAAACAAGAATATTTGTCACTTCTTTTATCAGTAGATGTTGACATGGCAAGGAGCTGAGTGTTAGAGGTACTAAGATGGCAAATCGTTGGCATGCATTCAACAGGCATGTCATTCAAAACGGTTGGTTCTAGTCATTCTGTCATCAGCAGACTTGTCCGAGAAAATCTACAAACCAACGTTGTTAGGGACCGCCCAAGGCCTGGACAACCCCGAAAGACCTTTCTTCGGGAAGATCGGAGTCTGGCAAGCCTCGTTAGGCGTGAATACTTTTCTTCAAGTGGGGTTTTGAAACGCCTTTGGCTCCCCAACAG
The DNA here is from genome assembly GCA_031216915.1 of Pictodentalium vernedei. NCBI lineage: Eukaryota > Metazoa > Mollusca > Scaphopoda > Dentaliida > Dentaliidae > Pictodentalium > Pictodentalium vernedei. Next base: position 293,659,011 of record CM062292.1, on the reverse strand, counting down.
TCGTATAGGCAACAGAACTGTCCGAAACCGTCGCAAAGCACTGGGTATGACGTCCAGAAGAGTCATCAAGTGCCCAGCTCTGTCCGATCAACATCAAAGAAACGTTTGGAATGGTGTATGGCACGGCAACATTGGAATCGCAGGACCCGGAGGAGAGTCCATTGGTCAGAAAAGAGTAGGTTCCTGCTTCGCGTCACATATGGTCGCATGAGAGTGCGGAGGCAGAGAAATACTGCTTGCGTGCCCAGAAACATCAGACCTACTGTTCTTTATGGTGGAGGATCAGTAATGATCTGGGATTCCTCTCTCATGATTGTAAACTTGATATGATGACTGTACTTGGAAATCTCAATGGTCATCAGCACATCCGGGACATCCTCAATCCGGTTGTCGTGCCTCGTGTTGACAACCACCCGTTAGCTACTCGCCCTGTTTTCATGGACGACAATGCAAGGCCACATCGTTCCCATGCTGTGAGAGCATTCCTTCAGAACAAACCTATTTCCACACTACCTTGGCCTGTAATAAACCCCGATTTCATTGCCTTAGAACACATGTTGGTATTTCCTGGACGTCGTATGCAAGCAGGGGATCCTCCTGTACAAAGTCTGGCCGATTTAGAAGCTGCATTGCATGAGAAGTGGCAGCAGTTGCCTCTGGACCGTATCAGAAGGCTCACTGGTAACATTAGGTTGAGGGTTCAGGCTGTAATTCGCGCACATGGTGAATACACTCTCTACTGACGTCAGACACTGCTGACGTCAAAACCAAGCTTAATCAGCATTGTTTCATCATGGACCGTTCCAGCACCGTACTTGTAAAGAGAACATTTTTCCATAAAAACATCAGTGGCAGATATGTGTAATTGGCGCCATTAAAATACAGCATATTTGCATCATTGTGTTGTCTTTCATTTGTCAATAGGCCATTCTTTCAAACAATCATTTTTGGCCATTTTAAAGATAGCATGAAACTAATGACCGTCATTATTAACACCACTGCGAGAAAAACAGGGGGCGCTTAATTAAGTTTGAGGTGCATATATCAATGTCTGGCTGCCTCCCCCCCCCCCCCACACACCCCTGCAGGTTCGAGATACTTCCTACGGCCATGGCCTAGACCCCGCCATGTCTCGATCCCAGTGTTCAAGCTAACCAGAAACAGTTTGGTTCCAGGACTTTAGCCAGTCTGGATTTTTTGGGCCCAAAACAAAGTCAATTAACATGGCTTAACCTTTTAACTAACACTGAAAACAACATTTAAAAATGATTTCTTGAATAACTAGAAAACTGTTAATTTTGTCTGAGAAATATAGCCTATGACCGCTCATTGGACCGAGATCAGTTATATTGTTTCAGTGAGGGGTCATATACCAAAATTGAAGAATAATATAAACCTGAATGGCGATTTTTGTGCCCGAAACGTGAGGTGATAAACCGCCCAATAATATTGATATAATAGCTGGGCTAGAATGCATTTTGAGAAAACCGGCCATTGCTTGTACCTTAACTGTCAGTTTCATTTTAGGGAAAGCGATAAAATAATTATTTTGTTTCTTTAGACATTGCATTCACTGCTGCAATGGCCTTTTCTTATACATGTAACAGTTTAAACAATCGGCGAATTTTTAATACCAAAAGTGAAATTGGGGACTCCGCAACGTGACCACTACTCGATCAAGACCAAATTTGCTAACTCGTTCGGTAAATTTCACAAGAAACTAGGGACTCGTTTTAGATCCTCTTTCACCACCTATTCTAAATAATTTGTTTGCATTCTTCGGTATTTTGGGGCGTGATGTTTTAAAACTATTGCCACATGTCTTGAATGCATCGAAACAACTCAAGTAAAACGACGTGTTAAAGCATGACAGAATTAATTATAGTTCCACAAATAAATACATGATGAGTTTATACAAGCTATAAAAGGATTTTAGTGATCGATTCATGGCCGCGTTTTTACGTTGTATCGACCAAGTGTTTACCGCAATGTTAAATCGAAGTGCTCAATAATCAAGCTGTAGCAATAATGTTAACCTACCTTCTGGGAATAGGTCTAGACTATATCCAAGCATCTTAAGTGTAAAGGAACAAACAAATTAAATAGTTTCAAGTGCAACGGAAAGAACGTCCGGCATAGATTAAGTCATTTTCACTGGAAGAGAATAAAATATGACAGTTAATGGTAACACCAATTATAGTGGTTGCAATCTTTTAACCCTTTACCTAACATGAAAAGCAGACGACACTTGCAAAAAAAATTCTTGAATAACTAATATTTTTCATTTTTTGTCTCAAAAACATAGGTTATGACCCCTCGTTGGAACGAGCTCGACGAGCTCGTTCCAACGAGGTGTCATAACCTATGTTTTTGAGACAAAAAATGAAAATATTTTGAAAATTAATTGGCGATATTTGAGAATAGCGCTGGCCGGTTTTGGCCGTTACGTTGGGTAAAGGGTTAAAGTTTCGCACACTGATGTCAAAATACGGAAAATACATTCTATCGGTTGTGCTCATAATGTTTGACACGTTTTCTTAGCAATATCAGTAACGCAGTAATGCCCTTCTTTTTCACAAAACTGTTTAATATGTTCGGCTCCGCGTTTCATAATATTTCGAAGCGGTAGATTCAAACGCATAATATTAAACTAATATTAATACACATGACTGTAGGGCGTGACTGACCATTGTGATAAATCATACACACGGTACACTGTCTGACTAACGTTTTACAACGGCCTTTTTGAACCAGAATTGGGTAAGATTAAATTCCTTATCCTAATGCTAGTCTTTATTATTAAGATGTCATGTCATACCTAATTTGTCATAGAGTTTCTGTATATACCAGATAAAATGGCAGCCTCCAACTCCTGGCCAATATACTAATTTTTGCTCCATTGGAACACAACATTTTCTCCACTTTCATGGTATTAAATCCTACATTATTTTCACATATTCAGAAAATATAAACTTTAAATATCGCGCCGCTTGGTGTTGACTTTGGCAAAAAGTGTGGCCATCTAGGAAGAATAGTCCACACACCGGAGGTGATTGGACTATTTTTCCTCCAGGACCACTATTTTAACACTGGGAACGACATGTCATGCAATAATTATTATTACACATCCATTAAACTTTAAACCCTTGTATTCAACGGAATCGCCGCTATGATATAAATGATTCTGTATTCAATGGGTGAAATACAAGCTGGAACTTTTTTACCGCACCGTTTAGTTACGCTTCGAAAAGTTTCCAAATTTCGTAATACAATCATCGACCGTCTGTCGCAAAGTGTGAAAATGAAAACGTCCAAAGCAAAATAAAGTCGGTTCACAAAAAATTAGCCAAAAATGAGATAATATTTAAAAAAAACCCAATTATTTCCGACCGGAACATTAACCCAGTCCTGTGGCAGTCTCGGTTTGTGGATCCCATTATATCTAAATTGGTCAACTTTATTTCGGTAAATCTTTGTACATCTTGACATGCATCGAACTTCTTTTAAAAATGTTTCTCCCAGCTGTTTTGCAAATCTGCACATATCAGTACTTATATTTTTACTAACAGTAATAGCCACCAAATGGTTAGGCGTGAATGGGCACTAGCCCATTCACGCCTAACCATTTGGTGGCTATCACTGTTAGTAAACAGCGATACGAATTTCAACAAACACTAGTTCCGAAAAGGTTGTTTTGCTTTTTTATCGATCCATATGATCAGTACAGCTTCAGTCAAAACAAACTCTTCACCTTTTGGACAGTCTTTGGAAATAATTAACGGTACGGTCACCTGGAAATTAAAGAAAATGGTGTGTTTTATGTGATTTAGCACAATATTAGCAAACAATTAGCACATCAGTCAGGAGTTTGAAGTTGCCACTTTGAAGTTGTTTTCTCTGATGTATATAGAAATTCTATGCCAAATTGGATAGAAATGACAGATTTTGTATCCTTTATTAAATCCCTGTTTTGGAAGAAGGGACAACAGCTTGACAAAATCTGGCTGAAACAGGCCACGTTAAAACGTTGGGCACATAGACGGCAAACCGTGAAACGCTTCACCACGATGGTTGCTAAATATCCTGTCAGATTTCCAAAAGATGCAGCGTATTTTAATATAGATTTATCATATTTTACATGTGATGCTGGGAAGGAAGAACAGCTTCAGACATGAGTGTTCTTGATACTGATAGATTTGTACAAACCAAGAAAAACAAAATCTCACTTCGGAACATTTCTAGTATTGTCAATACGCTTGTCAATTATCTCAACGAACATGACAGAATTGGGTGCAATTCTACATAAGAGCTGAACAGCTTACCAGCTCAAGCATCTTTCATGTGTTCATTTAAACACAGGCGAATAAAGGCATTTGCGTTATAAATGCGATTGAGTGTGTCAAGTGTTGCGATAAAGTAAAAATATCAAATTTTCACCCTGGAATTAGATGGACCCAAAAATTGCTATCGATTTTTGCAGTTTCTACATGATGGGATGCCTCGATTGTGAGCCTCCCTACACAACAAAATAAATAACTGACTACAATGAGGCCAATGTGCAGAGTGAAATATAAAATCTCTGAATTTAACGAATTGTTACGTCAAAATTAAATTCATTGATTGTAAAGTCTACATGTGGCATTAACCTAAATTCAGATGATTATTGTTTTTGTTCTATAGCAAAAACAATCTAATTGCTGAAACATTGTGTTGAAGTTTCAAATGAAAAGAAAAATTATTATTTAGTTTAAACAATATTTTTTTACAATCAAAGTGTGTGAAACACAAGCACAAAACAATCGTCGTACATACAAAACAATACGCGAAAATGGATTCAGCAACGAGGATAATTCTCATTTCAGCTGTCATAATGAGGTTATAGCGCGAGAGTAATCGAAATTGAGAAAGAGTGTTATGACGTATTGCAAAGAATCAGTGTTGAGAGAGAGAGAGAGAGAGAGAGAGAGAGAGAGAGAGAGAGAGGAAAGTGAGTGAGAGAGAGGGAGAGAGAGAGAGAGAAGGGGGGGGGGGAGAAAAATGGAAGAAACTGCTGTTGATACAGAGCAAGGAATGGAGAATTTCTGCGAAAAAATGGAGGTAAATGGCGAATGAAGAAAACCCCAGAGGAAATGGAACAATGAACTGCTAATTTTAAATAGACTACTCACAAAAACTGAACACCTTTCATCGTTGTATACCAACACGATTGCTGGATAACTCATGCTTGAGATAATGCGGCATAACTAGCTTCTTCAAAAACAGAAAACTGCTTTATTTTATGAATTAAAGTATTGGGAACTTGATCGTATGACATTTTTCAATTCTTTTGTGTCCATTTTACAGATTTATTTTCTTTCGCTTACGTCACCGTACTTTACTTCAAAGGACAAGGAATACATTTTCATTTATTACTTCCTCCAAACACAAACTTACACCAAAACACACCATTATCAAACAATTGAAGCATAACCCGTAAAATGAATATTTGTCGAGAAGTTTCTCGAGTAGATTTCCACGTGGGGACCCCGGGAAGCGAGACAGTGCTAAAAAATACAAGATTTGTTTTACTGGTAAAATTGGACCTGACAACCAACGCCTGGTATTGTCGATCTCTAAAGTAAGTGGCATAGGCATTATGGTTAGCGACACGAGACTTCATGCGTATTGTACGGTCGTGATATAGCCATAATAGCTGAAAGTAACTTTCAACACCAATAAATATATAACTCGAGCAGTATACGTTACCGACATCATATTTGGTGCAGGAAATGTATTTGTTTGCAAGCTGTCATAACCATCATGTATATTTACACTAAGTTGTGCAGCTGATTTTAGAAAAATAACATTAGAAGAAATCAGGTACACTAAAATCCTGTTCACTGAATAGCCACCTTGCCAGTAATTTTTCCAATTAACAGGGGTATTCACTTATCCGGGATTTGTTTTTTTCTGTTATTCAGTGATAAACTTAACTTAGCATTTATTCTATGATCTCTTATTTTGTCAGACAAACAAAATATAATAGATTAACTGCCTGCATTAAGTATCTATTGAGGCCAAATGGGCTTAGGGACACGGGGAATTTTTGGTTTCGGAGTAATTTTTCAATATATTGCAAGTTGTTTTCGCAGGAAGCTGAATAACCAGACGGCAATTAACAGGTTAAATTCGTATTAAACTTGTGATAAATGCTTTGGTGTTTGTAAGTTATATGAACATCTATAACAAGGTTATTCAATTACAAGATATCAAATTAGTATGAAATATATACAGCAAATGTTTGAGTTTTCCACATATTTTCTCTCATTTACGCTACCGTACGCTTGTATGAGAAAGAATTTACATATTCTTCTATCACATAAACTATAATTACTTGTATAATTTACTTTACCAATGTAGATGGATAAAAGTGGAATTGTTATCTCCATAATACAACTAGAGTTATAGCCACTATTCACAAACAACTATGGTAATATCCACTATTCACAGAGAACTAGAATCTGTGCACACAATACACTTCTCAGGTTCCAATGGATCACCCCTCTAAGAGCTTCGAAAATAAGTGACAGACTGGTAACTATCTGACAGAGGAAAGACAAGGTAATGGTCATTAGATGGTTGGTTGATCCTATTATTCTCAACAATATATTTGCATCAACACAGCATGCACACACATGCGAGCATATTATGCGAGGCTGTGGGTGGATGTTTGAAATGAACAGATAAGTCCTCCACCATGGCATTACTCCATTGTACATGCCAAAGACTGATTCAACGAATTATTGTACCTTCCAATTGATAAGGACGGAACGCAATCACCCAAAAGCACAAATACTCATAACAACTATATCAACAGGTACTTGATTCCATAACCAAAATCCAAGACAAGCAAAGTAATATGGGCAGTACCTACGCATTGTAGAAGACATGTGTCCATAATAGCTAATTAACCACCAAGTTATTAACCACTACCGTTGTCAAGGTTGCTGACCAGTTCAAGTTTCACCACTGTGTAACTTAAATTAGTCTGAACTGATAAAGTGCTCTTCGACTTTGGACCAAGACATCAAAAATTAGAACATACAATTGGGCTAATACGCTATCTGCCCACCGTTCTCTACATTGAATGTTGTGCATGATAACATCCTTAATTGCACACTCAATCCCGAAATTTATTGCTATCACAAGAGACATAAAATAAGAGAAAGTATACCGAGGTTAAATCCCCCTTCAATATATGGCACTATCCGAAAATACCCAAACGTAATGGTGGTGTATGGAGTTTTGGGGGATCTCAGGAGTTGAAACATGTATATCTTTCACACAATATTGTTTAACTTAATTGCGATATTGTCTCCTTTTGAAATCTAAGGTGCGGGATATTCATTCTTCCCTTACATTTTTTTTGTGGCAGTGATCGCATCCCGAATTGTAAACCGAAGTTAATCAGTCCCCATCTCTGCGCCGATCTCACCTTGCCACTGGCTTTCCGCATGCCAATCTACTGACCTGCAACTGACTCAACACTTTAGTCCCATTGGGGTCCGAAACATCTTTACTCATTACAGATTTCTCCCAATTGGTGAACATTCATGATAGACAGTGAGTGGTCTGTATGCTTCCACAATACACACTATGGGGCTATCATACGCTCATATCTGATGGTATACCACTGAAACCCACATCTACTGGCAAGCAGGCATTTGTTCTCTCTCTCCCTTGTTTGTCATTATGAAGTCTCATAGACCTCTAATTGGATGACTGACACTACACTGCAATGATTTAGTGCTTGCTCTGACGGTGGTGTTGAAGAAAAGACCAACCAACCTCCCTGTACATTGTAGGCTACTACTCACAGGTAGGAGTACACGTGAAACTCCACGTATTGAGTCTAAAATGTCTCACAACTGATGTTTATTTTACCTTCCAAAGGTAGGTAATACCTGTCTTGTATAACAAGAGTGTACACATTTGGGGACACAACACCTCAGTGACACATTTAACATATAGAATATTACTTTCCCCTATTTCACAAGTTAGGAAAACAACACCCCTCCTCCACACATAGTTATGGATCCGCGGGAGGTTCCCACATTGATTGCACAGTGGTCGATGAAAAAAACGCATCAAGGGACTATCAAACTCCCTGTTACTGCAAACCATAAAATCCCACGACAGCAACCATGCCCCCGTTTCACCCCATCTCTCAATAATAACACGCATTTGAAGGAAATTGTGTAGTTGAAGATAGGCAAACAATATCGGGGCCATAATAAACCATATAATATGCAATGTGGATGACAGTTGTTTGAAAGTTGAAAATTACGTTACCACATGTTACTTTTTTAATGAATACTAAGGATACTTATATTCCACGCATTACTCATATTATATTTTTAGTTAAAATATGTGTAAAGTATGGATGTTACCTCAAACACCAAATGTTAAACTATTTAGGTAACTCTGTATTTCTAATTTGGTTACGAACAATTGGTATCACTGACATTATGACATTTTGTTACCAGTGAGGTGAATTCCAGTAATGCAATATTTCACTTATACACTTATTTTTACACATATATGAGTCCATAAAATCACTATGTATCCAAACATTTCTCCAGAATGCAGCTGTGAATTCGATATAAACGGCAATGGCCAAAATATTTGTATAATGTTTGCTATTTGAGTAACGTAAATATGCAACGTACGTTACTCATATAATTTTAATTTTGACGACACATATACAGCACACCCCTTTGTATTATGTGCATAATTTAATGATTTTAAACTATTATCTGAATAATACTGTATCTTGTTTAACAAAGAACAAACGCATGAAACATACATACAATGGCCGTAACGTATAAACACCCTAACGGCCAGGTGGCAGAAAATGTCATTCCGTAGCCCTTTCATATAATTTCAGAGAAATGTCATCAGCAACTCAATAAATATTTAATTCTCCTTAAAGACATTAAGATATTAACAGAATTGGTGCTAATGTATGACGTAATCATATTTATTTATTTATTACGGTTTATCGACACTTTAACAGCCAAGGTCATATCGTGTCGGTGACAGTTTTGCGGGTGGAGGAAGCCGGAGTACCGGGAGAGAACCACCGAGCAACGACGAGCAGCTGCCAGCTCCCGAACATCGTAACTCCGCACTGCAGCACAGGCAGTGTCAGATTGGTTGAAGACATGCGCACCATCGACGTGCAGTACGCCTTAGTATACGGCGTCATCGTGCCCCCATGTGGACTTTCGGGGTTAAGTGCCTTGCCCAAGGACACAACCGAATCGATCGCTCAGACGGTCATCCATCCAAGGACTAACCGGGCTCGACGTTGCTTAACTTCGGTGATCTGACGAGAACCGGTTATCGCAACGCCATCGCGCCCCCTGACGTAATCATAAAACCACAGCTGTTGCGAGTTCTTCATTCAATATTTATTTATTTACTGGGATTTAACGACACTTTCAACAGCCAATGTTACCTCGTGTCGGGCAGTTTTACGTTTGGAGGAAGCCGGAGTACCCGGAGAGAACCACTAAGCTACGGCGAGCAACTGTCAGACTCCCCAGCTTACTAACTCCGCGTATGCTGGTTAGCATTGATTGAAGACATATGCACCAACGACGTGCAGTATGCCTTTGTACACACCGCCACCGTGCCCCCACGTGGGCAATCGGGATAAAGTACCTTGCCCAAGGACACAACGCAGTTACCCCTGGCGGGGATCGAACCGTGGTCCTTTAGGTTTGAAGCTCTGACGAGAACTTTTGGAAGTTTTTCCAACTGGCAATTATGTTTAAATTTCAAGTAAACTTGTCGTGACTACAAACCTAAAACATTCATCTCTAAAGTCTTAAATTCCCCCTTCAAGGCGTTTGATGCAGGGCATAGTCCCAGTACCCAACCCCTTCTTGTTATAAAACATACAAGTTAGGAAAATGATTAACACTTTGAACTCCAGAGGCCGTTTTTCCGGCAGGGTCACAAGTTACGGCATAATGTCATTAAGGGGGATGGCGGCAAGGTAAATGTGTGGTGAAGACCATTCAATATTTTCAACGTGCAGCCCTAAGGCTGCACGTTGAAAATATTAATTGGTCTACCCCAAATAATAAATATGGACTCTTCCTATTGCTACCATGGAAATGACATGGAAGATATCACCAAGGTCAAAGGGTTAAGGAAGAAACCACACCTAAATTGAAACAACGACATTAACGGTCGTTTTGCGTGAATTGTATGCCCAAACAATGTTTCACAAAAGAGGGCTAAAACAGTTGTGTTCAATAGATATCTCTTTACCACACGTTGGGTACAACGTCTAACAAAACTGTTTTTCCCGAAGATAGGACAAATATGTTTGATCACAACAATTTGATACTAATATGTATGATATGTAGCTTTGACTATCCTGTTGCGTGTACCTGCTCGCTCTTCTGTCGCCCACGAAGGGTCGTTTTCTATTTCACGCCGCGTTCCTTCTGTTTGTATTATTTATGGAATGGCAGTTCTGTGATCACTAATGACAATTATTGATAGGGATGACAAGTGAATGCATCAGATGTGAATCCAACCGACAACAAACGAGATATTTAAAATGGTGAATGATGCAAACAATGCTCAGAGGGAATGGAGTTCAACAAGTTGATCAGAAAGCTGTGTCCAACGGATACATAGAACAACAAACAGTAGAAACAGAGTGATATGTGCTATTTCGATCGATTGTGTAACTGTTTAACCCTCTACACACTGATGTCAAAATACAAATATTTCAGAAGCAAATTTTTTCCAAAGTGCAACTAGCATTTCATGTAATTCAATCAATGAGCTCTGTCAAACAAGATCGAATTGGCTAAATTCCTTCTGGCGTTATGAGAAAATGTTTTTGCATCTGTTGTTGAGTCCGTCCGGATGCCCATCTGTACATCCGTTCGAAATCCAGCGTTTGTTCTTTATCAAAGTTTACCCATACTCCCAAATTCTGACACTGTTATGACCTGGAACCAGTGTAGCCACAAAATAGTCCATATCGCCTATTTCAGATTCAATTGACCGGAATATTTCAGTTGTTTGGACATGCGTTCTTAAACGGTTTGCTATTCCGACCAATGGTAATATTCCATCCGATTGAATCTAAACAATACCATTGCATTCATTTCCATGAATCAACACAAGAAAGGTTTCTCGAGACTTGATTTGACAAAATTTTTGATTAGATATATTTCGTTACTAAATATATTGAATGAAGTGGGAAGGCGGTGGCTTAGTGGTTAAGGCATTGAACTTAAACCGAAAAGTCAAATGTTTGTTCCCCGCCAGAGGTAACTGAGTTGTGTCCTTGGGCAAAGCACTTCATCCCGATTGCCCACGTGGGGGCACGGTGGTGGTGAGTACTAAGGCGGACTTCAAGTAGATGGTGCACTTGTCTTCAACCAATGCTCACCCAGCTTGTGTGAAGTTAGTTCGTTTGGGGAGTCTGACAATTGCTCACCGTTGCTTGGTGGTACTCCGGCTTGCTCTATCCGTAAAACTGCCGACACGAGGTAAACCTGCCTGTCGAAAGTGTCGTCAGATCCCAATAAATAAATAAACATTGAATGAAGTACTCGCCACAGCTGTGGTTTTATGATTACGCTAAACATTACCACTAATTCTGTTAATATCTTGATGTCTTTAAGGGGAATTACATACTCACTGAGCTGCCAATGACGTCCGTTACGCCATTGTATGTACGTCTTATGCGCTTGTTCATTGTTTTTTTTAAACATTTTTCCAAAAATGTCAGCAAAACCATGCCATATCATCTTCATTAGAACGAGCTTGTTTCATTGACGGGTCTCAAGGTATGGTTTTGTTGTTATTTTTGGAAACATAATATTTTTTCAACTGCTCAATTTGTAAATTGCGTGGGAGGATGCGGCCGATTCGTTAGGTAAAGGCTTAATCAAGTTATTACAGTTGAGAATTGTAAGATAAATCTATTATAAGCATTATGTTTTGTACAAAATTTTGTATCAGAATGGAGCTGTCCATTCGACTCGTCGAGAAATGGCTTTCGAAGCAAGAGCTTGCATCTGATACAACATTTTGAACAGAAACAATCTGGTGATAACATATATTTATTAGAATTTCGACGCAGTGTGATACCTCACATTTGAGCATTGCTGTAAAACAACCAAGTATTGACCACACTAAAGCCTGGTGCAAACCGAAATATAAAATCACTGATGATAATTGTTTGCGTCACAACGATTTCCAATGACTCCGTATTTCACTTGGGACACTGAACTCAGTTTATTTTCTGGTTATCGCAGATGGACATCGAGACCCAAACTAAACTAACGCAATATAAAAATTCAAAACCAAGAGAAAAAAATGTTATTTATTATCGAATTATGCTCAGCGCCCTTTCGCGTCTAGTGTGTAGGTACCATAACAGGTTTCTAGACGGGCGAGCTTTCGTGCCAATCACATTTTGTTTTCGCGCCTTTGTTTCTGTTTTTTTAACATGCCTAATTCACAAATAAATCTGTTTTAATGGATGTTATGTCTGTTACAACATTTGAAAGTTATGACAATTCCGAAAGGCGACGCGCTCATTATCTTCAAGTTCAGAATACAGTATCCAACATGTATTTAGTATTTAAAAGACAATCTCGCAACCTACCTGTAGGACAAATCAGTGAAATAAGTGAGAGAAGCTGATGAAAGTTCTTCTAAAAATGAAACGAGCTCATTCATAGTATGTCTGCAAAATACAGTTAAAATGTCTCCATGAATTGACTTCAACTTTCACTGTAATTAAACATAGTACAACCGCCGTGGATTGGTCGTAATCCACACGTGAGCAGTGGTGATAAAAATCATCATCAGCAAAATTTTAATTAATGAAGCACCGGGTTGTACCCGGTGCTTCATTAATTAAATTTTGATGATTATTCCTATAATTAGTGTATGGAATCTAATATCATTGCGTCCATGGAAATATTGCCCACTCGTGAAAAGTGACCGGTCCACGGCGGCCGTACTGTCCGAATATGAAATATGAATACATATATTCATAAAATTCCATAAATAAAGACTACAGGTGAATACTCAGAAAAAAAACTGCATTTAAATACGGCTGAAAGGGAATTGTGAATACGAATACCCCAATCCCGGCAGACAGGTTTCAGCGAATGAGACCGCTTTTGCGATCACAGTACTGAATATATAAAGCGAATCCCCAACTTGATCATGACTAGCCAATTCATTTGCATTTTAATATTTCCACGTTTCTCGGTCATCGATCCTGGTAGCACTTGAAGACTCTTGTTAATCTATATCCCTGCCTAAGCCAGAATAGTTCGTAATTTTATAAAGAAAAAAGGTGCTCATATACTGGGAAATCATCTCAGATAATATAAGAGAGCTCCGTTTGTAATGAGTTGTAAGTATCGACTGTCTGCAGATAACGAACGTCTGAAATACTTTGATTGTTGATGGAGCTGTTTGAATGACGCGATGCTTGTTTAATGAAGTACGCAAACAGGTATGTCTTAATAAGTCAAGATGATGATTTCCTTGTGGTAGTTAATAATAAAGATATATTTATACTGATCCTTATGTCTGTAACCCTTTGAAAGTTTTTTCTCTAAACATGTCAGCCTTAAAACAACAACCACGTTTAATCGTTTACTTTTTCAACCGAAACGATCACAAATTTGATACGTCCATATCAGCAGTCCAGCAGTGCCGTGGTCAAGTGGTGGGAAACTGGAAGAGTCATTCTCCCTCCAAACGAATGTCACACTGTGATGCCTCACCCCAGGGTTTTACGGGCGGATTGGAGCAGGAAAATACCCATTCGAGCTAAAAGTAGCACCATACAAGCAAAATAATAATAATCCCAGTATGTACTCTTCAGGACAGAAAACATAAGACAAGTAGTAAATTGTTACGGAAAGTACATTGGGCTACGTTTTCTTTCAGTTTATTTATTTATTGGAGTCTAATATAAAGTCACTTTCAGAATCTAAGACTATATTGTGACCAAAAAAAACCCCAAAAAACAAAACAGAACTTGTTTACTGCCGTAAGGTTCCACTTATCAAGGTTTCCACCTGGAATCTTCTGCAATTAAAATCATATTTTCAGGACAGCGTATGAAAGGGCCTATCACCTCAAAGCCAATCTAAGAGACATAAAGTGATGTCTTAAGACATCCACTCAATAAACAGAGAACTGTTTTATCTAGTCTCAATAGCGATCCACATATAAGGTAAACTGATTTTTGGTTACTTTTCTTTGAGCCTATTACCGTATATGAAATGATACATATAATCTGAAAATAGTGAACGTAGTCCTTTTTTATTTTTATTTTTTTCACTGGTCATGTGTGTCATGGAAACAAATGTGTACTGGTCCATTGGCTTAGGTGTTGGACTGATTATGAGCGATTTCGTCGAAAATGTCTAGGCGGTCTTGGTTGAGGGTCTACCTCTGAGTTTGGATAACTGAACTGGAAGAAGAGGAAACTTCGGACTTTATGAAAAGAAGGAGAAACAATAACACTACCAGAAAAATGTAACAGATCTGAAAACATTTTATAAACATTAAATATTATTACTTGGTTAGATTCATATCAGCCGAGATAACAACTCTCGGTGACTTCCTATCGGCAGAAGGCTGATATGAGGTTACCGAGTGTAAATATCTCGGCCGATATGAAACCAACTAAATAATAACCTCTTATTATCAATGATGTTCATCCGCGGATCGAACGAGACTGAAAACGCCGATCAGACAGCAGATGTACATAGAATGGATATACAATTTATATAAGAATAAATAAATCAAGTTATCAAATCGAACTGACAGAGGTCATCTTCCAAATTTTAAATAAACAGGGCCTGCACATTAACCCTTTGAACTCTAGTGGTATCGTCCATCGTCCATTAGAAGAGTCCATATTCATTATTTGGGGTAGACCAATCAATATTTTCAACGTGCAGCCTCGGGGCTGCACGTTGAAAATATTGATTAGTCTACCCCACATATTTACTGAACAGCCATCCTATTTAATGACGTTATGACGCATCATGTTGCTGGCCGGAAAAAACGGCCGCTGGGGTTCAAAGGGTTGACAACGTACTGACACTGCGACGACCAAGATCAGTGTGACCAATTACAAGTTATTTTCCCAGCAAATGGTATTATCCTGCCCCAGTTACCCCATAATACTCTGGGTGAGGCATCAGGGTGTGAATTTCGTTTGGAGGGAGACTGCCTCTTCCAGTTTCCCACTACTTGACTACGGCACTGCGCGGCTGCTGGTATGGATGTATCAAATTTGTGATCAATTCTGTTGAAAAAGTAAACGATCAAACATGGTTGTTGTTTTAAGGCTGACCTATTAAGAGAAAAACCTTCAAAGGCTTACAGACATAAGACCAGTGAGGAAGCCGCAACGTTCGAATAGCTGGACGAATCTCCGCTTACGACTCCGAATTTTAGTTTGCTTTGAATGTTGTGTACAACTCGCTTCCTTTTCTCTTTACCCAGCTAGTTCTTACTTATCGCCATCAATTCCTCACCATAAAAAAACAACTCCATTTTGACCGGTAACGCAAAATTTACTGATTGATTGCGTTCGATGAATAACGGTGAACGACATAGTTGTAAACAAAATGGTTGCGCCTAGTAATTAAAGAGGGCACTTTACCATGGTTCATGTCGGCAAAGATCGCATCTTATCTATTGACTAAAGTGAATTTTTTGATTTGATTGGTTGATAGATACGTGGTATGAGACCATATTCATTGAAACCCACGATACGTCCGCCCAGCCACTGACAAATTTCCCATATCCTGTGGAAGCCTCGTTCCGAAATCTACAAATTGTCCATACATAATAATTTTTTTATACTAGCCATATCGGCATATTTTCACAAAAACTCTTTTGCACAACAATTCCACAGAAACCTGTATTGCTCAACAATGGAAGATAAAAGATCTCATGCTGTGTGTGTTCACACATGAAATAGATTGTACTTCTAAAACGGAAAGTCAATAGATAAATTCGTTACCTTCGGCCTCATGGGATACGGCTGGCTTCGGGTAGGTAAAAACCCGTACCACGTGATCAGACACGGGGTAACTAATAATATCAGCCGAGTTTGAAGCTTGATAATGGGCAATTCTGGGAAAGAAAATCATATTTCATAAATAAGTAAATAAGTGTGAGTATTTTCCGTTTGATTGGGAAAAACTAAAGTTCCAAGTCTTCCACTGGATAAACAATGTACTGGTTTCTGATTCATTTTTGAGCATCATGATGAAATGAAGTGAATATATGAATAGATAAATATTTTAAACTAACTACTGTGATGATCATTTTTATATGTTGCTGAGATGGTGGCGGTGTAACTAATAAAAATGAAACTGTGATAGGGATGTTAATAAATTGTACACAGAAACTGATTTGGAGTTCAAAGACTTATTGCAGAAGTACTTGGTCTCTGTCCTCATCGTTCGTCCAAGACAGAGAAAATTGAAAAAGACTGCAAGTTAAGTTCCGATAGAACCTCCTTCAAAACAAACAATTCTAGTTCTCCTTACCATCCAGTAAAACACTTCCCAATACACACGCAGAATAAAAACGGATAATTAGGTTCATGCCTTGTAGCTAAGTAGACTGATTGATTCACTCTTCAAATTAGATACGGGTTCTATTGATCAGTGTAACAAAACAAACAAGGAAGATGAAACAGATTCCAGGAGAAAAATGGCAGTCTTCGTTCTACCAATTAGTCCCTGTGTGATTAAATATTAAATTGTCTATTGTTTATATTATTTATTATTATTAAATTATGTGCCGTTTCTTCTTAATATTTCCCGATTGCACCATCAATGGCTAGACCAAAACAAATTAATTCCAAGATTATCATCCGTTTTTTTTTCTTTAACTCTTTATCTAACGTAATTGTTGTATCCAGGCCAAGCAACTGACAAAAACGTTATTCGAATATTTATTAATGTTTCAATGCTTGTCCACAGAACATAACATATGACAGCTCATTGGGACGAGCTTGTCGATCTTGCTCCAATGAGTTGTTATAAGCTATGTTGTGAAGAACAAAGTGAAAACCTTTAGTGATTACAAAGCAAGATTCCACCTCTGGCCGCTGGTCATGTTAGGTAAAGAGTTGCACAGAGGCCAGAGCAGATGACTCTTATCTAACATAGCAACATACGATCACCTTAATTATAATTTTCCTGATTGTGCGGTATTAATCATTTAATCACCAACCACCTATACATCATTAATATTACATAGAGTGTAATCGCGTGACTGGACTGGTAACGTGAAATAATTCATGAGAGGTGAGGGACGTTGAACAAACACGAGTGCGCGAATTTACAATATAGTCCCTCGGCTCGAATGAATTATTTCACGTAACCAGTCCAGTCAAGCGATTACTCTGTTTATTACTTTCCAGTTTTAACGATAATTATATTATTTAACCCTTTACCTAACGTAACGGCCAAAAACGGCCAGCGCTATTCTCAAAACTCCCCAATTAATTTTCATTATTTTTTCATTTTTTTGTCTCGACGAGCTCGTTCCAATGACGGGTCATAACCTATGTTTTTGAGACAAAAAAATGAAAATAATAGTTATTCAAAAATTTGTTTGCAAGTGTCGTCTGCTTTTCATGTTAGGTAAAGGGTTAAAAAGCAACCAAAAAAAAAAAACAATGAAGTTCCCATTACACCCACGGCAAAGCGTCTTCGTTTGAGCGCACTGATACATGACACAATTGCTGCATAATTCACTTGTGAAGTTATCGTTTATAATCAAACCCGGAAATCCCAGTAAATCACACTTTGGAGAGTAATAAAATCACAATAACCATACAATCTGGAGAAATGAAGAGGTATTAAAATCACAAAGAGCAGTGTCTACAGCCATTTGACCACAAAATAGTCACAAACTGTGTAGTCTATTTACTGATGTGGAAAATAAAATTGACTAGTACGTTATTTTCTAGTTTGCTCTGACAGTTGTCATTCTAAGTAAGTCATCGGTTTGTCAAACAGGTGGGGAAATAAAGGAAAGCGTCCGACTTTCTAAAAACAGTAAACGGGGTGGAACGTTTCGACCTTGAAACATTTCGACCCTGATGCGTTTCGATCTGATATTTTACGGCCGGGGCACTTCTGCCGCCTAAAATTCAAAAATAGTAATTCAAAAATAGTAACAAAATGGGACCTGTTATCATCGGTTTATTAATGACCTGGTCGACTTTGATCAAAAGTATTGTTATATGACAATCCCAAATAATACACCAGCGTTGCTTCGGTTTGCTCTTCAAATATGGTTTGTTCGAACACGAGAGTCTCTCAAGTATATTCCAAAGCCAGAACATGCGTAGCTCAAATAAGGGTCAAGAGGCATCACTGACTTACGAACGTTTCGAGACGACAATTTTACAAAAACGAAGTTAAAACTTAAGAGTACTTTTGCGCTGAACATTCTGTATAAAGTTCCCAAGCAATTCAATTCTTATAGCCAGTGCTCTGCCGCCACAAAATACGCACCGAAGTATGTGTGCTGGCACAAGTGGCAAGACTGCTTCAAGTTGTTCTAGCAGATACGTAGGATGGAAATGCTTAGATAACTGTAATCGATTTTAGCGTTAGTTGGTGTGCACGCTAAGGAGATATGATCCTCGAATTTAACGTTAAGGAAACCTTGGTGCCGAGTTCATTGAAATCTTTCATGTTCATTCACCCAATTAAAATACTCCAGCTAAACAAACCTATTAAACAGAAGTATAGCTTTTGACGAACCGTTGATTAATGATTTTATTGCTTTGATCTCAACAAACATTTTTGATATCTTTGATGAATAAGTCAACTTCCGAATGGACTGTGATGACGTAAATTACCCAATTGAATTACTGTAGATCACAAAGACCAATTCTGTTGATTATGTTGACGAAACAGATTCGTAAAACATAATGTACACTTGAGATGTCAATAGATGGACGTAAGGGCAATATTTAAACAGGTATTAGATTACCTTTGTCGCGAAGATGCCCGTACCAAAACGTCACCGAGTTTATTTCACTATAATTACCCACCTTGCATAAGTTTTTTTCAATTTGTTGTTGGGCCCATTTTAGAAAAAAAACTGTTGTAGTTTATTGAAGAGTATCTGCAGGCACCTTCCAAAAATTACAAATTCATACCTGAGTCATTTCACAGCATTTCAGTTGCTAACGCCAAAAATACTCGAATATGTTGGCATTATATCTAAAGAAATAATGATCACAAAGCCGGGAGGGGAGGGGGATGGTGTCACAGAGGCGCTCTCCTGGCAATTTTTCCATGGTCGGAGCATACAAATATTTCTGTAATCCATTATCTGCAAATGTAAATAAATTTGGTTGCGTCTGTCCAGCGCATTTCACATTCGGTGTGCTCGATCCGTTTCTTATGCTTCAACCATCTTCCAACCCGAAGGCGAGCCTTCATGCGGACAAATGGTGGAAGTAGAAAAAATAGACCAAACCAAACCATGACCAGACAGTAGTGTGCATACTAAAAAGAGAGACTAACGAGTATTATTATACATTTACTAGCATACAAGTATAAGTTCCCACTACTCTCAATGTTTGTTTCAAAGGTATAGTATATTTATCGATACATCCTCTCTGCACTTATATCCTCTTGGGATCTGCGCCCTTTCGAAATTCGAATTAATTCGAAATCGTCCCGATGATTCGATTCAAGTTCTGCTGTTCTCAAAATTCTTCCAAGTGTCTCCTATTGAACTCTTCTTTTATCTAATAATCAAGTTAATTTGCACCCAAAAAACGCGGAAAAAACGTTTGTATCAGCACTCCGTTCCGATTCAATGTTATTACGCATTAACATATAGTTCCTGAAATTCAAAATTGTTAACAGTTTCAACCCAATTTAAACTAAAAATGAGGGAAACAGGTTTTATGTAACGGGATTATTAGATAAATGTATTATCACGACCATATGCATGTCCTGTAATTTGTATCAGATTCTCGGTCGTGCTTACAGTTGGATCTCAACTCGCCCTAACAGGCTCGTTACGACCCGATTGTAAACACGACCTCGAATCTGATACAAATTACAGGACCAGCACATGGTCAGTATAATGTATATTTATCACCAAATCGCCGGTAAAGATACCTGATTACTGAAGAAGAGTTTAAGGGAATTCATCTTCTGAAACTACAAAGATTCCGTTCTAAACTATTTCGCGTTTTGATTGAATCGCCTAAACAGACGAGTCGCTGTTGGAATGGGTTGCACACTGGAGTCGAAATTGACAATATTTACGATTGTAAGAAGGCTCAATATTTACAACTTGAAGAGCCATGAGAATCTATTCGAGATTTGATTCGATTCGAATTTGAGATTCGCGGTGTCTCAGCTTTCACCACGTGCTGATAGCAAAGAGACAAAATAATCTGATCCTCAAGTCTAATCTACATAAATCCTCTTGGTCTATCGCCAGCGCTGGAAATAAGCAACGGCACCACATTTTATATAGAAATAAATCGATGTTTACGGAAAAATACAGGCCAATTTACTTGGAAAAATAGAAAACAACAGTAATTGGACATCCGTAAGATAATTATCAAATTCATGGCCACATTCTTGGAAGCTGAGCTAATTGCTTTACATTTATACCAAACCACAGGTGTTAGCCTGCAAGAAGTTGTTATTCAATTTAGAATCCATTAAATGTTGGTTTGAAAATGTCAGATCTATTTTTGGAAGTGGCATATTGTTTTTTATTCAATCTATCAGTTATTCCATTCACAAGAGAAGAGTGTTTCGTTTCAGCATGCTGTCATTATGTATTGTAAAATGATGGATTGGTTATGGTTAGAGTGCGATTTATGCGAAACCATACATGGTCTTGTACCTGAAATGACGAGGTTGCTTCAACCTTCCTGAATAGAGACGTGAATTGGAGGAAATACGTGCCCAACATACATATGGTAATCAATTTTGTACAGTCACCAAAGTCTTTCAGACAAGCTTCTAAACGCGTACGTTGCATTGTCACCAAATGCAGCGGAAGCATGATAAAAGTAGAGGGGTACAAATTTTCAAGGCCCACCATGATTCGGCCCAGTGGGAGAAAAATGACGATCGTATATCGTTAAATGTACCATGATGGCACACTAGTCTCTCGTTTAGATGAACATGCCACGATATGGCCATTGTCCTGCTCATATCTTTTCCTGCAATCGCCTTTCAAACCAAAGGCTGGCCTTCGAGTTGGAAGATGGTTAAAGTATAAGAGACGGACAGAATTCTGTTTGGATTTTCAAATAATATTTTACAGAAATGCCTGTATATTGACACGTTCTCATGCGCCCATTTTAACTCATTGTGTAACCGCGTAACATGTCCGTGGAAAAGAGTGGAGGGCACGTGTCCCTGTATCCCCTGGTTCCGCCGCTTCTGATTGTCACACTTAAGTCATCAAGGCGCATGTACTATTTCGTCCCTTGAGAGCGGAGAGTTTTTTTCTGAGCCCATGGATACATATGACAGAAACTAAAGATGCAAACTGAAGCGTATATTTTGGTATTGTTAGAAGAATGCATTTTCAGTTTGAAAAGAAAAAAAAGTTTACTCCTCATCCATATAAAACGTCCTCTTTGCCGATAAAATTGCGATTTGATTGCGACGCACTTACACTAGTAAGTCGGGACCCCTTACATAAAATACTGCGAGGTTAAGACCGTATCAGGAAGAACAAACGCTGAAGACACATTGGTAGCCCATGAGTGGAAGAGCGTATACAAATTAAAAAAAAAAACAACCCAAAGAAACCCTCTCGTAAAAGCAGTTGCTCTGGTGAAATTAGGAAGTGGTCAGTTTGTATCAGATTCTCGGTCGTGCTTACAGTTTCCGTAGCGTTCCCCATTCGTTTCGATGCTTTTAGTGAAAACTGCTAAAATTTAGATATGAAATGGCCAGCTGAATGATCGGTTCACAACCAGCTATCGATCTAACCGGTTGGAAAAGCTGTAAACAGGTTATTTTCAACATTGATAACAAACGACATTCCATTGGTAGGGAGCTCAGTAGCTTACTGGTTAAAGCATTGAACTTCAAACCGAAAGGTCCACGGTTCGCTCTTAACCCTTTACCCAACGAATCGCCCGCATCCGCCCGCGTAATATGCAAATTCAGCAGCTGAAAAAATATTATTTTTCGAAACATTTCAACAAAACCAAATCATGTGACCCCTCTTTGGAACGAGCTCGTCGAGCTCGTTCCAATGAGGGGTCACATGATATGGTTTTGTTGAAATTTTTAGAAAAAAATTAAAAAATGATATTTAAATTAATAAATTTTGATATCGTCTGCGTTGGGTAAAGAGGTAATTGCATTGTGTACTTCGACAAGTTACTTAATCCTGATTACCCACGTGGGGACACGGTGACACTGTGTACCAAGGCGTACTGCATGTCGATGATGCACTCGCTCTCAGCCAATGCTAATCCTTCTTGTGCTGAGTTAGTACGTTAGTGAGTCGACAATTGCTCGCCGCTACTCAGTGGTTCTCTCCGACTTCCTCCACTTGTACAACTGTCCGACATGAGGTGACCCTGGCTGCCAAAAGTGGTGTCGTTAAAACTCCAACAAATAAACAAATTTCATTGGTTAAATATGGTACGTTTACATCACCAAATCCACGACTTTTCCGAGTCAATCAAGCACACAAAACTGCATGAAAAGTCTGTTGAATTCCGGAGAGTTCTGAAATACAAATGAACACTAGAAGCCCAATTGTGAGTAATTTGATAAATGTTCTCATTGATGTCTTTGCATCATAGAATTCTGATGTGCTTTACTTCTTTTACGACCCATATGGTGTCCGTGAGTACTGAGTATTGCAGAAATAATTCCACAGTAAGTATTCAATTGAACGCAATAAGTATACAAGCGAACGATGTCGTACACTCGACAACGTTCGTTTGTATACGAACTTCGGAAAAGTTTTATGAAAATACTGCTCGCTGTTTGTTTGTTTATTGTTTTATTGGAGTTGAAAGTCACTTTCAACAACAACTTTGAACAACCAAACCAGGGGCATATCATGTTTTATGGATGGAGGAAGTCGTAGTACTCGGAGAGAACCACCGAGCAGCGTTCCAATCAGGGGGTGCCACATGATATGTTTTTAAAAAAAAAATCTTTTAATTGCTTAATTTGTAAATTACGCGGGCGGATGTGGCCGATTTAAGGCTTAAGAGTTTCATATCTCTTTAACTAGTATACTGTTCTTTGATGGCTCGTAGGAGATCAGATAAAACTTCACCACAAGTAGCTCCAAGAAAGTAACTGTCCCATATCACCTCTCGCGTTTCGGAAGATGTATTCCACATCATTTCCTGCCGTAGCGCCGTTCCGCAACTAGCAAGCGTTAGTTAGAGCTGAACTGCGTCACAAGAAAATCATCCACAATCAGTAATGTATACGACAGAGCCCTGCAATTATACAACTTTCGAATCGATTCTGGAATCGGACTCCAGATTCGATTGGATTCGTTACCGAATCGCGGACAGGCTGTCGAATCGAATCTGCTGCCAAAAACAACGATCGTGTCTTGTTTTTAAAGTTTCTCTATTTGACCGATCGGGAAAGTCAGGGAAACGAGAGGGAACATATCACATGCCATATGAGCCAACTCGTACTTTAAGAAGATTATAATAGTCCTCTCCCCACTCATTTTTTTTTGTAGGAACGGCAGATCTTCATCCCGCATGATGTACGATTACCGACGGCATGACAGTCATTACACAATGGTCCATCTTCTCTTCAATTTTTGCATAGTTCCCGCTGTAGTTATGACGTCCTTACATTTGAAGTATATTTGGCATTGCAAGTTGTAAGTTTACACGGAATATCCGTGAAGTTTTCGCGTGCATAATGCAGGCTTGGCTGCGAAACAGGCTATGAATTTCCAGTTTCTTCTCAACTCGCAAAACATTTCCCTAATGGAATACATCACCCCTGGATGCAACAAGGCGCTATCGGCAATGCCAAAGCATTGCAGATGGCGCCTTTTTGCACTCGATTGATGACATGCAATTTCTCCCCCCACTGTATGTGTGATATACGTGTGTCCAGGGTGAGATAGCAGGGAGAGACAGATGTATCCCACCCCACCCACGTGACGTTATACATTTATAACGTTATTATGACGTTATGCATATCGTATCAGTTTCTTGCTACCAACTAATTCATATTGACGTCATCGGAATGCAGTGTGATCAAAGTTCGATGCTCTAAAACTCTTCAACCCTCAAGCTGCCACCGCTCCTAATCGATTTCGTGGTATATACCTTTGGTATATACATAACTTGTGCATGCTCTTTCGATGGTGTCATCAGTTTCTCAAAACAACGAATACAAAATGAGTTGATTGAATCAGCACGTGACTCCCGATTACCTCTGCCTAACGTAATCGCTGCATGGTGGGGGGATAAAAATCATCCTCCGTGAGTCTGAAGGTGGGAATGGGATAATCTCACCCTCGGGGCAAGATATTTGAACCAGATCCTCAGCAAGCCTCGGGTCTGGTTCAAATATCTTGCCCCTCGGGTGAGATTTCTCCATCCCACCTCCAGACTCATCGGGGATCATAATATTCTCGACAATGCCCGAGAAAGAGCGATAGAGAGTGAATTATTCTATGATGAAACCGCTGCAATAGCTCCATTTCTGAACGCTGAACATGGCATGCATCTCCTGCATTACGTGGTGAAACGGGAAGTCGCGAACGTTATTATTGAGTTGATTTCTTTTTAACCCTCTGAGACTTTAATTATTCTCTGACGTTCAAACGTCACTGGGAATTTAGTTTCTTCAACGTTTTTCAAAATGCGACGACAAATGTCGGAAAGTACAAATAACAAGATATTTTTCACATTAGTGATTATCTTGTTGAGGGCTAGATCATTTTTGATGGTCTGAATTTGTTATTCAAAACTTGTTTTATTGCAAATTATTGGAGAGTGCCCACAGGCACTCTCCAGTAATTTGTAATAAAACAAATTTATATAAACAAAATATTATTTGCGTTTGGCTGAATATGAAATATAAGCAAGGGAAGTGTTGGCTTTTGCTCTGGTATCCTCAATTTTTGAAAGCCCTGATAGTGGCTTCTTGCACTTAACCAGTTAAGAAGTCTTGACAGCAGGATTATATTAGTATTTTAAGCTGCGATAACATTTGGCTCAACTGTTGTCACTGAGCACTATTCGGGAGAAAATGGGTATTGAGGTTAAAACTTTAAAAAATCGAAAAATATTAACAAAACAAATGACCTCGCAGTATCAAGGCGCTTTTGATTTCTTACGTCATAAGTCGTACAAACGTATCAAAGTGTTAAAAAAGAATCGATTCGACATCAAAGTTCTGATTCGCTGTGCCCCACTGTCAATGCTTCCAAGCAGATGTAAACTACCGTTTGCACACGTTCTTTATTGTGATGAATTTTAGCATTACTGTGAACCTGCAGATGTCAAACCAGAAAAAGTAAATAAAAAATTCAATTTACCATTCAGGAGGGAGGCAATTGAAGATGGATAGTAGAATACCACTGTTATCTGAAATATTTTACCGACACCATCATTTATTTAGTTATTTATTGGTGTTTAAGGTGACATACTTATGCACAATGGCTAATCGTGACCGTGACAGTTTTACGGATGGAGGAAGCCGGAGTACCCGGAGAGAACCACCGAGCATCGACTAGCAACTGTCAGCTCCTCAACATTCTAATTCTGTTCAAGCTCCGCTCAAGCAGGGTTACAGCGGTTGAAGACACGTGCACCACCGACGTGCAGTACACCTTAGTACACGGCGTCATCGTGCCCCCATGTAGGCAACCGGGATAAAGTGCCTTGCCCAAGGGCACAACCCAGGTCGTCCCGGGCGGGGATCAAACTCGGGACCTCCAGCATAGAAGTCCAACAGTCTACCACTGAGCCACCGCACTGCCTACCGACACCATCACATTTCTATACGGATTACTAATCCGTGCACACGGATTATTAATTAATAATTGGCGCGGAATAATAATCCGTGCACACGAATAAGAGAAATATTTGGTATGGCTCGACCCTGGCTCTATACCTTTCAGTTGAGAGGAATCTATTTTTACTAGGAAGATATTCTATTGTTTGAAATCTCATGAACATTTGAACACTTGTGGAATATTGCTTCACTGGATGATCTTGCTCTCGGCGGTGTTTGATAAGACAGATGTGGGCCAAAACCCACGGAAGTCTTTTCCTCGTCCGTCGTAATGAACAAGTATATTGGTATATTGATTTTGAGTTAAAGGTTTTCGTTTCCGGCAATAATAAAATTGACATTGTCTAGTTGAATGTCAAGACGAAGATCGAGCGAGACTATAATCTTGTCAGACATAAATCAGGAGCCTTTGACCCCAACCTGACTCTTGTAATACTAATAACTATTTGAACCTAGGGTATTATTATTATTTATTGCTGTTTAAGGTCACATACTTATGCACAATGGCTAATCGTGACCGTGACAGTTTTACGGGTGGAGGAAGCCGGAGTACCCGGAGAGAACCACCGAGCAACGACGAGCAGCTGTCAGCTCCCCAACATCGTAACTCTGAACTCTGCACCACAGCACAGGCAGGGTTAGATTGGTTGAAGACATGCGCACCATCGACGTGCAGTACGCCTCAGTACACGGCGTCATCGTGCCCCCATGTAGGCAATCGGGGTGAAGTGTCTTGCCCAAGGACACAACGCGGTTGCCGCAGGTGGGATTCGAACCGAGGACCTCTCGGCTTGCAGCCTGCACCTCTACCAACTGAGCCACCGCGCCCCCGAACCTAGGGTATAGCACCAACTGAATGCAACTTTGATATTCGCAAAACGAGCCTTTTTTCCTGTTTTTCCAATCGACAACGGATTTTTTCCAATCGACAACAGTATTTGTTAGAAGGCTTTCTGTTGAGACGGAGATGAATTTTACTCGATGCTGAACCAAAACACAGCTGCAGATGAGTCCAAATCAGGGGTGATTCGGAAAGGGCGCCACAGTTTTTTTTTTGTCACCACTCCCATGTACCAAATCTGAATTTTCAAGAAGAGGGTAGCATTCGTGAAGAAAAACATATTGAATATCAAAATTGCTTGAAACCAAATATACAAACCGGCAGTTGTTTGCGTGGCCTTCTATGACGGTATCCCATTGCTCTATGTATCACGGGAATACTGCTAACCAACCCGAAATGACTGAAAGAAATAAAAAAAAAATGGTTCTTCTGGCGTCAGGTTGCCTTATTATCGTCAGCGAAAGACCGGGTGAGTATGTGCTAAGCTTCAAATTAAATGTCGTGTCTGAACAATGAATGCACACAATATATCTGAGCCCATGTTGCAAACGATTTAACAAATCAAAATATGACGGATGTCATCACACAACACCATTCGATGTTCCATGAAGCGATTTAAGTACAGTACGGCCGCCGTGGACTGGCCACTTTCCAAGGTGGGCAATATTTTCACGGACGCAATAATATTAGATTCCAAATACTAATTATATAGGAATAACCATAAATTTTAATTAATGAAGCACTGGGTACATCCCGAAGGTTCATTAATTGAAATTTTGCTGCTGATGATTTTTATTACCTTGTAAACGCTTGCGTTGACATCACTGCCCATGCCTGGATTACGACCAGTGCAGAAGAATTATTTTTCCAATTTCATTTATTCATGGGTAAAGAGTAAAATAACCTCTCATAGAAAGTGACACTCCAAATTTTAGATAAACAGAACCTGCACATTAATCCTTTGAACTCTAGTGGTATATTCCATGCCAGTTCAATGGCAACAATTAGAAGAGTCCATATTCACTATTTGGGGTAGACCAATCAATATTTTCAACGTGCAGCCTCGGGGCTGCACGTTGAAAACATTGATTGGTCTACCCCACACATTTACTGAACGGCCATCCTATTTAATGTCGTTATGACGTATCATGTTGCTGGCCGGAAGAACGACCGCTAGGGTTCAAAGGGTTGACAACGTACTAACATTGCGACGACCAAGATCAGTGTGACCCATAGACCCTTGCCATGCATGAATTTGATCTCATACAGTTTTTTGATTTTTCGTATTATTTTGAGCCCCTCCACATAACCTCCCCGTAACTAAGGGATGAGTAGGGATGTGACACCACCCCCAATACATTTTTCCAGTCGGGACATTTTTGTATAGTTTGATGTCTGAGATATCGATTAGGTCTTTCAAGTAACAATACACTTTCTAACGAAACTAGATTTGATTCTTGTACGCATCTCACAAACACAGTCGCGCACATCAGTTGAGATTTGTAGCATCCAATTCGAGCTATTGGGTACCCTGCATAACCACTTTTCTGTAACAGTACTTCCTAATCAAATAAGAAGGCGTGCATAACGACTACCATTTCTATTTATCCACAAAGTAATTTCGCCAGAACTCCGAATTTCTTTCAACTGTAATCCCGACTGATAATCCAACTACATCACCAAGGCATGCCTTCTACATACTTTTTGATGATGCAGTTGAAATATTTTATCAGTCGGGACTTGAACCACCACAATCGAGACAAAACAGTTTTACGCCCCAATCAGCCATACACGTGCTCCGTTGAAAATGCAGCATTTGTACCCCTGCAGTGGCAATCTTGAACTCACCTATACATTCCATGTGCTATGATCGTATAAAATTTGGAGCTGAAATAAACCAAATAAAGCAAATCAAAGAATAGGAAGGAACCAGAACAGCTGGAATGGAACTGTATCATATTAGTAACAATCATTTCATTGCCTCCTGTCACCAAAGTCTGTAACACACTGGACAGGATGCGGGTAATCCGCGGAATGCGATAAGCTTGTAATTAATATTTTTTTAATTAATAATTAATGTTCTTTGTTTTCCTACTATGCTAATAAGGCACAAAGTCCACCACTGATATATCAGTGTGCCGGTGCTCTTGTATGATTGTGTCCCCTCCTCCACCCTAAAGTGCGAAATGCTTCCTTAGTACCCCTGTTGAACTAAAAAACAAACAAAAAATAACCAAACATTGACAACATTGAGAGCAACTGACAAATCAAACATTTGGACGATTCGTTGGGGCAGAATTATAATCCGTAATTGCATGTTCCACCGGGGGACATCGCAAAGATTAACCGATTGGGAGGGGGGGGGGGGGGTGGTGTGCAAACCTAATTTGTCCCGTCTGTGATGTCTTATGTCCCGACTCACTAATATTCCAACAACATCTTTAAGGCATGCCATCGTCGACGGCATGCCTTTATGATGGAGTTGGAATATTAGTATCTTAGGATTATAGTAAAAAAAAACTCAAGACTTCTTGAAAATTTATTAGTGAATAATAACATATTCGTGTAGAAGTCGCGACGCAACATTTTATCTGATTAACACATACCGTACCGGTACGCCAAATTGTGCTGGGCCCCAACAGCCCGAATCGGGTACCACGGACCTCGATTTGCCTGAACGACTGTATGTGTGATATAAGACCAAGAATCAGATTTAATCTTCGAAGAAAGCACATGACTACAAGCAAGAGAGAATTGTTGTCTTAAACTCCAACCCTGACGAAAATAACTCTACTGAAAAACTATTGGGGGTGGGGGTGGGGACACTACATCCTCATATTTACACCCCATGTGTTTAACTTTGTCCACTGGACTCCCTTTTATTAATTAGTTTCTTTGTTCAACAAAATGACTCAAATCACATGCATTAGTATGTAAAATTTTGAGAAAATACCGAGGTAACTAAACGTGCCTGGTCTACTTGAATAGTATCAAGGAGATAACGCCCACAAGTTGCGAAGGTGTGAAACGTACAGATCAAATCGACAAGCATTCAGGTTTTTGAACATTGTTCCCATCTCTCAGAGACTATTTTTCGTCTTGCTTAATATGTCTCTGAAGCTTATAATTTTATTCGCTGCTCTAGGGTGACGGTCTCCTCTTTCAAAACTGTCCATTAAGTTGATTGTTCAGACAATTGCGCACACCGTTACCATGGCGATATTTATATCGATCCCGCTTTTTCTGCGTTTTTAAGTGAACAAAGTACAGGTTAATATAAATCAGTAACAATTGTTTAGATTACGACAAATTATGATAACAGGTTCCTGCCTAGATGGAGATAAAAATATATTATTTTTTAACACGTTGCTTAGCATATCCTCTTCCTCCTCATCAAACGATCAAGTTCACTATTTCAGAGGTAGAGTTTCTGTTATCCACCAGGAATCTTCATTAACACTTACGCTTTAGAAAACGATTATTGTCACCTATTTTATGATGATTATCTGTACGTTCTGGTATGCACAGATCAAACCTACCATCTGATTAATTGGAAAGTACTCAGAGAGCCCTTTCCAACAATTAATCAGATGATAGAGTTTCAAGTATGTCATAAATGTTATTAAACTTTCTCGCATACAGGCGTGTATAGAGGTCCTCCATATATGGCTAAAGTGAGAGTGGCAGTAAAAGGGTTAACCCTTTACCTAACATGAAAAGCAGACGACACTTGCAAAAATAATTCTTGAATAACTAATTTTTTTCATTTTTTTTCTCAAAAACATAGGTTATGACCCCTCGTTGGAACGAGCTCGACGAGCTCGTTCCAACGAGGGGTCATAACCTATGTTTTTGAGACAAAAAATGAAAAAAAATAATGAAAATTTATTGGCGATTTTTGAGAATAGCGCTGGCCGGTTTGGGCCGTTACGTTAGGTAAAGGGTTAAATGAGACTGGAAATTTGGGATTTGGACTACGCTCCTGCAAGTCTCTAATTTCGGATGAAATCGATTCCCGAATCCAATCAGGCAGAAGACTGACAATGTTTTTTTTATTGTATTCAAAGAAGACAGGAAAACTCCCTGTGTTTAATAAAGTGTTTCTATTTTACAACACATAAATTGGTATAATTACACATTTTGTCTTAATTGTTCGTTTCTTCTTCATAGCTAAACCATAGATTCTTCGTTGGTACTAGATTGTAATAAAACACATTTTGAAGAACAAATTCAGACCGCAAATATTCTAGCCCTCAACCAGTTAAAAATCAAACCCAGGTTCATTACACATAATTTGCCCTGCTCTATACATGCAGAAAGTGCATCCCGAACGTAATGAATGATACGTCATACGTTAAGTCAGTAAGATTGGTGTGATAAGTATCTTCGGTTTAACCCTCTGCACACTGAAGTCAAAATTCGGAAATTTCAAATTCCAATTTTTGCCCATAATGTAACTAGGAATTTACCAATTCTGTCTTGTTTGACAGAGCTCAGTGAGCTCTGTCAAACAATATTGAATTGGTTAAATTCTTCGTTGCATTATGGGATAATTTTACAGATTGAAATTTTGATTTTTAGACATCAGTGTAAAGGGGGTTAAGAGATAGATACATGGGCAGGCGCTTCGAGAAAAATGATTAAATGTTTTGATGTAAAAAATGCTTTCCTGTGGGAATTGCACCGTTCCAGTCTTTTTGGTGGTTTGTAATAATTGTCAACTCTGTTTGGTGACTATGGTGACATCGTCAGGTGTAACCTCCAGATCTCCACCTGGACATCCTAAAACAGCATCAGCCATAGTCCGAAATGTATGGAAATTCATATATTTGTGAAGATAATCAGTTTCAACTGATAAAGAACTAAAAACTCTGACAATCCGATCGCACGTGCTGCAGTTTGCAACTCTTATCAGTGAACTTCTTCCATATATCCATCCCTTCTCTACAATTTTGCATCAAGAAGTACCGTAAATCGATACCTGATAAACTATTCAAGCTGTTCTAGCATAACTGTATGCCAACTGCATTTGAATGACTAAATCTGCTGGCCGAATAATAGTTAAAGAGGCTAGAGGGAACAGGCATTCCTGTAAACAGAAGGAGAATTGAAAGTATAGTAATTGAAATTACAGCGCTGAAAAAGTATATATATATTTTTTGGGGGTAAATTGGGTGGACATTTTGACAACCAATCTAGATTTAAAACATCCAATTATTACAACATTATTAGCGAAACACATGCACATGTGGTGCCATATGATACTGAAAGTACTTCTAATTGGTGAGTGTGGATGCATTGTATGGCATGCAGTACGTTTGCCAGCTTTTGACGGCAATCTTGACCAGCACATTGAATCTTGGAGCTTTTTCGAAAGCGGATTTGGGGTATGTTGATCCCAGAACTATTGCGCAGCGAATGACACCAAAGCATCGAACCCTTCAGCGACCAGAATACTCGGCCTGCGCAAAATACAACCCAATGTCAAAACGCTACAAAATATCTTCTATAAAGTAGATTTTAGAGGATTTTGATGTTATTTAGCGGAGCGGAAACGATTCATTGGAACAACTTACACAACTTGTTAAACATTTTCCAGGTTAGGGTCATCTTTTTACATTTAATGACAGGACTTTTTGTCTCAACTCATTTCTTCAGAATTGGTAGAGACATTGTACCCAGTCACAATACCCAAGACAAATAAAATTCTTTTGTAATTATTTCGTACTATTTTGTTCTGTTTGCATACAACAGTACTCAAATCAAAAAAACCCATCAAGACTTAATCCCTCAACACAAGAGCCATCATGACAACATCCCTTTAGACAAAATACCTCAAGACAAAAAGCACTCGAGACAAAAGATCCCTAAGGCAAAAACATCGAATCAAAAGCCCTCAAAACAAAAGCTCTCGACAAAAACCATCACGAAAAAACCCTCATGACAAAAACTCTCTGGCAAAAATTAGCAAGACAAAACCATCAAAGTAAAAGCGCTCAAATCCAAAACCATCAGGACAAAATCCTACAGACAAAAGCTCTCAATACAAAAAAGAGTGATGCAGTGTTATTAGTTTTCTGGCAAGGTATGACGCATGCCGTTTGACGAGGTGAAAGATGCCACGCTACATCAAATGTCATGGCTTGGGAGGAGCTATTGACATGATGCCATCTTTGGGGGGGGGGGGGGGGAGTGGGGGTGGGGGGGGGGTGCAGTTTTTCGCCGACGTTCTAGCAATTCACTTGTATAGATATTAGTGACTCTCCCGCAGAAGATAGCCCAAGCTCTAAGGCTCCCCTAACCTGTCTAGCTCTTAAAGAGCCCATCGCATTTGTATAGATTCACTCGTCTGATTCGCTTTCCGACCAATCGATGTATTGCAGGCGATTGAATCAAAAATATCCCATAAAGACTCACTTTCTTTGAATCAGCCCTAGACATGCTGCTCAATCGTGACATGAGTTGACCGAATGTATGATGACATTACCAAAGGAAATGAACTCACACAGCACCGTAATTCCAGTACCCTTAAAAATTACCATTAAATTTTCATTATTTTTTTCATTTTTTCTCTCAAAAACATAGCTTATGACTCATTGTTGGAACGAGCTCATTGAGCTCGTTCCAATGAGGGATCATAAGCTATGTTTTTGACGCAAAAAATGAAAAAAATTAGTTATTCAAGAATTTTGTGTCGTTTGCCTTTCGTATGAGGTAAATGGTTAATGATAAATTCATTCAATGCTTCAATAAATTAAGGAGTCCTCAACTAACATCCCCAGAAAGGAATTTGAATGACGAATGCAGTTGGCTATGGCCTTATCAAACAGAACAGCCTCTCTCTCCCTATTATAAATGCACATCATTGTTCAGTAGTTTTGGGTTTCTAAAACTTGGGTTTTCAGCTTCACAGATGGGAATATGCTCTCTGCTGTTCATTTTCGTACGATAAATGTGTTAGATATGTGAGGAAACTGTTTGTGTATCTCCCATACCCGGGACCGCGGTGGCTCAGTGGTTAGAGTTTTGGAACTTAAACCGAGAGGTCCAGGGTTCGATCCTGACCCGGGGTAACTGCGCGTTGTGCCATTGAGCAAGGCATTTAACACAATTGCCCACAACGGGGCACTGTGACGCTGTGCACTAAGGCGTAGTGCACATCGATTGCGTGCGTCGCTCGTGCACTTGTCTTCAAGCAATGTTAACCCTGCACATGCAGTGTTAGTAAGTTGGTTACTCGCCACTGCTCGGCGGTTCTTCCCTAATAAAACTGTCCAACACGAGGTGATCCTGGCTGTCGAAAGTGTAGTTGAACCCCAATAATAAATGAATAATCTCCTATAGTGAATAAACAACCAGCAAGAATTACCACAAGTCTGTACTTGTAATGGTGAAACGAAGTACGGAATCAATATATTGATTGGAGTGTCTCAGTCTAGTGCCAGAACCAGTTAAAATTATCCTTGCTTGTGCCGATATACAATGAAAAATCTAAATTATTTACATTAACATGTAATAGTTTTTCGATTACGATCTTGGTGATTTTAGTTCGGTACTGTGTTATTTATTTGCCAAAGTGATAAAATCGAATAGTGGTTTTCGTGAGCTTTCGGAGAAATCCAATCCAATCACGTTAATCTCGTTGACCATTCTTTTAGGGCACATGGATCTTCGAAGGGTCCAAACATATTTATGCCATCGGCATACCATGAAAGTCGAAGCCTGGAGTTGGCGAAAGGTATGAAGGTGGTGCCCCTCTCGAGTTGGTGAGCTGGTGGAGTATAATTTTCAGACATTCCTTGTTCTCCAAATGGCGCTATTTGGAGACATTTTGAGGTTAGAAAGAACATCAAGCGCGATATGTCATCTGTAATTTCATTAGTTGACGCCCCATGCAGATCGAAGAATTCAGGAATTTTAGGTTCGCCACTGGTTAGGCGGGGCAAGATGAGTAGGCTTCTTCGAAAAACTCTAAAAAAAATCAACAATAAACTTCAAAGTGAAACATTTTGTGCTGTTGCGGTATTTAATTTCTACTGGACTGTTCAGGAAATTACAATAAACCTTTTACCTAAACCATTTACCATATCCGGCTATCGCTAATCACAAAAATAATCGCCATTCAAATTTTATTATTTACTTTTTGATGGGTCAAAATATATATTTTTAGGAAAAATATCTTAGTCATTAAAGAGAAAGTTTTTGTAGTCATATTAGGCAAACAAGTAACGTTTTTGAAAAATGTATATTGGTCCGATCAATTCAAGGCCCATACGGACCCAAATTATGTTTTAACGAAAAAACAATTTTCCAGTTATTCCCAAATTTTGTTTTTACAAGTATCGTCAGCTATTTGTGGTGGGAATGGTGTTTAATAATAAGAATTGAATGTTAATTAAAGGTGGCCCTGGGTAATTGTTCATTCATCGAAAAGAGGTCGGGTAGGTGGATGATGATGGGTGCAAAATATATGATCTGAAAAAGAAAGGCAGGGGTACAGCCCCCTGCCCTCTCGCATTCCACCACCACTATGAACATGGCTCAGATTGTGTCCTTTGGCAAAACACTTAATCCCGATTGCCTGCGTGGGGACACGGTGGCGCTGTGTACTAAAGCGTACTGCATGTCGATGGAGCACCTGCCTTCAACCAAAGCCAAATCTGCTTGTGCGAAGTTGATACATTGAGGCGTCTGAGATTACTCGCTGTTGCTCGGTGGTTTTCTCCGGGTACTCGAGGTGACCCTGGCTGTCGAAAGTGTCGTTAAACCCCAATAAATAAATAAATAAATAAATAAATAAATAAATAAATAAATAGGGCACAGAAACATGTTCCAAACCATTCGTCCATCGGACAAGCACATGGCAAAGCATACTTTTGGAAACTAAAAAAAAAACCTCGTCCATTAAGCCTTTGAACACTGTTGGTACCATGACAGTTAAATGGCAGAAATTGGAAATAGTCCATATCCATTATTTGGGGGCAGAGCAAATAATATTTTCAACGTGCAGCCTTCAGTTGCACGTTGAAAATATTAATTGTTCTACCACACACGTTCATTTGGTAGCCATCCTACTTAATGAAATTATGACGTATCATGTTCCTGGACCGGAAAAGCGGCCTCTCGTGTTGAAAAAGTTAAAGAACAAGTTACACAGCTTTGTTTTATGCACTTAGAAAAGAACAAAAACACCGACATTTTAACCTTCTTCGCACAAAGGTCAAAATATCAATCTGCGAAATTGTTATCATAATGCAATTAGGAACTTTACCAATTAAATCTTGTTTGACTAAGTCCATCGGTGTCTGGTTAAAACGGGAAGCAATTTGTCAACTCTGATTTATACATTTCAAGGGCTAGTGGTCAAACAGTTTCCATTTTTTTTCAATAGGAGAAATGAAATAGAGAACACATACCAACTACTCGATTAGAATTGATGCAAACTGTTTATTACATTTCATTTGATAGCCTTAATTTCTCACTGTAGAAGGATACCGTTAAAACAAAATCATTTAAAACACTGGCAGTTTACTTCTTCCATAAAATAGTACGGTGACAATACCGTATTAAACTACTTTTGACAATATTTACTTCTTTTTGCTCAATCTTGGAGCAATACTGAGGGATTATTATTTGGATTCTCTTCATTACACGAGAGGACTGTTGATTTGTCATACAGACAAGACCAATCAATATCTTTAACCTCACAGCCGTAAGGATGTGGGTTAACGATTTTAACTTTTAACCCTATTCCTAATGAAACTGTCGCATCCACCAGAGTAATACACAAATTTAGCAGTTGATAAAAAAAAAAGGTTTTCAAAAAAATTCTGCAAAACTATATCATGTGCTCCGCCTCATTGGAACGAGCTCAAAGAGCTCGTTTCAATTAGGGGATCACATCATATGGTTTTGTTGAAACGTTTTGCAAAATTTGAAAAAATAATATTTAAAATAATGAATTTTGATATTGTCTGTGTTGGGCAAAGGATTGAATTTGACTCTTGTTCAAACAAGGTAAATTTCTGTATGGACAATGCTATTTTGCAAAAGCAAGAGGTCGTACTGAAAAAAAAACATTTCTCCACTGCATGTCAACACTCCTCCACACATTTTCATATGGTGGAAATTAAAACAGTAACAGTTAGTACCTGATACCTTAAAATGTACGACAGAAGTAATACAGAAGTAATAGAAAATGGTTACCAGCCCTTCTACAGTAATTTTTAACGATACTTTTTTACAGGGCTTTGTCTTAACCCTTAACCCAACATGAAAAGCAGACGACACAAAATTCTTGAATAACTATTTTTTTCATTTTTTTGTCTCAAAAACATTGGTTATGACCCCTCTTTGGAACGAGCTCGACGAGCTCGTTCCAAAGAGGTGTCATAACCTATGTTTTTGAGACAAAAAATGAAAAAAATAATGAAAATTAATTGGCGATTTTTGTGGTTTGGTAAAGGGTTAAAGCAATTCGTGTTGAAGTTAATTTTTTACCTAAACCAATAGATCTTGTTCACTTTTTTTTCTCACTCAAACTTCTGCTTATAGCACTTACGGGGACAGCATCATTGGAGTTATTCTCGTTGACAGCCAAAGCCAGGTTTTTTTAAAAAAAAAAAACTTCTTTTCGTTCCTTTGGACAATAATTTGTTATGTTGTGATTAATAATTATGTTCCGTGCAGTTGTATATGGTAGAGGAAGACATGGGCACAATCATATTAGTAATTGATTTTCTTTCCAAATTTCCAACGCACATGAAATTCTCGGAGCAAGGCAAACAATTTATTTTACGCAGGACAGATCCATCAAAACATTGCTTGAACAGAGAATTATTTTGTCATATATTGCGTTGGATTTCGTCACATTTCAGTTAACCTTCGTTACAAATTGACATCTTTGACAGTCGTGTTTCATTTAGTGCTGTGAAGAGAAGATTAACCATTTAACATAACACGAACACCGACGAGACTTGAAAGATAATTTCTTGAACAACTAAACAGTTCAGTTTTTTTGTTTTTGAAACATAGATTTTGGTACCTCATAGGATCGAGCTCATTTCAATGTCGGTCATAAGGTATGTGTTTTGGAGGAAGAAAAACGAGAAGTCAGTTTTTGTGAATAGTCCTGACCGATTTTATTGTTAAAAAGAGAATTTACATAATAAATAACAAACTAGCTCTATTTTAAAGTTTGTTTGCAAACAACAAGACCATAAAGCCATGAACAAAAACTTAAGGTGTAACGTGAAGTTTTGATGTTTATATGTATATGTCCTCCGTCATATAATTCGAATAAATTCATCGAATCTGCCGTCATGCCCGGGAGTTTCCGGGTCTGACGCCAAATTCGATAAACGAATTTATGAATCTATGTACGATAATTGATTTAACGACGCAATATCAGAAACAGTTATCTCCAGCCAAGTGTTAGCCTTTCCAATGTCCTCACCGGAAATGTAATCTGATTCAAAGTTTTAAAAATGGCTTAACCATGATTTGACTAACTCATTTTTAATTAATTATGTAAGGCTGGATAAAATATGGTGATGAACATTGATATAATGTTGTCCACAATCTAGGTGTCACACTTACCTGGATTTGTACACTTTACAGGGGCAGAATTAACAAATTCGTGACTCTTGGGACCTTCAGAGCGAGAATTCAAAATAACCAATGGATTATGCATGAACACAAGAGTATCATAAATTGTAATATGCATTGATGTCTCTCCCTGCCACTTTTATCATTCGTTTCTTGTCTGTTCTCGCCAACAAATGTTCATTCTTTTCTTGATGATCATAGGTGATCACCAAAATCTTGATATGTGGATCCTCTGAGATCGGGGACCCTCTGGTATTGATCTCGTCACTGTCAATAAGTGCGTCGTCACTGATACAAGGAGTTGAGGCAGTTTTTTTAAATCGTAGTTTGATTATCTATCCGCCGAGCTACCTTCAATATTGTTTGAAACGGTGTCATTAAAGTGCTCCTGGCTCACGTACTAAACAACGAGAGAAATATAGGCAACGTCTAAAACTAAAATAATTATGTGGTGCATGATAGAACCATAATCTACGACGTCTAAAACTTTAATGTAAAACGTGATAAAATCTACGCAGCCTAAAACTTTAATATTCTACGTGCTAAAACGTTCATTTATAACGTCTGAAACTTTAATTAAATTTTAATTTTATACACGATAACACATTGATTTACAACGTCTAAAACTTTAATATCGTATATGGTAGAACTTTAATTTACGATGCATGAAACTTTAATGCCTTACATGGTAAAACTTTAATTTACGACGTCTAAAACTTTAATACTGTACATGATTAAACTTTAATTAACATCGTCCAAAACTTTATTGTTGTACGTGGCAAGACGTTAATCCTGGCTCTTCCACTACATTGTTCAGTATATGTCATTCAGTACTCTCATACTGACTTCCTAAATGTCTGACTGCAAGTCTGTCTGTCTGTCTTCTGTCTGTCTGTCTGTTATTTCATCAGGCAAGGTGTTTCTTTGTTTTTCAATTTTCCTGGCAATTTCAGTAATTGGCAGCTGACCATCTTTCATTCCCCCGCACATAAATATATTAAACATCAAAGACAACTATATTCTTGAAGCAAATGTCTGATACATCCTCTTTGGAAACATATTTTCTACAATTTCACTTTTTTGTCAGATTGGGTGTATGTGGGGATTGAAACAGAAGTTTTGAAACTGCAGTTATGGATACTTTCAACACAAGCACAGCACTATAGAATCATTATTTGACGGTTTTAGGCATTTAACAGTGTTATGAGATACCACAGTAGCAGGAACTGATAATTCTTTTGAAAAAAAACACTGTTTTATGTTTTGTCAGTGCCATACCAATGACTCTAGGTGCCTTAACTGAGAAAATTGAGGCCTTTTTTTAAAAAAAATGCAAAATATTCATCAAACATAATGTAAAATGTCTTCAGAAACCAGAATGTGATTTAAAAACTATCACAAATGGGAAATTTAATATCACAGGAGGTTTGTTTTGGGTCAACATTAATTAATTTATGAATTATGTCATAGATTTTGATGAAAAGGGGCATACCGGGAGTCCTATTCAGGGCTATATTTTACCACATCAGTAGGTAGAAGAAAATATTACATCAGTTGTTAGGATAAAATGGCAGAGTCCTTTTATATTGGTGAAATATATATCTGCATCCCCAATTTTTGAAACAAAATTGACATTCATATTGTTTCCTGGGGGTTGGAACACTGTTTTGCTTGCAGTATGGTTAAATGAAACAGATTTTTTCCCAAAATATTGTGTGCTGATGCAGATTTTAGTTTTATTTTGGGATCCGTGTAGTTTTTAAAGAAAGGTGTAAATTCTCATCCCTCTCAGCTAATTTATTAGGTAACAGGCTAGAAAAATCGTTTGGAGGCAATACCAGTTTTTAAGCCCATTTGATAAAGTTTGGGCACTTTTCCTTGAAAAAGCAAATTTCCCACCATGTTTTTGACTCAGCGGAGCGAAAAGTTGGATTCTAATGCAGAAATGACTCTTTCATCTCATGAAAGTGGTAAAATGTCTCTTTGGTAGGGTTGGGGATGATTATAGGTATCACTGAACTAAATATTTATATTAGAGTTACCCGCCTTGAAATATTGCACTCGGAAATGATGCAATCTCTAAAAATAAACAGCCTTGTTGAAATATATTGTTTCCATAGATGTTTGAAACATTCTATTGACATTTCGCATTATTGTTGAATATTCCAGATAAAATAGAGGGTGATTTGATGATGTTAGGACCTAAAAAATACAATTTACTTTTGGTATGTTTTTGTAGAGAATACCCTAAAAAATACGTGCATGAGATCGGTACTTCCCTTCCTGTCAGTTTTCTCTCTTTGTTTGTTGCATGACCCCTTGTTTCGGGTGAGAAATAGTTGTCTGACGGGCTATAATTGACAAAGATATTTGAATGCCAAAATTAAAGTGATGCAATCATATTTGTTCTTTACCTGAACTCTATAAGAGTTGCCTATGGGAATATATTTAGTTGTGTGATACCTAAAACGTTAATGTTGTACACGGTAAAACTTTAATTTACGGCCTCCAAAACTTTAACGCTGTACATGTTTAAACTTTAATTTACATCGTCTAGAAGTTTAATGTTGCGCACGGTAAAAATTTAATTTACGACCTCTAAAACTTTAATGCTGTATATGGTAAAACTTTAATGCTGTACATGGTAAAACTTTAAATTACGTCGCCTAGAATTTTAATGTTGTACGTGGCAAAGCGTTAATTTAAGACCTCTAAAACAATAATGCTGTACATGGTTAAGCTTTAATTTTAGTCATCTAGAACTTTAATGTTGTACACGGTAAAACTTTAGTTTACGACCTCTAATTCTTCAATGCTATCCACGGTAAAACTTTAATTTGCGTCATCCAGAACTTTAATGATGGACACGGTAAAACCTTAATTTACGACCTCTAAAACTTAAATGCTGTACATAATTTACGATCTCTAATACTTTAATGCTACCCATGGTTAAACTTTAATTTACGTTGTCTAGAACTTTAATTTTGTACACGGTAAAACTTTAATTTACGACCTCTAAAACTTTAATGCTGTACATGGTAAAACTTTAAATTACGTCGTTCAGAACTTCAATGTTGTACGTGGCAAAGCGTTAATTTAAGACCTCAAAAACTATATTGCTGTACATGGTTAAACTTCAATTTACGTCATCTAGAACTTTGATGTTGTACCTGGTTGTACAGGGTAAAACTTTAATTTACCACCTCTAAAACTTAAATGCAGTACATGGTTAAACTTTAATTTACGTCGTTTAGAAGTTTAATGTTGGAAGTGTTGTAGGTGGCAAAGCGTTAATTTATGATGTCTAAAACTTTAATGCTGTAAGCGGTAAAACTTACATTTACGACATCTAAAACTTTAATGCTGTACATGGTAACACTTTAATTCACAACGTCCAAAACTTGAATATCGTACATGGTAAAAGTTTAATTTACGATGTATAAAACTTCGTAAAACCGTAACGTTATACATGAATAAAACTTTTAATTTATGGCGGTTAAAACGTTAATATTGTACAGTAAAACTTTAATTTACGACGTCTAAAACTTTAATATTGTACACGGTAAAACTTTAGTGCTGTGCACGCCACAAAATATATTCTCCCGCGCCACCAAGTCCTCCTGAAAGGTACCTTAAGAGTCTCGTACCTCAAACAAAGAAGTCCACGACCCCATTTCCAGACAAGCAACAGAATAGCTACTCTTTCTTCGACAACATCACAAAAGAAATTCAAACATTACTGGAAGGAACGTGCACACTCATTCTGTCACATCAATTTCAGAACTCAGCAATTCACAGCTTTACCAGTCTCTAATCATTTATCTCCTCGTTTCTTTGAATGTGGGAATATAGAACATAACGACATAAATTGCATGGCAACTCCACCACCATTGAACACATCCAATTGCAAGTTAATTTTGACCCACGGAGGAACAAGACAAATCTTAGAGACCTCACTATCACAAAAGAAGACACGAAAATAACAATTTCTCCACACCTATTGCAAGTATACCAACGACACCTACAATGGACTGAAGCATTTCCCTGCAAATTTAAAGAAACGTTAATCCATATTCAAATCTGGATCAGAACTTGAAACGACTGCGAATATCGAACTTACCGCAGATCACAACACTGTCGACTTAAAGTTCCGTGTCCTTCCAGGATCCGCTAAAATTTCGTGAAGAAAGAAAAAATGATAATAAACTGCACTCCCACACCAAACCGTGAAATCAACGAATAGAAACCTACTAAATCGTTTCAAGAATAGTCTTACCTAACGAACTTATACATACCAACCTGTAAATGACAATTTGCTCATTAATCAAGAAGAAACGAAGTCGAATAACAGCGCATGTCTATAATACACCCCCTCAAAATAACCTCGTACAGTTAAAACTAGAAGTCATGTCATGAAATGCGCACAAATAGCACGTCGATCTGCGCGTTAATCTACGCGTTATGACCATAATAAGGCTATCAAATTCTATAGATATGGCCTGTGCATAAGCAAGGTTTCAGCCAATGGACGTCCGGGTTAATTTTTAGCCAAAATGATTTTGAGTGTATCTATGTTCAGAACGTTTGTCATGATCTCCTTTTATTTGCCATGATCTCCCGTTATATAGTATTTCAAATTCTTTCATACTTTGTGGTCAGTCAAATCACCAGTACGTGGTAGCAGCATTCTTGCGATTGACTATTGGACACGGTTGCTGATTGTTTCATATCTCACCATTTAAAGTGGGCTGGATATTTTTACTGTTGTAGACGAGTTAAAGATGTTTTGTTCGCTAACTCCTGCTATTCCCATAAAAAACGTCATTCGAGTGTTATTTTGTCAACACTCGCCTGGAAACCACAAGGTTATGAAACCTGACTGGAGAGACCTCATCG
Source organism: Pictodentalium vernedei (assembly GCA_031216915.1). Lineage (NCBI taxonomy): Eukaryota > Metazoa > Mollusca > Scaphopoda > Dentaliida > Dentaliidae > Pictodentalium > Pictodentalium vernedei. Next base: position 293,615,559 of record CM062292.1, on the reverse strand, counting down.
TGGTCGTTCCAAATGATGGATCATAAATCATGTTTTTGAGGCGAAAAATTAAAATGTTTCGTTATTCAAGAATCGTTTTCTTGATGTGTTGGGTAAAGTGATGAATAGGACATGCAACAGAAGATAAAATCCGGAGTATTGAAATTGAAACATTTAATTTTATGTATAGAGGACAGTGTTCATTTGATGAAGATTTCATTAAATGCCTACAAATCAAACTTATCCATTGCAATTGTTTCTAGCAATTGTTATGAAAATAGTATTCATATTTATTTATGCATTGCAGTTTAACGACACTTTAAAGAGCCAGGGACACCTCGTGTAGGACAGTTTTGCGGGTTGATGAAGTCAGAGTACCCAGAGAGAATCAACGAGCAACGGCGAGCAACTGTCAGACTCCCCAACGTACTAACTCCACACAAGCAGAGCTAGCATTGATTGAAGACAGGTGCACCATCGACGTGCAATACACCTTAGTACACAGAGCCACCCAAATGGGCAATCGGGATTAAGTGCCTTGCCCAAGGACACAACGCAGTTACCCCTGGCGGGGATCGAACCGTGGAATCTCCGTTTGAAAGTCAATGCCGTACCACTGAGCCACCGCGCTCCCTATCAGTCATATTGAATCGAAAAGAGTGAGAAATGATGGAAACAATATTTGGCTATAAATGAAGAAAATCAAAAATAAAGGAGAGTGGTGGTGACACCGAAGGACCGAATCATAAATGTGTACAGAGAGTTTCCACAGGATCACTACAGGGTGGCGATCTGGTCGAAACTCTCGTCCACACGGTACGGTTTATTGTTAATGTTTCTTCTTGATTCGGTGTTGATTGATTATCATAAAATTTTGTTAATGAAATTTCGACCCTTTGGATCAACAGGGTTGCAGTACTGTGTAGAAAAAGTTTACTTTTAGGTCCATATTTGGTATGCTATTTATGTTGGAGTTATACAGTGTTGCAGTACTGTGTAGAAACAATTTCTTTTCGGTCCATATTTGGTATGATATTTATGTTGGAGTTATACAGAATTGTTATTTAATAGGTGGAATTTATAAACGATATATTATGATACAGATTCTAGGCCAGTCTTCATGAGACGATAACAAGACATCAAATTCCCCCAAAAGGTTCCTACAGTTGTAAGAAGAAGGAAGACAACATCGGTACAGTATGATATTAGCAACTGATTTTATTTTCCAAGCACGACAAACAGATCATTTCATGGTTTTATTGGAGAATAGATTAGTCAAAACATTGCTTTCAGAGAGAATCGTAATGCCATATTTTGTCTTGTGCCTCTGTGCAGAGTGCCTCGTTGCAAATTATTCATCAGACAAAAGAAGAGAAGAACCCACGTAAAATCTACTGGGTCCACCGGCAAAGTAAGCGAAAATATGTTTGCTTACGATTTTCGCTATACAGCGCGGTACAAACGGTCTCGGTATTCGTCGCTAGATCTTATTGCAGACCCTTGTGAGAACACACTACTAATCTACGTTATCACATAATTACCATCAAATAGCTCACGCCGGATATATCATTCACAACGCGTCTTATCAACACGGACGTAAGATGTCATCGTCGACGACGTAACATTGTGAATGAATTGGTTTCAGAACTAGAATTGAATTAATCTTCTCTTAAGTTCCATTAACAGTTAATCTAAAACGAACAGCAGACGACATTTGCTAAAAAAACCCCCAAAACGTCTCACGAATAGCTAAAAAAAATAATTTTTCGCCTCGCAAAAAATTAAAAAGTAATAGTTTTCCTCAGGCAATTTTGTGAACGGCGCTGGGCAGCTTTACGCATCCCGTTAGTTAAAAGGTTAAGTTACACATTATGTGATTAAAAAAATCTCCAATTCGTCACGATTTGATATGAAATTTCTTAAACTTGTTCACCTAAATCTATCTGAGCCTCATTAAACCTTGGCTCAGATCAATTTTAGTAAACTCGGTTCAGACATTTCTTCAAATCGTGACTCATTTTAGATACTCTGTATGTGTCAGGGTCGATTGTCATCAAAGAGTGTATCCAAATCATTATATGTTCCAATACGAGTAACATCACCGCCCTCTGATTGGATGAGTGCTTGCGTAGTTTCTTTTATGTTTACGTCTCCAGTAGCAAATGTTACTGTCTGACGCCACAACGCGAAATATTTGAAATGACGTCGACCGTTTCGTAATTGCTTCATCAACGGAGTGACTAGCAAGCCGCTTCAATTTTCTGGATTTTTCACAGGTGCAGCAGACGGTGTTCCGGATGAAGTTTTGTTTAAATTACAAACCGATTTTCGATTTGAACTAAGATGGAATGTGCTTATCTGGTGTATTGATTATTTATCCAGTGCCGTCGTGGGTACACGAGAGGTTTATTTACTAAACCTGTGATCGTTAAAAGTTGCATTGCAGAAGGCAACTTTTAGCGATCACAAGTTTAGTAAATAAGCCTCTCGAGTTTCACAATGTAGGTTTTGAGCTACGGATAGTGTCTTATTGGAACATAATTATACATCTTCGCGTCTCGGTTGAACATAAGCTCCGTGCCACAAACCTCAGATCATGTTACCGTCAATTCATCACAATAACTTATAATAATTCTGTGTCAACATTCTTTGTGTTACCTTTATTTTGTCATACTTCCATGTGCACAACTGTGGTTATAAAACAGACAGAGAATTTCGACCGGTTCGCGACAGGGTCGCACTCTGTGGTTTAAATTATATGTCCGCCTTCCTTCTCACAACAATATAAGTTGTTGTGGTGAATTGATGATAACATGGCACGAGGTTTGCGGCTCGGAGCTTATGTTGAATCGAGACACAAAGCGTCGAGGTTTAACATAAGCTCCGATCCGCAAACTTGGGACCATGTTACCATCAATTCATCACAATAACGTATATGTTTCAACCTCGAGGTTCAACATGCGCTCCGAGCTGCAAACCTCAGACCACGTTACCGTCATTTCATCACATATATCTTCCAATAAGACCCTTCCCATAGCCCAAAACCCGCATCGTGAAATGAAGAAGGCAATTTCAATGAACAAGTCATCTTCAACGATAACAAATTTAGTAAATAAACCTTTCGTGTATCTCACGATACACTTTGAATCGCCTCCCATTGTTATAATCTTTTCAAGTATTTCACTTGGTGACGTCAGACGGTAACATAGGCCACTGGAGCCGTGATCATCGAAAAACCTAGGCGAACTCTCGTCCAATCAGATGGCGAGAGGATTTTATTCTTATTCTTATTGGAACATAGTATAACCTTAACGGTCAAAAAGAGAAATAATGCGGCAACATTGAATCACAAGCGTTGTTGTTTTTCTAAGTGTGGTCTTGATTTCACAATATTGTATTTTGGAAATCTCGAACGGCTGATGAAACTATATCTCTGTAAACAAGGGGTGAAAGTAATTGATGCCTGTGTGTCGAGAATTAGCTATTTTACAGTTTAAACTGTACGAGTCATCATTTCCCAATAATGGATCAAGTCTCATGCTTCAATAATGATTTGAATTTTTCGTCCATTCGTCCCCTGAGTTCCAATGTGTTCTATGTGCCAGTAGGCACATAGAACACATTGGAACTCAAGGGGACGCATTGTTTACTCAAAGCTGACCCTCTCACTCGCTCGGTCGGTGGGAAGATAGTGTGAGTTTGGTAGTGTATTCTCACAGTTTACACAAGGTACTGTGGTCACAATGTGGACACAAGAACTTCGACTGGATCGCGGGTCGCGATCCGATCGAGATTATTTTTCCGCTTTTTTCTCCACAGAGCTAAAGAATCACATCCGTCGGAAAAGGAAGCGAGAACACATTGAATCTGAGATGCTTTTCTGTTTGTTTTTCGGTCGTGATTTCGCAATATTTTATAAAATGCCGAAGACTTTGTGTATACTTGTGTCGTGACCCGATCGCGATCTGATCGAGAAAAATACCACTTTTCTGTTCATAGTACTTTATTACGCAGCAAATAGTTGATAACCAATTGGTCGACGCTGGAAAAAGAGCGTTGTTGAAACAAAAACGCTAGAGCCACAAACTCATTAAGGGGCTATATAAGTAATGGAATTTTGTTTATTTTGAAATCCTCACCTCTCATATTCCTTAAATTCAGATTACATATACACATATTATACATCAAAATGAAGGTTGGGATGTATAGAACACGAAACACACATGTAATCAACTCATAGAGTTGACAGCAGACACCTTTGGTTCCTGGAAGTCTGCTATCGTATTCGTACCAGAACTGATAATAAAATAGTATTTCGCAAGAACAACTCGTGGCCGAATGTGCTTCAGATATTCAATAACAAAGCTAGGCATTCAAAACGCTTTCGACTGCAGCGATAGGACTGCATTTTGGAAAAGGACAACACTGTCAGCATTTTTTATTGAAGATGGTTTCCATGCTCGACAGACATGCGCAAATCACTCGATACCACGAATTTCCATCGAAAAGAAAAATCGTAATTCTAAGAAATTTCAACAGGTATCATGATATCTTGTATTGAATATGGGAAATGTGCAATCTCTATCTAATAACAGTATATTGTATGAAGGAGATTTGTTTTCATTATTTGATTTCAGACGGCGTTGTTTTACATGCTTTTTCCGTCCGATGACGTCGACCGGAAATCGAAAGTATATTCAAACGTAAACAAAAGCAAAGGCTTTGGATTTACCCCCATGGAACTCTTGCGCCGTGTTTTGAAGAATTTTGATCCCCTAGCGTTGTTCTTGGATATGTGCAGCACATTTGGCCACATGTTGTTTTCGTGAAATATTAAATTATCAGTTCTGGTACGAATACGGCAGCAGACTTCCAGGAACCAGTGGTGCCTACAGTCGACTCTATGAGTTGATTACACAGGTGTTTCGTGTTCTATACATCTCAATCTTCATTTTGATGTACATTTTGTGTATATTTAATTTGAATTGAAGGAATGTCAGGTGAGAATTTTCAAAATAAAAAAAAATCATTACTTATATTGGCCCTTAAGAAACACTGTGTAGCATATTCGTGACTGCACGGATATCTGAGATTTCACGCGCGGCTTCCGTTATGTGGTTCGTTTATGCTCTGCTCGTTCACTTATCAATAAAAAGAGGTGAGTGTCCCGCATGCAATTCTTAACTGCGTTGAACGTTCTATCGTTTTCTCTGTCTATCAAGGTATAATCAGAATTTGAAAAGAAACAATCTCTTATCCTCCTACTTTTAGGTGACATAATCTGCAAACGTACGTACATATGGCATATGAACTAATAAGGATTAATTGATTCAAGTAGGCCAACATATCCCAGCTTGCACTTTATGGTTTACACATTGGGGAAAAGGTGCCCTTTTGTGACTATAGCTTTCACGGTACAATTGTGGTCTTTCATTGAGGTCGATGATTACGCGGACAAAATCTTTAGATTCAACAACCGCGTTCTTGACTTTGTAGTTACATCATGAAAACGTTCTGGCAACATAGCTGTTTAGCAAATTCTCACTTAGCGTTGTGAACACGGTGTTGAAACGTTGAGGGCAACACAACCATCTTGCAACATTTTACCAACCTCTTTTTTGACGTCGGGGCCACCTTATGGCGACTTTGCTGTTGTTTCTATGAAAGTCTTGATTGCCTACAAAGGCAGCAAAGACCTGTCCAGAAACAACTGTCAAGACACACGTTTAGAATGTAACTTGCAAGTTTGTCCAATGACTGCATGTTGGGCACCTGTTTTATTCCGCTAAAAATGATCAACGTGTGTCGGAATTTCCCCGACTTCCGAAGTTTTGAGGAAAACATTTGTAACCCCCCCCCCCCCCACCCCCATTGAGTGAGAATTTCCCATCTGCTACCTGTGAATTTCCCACTGCTGGAGAAATCCTAATGCATCCACTCCTCTTGTGTTTGAAATACATGACCATGTCCTTTTGGGTTCTTGAATTGGAGATCCTTTCTTGATTGCAACAAAGCAACATTTGGAATGATTGCATAAGGCGCCTTGTTGCACTCAAGAGACGAAACATCGACCCCAGTTAGAAAATCCCATGGAATGTGGAACAAAAATCACTAATCATATTTTAGAAATGGTCACAACCACTGATACAATTCAACGAAATCTACTACCATATGGCACAAAACTTCCATGTGTTGGTGGTTTGAGGCTTAAGATTTCTAACTTTTGAAAAGTTTTGCTGGGATTGAGGTAGCAACCCCTAATCCACATGTCGCCACATCCCCGAAGACAAGTATCATCAGACTACAATCTAGGTAAGAATTCAATTGTACCAACAATGCTGTTCAAATAAATCAAACATATTAGGAGGGTCGAAGAAAGAACATTGTAGAATATCATGTTAAATCGATCTAGACACGAAGAACGCTGCGCTGTAAGTGTTTTCTTTGTGATATGTAATGTTAATTCCCCTCAGATTGGCAGATACACCATATACTACTTCAGTTTAAATGCAAGTCATGGGTGCCAAACAAGATCAAAAACCTTTGATATGCCGCAGAACACAGTTTAAACTCATGTTGATTGCATTCAATAAATAACACCTTGAAATAACCCAGATAACTGAAACACTGTAGTATAGAGTGGCAGCAACCCAGCTTGATATTAAGAGAAAGACCATTTTTTAGAGAAGTGTGAAGGTATTTTTTAAATACAGTTCTTTCCATTGTCTTTCCTAGATATGGTATAAGTGATAATTATTATAAAAAACTACCCGTTTTATGATGTGCATATTATTTGCTAATTTCCAAGCATTCGGAAACACACTCGGTCTCCAGATTTCTGGAAACAACACAAAAATGTGTCTTGTGACTGTCTATACTGTTTCCTTAAAAATTCTGCTGGCTGATGCCATCATGCCCATTTGCTTTTATATTGATGCCCGAAAAAGTTCTTGACATACCGGAGTGGGAAGGGGGAAAAAGGTATGATTGGGCCCTACATGCATAATATATATGAATACGAGAAAATTTGTTGTCCGTTTGTCGCCTGAAGAGAAATCTCGAAGGCTACGCACGCCACGCCATAACCATTCCCTAACGAGTCGGTCGTATCCAGACGCGTAATTTGTAAAGCGGTCGAATATTTTATTTCAAAACGATTCAGCAAAACCTCATCGTGCTTGTCCCAATGAGTGATCAAATGATATGGATTTGTTGGAATCTTTTAAAACTTTGTAAAAATATAATTGAAATAACAAATTGTGATAGCGTATGCTTTGGGCAAAGGCTTAAACTATCAATATTATACATATGTGCCATTGTTCAGGGGCCAATACTATAAATTTTTACAGTTGTATTTTCTGGAATCGTATTTTCTACCTATTAATATAACTGACAAAAATAAATCATTAGCATTTTAAAGGATATAGCAATTTGCCAACTGGAAAATTGCCACATCTTTGAAAATGGTAGTGGTTCATTTCAATTCACAAGTCATAACTAGAAATTATAATTATAGAAAATACAATTGTAAAAGTTTTATAGTACTGGCACCAGGTTTGCATTGAAATGTTTTTCCCCTCTTGGTTCTCCCCTATGCTCACACTAAAATGCATGTAAATAGATGATGCCTCCTCGACAGATGCTATTCCAGGAAACTATCCATAACCCCTCTTCCACTGAAGGTGTTCTCTTTCAGGTCAGTTTTCTTAACATATTCTTGTAAAAAATGTGCTTTTGTTCCTCTATTATTCTACCAGTTGCTGCACAGGCTATAGCACAGTATGGACTTATCTCTTTGAATATTATATTCTAGGTTTGTTAAATTTTTTCGACATTCTGTGCTTGTGAAAACTGAAGTACCATTTCTTAAGTATCTCCTGAAATAATGACATTGGTCGTAATTCGCCAATTGGAAAATGTGAAGGCACTTTTAAATCCATGTCTGGCTGGTTCTTGGATTCATAACATGGTTGATAACATTTGTGTGTGATTTTAACCCCTTGCCTTCAAATCAATACTGATCTGGCAACGAGATGTCAAAACCACACAAACGCTTTCCATGTAATATTGACTTGAAGACGAGGGTAGCAATGACGGACTGGGCCAAGAAAAGTGGCCCGGACAAACTTTTGATATTTCGAACTGAAAGAACGCTGCTTTCTTGCCCCTAAGCGACCAGTGGCAGTTCACATAGAGGGCATTTCGATGCAATTTCTGTATCATCTTTGTTGCTCATTTGGTTGCCCCATAGAGGGCCAGGACTCATCGGGCTGACCATAGTTCGGCCCTGTTGAAATTGTTTTTTAATTTTTCGAACCGAAGGAACGTTTTTTCCTTGCATCTGACCTGATTAATGGCAGCCTAGACTGCTGGGATATCGAAATGCCCTCCATGTGGACTTCCAATGGCAGTCCACATAGAGAGAATTTCGAAAAACTGATTGTCTGTGCAATCAGATCCATTTCGCCTTTTAGTCATCATTTTCACGAAATTTCATGCACCAACAGGTGTTGGGCTGCGTCAATTTTGGGGGCCCTGGAGGACACGTAATAGGGGGCCCACCGTGAAATTTCCCGGTGGACCATACGGCCAGTCCGCCTCTGGAGGGACGAAAATGTTACCAACTTGAACCATTTGCCTAACATGACGAGAAAATTCACTTGCCAAATATATCTGCAGAACAATTAAAAATTTCCTTTTTGCCGTCCGAAGTATAGCTTATGACCACTCATTGGAACGATCTCGGCGATATCGTTCCAATAGTTGGCCATAATCTATGTGTGGAAGACAATGATTGAGGAAATATAATACAATTTAAAAAATAGCAATATTTTGTAATATTATTATCCTCGAATGATGGTGGGGCGGGATGCGGAAATCTCACCCACAAGGAAAGATATTTGGCCCTGGTACGAGGATTGCCAAGTCGTCCCCTGAGTTCCAATTTGTTCTATGTGCCTTCTGGCACATAGAACAAATTGGAACTCAGGGGACGAATTGACTGCCTCAAATATTTTTCTGCGGGGGGGGGGGGGGGGGGGTATTTCTGTATCCCACCCCACACCACACGATGATAATTTTTCTCCCCCCTCCCCCACACACCTCATCTGACGTCATCAAAATCAGATTACTGTTCTTACTTAATCGCAAAGACTAATTACGTATTCGGATTTTTTTTTGTATTGTAGGTGAACAGTTAATGAAATATAAGACAAGATTAATTCAACTCTACTTCCGAACCCAATTCACTTACAACGTTACGACGTCGATGTTGACTTCTGACGATATTCCCGTATTAGAAGTGTTGCGGTCGATGTTTTCCAAAATGAGCTATTTGGTGGTGAGTATGGGACACACTTACTTATAGGTTTCATTTATTTGATTCGACAAGCAGCTATAATGTGTATTTCCGGAAGTGTGAACAGACAGCACTTAGAACATTGCAAAACGTTGCAAAACTGTTTTTTAACACAAACTAATTCGTGCATATTAACCGTTACTTTGGCAGAACGTTCACCACTTTACTAATTTTGAGGGAATTTGAAGTCCTGGTGAAACATCATCGTGCAATCAATCGATTACTGTGCATGTATTAAACGAGAAAGAGCAGATGAGTACCAATGAGAAGTAGACAGATAAATTATGGCATACGCTTTAATTACTTTTCTAAGTATTTTGACTTTACGAGCAATCGTTGCCCAGAAATGATAATGTGAATCCAAGTATTCTCACTCTCTTACGACCATGGGAATGCACTTCGAGACTTTCCATCAGTCGAAAATTTTCTTTGTGTTTTAAAGAACGCAGCGTTTCGGCCAATGGGTCAAGGGGTTCATTGGTGAAAACTGCACTCGTCCTTCTTGTGTGTTGTCACCGGAACTGACAGGTCTTGTACAGGGGAAACTCCATTCCACGAGGGTTTAGTAGTAAGCCATTCTCCACATATTGTAGCTCCGGACCTGATATTGGAAAGAGCTTCGCTGGCATTGCATCAAAGACTTAAGTTTGTCAAGCTAAAGTCTGGAAATAGTGGCTTTAGAATTTATTGACTGTTGTTGTAAACTTCGTCAGCATTTCTTGTGTTGATGACGAATTCTCCCCCCCCCCCCTCACGTGACTTTTATGTACAAAACAAAATAAAAATAAAACACATGTAAAACGAAATGGAGAAACAACGATGACGGTTATCGACAGCCACGTCCCCAGCGTCTTTCCTAATATATATTTATTTATTTATTGGGGTTTAAGGACACTTTCGACAACCAGGGTCACCTCGTTTTGGACAGTTTTACGGGTTGAGGAAGCTGGAGTACACTGAGAGAACCACCTAGCAACGGCGAGTAATTTTAACCTAAATTGTCGAGCGCGTAATATACCAATATAGTTTTATTTAACTTTGAATCGAGTTCACATCAGCCATTTTCTGATAAAGATTGTGCCCTGTCAATATTCCGCGTTTGATTTGTTTTTTTAAACAAAGGTCACGTGAGGGGGTACGCGTCATCAAAATTGAAAAAAGCTCCTCTCCTCTGTTGTCGATGGCATGTTCTATACATTACAGTGAGAATGGTTTACTGAAAAAAAAAACGGAGCGTAGATGTTCCACCTGGCAATTATTTACGGTTATTAAAAAAAACAAGGACATTTCATCTCATGGACCACAAAGTACAATTCGGTGAATCGAGAACTGAAACTGGCTTTTTCTTTACGTGCTTTTACTAATAGAACTATAAATGTACGCCCAGTGGAAATCCACCTGGACTGTTCAGTTTTAATACACCCCTCTCATGGTATGCATGATTAACCCTCTACATACTGACGTCGAAATATCGAAATTTAACACAGCAACTTTTTTTCCAACAACTCAACCAGGTATTTAACCAACTCAGTCTTGTTTAAACTCCTGTTTGCTCTCTGGGAAAGATTTGCTGTTTTAAAATTTAAAATTTCGACATCAGTTTGCTGCGGATTGAAGCCTTAAAAAACTGAAAACATAAAAATCGATCTGTTTTCCGATAATGTATAAGGGTGAATATACCACAATGTGGTCGATAATTTTCTTCCTGTGTTTTATTATACAAAAGAAACACCTCAACTGACTATAAATATTAAACAAACGCCATTGGGAATCAATAGTAAATATTTTCGTCGCCGAATCCCAGGAGATGGCTTTCTTCGCAACACTCTCTATGAATATTTGATTCATTTGCGTTTGGGATCTGACAGCACTATAATAGCGGAACTCGCCTGTTCCCGTCAGATGAATCAGTATTGGTGGATTTGAAATTCCCTAGACGTATCGAATAATGAATTCGCATGAATGATTCACGCCTTGAAGAAAGTGTTTCAGTTTGTGACACGTAAGAAGTGATATGTCTCGTATTTTTTAAAAAAACTCAACATTGTTTTTTAAAATGCTCTGCTTTTCAACTTCCACTGTTCTCCCAAGCTCTTTTAACCACAACCAAACCTTTTCTCCATTAAGATTATCGGCAATTAAAAGACTTATTTTAGTCTGCACTCTTAAACCAGTTTGGTGAAAAATCAACCCAAATCAACTGGGTTGAGAGAATGTGAACCCAGTTAGTTTCATCTTCACTCAACCCAGTTGATTCTTGGCTAATTTTTAACCCAATTGATTTTAGAATGTGTACAAAACAGGTCACCTCCATCTTTTGTCTTAAAACCACTCTTCCGATGAGCAGCAGAACAACTGATTGGTTGATTGTTTGACAGTTCTAATGTCGCGATTTATCTCCACGTTTGAAGGGCACTCAAAACACATTTTACACAATTACCATAAGCTCGTTTCGGGTATTACATGCGCACATCGATTATTGTGAAATGATTTCAGTATTAGCAACTTCATGACCCCGCTTTTCTCCACTACTGTGAAGGGATCTTTAGTCTGTATAGAGTTTGTCTCTTGCCGCACAGGAGACATCCGTATAACGACATAACGACTTCATCCTGTAGGGCATCATCAACTCCACAACTAATGCTGCCATTCGGACACCCCGGGAACCTTTCTCAACCTGGGATAGGTTGCGTGGCCTCTGGCTTGAGAAACTAACACACTTATCTACTCGGCTATCACTCTGATACGGACGCCATTGGCGGAAACCCTTGCCAAAACTTACCCGAGCAGCTGAATTACATTTATTTCTTCCTGGTATGTACCACCAGGGCGTAGATCATGATATGCCCGGCTTGTTTTCCGACAATGACTGTCGCTCATGATCGTCTTCCGAGTTTGCATCCAACGGTCGCGATAAGATGCATTTGGGGCGTTTTCGGAGGTAGAATAAAAGGTAATATATCGCCACAGAATACACTAGAAAGCTCTAGTTCAAACCTTTCCCAATATTTGAAGCGGAATAGGCTCTGTTACACTCCCCCCCCCCCAGCTTCTACACGCCTGAGTACTGAGTTCCTAATTAGTTCCTCGTGATATCTTTTTAAAGAAAGTTAACTTGAAAAAACCGTCCGTGTGTAACCAACATAGGCACTAAAATCGAAGAGGCCGCCATTTCGACGTTCACGAACTTCATCATTTCAGCAGCTCTTAAACTAATCCAATCAATAGAAAACTGGGAAGTTACCAATTAATTGTGTTGATGGGATTCCAACCATCCTTGACAAGAGTAGCCCATTGCCACTGATATGGTCTATGTAATTGACAAACAGTGCAGTATTCACAAAAATACCTTATTTCGTCACTTACGGTCGAGATTTTTCTGGCTATTTTGAATATGGTTGAATTATTTTATTCTATTTTGATCACAATTGGGTCGAAATTTGTCGGTACATAATCGTGGAAATGGCGGCAATCTTGGATTCCAGTGCCTCTGGTGGCTACACGGCCATTATTTTTCATGTTAACAGCAAAATTCTTCAAGGGGATTATATTAAGGAAGAAACGCGGTGAGCTAAGGTAAATAAACGGGGATGGTGCACCTGGGGCATATTAGTTCCCGGACTAAATCTGTCCAAGAGGTTTCATAATGACAGTACCACGTTTTCAATGTTACAGTACAGCCGCGGTGGATAGGTCGTATTCTATACGTGGGCAGTATTGGCAACGTATGCGTTTACCAGGTAATAAAAATCATGTAGCAAAATTTTAATTAATGAAGCATCGGGTTGTACCCGGTGCTTCATTAATTAAATTGTTGATGATTATTCCTTTAATTAGTGTTTGGAATCTAATATTGATGCGTTCATAAAATATTGCCCACCTGCGAAAAGTGACCCGTCCACGGCGGCCGTGTTTTACATACATGAAACCAGAGGGGAAACGTCCATTTTCCCAAAAGAACGTATGCATTATCTGCAGGAACAACACATTAAACCGAATTGTGTAAGGGAAAACGTATTCAGATCGAGATATTTAACTGTAATAGATAACCAGCTTGTAAATCTTTTAGATGCAAATTTGTGAATCACCCTGGGCAAAAGAACTGTATGAAAAGTCAACGACAAGATAATCGTTCAGAAATTAATGACTAAAACATTTTAAACAACACGACGGGACTTACCATGGAGTATGATTTATAACGTTCTAACACCCGGTTGTACAAAACCAAAACAGGTTGTTTTGATCTCATTCCAGAGATTGGTTCACAATCACGGAATTACATTTAACACCATGGAATTTCATCTGAGAAATGTTAACTCCTAGTTTCAACAGTGTAAATGTGAAGTGTGGCACCAAAAACAAAATAGCGGATCGGGATACACACACCCTGCACCCCGATGTCGAATTTTTAAGATTATAACCTGCCGTTTATCCTCCATAATACAACTAGAAATTTAATCAATTCAGTCTTGTTTGATAGTGCTCACTGAACGCTATCAAGCAAATATTTTGATTTGATTAAATTCCCAATTGCATCATGGGGAAAAAAAACTATTGCTTGAAATTACGAACTTTTGACGATAAAAGTGCAGGGTTAAGTTAATAGTTAATTCAATATTTTGTCTGGAATATTAAGTTAACCACTATAAGTAACGTCGCCCCTCCGTTGCTCGAGATTCCATAGCGACACGATATTAACTCTTTAAACACTTTAACCTATGATAATACGGAATCGTTTCCCCCGTGTTAGTTGAAAGTTCGTTGAGTTATAACATAAAACTGGATCGTCCATAATCCTTTGAACCCTGGTGGTATCGTCTATGTCAGTTCAATGACAGTGTTATTTGGGGGTAGGCGCAATTAATATTTTCAATGTGCAGCCCTCAAGGCTGCGCGTTGAAAATATTGATTGGTCTACCGCACACATTCACTTAGCAGACATCCCACGTAATGAAATCATGACGTATCATGTTCCAGGATCGGAAAAGCGTCCTGTCTGGTTTAAAGGGTTAAGACTAGAACTCGAGAACCGTGCAAAAAAAAAACATTTAACCCTTTACCCAACATGAAAAGCAGACGACACTTGCAAAAAAAATTCTTGAATAACTAAGTTTTTTCATTTTTTGTCTCAAAAACATAGGTTATGACCCCTCGTTGGAACGAGCTCGACGAGCTCGTTCCAACGAGGGGTCATAACCTATGTTTTTGAGACAAAAAATGAAAATATTTTGAAAATTAATTGGCGATTTTTGAGAATAGCGCTGGCCGGTTTTGGCCGTTACGTTGGGTAAAGGGTTAAATTTTTAATCTTTTCAACTTTTGCTTGAAAATATAGCTTTTGACACCTCAGTAGAATGAGTTTGGTTGACTCGTTCCGATGAGAATCCCTAAACTATATTTTGGAAGTGAAACTATTTTTTGATTCATAATATTATCTGTGTCCGAATGTGTCGTCTCCTAGTAGCGATGGGCAAATAGGTAAGGGGTGCCAACTGACACGCTGGTGGTACGGCGTTTGTTGTATTCGAACGATACAGTTCTTTGAAACTACAATACAGAAACACTCATCCGGTTTGTAGTTAAGGTGAGTGATGTGAATCATTTTTTATGTTGACGGGCTCGAAAAGAAAGAACTTTGTTATTTTTTGTCATCCAGTAATTACTGAAATGTCTGACCACAGACGCGCAAAGTATTGTCATTACTACTAATCAGACGATTCTGTACAAGTTCTGAGAAAAATGCGGAGAAATCTAATGCGCAAAATAGACCCTCATCCTTGTTAGAGATGGAATATGCTTTGCGCATTAATTACAATAAATCTAGAAACTTTGACTTGATATACCGTCAGAAGTTTAATTCCAATATGTTTTTTTCAATAGCGTGGAATTCTGATCTTTTTGCGCAAATAAAGTTCATGGCCCGTTAGTGAGTCGAAAGCGAACAGCTCGCTCCAATGAATGTCATAACTTCTGTGTCTGAGTTTAACTTAGTGCAATGTGAGAAAAATTCTATTAGTATCTTGTTCTTCAGATCACCACTCTGAATCTTTTGATATTTGGTATACTCCTTATGGGAGTCAGATTCAAGTTTGTTCTAATGAAGTTCCTGGTTTCATATTTGGGCTCACTAGTACAATATGAGGTGTATTGTTTGAAATATCCTTAGATCCACCAATCAGAATCTTTTCATATTTGATATTCCGCATCCTTGATGGGATGAGATTCAAGGTTGTTCTAATCAAGACCCAGGCTTCATATTTGGGCTCGTTATGGCTGTCCCAATTGTAACTTAGTGTCATATGAGGAATATTTTTAATGAATTTTCACCTTCAGATCCACAAATCAGAAACGTTTGATATTTGGTATACAGCATCGGAGATGCGGGCGGAGGGAGGGTGGTGGGTGAGGATTCAGACTGGTTCCAATCAAGTCCCATCGGAGCCGAAATTTTAACTTAGTGCTATTTGAAGTATAGATATCCTTTAAAGGTGGTTTATTCAGATTCAACAGTCAGAATCTTCTTATCCACGAGTCAGAATCATCTGATATTTGATATACAGCAGTGTTGGGGGGGAGGGGTCAAATTTCTATACATCAAATCTATGGGCTTCTTATGCAAGCCCGAATTTTTACCTTAGTGCAATATAAGGAAAATTCCTTAAAATTTTCTTCTTCAGATCCACCATTGTGAATCTTTTGATATTTGGTACACTACAGCCTCCTAGGAAGGGGCTGATTTAAGTGTATTGAAATCAGGACACTAGGTTTCTAGTTGAGCGTTAATTCTAACTTAATGCAGTATGAGAAAAAATCTTCAAAAATCCCCTTCTTTAGATCCACGAGTCATAATCCTTTGATATTTTGTATACATCATCCTTAGGAGAGTCATATTCACGTTTTTTGAAATCAAGACCCTGGGTTCACATGTGGGATCCAGAATTCTAACTTAGTGCAATATAAGAAAAAATCGTTAAGATTTTATTTTCTTCAGATCCACAAGTCACAATCGTTTGATATTGGGTATATACAGCATCCGGGGTGGGGGTAGATTAAAGCTTTTTTCAGATCAAGTGCCTGGGTTCATGTGTGGGTGCTGCAGTGTTATTTAGCCATATATGGTGACTGGTTCCTTAAATCCCCTTTAAATAACTTTCTCAGGTAAGCGCTTAAGGCCCCTTGGGCCTCTTGTTTATGATAGAAACTCCCCCACTGTCATTGTGAGATGAACATTCACTTCCTTTGATTAAATGTTTTAGTTGGAGAAAATATGTCGTGTGTTAGTGACCAAGAAGAGAGTGGTACCCAGCCCTAGCTTTTGTCTCAGTAATTATTTTTTTGACAAACCGATGCTATTCGTAAGAGATGTGCCAATGGACGATTAGATCTGATCTGTCGACGATACTGCGTGTTGTGGATATGTCATTTAAGGCTGCACATTTAAAATTTGGATTGCGTTCCTAGGATCATACCAATCTCAACGTTTGGGTCGAGTCGAATCTCGAATCGAGTCGGGCAGAGGATTTGGAATTGAATCGAATCTCGAATCGAATCTTACAGCTCTTCAAGTTGGAAATATTGCACCTTCTTCCAACCATAAATATTGTCAATCTTCTCTCAAGTATTTGTATTCTATCGCCACTCGTATGCTTTGGCAAGTCAACCAAAAGTAGATTATTCCTGAACGGAATCAAGATAATTTCGGAAGCGTAATCTCTTTAAACTCATCTTCTGTCATCAGGTCTTCCGTAAAGGAGACCTGATGATAGAAGAAGAGTGCAAGAGGAGACACTCGGGAGGATTTTGAGAACATCTCTGCGATTCGAACATTTCCGAATCAGTGCGACCCAAATCGAATCGAACCGTACCATCAAATGGTTAAAGACATAAAATCAACAAAAATAGAATTGACGTCAGTCTGGGTTTTGGTGTTGGGAGGATTTATCAGCTAACCCTTTGGACACGGTGCGCATAAATTTTTGCGTGAAGAAAAAATGGTAATGGACGAGCAGACGATATAAAGAGCAAAAAATCTGAAACGAGGTTCGGCTATATTATTACTGAACCTCCTAACAAACCAGAATAGTTTCGTCCAGTTCGCCGTTGACAGTATTGGCTGAAATGACACCTTCCAGGATGCCATTGTTGAAAAGGGGAAAAGATTACAGTAGAAGGAGTTGATTGAGCAATGGTTGTGCGTGTGTGGAAGGTATTTCTTTTGACAATCTTGTGCGTTTAAATGGTTAACATAGGAATTTAGTTAATCGCGACGAGACATGTCTTATTGGTATAATGGACACGTCAAAATTCAACCGAATCGGAAATTATCGACTGGATCAGCTTCAGACAGAATCCATCAATATGTTTATTGGCGCATTATTGACTTGCTACCTCCTTGACTGATACTCATATTGCGTTGTGCGTGCCGATCAATTGACTCAATCGAGCGCACCCTTCAATTTCCTGTCCGGAATCTTTCTTGGGGAGACTGAGTTGGATGGTATAACAGCATATACTTAAAGACGCTCTTGGAAGTCATTCTTGTTAAGGTGTTTGGCTTTCCCGACTTTTGAAATCATATTCGTTTTCCGTTTTGTACAAATACCGATGGTTCACGGGCTAAAGGTTTGAGGATGATTTACAAATATCATATTCATTTATTGTTCTCCAGAATTTTTCGTCAGGATATAGCCTTAGATTCTGATGTGGTATTGAGCACCAATAAATAAATGAATTGTACAGACATCGGTGGTTCATGAGCTGAAAATCTGATAGAACTTTTGATGTTCCCTACCACAGTTTTAGAAGCAATGTACCCAGCCTGTACTCAACAGGTTTTAGTGTGATATGTGTGTATGTGGAGGGTTGCAGTGGTGTAGGTGTGTTGAGAACGGCGTTCGCCATCAGCTCCACTCCTAAGAATCGTGGGAAAATATACAACCATGACTTACTTAAAAAGCAAAGCCAGGTTACTGTTTATTTGGTAGGATTTAAGGCCGTTGTGTTTTACAGATTGTTAATGGGTTTAACTTGTGGATTTCTGGAGCTCTCTTCTTCCGTTTGGGAGCGCGGTGGCTCAGTGGTAGACTGTTGGACTTCTATGCCAGAGGTCCCGAGTTCGATCCCCGTCCGGGACGACCCGCGTTGTGTCCTTGGGCAAGGCACTTTATCCCGGTTGCCTACTTGGGGGCACGATGACGCCGTGTACTAAGGCGTACTGCACGTCGATGGTGCACATGTCTTCAACCGCTGTAACCCTGCTTGAGCGGTGCTTGAACAGAGTTGGAATGTTGAGGAGCTGACAGTTGTTCGTCGTTGCTCGGTGGTTCTCTCCGGGTACTCTGGCTTCCTCCACCCGTAAAACTGTCACGGTCACGATTAGCCAATGTGCATAAGTATGTGACCTTAAACCCCAATAAATAAATAAATTCTTCCGTTTTATCTTTGTGGTGTTGTTGTTGGGCTTGTTCTATTTCGGCAAGGCCATTAGTAGATTGAATTTTTATTGACAGGGAAATAACTTTTCGACTGTTCATAAACCTGTAACATGATTTCCGTTAATAATACTCACAACTGTGGTCTTATAATAATGATAACACTTGTTCGCCTCACCCACTTTTACCATATATGGAAAACCTATATATTTGCTTGTATGTGAGGATGTTTAGTATAAATTAAAACACAGTTGTAAATCTATCATATGATTAATTATTGGAAAGAGCTCCCCATAACTTTCGGACAATCAATCCGATGATTGTGTTGATCTGCGCTTGCCAGAACATGCAGAACGACATAATAAAATACGCAATAATAGTGGCGATCGGCAAGAAAAGTGTGTAACTCCCTCCACGTCCACTTTAGCCATATATGGAAGACCTCTTTAATAAAATTTATGACATACCTGAAACTCTATCATCTGATTAATTGTTGGAAAGGGCTTTCTGAGCCCTTTCCAACAATTGATCAGATGGTGGGTTTGATCAGCGCATACCAGAACGTTCCGATAATCGGTTTAACTGATGTCAAAATACTAACTTTTCAAGTCTAAAAATTCTCCCATAATGCAACTCAACTTGTGTTCTCTCAAACAACATTAAATTATTCAAATTTCTAGTTACATTATGGGAACAATTTACAGCTTTGAAGTTTGATATTTCGACATCAGTGTGCAGTAGGTTAATCAACCCATTCTCGTCACACACATTTTCTTGTAAAGATAAGATATTATTAGTGTGACTAAAGGGATTGAAATGATCAAAAACAGCACTTTAGCTCTATTTGCAGACGAAGTTCTGAAGACGAAGTTCAGAACTTGAAAAATTGTCCTCAAATGTGGGTTTCTCAAATCAGTTTGGGGGACAGGGACAAAAAGAAATATATAGGTTCTGGGTAAAATCTGATCATACACATTAGTCATTCAACGGAACATTGCGGAATTCATTCAAACAGTGTTAGGACAGAATCTTAAGACAAATATATAAGTAATTAAATTAATTTAACTCTTTACGACTTTAGTCATTCATGTAATAACATTTATCATATGACTATGACATTTTTACCCTAAATATCACTACTGTTTGACGATGTTTTTCAAACTGTTGTATCACACCGGGTGAGATTTTTCCGGATCAAAAGTCCATATCACACTCTTACGGAAATCAAAAATCCATATCACACTCCCACGGAAATATCCGAGAGTTTCCGTGAATAGTTTTCGTAAATTGGGAAGTCGTTGTTGTTTCGTCTGCTATTTTGTAACCGGCTTTTCACCGCATATTAATTAAAATGGCAATTTTGGGTGAATTTGACATCGAAACAATGTCATATGATAAACATATCATCATAACAGTGTGTTGATCCGTGTCGTCGCAAAACGTCTCGTTGAGGTGGCCAGATTTTCGGATCACGCGAGCTGCCTGCGGCAGCTCGTGTGATCCAAAAATCTGGCCACCTCAACTCGACGTGATTCTACGACACGGATCAACACACTGTTATGATAATATCTATATATATCTGAACTAAACGCAGGTGAGACAAACAGTGCGCGGTACTCTCACCCCACAAAGAAGAAAGTTTCGCTCAGCCAGACATAATGTCGAGAAAGTAGTGGGCGCACCAGAGGAAGGGGACATAGTCACTGCATCCCACATTATCCGAGGCAAATGATGAAGCAGGAAGCGATGAACTGCAATGCATAAAGGATATCGCATAAAAAGATATTGCAAGTCTTGCTCCGCCCATTTGTCAAATGAAAAATTGTAGGCGTGACCAACAGCGCAATTAAACTGTAATTGCTACGGTTGGGCTGTTAGTTGGTATTCATGTGGATTGTTTACACTAGTTGTTCTCTTCAGAATTCGAGACCGCGTGTATTAGCCTGTGTTGAAAATAATAAAACTTCCGTGTGCACAGTAGAATTCGTTGAATAGGTTGACATAATACACACCAAGTCTGTAAAGAGGATCAGCAAAAATGTAACCCTACAACCCTGTAGGGCTGTAGGGTTACATTAATGCTGAACCCCATAAGAACACTGTCAATTTGCTGTTTAATTACAACATTGAGGAGGGAGCGCGGTGGTTCAGTGGTAGACTGTTGGTTTTCTGTGCTAGAGGTCCCGAGTTCGATCCCCATCCGGGACGACTCGCGTTGTGTCCTTGGGCAAGGCACTTTCTCCCGGTTGCCTACATTGGGGCACGATGACGCCGTGTACAAAGGCGTACTGCACGTCGGCGGTACACATGTCTTCAACCGCTGTCACCCTGCTTGAGCGGAGCTTGGACAGAGTTGGAATGTTGAGGAGCTAACAGTTACTCGTCGATGCTCGGTGGTTTTCTCCTGGAACTCCGGCTTCCCCCACCCGTAAAACTGTCACGGCCACGATTAGCCATTGTGCATAAGTATGTGACCTTAAACACCAATAAATAAATAAATAAATAAATAAATAAATAAATACAACCTTTAGGGCGATGCCGTTCAGCGTTGAGAGGGTTGATATATCCAACTGGAAACTTCCAATCAAATTCTTTGTGAAACATCAGCTCACCTTTAATGCATTTCGTAGTTAATGGAAACTTTATTGACAGTATGTTGCTTGTGACAAATAATAAATCAACTTAACCCGCTTAGCATACTGAAGTAGACGCCCTCGTTGAATCAAAATAATTGCTTATGGATTTTTTTAAAGTGGAAGGTTCAATACAATCTTGCGAAACACATAATACCTTTTCAAAACTGTTGTAACTCTGATTTTCAGACATTTGTCGTAAAAGAGACGCTTTAGGATGCTAAACGCCGATAGACAGGCGTATTTATTTATTTATTTATTTATTTATTGGGGTTTAACGACACTTTTGACAGCCAGACTCACCTCGTGTCGTACAGTTTTACGGGTGGAGGAAAATGGAGTACCCGGAGAGAACCACCGAGCAACGGCGGGCAACTGTCAAGCTCTCCAACATACTAACTCCACACAAGCAGGGTTAGCATTGGTTGAAGACAAGGGCACCAGCGAAGTGCAGTACGCGTTAGTATACAACGCCACCGTGCCCCCACGTGGGTAATGGTGGTAAAGTGTCTTGCCCAAAGACACAACGCGTTTGCCGCAGGTGGGATTCAAACCGTGGATCTCTCGGCTTGCAGCCTGCACCTCTACCTACCGAACCACCACAACCTCCGACAGATGTGTCGTTGAAGATGAACGAACGAAGGGGCGAACACAATCGTAGATGGGCGGATGGCCTGTATCCAGTAAATGCATTATCTAACAAAGATGATGCGTCGGTGTGTCGTTGAACGAAAGAAGGGACGAACACAATCGTAGACAGGCGGATAGATCGTGTCCAGTAAATTCATTATCTAACAAAGATGTGCTCGTTCCAATGAGGGGGTCATATGATATGATTTTGTTGAAACGTTTTGAAAAATACATTTTCTCAACTGCTAAATTTGACAATTACGCGGACGGATGCGACCGATTCGTTAGGTATAGGGTGTGGGCGTGGTCAACAGTGCAATTAAACTGTAATTGCTGCAGGTGGGCTGTTAGTTAATTTTCACATGGGTTGTTCACTCCAATTTTTATTTCTCTAGAGTATTCGAGAACGCGTGTATTAGACTATGTTCGAAATAAAAAAAACTCTTAATTAACCCTTTTGTGGGGCGGGGTGGCTCATTCTATTGGAGGTGCAGGCTGCAAGCCTAGAGGTCCTCGTTTCGAATCCCACTTGCGGCAGCCGCGTTGTGTCCTTGGGCAAGACACTTCACCCCCATCGCCCTCGTGGGGGCTCGGCGACTTTGTGTACTAATTCGTATTGCACGTCGATGGTCCACCTGTCTTCAACCAATGCTAACCCTGCTTGTATGGGGTTAGTATGTTGGGGAACTGACAGTTGCTCGCCGTTGCTCGGTGATTTTTACGGGAACTCCGGCTTCTTCCGCCCGTAAGACTGTCGTGGTCATGATTAGTCATTGTGCAGAAATATGTGACCTTAAACACTAATAAATAAATAATAAATAAATAATTAGCCTTTTTACTGCTACGTCCACTTTAGCCATATATGGAAGACCTCTATGTACACCTGTATGCGAGGAAGTTTAATAACATTTATGACATACCTGAAACTCTATCATCTGATTAATTGTTGGAAAGGACTCTCTGAGCCCTTTCCAACAATTGATCAGATGGTAGGTTTGATCAGCACATACCAGAACGTACAGATGATCATCATAAAATAGGCGACAATAGTCGTATTCGGCAGCATAAGTTTCAGTTAAATTGTAACAATTGAAATGAATTTTCTGTAGCTTTAACGGAGTTTGAATAAACAACAATACAACTTAAATAAATACAGCTTAACGTGACCATCTAAAATTCACACTCCAATAAAGCGACAGGTAATTTATCTCAAAATTCTTATTTCCATTCCCCTATGGCATATTTGTACACAAGTCTAGCAGCCATCTGGAACTCTCCACATCCCCAGCCTACCAATCCTTCCCTGTCGAGTATTGCTTCTAATCCATATATTTTTCACAGACAGTTCGGTGTCTTCAGTAAAGAAAGTTTTGATTACCATCGCTAACACGAACCAATATGATGTTTTTCATCCTTTCTGAGATGATGTCGTATTCATTGATTAACAAGGAATAACGAGATTTTGTGTCTATTACGATTTATCAATCTGCTGGGATAAACATCAATTATGGAAACCTAAAAGAGATTTTCGGATGTTCTGGAATTTCAATCCAACTGCTGCTTATAGCATGATTGATGGATCTTGAAGACATTTTTATTTGCTCAGTCTCTGCAACTCAAAGAAACAATACTTGAAAGAATAGGACTCGACAGTGTAGTTTGTTTAACCCATTCACTACCTATATTACAGAATGTTTTCCCCTCAGTTCTTTAGCTTGTATCGGAATAGTCCATTATTCTATTATGTATGAGGTGTAGTGCCAGAGCCGCCAGACTCGTGCACAAAACCTGACCCAACAAGTCCATAGGAGAACAGTTTCCGAGAGATATGTACATACCGGATTCACTACACATAAAGTTTTTTTAGGTGCGAATTGTATCTTTCAGAAATAAAATAGGAACAAATTTGTTTTAAGAATTGAGCTTTATCGAATTGTATCATCCACTCGTGCAAAGGGAAATAACTATTACTGGCCCGCAGGAATTTTCAAAGAGCAGCTTGGGGTAGGGGAGCAGTATCAGCGGAGATGGGTATGAACGACTGTTTTGAGAGACCTAGTCCGGTGTCATACGTCTTCCAGCCCTGTTTCTGACGATTCTCAGAATAGAATCAAGGAGCGACTCCCCCTTTCAATAGACTCGTGCTATCCAGGCGTTAGGGAAACCATTTTGTTGGAGAGGCATATAAAAAGGAGCTGGAGTTTCATCAAATACAATAGCAATAAAAAACCCATTCGCAACCTACACCCGCTGCTCAGAAATGTAGCGAGAAATCACGGGACCGGGACTACTTAAGGAAGGGTACGGCAAAAGCATAGAATATATCTTTATAAACAGATGTTCGTTTTTTTTGCCAATGTTTTAAGGGGTCGTCCAACCTAACTTTGGTCAATTTGTTGTCATTTTTCCCAATGACCCCCCAGAAACAGATAAGAGAAGTAAGGAAAGGCAAATTATATATCGAAATAATGACTAAATTGCATAGAAAAATTATATATAATTTTTTCAGGAAAAAAAGTGAATTTTATGATTTTAAAGTAGATTAATTTGCCAACGGCATAAGTAACGAACCCGTAAAATCACAAAATGATCGGTGATTCGATTCGAGCCCTGTCCTCAATATAGAGATAACATACTACAGGTTCAGAGAAAGCATTTTTATGACACACACTCTGGTGTGTTGTGATGTTGTAATGCAATACCACCAACACAAAATTTGGATGTTCCCATGTGGTCATGTTTCAATGATGTTTATTCCGGTCATGTGATTATAATGTGGTTCTTGCAGGAATATGCATTTTCGGCGATCGAAAGACTGCAAGGGCGTGATCACGCCTTTTATTTGTTCGAGACAATGTATGAGCGGATTTGCAAACAAGTTACAGCAAATACTCGAGCTGTTAATGTCATAACTGCAAAAAATGCTTTGAAATTCCCTCCACCGCCATCCAGTATTTACAGGCTGTCTAAACATTTTTGTTAACGAAAATCTGAATCATTGAGCACTAAAAAGATAACATGAACCACTTGTAAAAAAATAACCGAGTCTATAAAATCGGGACGAAACACATAAAATAAAGTAATATTCATAAAAAGTAAGCTGAATGCTTCAGAAATCACTTTTATCTCGAAATATATTCCAAGTGAGCTGGAACTATATTGAGCGTGTTGATTTCCCCCGATGCTTTGAAGTTATTTACTTCCAAGTAACCATGGATCTCTGCCGCGACTGTGTTGATGTCCGCAAAGGACCGATGGAAGATGAGTTGAAAATGATGCATTCGCGCTTTTAAATAATGTGCGATTGGACGATTATGTGAATTTAGTTTTTTCTTGCAAACAATCATACCAACATGAGCGTCGACAGTGTCTTTTGTCGTCGTTTTAAACTGACAAATCTTCTTTTTCCGTAAACTGTCTCACAATTTGCATATCATAATAAACATAGCAGCGGTCAGCGTGACCGTGGTGGTTAAAACCCAAACGAAGTATCGAATACACAGTCAAAACTACCCGTATTTGAAATTTAAACAAATGTAATACCCGAAATATTCGCAATTTCTTCAGTATCCGTGCCGAGTTGCTTTTTAACCTGACACACCAGACCACACGCGTTCATTTTCGTTTGTCAGATCATAGTGTCTGCAGATGTTTGTGGTGATAGTACGAGAGGGCGACAAAAGCCAAATATTTTCCCATCATCTATAAATTAATTTAAATTGATAATTCTGTTTATTTTACTGAAATTATGAATTGATAAGGTTGGTATGTTGTGATTATTATGCCTCCGATTTGAAAAGTCGAAGGTGTATCTAGTGCCGTGGAGGCCCGTCAGTACCAACATTTTCCATTGTATCTCAACCACTGCTACACCCATTTGAAAGATATTTGGTGTTGTGATCGAGCATCACGAGGAAACGATAGCTGCATAGCGTGCTTTTCTTCCACACATTTTTTCCAGAGTTATGGTCCTTTTTCACTCTTTTGGCTTAGAAAATTTCATAACTAGTTGATTTGTTACAGTTTGTTGGAAAGTGCCTGCTGGCACCCTGCAATTAATTGCAACAAAATAATTCTAGTGAATATTTTGTTCCTATTACTGCTGCGAAAGAGTCTGCACTTGGGGATGCGACGTGCATCCCATAAGTGGATAGATGTCGGTGTTTTGTTTCTCGTACACGAACTGCCCGTAGAGGACTGGTGGCTGCTCTTCTTCCTACTTCTTGTGTTTCCTCCGTTTCTTGTTTGGAGGGGGAGGTGGCGATTCCTTGACTATTGGCGATGGAGGTTGTGGTATCGCCCTGTTTTGTGCTAGTGATGTTGCTAAAGTGACATTGGAATGTAGTTTAGCCGTTGTCTTTCTAAGTTCTGCCAGCTGGTTTTCCATGATCTGCAGGTCGTTCTAGCGCTCGATTTCAAACTCGCTTCGAAGAGTGGCTTCTTCCATGAGCTCTTTTGTTTGTTGTGGCTCTTCTTCAGTGCCAATGATCTGTTTTTTCAGTTCGTGGGCAAACTTACTTATTTCTTCGTCATCTCCCTGTTTAACCTGGGGGTTCAGGCTGGAGATGGTACTGGAGAGAGAGATGTCTGTTGTGTGGGTATGTCTGTTGGAGGTTTCTCCTGCCGGCTAGAGGCGTGGACTTCCATCTCCTCTTCCTTCTCTTTGTGGGATTCTTCTGCCTTCTTTTTTTCCAATCCTCTGAGCGCTTAGCATCCCGGCGCTTTGAGGACGGGCTTTTCTTCTGTTTCTTGCACTTGGTTTTCTCAGCGTTCTCCGGGTGTGGACCAGAGCCCGACTGGGCAAAGGTGCTACCACTCCCAGAGAGACCGATGATCTGGCTACTGGCTTCTTTTGTCTCCTTGCTGGAGCCATTCCAGGTGGTTTTGGGAAGTCCAGTATCACCTGGCAGGTATCACCAGAAACATGGATGGTCCAGTTTCTGGTGTTACCCACATTCAGACATATTAACATGTCAGATAGCTTCTGTGGTAGATTCAATTGTTGTGGTTAGTGGTGCTCACGGAGATCCAGTTGAGCGTCCGAACAGATCCAAGCCGAATAATGAATTAAGTTCCTATTACTTAATCAAGCAACAAGCTAATGAATATTCTGTAAAGCCACCAATGTGGTGTTTGGCACTTTTAACGGAGCTATTATGGAGGCGTCAGGAGCTCAACATGTTGATTACGACAGGGTTTTTCTATTCACCCATTAATCGGTAAATTAAGTGTTATATTTGGAAGTAAGAAGCATGAAAGATTCAGAACTTAAAGTCTAAAAAGAATATTTTGCAATGTAATATGATTTTTGCAGATACACTTTTCTGGAGGGCTACCTGTTTCGCCAGGATTTTTCAAAAAGGGTTACATTTTGACGAAAAATGCATATGCCATGAGTTCCGAAGGTACAGGCATACAAGAAATGGGGGCATACCCCCTTCCCGGGGAATTTTTTTATCAAATGGAGCTCTCTCGTGGCTTTTGGGGGATTTCTTGGCATACTGCGTTCTTGAAAAAATATGTGAACACCTATGAATGGGAGACCTACTGGATGTGCATTTCTGATCTCAATATGCTAGTAAGCCTCTTTTGGAAAAGTACAGACAATTATTGTTATATAGGGTTAATTTGATGTGTTTTGAATGACAATGTACTTTTATGTACATTAGGTGGTTTATTGCAGTAAAGAGTTACAGGACATGTCAAAATAAGTTGTAGGATAACCACTATAAACTATGTATCTTTCTCTTCCTACACTGATAAGACCTAAAGCTGACGTCATTTTCTGGAAAGCTCTGACTGAGAGCTTTCCAAAATATGATGTCATATTCTGATCTTATTAGTACAGGAGCAGCGGTATACTTAGTTTATTGCGGTTATGCTTCAACTTATTTTGACTTGTACTGTACAGTTACTCTTATTTATTCTCCAACAAACAGCATGAGTATATTGGTGTCCAAGAGAAAAGAACCCATGTTACTTATTGATAAACCAGACAAATTTAACAATTTAATCACTATCAAATTGATGCATGGGATAAAAGAGGTTACAGTGCATGGGGCCTGTAAATATATTTGTTCAACTACAATGTAGGACTTTGCAGTGCATTGTGCATAGGAGAATATCATAGCTTCTTTCCAAACCACCACAGTGACACATACATCTTTATATGGGGAGACACTTTTTTGGCCTTCCGTACTTCTAGTGGACTCCTTCAAGTTGACCTTTGTTGAACCTCCCCAAAGCAAACATAAGCAGAAGAAATGCCTTCAATCAGTGAGCACTCCACTTATAACATTTGGTCTCACTCTTTATAACTTTTAAGAGTTAGGAAAAGATTTCTTCGAGTATGTACTTCAGTGTTTTTAGAATACAGCTGTTATTTTATTTTAAGGTATTTTATTGTAAAAATTTTGTTCTCTTACTTATGCCATAGCAGCCTTCCAGGCGGTGCTATTTTACACATGGCATCAGTTCCATGGCCAATTCCAGTTTCCACATGTTCTATGTTTCATTCCAAGCATTTTGGAAAACTGTTCAAAAAAGGTAGGGAATATCCAAACTGATGTTGATATTTTCGGAAAATGGTATTGGATACCCGTGATTGGACACATCAATATGCTACCAAGTTTAGTATGGATCATGAATGTCACCGGTGTACGAAAACTTCAGGCAGGTTTTTCGCACGAGCGGCGCGTTAATGCCCGTGGGGTTCGTTTTGAAATTTTCATTTGTACTGGACGGGCTTTTTCGGAGGTCTCGTCGTTCTTTTCTTTATATAAACTCGTTCATCAATAGTTTCTGGTCGAAACATAACTTTTGAGGTATGCGAAGACTGACACGTGACGAACGTTTACGTTCCGTTGGCATGTTGGAAGCTGGCAACACAGAGACTGCAGTGGCTTAAATTCTCAACGTTACTCAATCGGTGATTAGCAAGTTGTGGTCACGCTACCGTCAGACAGGCATTGTTGATGACAGACGTCGGCCAGGTCGTCCAAGGGTGACAACTGCTAACCAGAATCGATTCTTCCGAACCACAGTATTACGTCACCACCATCAAAGTGCCTCAGAAATTGGACAGCAGCTGCACCGAGTGACAGATGACGTGCGAGTCAGTGGTCAGACTATCCGTAATCGCCTACACGGCTGGAATTTGCACGCTCGACGACCTCGAATAATTCCACGTTTGACTGAACGTCACATCGCAGCAAGGCGTAACTGGTGTGGAGCCCGACAGCGCTGGGACAATCGTCTCTGGAGCAACGTCAAGTTTTCCGATGAATCGAGGTTCACTCTCGACTTTCACGACAGGCGAAACTAAGTGTGGCGGCGGCGGAACGAACGATACCATGACGTAACCGTTAGGCAGCACGATCGTTTTGGTGGTGGATCGGGTATGGTGTGTGTGTGGGGGGGGGGGGGGGGGCATTACCATGGCAAGATGAATAGCATTACATGTCATCCAAGGGCGTGTCACAGGGCAGTACTACCGTGGCAACATGTTAGCAGCTCATGTGGTGCCATTTGCGCGACGTCAAGCCCGTCGATTCATTTTCCAAGATGACAGTGCAAGAGCACACAGGGCCCATGTTGCTACTGAGTTCCTCCAGGAGCAAAACATCACTACACTGCCTTGGTCAGCACTAAGTCCAGACCTTTCACCAATCGAGCACGTCTGGGATATGCTTGGCAGGCGCCTACGCCAACAGCCCCCTACCAATGTCCAGGACCTCGCCGCTGCACTGCAGGAAGAATGGAATAACATCAGTCAAGCTGATATTGGACGTTTGGTGAGAAGTATGCCACGACGGATCCGCGCTTGTCTCACGAACCGAGGAGGATTTACAAGGTATTGAGGTCTTGGCCTGAATGTGGTACATTCTCTGACTGACCGTCCATGTCTTCTACAGCTCAGTGCGTGGAATGTGTGCTTGTCAGACACCCAACTATCGCTAAAATCATTCACCAGATGTCACAGTGCAATGCCCCAAAATGTCTTTTTGATGAAAATATAAATATATTTCTTTATATATCTCACTTTTATCAAATATCTCCTACTTTTTTTTTAATAGTATATATAATTTATTGGGGTTATTCATTTTGGGCCTTTTTTAGACATTGAAGAAGATTACCTGAAATTTGACCAAAGTTAGGTTGGTCGTCCCCTTAAGATGCTATATGAGTAATAGAATTTTGTTCATTTTGAAATTCAAACCTCTTATATTTCTTAAATGCAACTTAAATATACACAAATTATACATTAAAATGAAGGTTGAGATGTATAGAACATGAAACATGTATGTAATCAACTCATAGAGTTGACAGCAGGCACCACTGGTTCCTGGACGTCTCCTACCGTAGTCGTACCAGAACTGATAATAAAATAATATTTCACGAGAACACCTTGTGGCCAAATGTGCTTCACCTATCCAAGAACAAAGCTAGGGCATCACATTTTTTCAAAACACATGACACCTTTTGAAATTTCTTAGAATTACGATTTTGTTTTTCGGTGGAAATTCGCGATATTGAGTGATTTGCGCATGTCCGTCGAACATGGAATCTATCTTCAATAAAAAATGCAGACAAAGTTGTCCTTCTCCCAAATGCAGTCCCATCGCTGCATTCTAAAAGTGTTTTGAATGCCTAGCTTTATTCTTGGATATGTGAAGCACATTTGACCACAAGTTGTTCTCGTGAAATATTATTGTATTATCAGTTCTGGAACGAATACTGTAGTAGACTTCCAGGAACCATTGGTACCTGCTGTCAACTCTATGGGTTGATTTCATATATTTTGCGTGTTCTATACTTCACAAGCTTCATTTTGATATATAGTTTGTGTATATTTAATTTGAATTTAAGGAATATCAGAGGTGGGAATTTCAAAATAAGCAAAATTCCATTACTTATTTAGCACATTGGTTGCGTCATTTTCAATTGCAAGACATTTCGTGTCAGCGTGAAGAACATTCATATCACTGACACGTACCGATGCGTATGACTGCAGTTGACATGTTGGAGACTTGGAGTTCATACTACGGGAAAAGAAGATTTTTATTAAACCACCGAGGAGGGGTTTTCCACCCAACAATTATTTACAAGTTTGAGATTAGTGTGAAATGCACCCCGCAACCAATGGCGTAGAAATCGCGTCAGTGGGTTGGTACCCCCCCCCCCCCCTCCAACAAAACGTAAAATTCCCAAACCCTCTTGTGACTCGCAGTCTCCATCCCATCTCCCTGGCGCTTGGATGCCCTAACCCAGCACCCTTCGATCCTTGCCCTACAAAATTGAGACTGTCAGTGCCACACCCATCCCTTACTGCCTCTTGGGATTTTTGTCAGTGTTATTTGCGCAGTTATCCCCAACACGAGTTATTATCTGGGTGGAATTTACACTGGGTGGGTGTTTCCAAATCCGCCCAATATCCATGTATTCTTCTAATGCCATAAACTTGTAAATAATTGTTGGGTGGAAAACCCCTTCCTCACTGGTTTAGTAATAATTTTCTTTTCGCGTAATATGAAATTCAAGTCTCCAACGTGTCAACTGCAGTCACATGCATCGGCACGGGTCAGTAATATAATTGATCTTCACGCTGGCACGACTATTGTCTGGGTGGGACTGAATAGGGACGGAATGTCTTGCAATTGAAAATGACGCGATGAGCAACATCCTTGTTTTGGTCGGCCATTGTTGATTTTGTAGGCTGCGTTTTAACTTCCAAGTAAAGTTAGGACTAAATTTTCGCATTTAACAATATTATGGCAATTGAATATCCCAAAACTCATTCCGCTGCGTGTTCTGTCGTTTGAACAAATACCACAAACTGATATCCATACAATGAGGGAGTCCAAAACCTAGGCTATAAATTTAATCCTTTATTCATTGATTCTCCAAGTGATAACTAGTAGGGTGGTGAGTCAGTGACTGGGCTCAAAGCTTTATTCAGTGGTAAATGACAACCCGCGTAACACAGTGCGAAAAGGCAGGGAATTGCTCGTTCTGAGGCGATGAAATAGCAGGCACACATCAAAAGAGGACCCCCCCCCCCCCCCCAAAAAAAAAAAAAAAACAACAGAAAAACAAAAAAGAACCCAGTCGTCAGTTTTTTGTCGAAGTCCGAGTTTACTCTTGAACCCCATTGAAAATGTGATAGGGGAGGCGGGGGAGGCGGGGGAGGGGGGGGGGGGGGCTGGGTAGGGTGACGCATTGGCCTAACGTGAGCTAACCCTGTGTCTTCGAAAACAGGTGGCAGACCCGTACACCCCCGTCTTCCCAAAATACCAAACGTGCATTGGATTTTAAGAAAAAAAAAATCGTTTTGTTATGTTTTGTAAGACGTAAACCGAACAGTCGCAGTCAAAATAAAGCAACGAGTGAATGGTTTTCTCACACGAAGGATAAACTAAACGCGTGTACACATGTATGTTGTTACATGTACGATAATAACATGTTTGCTACAACCGAAACAATCAGCTCTTTCTTTGAGTGACATCTTTATTGGCATGAATTAAATTTAATCCCAATCACCCGACGTCACGGCGGATCACTCGTACGGAAGCATTTTCCATTCATTAAAACTTGACCATTTTCCCGAAAAGCGCTAATCCTCAACACTTGCGTTTGCAATGAAAGATTATTAGTGTGATCTGTCCGCCGCGGATTTTTATCCTTTCCACCCGTTGTCAGAGAAATCGGATATAAAAAGATATTTTCCGATTACTATGGTCGCTGCCGCAGCGATGGACGTTTTGTCGTAAAACACCTCCACGTACGGTAGGCCTATACCCAAAACAACGAAATGTTTAGCACAAAACCACTGAGAACCCTCCATACAGGCCACAGAGAATCTTCTGAACCACTTTCTGTTGTGTACCATACCCACTGACGTCTAAATTATGCATATTTTAAAACGGTTTACGGTGCCCAACTTAAATTGTTTTCATTCTCAATATATTTCGCTTCCAATCTATCACCTCAGATTTCTGAAATCATGCCTACAAATTGTTTAAAAATCCACCTGATTGTCCATAAGATTGAAATTCCACCAGACCCCTCTAGGTTTGTGCAGCCTATTTTCCTGCTTAAAACATAAGTTACGTCTCCCCCAGATGAACTGAGCCTCAGTCGATAACCCTGCTACTTGATCAATGCAAAGGGATTGATAAATACCCCCTCCATCGTACTCGGGTGACTAGAAATCTGCTCTGCGATCGTATCTGCTGGGTGGTAAGACGCGATTTCAACATAGAAACTTACGAACATCAACATAGAATCCTTTGATTGCTCATACAATCCGAGAACCGATTGGGCAGTGTGAATATTATCACCGTAATATTTTACGATAGAAAAACCGGCAGCTTATTGCAA
The DNA here is from genome assembly GCA_031216915.1 of Pictodentalium vernedei. NCBI lineage: Eukaryota > Metazoa > Mollusca > Scaphopoda > Dentaliida > Dentaliidae > Pictodentalium > Pictodentalium vernedei. The sequence goes on along the minus strand of CM062292.1, from coordinate 293,582,149 downwards.
GTACCTTTACCGCATTGTTAACTGTATTTGTTTACAGTGTTGATTCTTAGAAAAGTCCTTTCAGTTTAGTGTTCAGAGGTAAATCCGGGGAGGATCTGGGGGATGTTACATCACCAAAAATTCATTTCCTCATCAGGCAGTATAGTGCGAAGTACAATTATCCGCCAATGGGTATAATCAAAGACCTCCGCTTTGGCATAAATCTGTTACATGTTGTTGCTAGTTTGGAGATATGTGGGTTGGACCAGCCCTAGAAATTAGTCTCGGCAATCGACAACGCTGTCGTAAAAGTCGTAGCAGAACACAACGACTTTTACCACGGTATTGCCGATTGTCGTGGTTAATTATGTTTAACGTGGATTTCTTGCCTGAATTGCTCACCGGGAAGCATAGTTACAGTACTGCCGCCGTGGACTGGTCACTTTCCACGGGGTGGGCAGTATTTCCACGGGCGCAATAATATTAGATTGCAAACACTAATTATTGGAATAATCATCAAAAAATTTACAACCCGGTAAAACCCGTTGTTTCATTAATTAAAATTTTGCTGATGGTGGTTTTTATTACCTGGTAAACGCATGCGTGGACATCAATGCCCACGCGTGGATTACGTTCAGTCCGCGGCGAATGTACTGTATGTGTACAAAAGAACCGTCAGACAGATGCGTGGCAGGGTCGGGAAGAAGTGGCCCATAAAATCGGAAGATAGTTTCGGGCCTAGATATTGTGCTATAAATTCGTCAAATACATTGCGATGTTCTGTTCTGACAACTTTCCCAAAGTTTACTTGCAAGAGGTGTATTGTGCATGGGTATATCGGCTAGAACTGGAACGGGGAACCTCCCCCTCCCCACCCCGCGCCTTACCCATAAGAAAAACATCAGTAAATATTGATTTCTATTTCCACTGTTTCAAAGATAGAAGTCGACGTGTGTTGAAAAATGTAAATGTTCTAACACTATGCGAATGAGCCTGCGATTTAACTACAAACAGTGAGCGCAGTGGATCAGTGGTACGGCATTGAACTTCAAAGTCCACGAGTCGATCCCCGCCAGGGTAACTGCGTTGTGTCCTTGGGCAAGCCACATCATCCCGATTGTCCACATGGGGCACGGTGACGCTGTGTTCTTAGGCATACTGCACGTCGATGGTGCACTTGTCTTCAACAATGCTAACCCTGCTTGTGCGGAGTAAGTACGTTGGGGAGTCTGACAGCTGCCCACCGTTGCTCGGTGGTTCTCTCCGGGTACTCCGGCTCCCTCCACCCTTAAAACTGTCCGATACGAGGTGACCCTGGCTGTCGAAAGTTTGTTTGTTTGTTAATTTTTGGCATCTTATGAGGTAAATCCATTTAAAAACGTAATAAGTAATTGCCACTTATTTCACTCTTCGCGAGGCGACGTGCGATAAATTTAGACAAGTTTGCATTCAGGTCGCCGTCACCAAAGGTCAGCGGGGATGTAGTTCTACTGTAGGTGTAAATTTGTACTATTGAAATCCCATTGCTGGCGTGTTCACCACGGTTAGTGTATAAAGCTAAAATTTATGTCATAGGCTTTTCATATATAGTAGAATAGGTAATCATGGTATAAATACCTCTTTACATAAAGCAAAGAATACTGCTACTGGACCTTATGAAACCCATCACCAAATTTTAAAACATCTACCATATCATCGCTTGAACTTTTATTTTCAATTTTCATAAAATATGGTAACTGGCCAGTCTTCACCTTTCTGGCGTAAAACGACAATAATTCCTATTCCAAAGCCTGATAAAGATCACAGCAACCCAAGTAATTACAGGCCCATCGCCTTAACAAGTTGTCTGTGTAAAACCATGGAAAGGATGATCAATGATCGACTTGTCTGGTTTCTGGAGTCGAACAATCTACTGACGAATGTTCAGTGTGGTTTCAGAAGCCAGAGAAGTACTGTGGATCATTTGGTTAGATTTGAAACGTTTATAAGAAATGCCTTCGCCAGAAAAGAACATGTGGTCACCATCTTCTTTGATATGGAGAAGGCATGGAAAGTTGTGGCCGAGTGATTAAGTGCGCTGATCTCTCATGTCAGAGGTCCCGGGATAGATCCCCGGTCGGGGAAATTTCTCGAGGTGTCCGAACACTCTCTGTCAGCATAAATTGTGGGGTTGATGCTGTCACAGCGTACAGTCCTATCGGGCGGGGACGTAATATGGCTGTCCTCTATGCGGAGAGAGATACACTCCGTGCAGGCGAATGATCCCTTCGTAGTATTCGAGAAGAGCGAGGCCACGAAGTTGCCGCTACGAAGGTCATCCCACACACCTGCGCCATTGGACCAAGGAGAGGCGTTAATATAAGTTGCATAACTTGTTCCCCAACCGTGGTAAATGAAATAAGATTAAATTAAATACATGATACAACGTGGATGTATGAGCTTCTAAAAGATCTTTTTAACATGGGGTTGAGAGGGCGTATGCCCCTTTTATAGAATATTTTTTTAAAGGACCGCCAATTTCAGGTTCGTGTTGGGTCTACGTTATCTGGTCTACACGAACAGGAGTTGGGGGTTTCTCAGGGTAGTATTTTATCCGTTACCCTCTTCTCAGTCAAGATCAATGGTATCATCGACGCAATTGAGAATATGATAGATTCTTCATTGTATGTTGATGATTTTTATACGCCCGTTTGAAAAACGGGACGCATTATAGTATGGCGTTGTCCGTCTGTCCGTCTGTCTGTCCGTCCGTCCGTCCGTTTGGTTTCCGAACAATAACTTTAGTATTTGTTTTCCGATCGGCTCCAAACTTGGTATGTGGTTTAATCACAACAAAATACAGGTCAAGTTCGAATATGGGGTCGGTCTGAACAATTTTTGCCTGAATTATGGCCCCTGTTGGACATTATATGATGTATAAGGTAAATTAATTCTTGAAACCTCTCGCACTGATACATAATAGTGAAACCACTTTGGCTTCCTTGAAATCAGTGATTTTGTCATTTCACAAAATCACTGATTTCAAAAGTCTGACTGTAACACATATATATATATATGCCAGTATAAATTTCTCGCACTCTAAAAAAATTGCAAATGTGTTAAAATGGTACAATTTGAACAGTTCACGGGCGTATGATGCAATGCCCAGCGGTGCTCTTGTTTAATCTGCTATAGCAGTAAAAATATGAATACTGTCGAGCGCAAACTTCAGCTGTTCTTAAACAATATTCAGAGTTGGGCTACAGAAAACGGTTTCAAGTTTCATGTGTTCATTTCTGTAAGTTCCGGAAGCACCACCTTGATCCGGAGTTCAAAATGGATGGGAGTACCACTAAAGTTGTAAAAGAAGTAAAATTCTTAGGTTTATTGTTTTACAATAGATCACTTGTTAGATCAAAATTGGATTATGGTTGTGTGGTTTACGGTTCTGCAAGTAAGTTGTATCTTAAACCACTCGATGCAATTCATAATAGTGGTATTAGAATTGGTCTGCGTAGTTTTCGAACACCGCCAATAGATTCAATGCTTGTAGAAACAGAGGAGCCTTCTCTTGAGAAGCGCAGAATTAAACTGTCACTCCAGTATGTTTCCAAACTATTTGTAAATACAACAAACCCTGCTAAAAACGTGTTTTTGACCCTCAAAATGTTGATTTTTTTTTACCGTCACCAGAAACATACTCTTCCATTGGGAATTAGAATGAAACTCCATATGGAGTCCATCGCGCTTGAAGCTGCTTCTGTAAAAGAGAACCGTGAGCCACACATTCCTCCTATGCATCAAAGAAAACCAACTCTCACTTTGGACCTAGCTTCCTCCAAAGGCCTGAGACAAACTCTTTGCAATACAAACAGAAATATGGAGAAATAAAATCTAAATATAGTGCTTATAAAAGGATCTATACAGATGGATCTAAAGAAGGTGGCAACTTTCACAGCTGAAGTTAAAGCTTTACAGCTTGCGCTTGAACACACCGAGAATGTACAGGAAAGGAAGACGATTATTTTTTCCGACTATCTTTTCTCTTTGCTAGCTTTACTCAACCCAAATTTGAAGAACCCTCTCATTTTGGAACTTCGTGAAAAGTTGACTACTCTCATGATTGACCGATATTATATCGTGTTTTGTTGGTTACCTGGACATGTTGGTATCTTCGGTAACACCAGGGTAGCCAGTGCAGCAAAACAGTCCTTACCCAAGCCCCTCACTGATTTTAAAATTCCTTTCAGTGATTTTAAACCACATATCAATAAATTCATCAAATCTTTGTGGCAGGGGAATGGGATAGAGCGACAAATAACAAGCCCCGTCGCTTCCGACCTGCTATTACTGATTTGTAACCCTTGTAGGAACGATCAAGTTATTTTGACACGATGTCATATCGGTCTTGCAAGACAAACGCATTCCTTTTTGTTAGAGGGTAATATGCGACCAGAAGTGTTCCTTGTCAGCAGGGGTTGGCAGTGGAAAACATTCTTTCTCTCTATACAGATTTTAATCTTGTCAGATGGCAGTAGTTGAATGTAGCGTCTCTTCGAGACCTATTTTACAATACAAATTGGCATAACATTCTGCCGTTCCTCAAGGAAATCAACCTTTTCAATAAATTTTAAATTGTTTTTATTCTTTTAAACTCTCATCTATTCGACAGGTTGACTTTCATGGCATTCTTTAAACAACTGGTCTCGTTTTCTCATTACTGTGTTCGCACCTTATTTTTATTCTCTCATATTTCATCGACTCGTTTTTATTTACTTCATGGAAGATAATCACCTTTTTTAAAAATGCATACTTTTCATCGCCACGATATAGCCTTAGCTACTGATGTGGCGCAAAGCACCAATAAATAGATAAATAAATAAGTTGTAAAGAGCAACCATAGATAAGGATTTAGCGTCGTGGACTTCAGATTATAGGTCGAAGGTTCGATCCAGTATCGCGTCATCTGCATTGTGTTCAAGACACTAAATCCCAGATGCTCAAGTGGGAGCACGGTGACGGAGTGTGTTGAGGCGCTCTACACCTCGATGGTACATATGCCTCCCGCTGACGTTAACTTTGCTTGTTCCGGTTAGTAAATTGTAGAGGACGATAGTCACTCCCCGCTGTGCGGTGGTTTTCTCTGGGTTCCTCATCTTCTTCCATCCGTAAAAGTGTCCAACACGATATATCTCTGGCTGTTGATTGAAAGATTTTAAGATTCTCTCTGCTCAGTATTGTCCAGGCCTTCGGTGCCAGATAACCTGTTAGGCTGCATCCAAAAACGTGACAATTAAAAATTCGTGGCTGGTTTGGCCTTTTCGATGACAAACCGGGGAAGAAAAAATAAAATACGAGGCCTTGGGAGTTGATTTCTATGACACCCGAGAGGTGACATGGTCATTTTTTTTTTGTAATTCGTGCACACAGATTACACACAAATTTGACCATGTCACCTCTCGGGCTCCATAGATTTCTGTATGCTCTCTACGCTAATAAAATATATATAGCAATAAAACGACGTGGTAGCAACATTTTATTTCCTACTTCAGAGAAAGGCTATAAAACCAGAAATAAGAGACGTTAGGAAAGCGAAATCAAACGTTACTTTGATGGTAGGAATTCTTTTATGGGCATTTTATTGGCAGTTGATGAACTGACAATAAATTATTTAAAAACAGCATCGCACACACCGGTTTACTTTGTCAAAGAAAAGGCAATCGCTTTTTTATGAGTGTGCACTTTCCCTTTGTAAATAGGTTTAGCAAGAGCATGCTTGGAAACAAAATAATATAGTTCTTCTTACACCTAGAAATGATACCGTAGAATGTCATTGGGGAGGCTTCTAACTCCTATCGGGGAGGTTATTCCCCTTCCATACCGCTGTCTTTGAAAATAATAATTATAATTTTTTGGGGAGTGGGAGATTATTTATGAGCAGTGTTCATAGTATTCGTGACTCAGTGAGCGATAAAAGGTGCCATGAGGACGACATTTGCAGTAAAGTTGGGGCGAGGTGTGTCGTAGGTCACGTGTCTCCCATTTGATTTTAATATCTAACTATCTTTAGGGGCATTGGTTGATGTTGGTCATCCAATACGCCTCTACCTCTTGCAGCAAATAATTTACCCTTCCGGGTTCATGTAAATAAATATGTGAAACTGAAAACCACCACAACTCATTTTTCCGCTCATTTCAAGCCTTCAATGCGGGAGCATGTCATCTGAAATCGTCCTTTGAGTGCAACAAGGCGCCAAATCTGAATGCCAAATTAGTGTAGATGGCGCCTTGTTGCACTCTGGGGACGAAATACTCTTGCATATTCGCGCCTTTGGCGAAAGCTCCGTGCCCTGAACAGCAAAATATACATCGCCATGGACAACATTTAACTGAGTTTTTTCGTCCGGCAATTGCCATTTTCGGGACCGTGAATTAGCATTAGGGGGTGAGAAACATTTATATTTCTGAATTTTAAATACAATTTTAAAAAGTCGCGTTTTGTAAATACACGGTATTGTTGTAAAGCAGTCGGTAGACAATGACAAAAGAGGGTTCGCACAATTTTGTCTGCGTTGTCCACAATTCTTCAAAAACGGATAAGACTTTTGCAATCAAACCGTTAGTGAAGTAGTAATCTGTCGGTTTACATGTGTTTGTACTTTAGAATAGCAGACACCTTTCCTTTTAAAAGAATTTGAGTTTCATTTTTTGGAAATGGGTTGCTGTTCACGGTTTTGGAATGTCACCTTCACAGGAATCTCTCTAATTTACACTCAGGTTCCGCTTTAACCATTTAACACTGCTGGTGTATTCCATATCAGTTGAATGGCAGAAATCGGAAGAGTCCCTATTCATTATTTTGGGACAGACCAATTAATATTTTCAACGTGCAGCTCGAAGGCCTACCCCACACATTCAATTAGCAGCCATCATACCAAATGAAATTATGACGTATCATGTTCATGGGCCGAAAAAGTGGATTCTTTTGTTGAAAGGGTTAATAAATATCGGATTTAACTCAAACCTGTGTAGTATGTTCTTGAATTTATCTTAAAATCAAGTTATGGCTGCTTTAACATGATAGCCATAACTTGATTGGATGAAAAATTCAATTGACTCCGAAATCATTAAAAAAGATGATTACCCCTATACTAACCCTTTACCCAAAGCAGACGATATCAAAATTTATTATTTTAAATACCATTTTTTCAAATGTTTCACAAAATTTCAATAAAAACGTATAATGTGACCCCTCGTTGGAACGAGCTCGAGGAGCTCGTTCCAACGAGGGGTCACATGATATGGTTTTGTTGAAATTGTTTGAAAAATAATATTTTTTCACCAACTGAATTTTCATATTACGCGGGCGAATGCGATCGATTCGTTGGGTAAATGGTTAAAGGAAATCTGTTCGTAACAAAAGCCAGGAAGGTACATCACTCAGGTAACAGAACATTTTTCTTTGTCCTAGACAGAGTTGATCATTTATGATTCATCTTAGATTCGGGAACCTTATCCCTTGTCTAATGGACAATGGAGTTTAATTTTCCGTTTCCTATCTAAAATTCTTCGTAGACCTCCAATTATAAAATGAACCTTCAATTCAACTTCGTCGGTCTATTGTCAGAGTGTTATTGTTTTCGCCGCCAGGGGTAACTGCGTGGTGTCCTTGAGCAAGGCACTTCATCCCGAATATTCAAATGGGGGACACGGTGGCGCTGTGTACTAAGGCGTACTACACGTCGATTGTACGCTTGACTTCAACCAATGCTAACCCTGCTTGTGTGGAGTTCGTACGTTGGGGCGTCTCGCAGTTGCTCACCGTTGCTCGGTGGTTCTCTCCGGGTACCCCGGCTGCCCCCACCCGTAAAACGGACCGACACGAGGCGATCTTTGCTGTCGAAAGTGTCGTTAAACCCCAATAAATAAATAAATAAACTAGATAGCGTCATTTGTGTGCAGAGCACACAATAGTGTATCCCCGCATTTGCATTCTTGGTTATTGGTTGGTTAATGCTTTATACAGACAGAAATGAAAAGGTATTATATAAAATCTGAAACACTTATGCACATCTAAAGGCCCTACCTGCACATATAAACACACTTTCAATGTTTTGAATTAACCCCCCCCCCCCCCCGCCCCCCAGGAGCCTTTCGCAGGAACTGATTCTCTAATGACAAATGTGTCGCTGCGGGTGCCACATGGTGCTGAATCAAAAATCCGAAACCTTTATGCACAATCTAGAGACCCTATAGAACAAATGAACACACTTTCAACATTTCGAATTAAAACCACTAGGAGCCTTTTACCGCAAACCGCTTGTTTAACGACAAAAGTGGCATGACGGGAGCCGCATGGGATGGATCAAATATTCAAAACTTTTATGCACATCAAGAGACCCTACCTGATTATATGAACACACTTTAACCGTTTCGATTTAAAACCCTTTGAAGCCTTTACCGGAAACTTTTCTCTAGTGACAAAAGTGGTGATACGGGCGCCACATGGGACCGAATAAAAAATCGGAAACCTTTCTGCACATCCAGACACCCTACCGGAATATATGAACAACATTTCGAATTAAAATTCCTATGAGCTTTCACCGGAAACCCATTCTCTAACGACAAAAATAGCGCTGCGGGCACCACACGGGGCCGAATTAAATATCCAAAACTTTTATGCACATCTAGACATCCTACTGGAACGTATGAACACACTTTCAATGTTTCGAATTAAAACCCCAAGGAGCCTTTCGCCGGAAACCGACTCTCTGACGACAAAAGTAGCGCTACGGGTACGACACGGGGCCAAATAATAAAAAATCCGAAGCCTTTATACACATCTAGAGACCCTATTGGAACATATGAACACACTTTCAACCTTTCGAATTAAAACCCCTAAAAGCTTTCACTGGAAACCGATTCTCTAACGACAAAAGTGGCACTATGGGCACCACATGGAGCCGAATTAAAAATCCAAAACCTTTATGGACATCTACAGATGCTACTGAAACACCTTATCATAGTTTAAAGGATTCGAATTAAAGACCCTAGGAGCCTTTCAATGGAAACCGATTTTCTAACAATAACAATAAAAGTGGTTCAACTGGAACCACTTGGGGCCAAATCAAAATTCAGAAACCTTTATGCACATCTACAGATGCTACCTGAACACCTGGGCATAGTTTACATGTTTCGAATTATATACTCTTGTATGACGTTCAGGCGTACGAATGGGACGGACGGGACGGATGGGCCGGGATCGGACGGGTTGATAATTATAATTTTCGGCAACAAGACGTTTTTGTTTTTCTGAGAAGTGCAATTTGTAATTCCGTCAATTATATGTTGTTGAAAAGAACTAAATGATCTATGTTAGATGACCTATAAACTGTTAAATTTGTTCCCTTACAAGGCCAAAATAATTCCACAGAAAAACATTCTACAGGTTGCTTGGTGTAAGTACACGCTGCAGCTCACATAACTGGATGTTTCTTTATTAGACTAATCCGTTAATTGCATATAATTCCAAGCATAGACCATTTACTGCACCTTTAGCAAAACTTAAATGCTTTTATGTCATAGAAAACAATTCATGTTAATTGAATTCGCAATCTTTTGATCTATCAACGAACTAATCTTGACAGCTACTGAATTCCCGACCGAACTTTATTCGCATTTTCGACCTTTCCACAATAAACCTTTAATCTCTATTATATCCTATTTGATAAAGTTGGTAGAGCTCTGTCAAGAAAAGTATAATGGAATAAATGCCCAGTTCTTCACTAGAGCTAGGAAATAAAATTTTCAGTTTAATTGAATACTTCTCGTCAGTTAATTGAATATTTTCAGTGAAAAAGTGGGTTTCAATTAACTCTTAGAAGTCTGGGAATCAGAAAGAAATTTATTGAACATGACATACCGCGAAAAACTTACAGTAAAGCAGGTGCTTATGGTCAAGTGGCGTCTGCCTATTCAGCCCAAAGATAGCCGAACCGTCACAGTCAGATTACCTGCGTATTACATCACAGGCAAGAAAATTCGACTCTCGGCTTCTAAGAGTTAATTTGATTCTTCTGCTTCAATGACAAGTATACATTTCATACAGTAAGGGGTGACTGTACTGCTAGAGGACCACCTCTGATCTCTATATCACTGGATTTCTGGAAGGATCATTGATCATAAACCGAAGGTAACCCAGCAATCAGAAGTCCAACACCAAAACCATTGGACTATTGCACACCGTCAAAAACGATGGCTGGAATCCAGCTCATTAGATGATGTTCTCGTGATTACTTGGTCCATTTTCCTTGCGGCAGCTATATAAAAATGTGAAACACGCTGGATAGAGTACGACAAAAGTTCCGTGGTTGGCCTCAGTCGAAGACTGGCACGGGCCTGTGTGTATATACTGAAGGACACAATGATGTTTTCGAAGAATTTGGAATGTTGATTTCTGATCCCCGACAATCCCGCCTTGCAATCAGGAGTCAAACACCTAAATCACCGGACCATTGTACACCATCAAAAACGATGGCTGGAATCCAGCTTATAAGATTATGTCCTCATGATTACTTGGTCCGCATTCTTTACGGCAGCTACATGAAAGTGTGTGAGTTTGTGTGTGTGTGTGTGTGGGGGGGGGGGGGGGGGGGGGGCATTTGTTTCTAAAAACAGACAATACTCCATAAAAAAATAATTTTCTCGATAGTTTTCACATCAAACGCCTCGCTACCGTGTATGCCTTTTTAAAATCCTTTGGCCCCTGATAGTATTTTCCATGCCTGTTCAGAGCCATCAACTGGGACAGTCTATATTCTTTACTTGGGGGAAATCAGTCAATGTTTTCAACATGCAGTCTTGGAGCGCCACATTGAAAATCTTGATTTGTCTACCTCACAAATTCACTGAGCAGCTATCTACTTTGAACTCGGTCGTATCATGATGCTGTCCCGGAAAAAACAGTCTTTCGGATTCAAAGGGTTAAAGAACATCGCTTGATATGTGCGAAAAACGTAAAATGTTTGTAATGTACAGACAGTTTGCACGACAATGAAAACGGAATATTCACGGCATATTTAAGTTATTACCGACTGAAAACTAATTCTTTTATTGGTAGGTTAATACCAGTTGCTCGTTTTCTTGATTGACATTCGTTTGATGTTTGATGATGTGAAGTTATTACGCTGTGACGGTTACCAAGGGAAGAGTCACACGCACGAATTGACTTGATCACATCTTGGGGCGTGGGAAAGGTTTGAGTTGCGACGTCCCAGCCTTGTAGCTGCACAGAGCTCAGAAACACCAGCGGAGTTCAGATTTCATCCGCATGATAGGTCACATATCACAAGAACAAAAAGCAAAATTCCAGCCAATGGATCCCGGTTTCAAGCTGGAGATTAATTGTCGGAAACGTTAGTGGTTGGATTATTTTTGCAAAACATGGTTATTAACTGGGCTGAATTTCCACTCGATGTGTTTTACAGACCGCTCTCTACCTACTATACCGTATTACGTGCGAGCACACTTACATACAACGCGACAACGAACCACACTTGCTAGTATGTTCAACACGTTGGTGGTGATTGATAAGGCATCAGCTCGCCGATGCGATATATTTACCGCTGATTTATGGTAATTTTCGGGTATTTCGGCTCCCATCACCCATGAAATTGACCGATTCGCTGTGACCGTGTCTAATCTACAACGCTCGTTTCCATGAGATGATAGATTTAAGATTTTGAATAGTATTTGTTTTACCAACACACCAGGCATTATTGGGCGTAATATGTGCAAGGTATATTTAATGAAAAGTGTTAAAATCTGTTTGAGATACAGAACTCTGATTATAAACGTGGACACAGAATTCCGACTCTTTCGCGATCTAACCAAATTCTCTATTTAATTTAGCCCCCTTCCTCCACACAAAACTAAAGAATCTCACCTGACGAAAAAATTCGAGTATATTGACATCTAAACAACTGAATTGCTGGAAGGTCAACGAAAAAACATCGCAACCCAATCTGCCCTCCCCTAAGGTGGCGTCAAGTCAATCAACGGTGTACTCCTTCCAATCCATGACGCTTAGTGACCTGATAGCTATTACACAGACACTGTAGTCACAGCGTAACAGCTTCCTCTTGATCAAATATCACGGTGTTAACCTGGCACAAAAACTAATAAGGCTAAACAAAATTAATCTTTTGATTCTCAGGCAGTGGCGCATTCGTTTTCAAGGCACCCGTTCGTCATATTTATTTCGGCGGCAAAATTTAAAATGTATGAAACTTTCATAGGGTGTGATTTTAGCGGTATCGCATCGTGATTTGCGATGCAATATGTTGTATACATTGATACACTTTTCGATTCCCTTCGCGAAATGCGACACGATTCTCATATGCATGTACAAAATAAATATTTATTTAACCCTTTACCTAACATGAAAAGCAGACGACACTTGCAAAAATAATTCTTGAATAACTAATTTTTTTCATTTTTTGTCTCAAAAACATAGGTTATGACCCCTCGTTGGAACGAGCTCGACGAGCTCGTTCCAACGAGGGGTCATAACCTATGTTTTTGAGACAAAAAATGAAAAAAATAATGAAAATTAATTGGCGATTTTTGAGAATAGCGCTGGCCGGTTTTGGCCGTTACGTTAGGTAAAGGGTTAACTGCTTGAGGGCTAGATTATTTTGGGTGGTCTGAATTTGTTCATTAAAAAAGTTCTATTACAAATTATTGGAGAGTGGCAATAGGCACTCTCCAATAATTTGTAATACAATAAATGTATGTAAACAAACTATTATTTACGTTTGACTGAATATGAAACATGGGTAAGGAAAATGTTGGTTTTTGCTCTGGTACCCTCATTTTTTTGAAAGGCCTAATTGTGGCTTTTAGCACTCAATCAGTTAAAAAACTCCTTATTATTTTTTTATCACCTTTTAATTGTTCTATATTGATTTTGTGTTGCATGATCACTGTTACGAAAACAAACTGTTAGTGAAATCAACAGCGAAGCTCTAGTATTTAATTTTAGGCTCTCACAACTGGATTTTGGGTATCGACGAATAAAAAATAAAAATAAAAAAAACAAAAACCGTCCTCCCTCATTCGTTTTAAAGAAAAGTTGCCTGAGAATCAATTATTTAATTTTGTTTGGCCCAACAGTGTATTAACTTTCCAATCTCGGAACTTGTTTTTTGTCAATAATAACTAAAATATATTGTAAATATTCAATTTTTGCTGCCAGGAGAAATATGCACAACATATTCATTTTTTGCAGACTTCAAAATTATCTTTTAAAAGGCCAACGGCGTTTCTGAGGCGTCGGTAACTTGAGAAGTTATTTTTTGTTGACCATTGTTTATTTGTTTATTAACCCTTTACCCAACGTAACGGCCAAAACCGGCCAGCGCTATTCTCAAAAACGCCTATTAATTTTAATTATTTTTTCATTTTTTGTCTCAAAAACATAGGTTATGACCCCTCATTGGAACGAGCTCGTCGAGCTCGTTCCAATGAGGGGTCATAACCTATATTTTTGAGACAAAAAATGAAAAAAAATAGTTATTCAAGAATTTTTTTTTGCAATTGTCGTCTGCTTTTCATGTTAGGTAAAGGGTTAATACAGTACGGCCGCCGTGGACTGGTCACTTTCACGCGTGGGTAATACTTCCGTGAACCCAATAATATTAGATTCCAAACACTAATTATAGGAATAATCATCAAAAATGTAATTAAATGGTAGAGTGCTAAATTATTTTGGGTCATTAAAATTTGCTCACATGTTTTTGACTAATTACTATTTATGGGAGAGTGGGCACTCTCCCATAAATTGGAGCAAGGCAAATCACTTCATACTAAATAATACCATTTCAAAGATAATATGAAGCACATTCACAGAATATGAGTTTTTAAATTGGGGCACCTGAACTTCTGAATAAAGCACAAATATAGGCTTCCATCACTCTACCGGTTAACGAAGTATCGGGTACAGCATGGTATTACCTGGTAAACGCATGCGTTGGCATCACTGCCCATGCGTGGATTACGACCAGTCCACGGCGACTGTACTGTAGCAACCACCATCTTTCCCCCACTCACGGTCGTGGCGGTGGAGACACTTTTCTATATGTCACAAGTGGGCGTTACAGCAATCCAGTTGCATAGATATCAACGATTGAACTCATATTTTTGTTTGTTTTTCTTCATCCCGCAATATTTCTTTTTGAAATCTCGACCTGCCGATATAAGGGTGTCGAGAGCAGATCGCGATTTGATTGAGAAGGAAACTGTTTTTGAATCATTGTTCTGTAGGTCATCCCTGGTTATGTCAAATCAGTTCCTACATATTTATTATTCAAGCGCTGATCGCCTCATTTCGAAAACTACCCAGTGAGTACCTGCGCACCAGATCATGCCCGAACAGCACTAGCGTTCAGAAAGCAAGTTCAAAGAGGACAACAAACAGCGTTTGATGTCGAATCATGATCTTACAAATAACATTTAATTATTAATACTCTTCTCATATATTATTCTAGCGCATATTGCCATGTACGAATAATTTCTATATGTCCCTTAGAGCATTTCGGGTCCGTTCAGAACAAATCGATAGTCTTTGCACATGCACCAAATCATTAATGAAGAAACTAATACACCCACAGTCTTTGGTTTCTTTTAAAGAACAAGTGCGCATTGGGAATTGAAAACTGCCCTGAAAAAATTCTTATTGGATCAATCCACATTTGGTAGTGCACAATGTGCAATCCGATTATCCCGGATGCTTGTGTTTGGATTGGTCAAGGCCAAGTTCTCAGGCTACTTCTGTAAGGACTCCGACGCTGTTACGGGCTGTTTTGTTAACACACATTCTGTGAAGATTGCGCACAGACTACCTTCAATGTAATGTGATGTCCTGCTATTCACAAAGGTATACATTTATACTTTCGTGTTCCATTTATAGATATTTCAACCAATAAGTATTTCATTCACATTGCAAACATTAAAAAATATCAACACAAATAGTGCATGGAACTACACAGCTATTGTGATATGTTTTCATTCATGTCAAATCCAGTCTCTTCGAGAAACATTTCTCTCGTTAATTGAAAAAATAATTGAGTTCAGATTTAGAATCAGTCGGATGGAATACTATAGTTTGACGAAAATATTTCATACAATTGAATCAAAACATTATGCGATGGACTACTTAATGGTTAAGCTTGTTCCACGACATAACAGCTTCGAATTCCTTCCAGAATTTAACTAGTGGCTTGAAGGCTTGGGTCTGGACCAGAGACTACGGAATAGGAAGGAAGTGGTGATGTGACGCATGGGACATCTACACCCACTTTTTCCATATGACATTTTATATTTTAGCGTATTTAAACGTGTCATTATTATGCCAGCTCCAAAGATTACCGAATCAGCAGTCATAACTAGTGACCAAGGACCGAGGAATACATCGATAATAATGGAAAACAGTGTCCCCATATTAATTCACTGTACCGACTCTGGCGGTATATTGATTGCCTCTGTCCGCCATCTTTTTCGCAAAATTCGCAGAATGCGCCCAAAAATATCAAAGGTAGTCAATTAATAAGTTTCTTGGCGATCAATGAGATATTAGATTACTACCAGTATAACATTATATTGGAATGGAAACGAAAGATTGAAAAGTAGGAGACAGAAACAAAGGCATTCGGGCATTTGTGAGAGTCCGTGATATGCAGTTAGAGCAGAGAATCGGGTTCTCTCATAGTTTGGTTTGTGGTTGCATATTATCAACCGTGAATGGGACCGTCGAAGGGTGCTTCACAGTGTTTCGGGAGGAGTGATCCTCACCTTCACTTGTGAAGTTGGAGCAGTAACACTCTGTACTCTGTATGTATCACAAAACTGTCGTATTAGTTTGCTTGTTATTGGTAAAAAGTACAGCCCATTTTACTCGACACAGGAGCGCGGTCTTATCTTGTGGAATCGAATAAATGTTGATTGTTGTAATGGGCAATCGTGCTTTCCGACAGATAGATTCAGCCCATATCTCGGTGAATTGCATGCCCATATCTCGGTGAATTGCATAAGTCTTGAGCCTCTGAAGCTGTTCAGACAGTGGTATAGAATTTCACGATGCTCGAAGTTCGTGAGATAAAATATAATTATCTGGCGCTTAGCTGCTTTATCGAAGTACTTGGCTGCTTTATCGAAGCACTTGGCTGTTTTTTTTCGAGGTACTTGGCTGCTTAATCAAAGCACTCGGTTGCTTTATCAGAGAGCATGGCTGCTTCACTAAATTGTTTGGCTGTTTATTCAAGAGCTTAGCTGCATCAAATGTTGATGTAGTTGTAATGGGGACTTGTGTTTTACAACAGATAGATGAAGCCCATATCTTGGAGAATTGTACAACTTTTGAGCAAAAGGAGCAGTTCAGACTGTAGAATGGTATTGATGTTTGTCGTTCGTGATACTTATTTGGCGCTTGACTGCTTTGTCGAAATGCTTAGCTGCTTTATTAAAGAGCTTGGCTGCGTAGACGCTGCAGTTGGCTGCTTTATACCAGAGCCTGTTTTATTAATTGTTTTTTCGGGCTACTTTTCTATAAGGGGCAGTCAGACCTCTCAGGCTTAAGGGGAAATATCAACACGAACTTCTCGACGATTTCAGTTGATTTCCACGTCCACACTCCTTAAGAATAATTTAATTTTTTGATTCGCCCTGAACCTAAAGATTGATGCGCAACACACTGTATAAATCCTTTGCAATGCACCTGCAGTACACAAACGCGTACTCAGTTACCACATTGGCAATGTACGTTCTCATTTGGTGTTTAAGTCTTAATTTACACTGTCTCCACTATAGGACACCCTTACATTATTTATGTCTAGAACGGGGAAGTTAATTCCGCTTGCATACTACTTAATTCCAAAAAATAAATCGATGGCAGCTGAACCATAATATTTTCCTTATATCTCAGTCTGATGAATATACATAATGTTATTGCGACCTGGAGCCACGTATATAGATCACACTAAGAAATGGGACCTTGTCTGGACAATTCGATCCCTTGATTGATGGGGTATTTGCAGTTGAGCGAATTTAATTTCAATTAAACGTGTTCCCTCGATGCCATTCTGCTAAAAAATAAAAAGCTTTTTATTTTTCCGTCTCATGCGAATCAATTTTTCATTCACTAAAAAATCAAAGCTGTTTACCGATTCATATCCTTCACTGCACAAGACTGGTTCTTCAAGTAGAAATTATAAAAAACGAAGATCGTTTCACGATACTGTAAAAGCGATACTAGGTATGCTATTGTGCGTTCAAACACACATTATTGGGGTATGTGAGGGCGCGGTTTGAGACAAAAACTCAACTCAGTATGTGGCAACGCTTGTTAAATAAGGCTTCAGAATACTGTTTCATACAAGCTGGTAATACTTACCATGGAAACACTGGGAACACACATTCATCTAGAACTATTGTATAAACCAAAGAGTTTGTCCATTCGATGTCAAAGAGAACTGTACAAAATGGAAGGGTTTTTAGCAGTAACAGGTACTGAATCGCATATTTCACCCATTTTCACAGCATTTCCGCTTCGTCTTTTATCTTTTAACAACTTGACATCCAGTTCTAAATATCTAGACCTAACATGTCAACAAGATGTAAGATTTTTAAACCCTTGATCAATGAATCGACCGCATCTGCCCGCGTTATACACTAATTGAACATTTAAAAAAATCAAGATTTTTCAACCAAAAGACATCACCGAGCTCTTATTAGATGCTCACATTACGTCGCCTGAGTGATAGAATGTCCTATGTCCCCTATGGGACAAAGGACATTCTAGCACTCAGACGACGATTATTAGACATCAATCATCATTTTATCAGATGCTCACATGATAAAGTCTTGTTGAAATTTTGAGAAAAATATGAACAATTTTTAATTAAAATAAAAGATTTTAATATCGTGTACGTTGGGTAAAGCGTTAAAGAAGTAGTTAACCCTAACTTTCATTTAATATCTGGAATAAGATTTTGGTATAAAACATAACAATTTGTGACTTATCTTCTCTTTCAGTCAGGGACAAGGCCTTGTCCGGTGAATTGTAAGAAACAAATTGCAATAAACAGTTTCAAACTGAGGCGACAATTGCTGTGCGCATAAGGAATTTGAATAATAAGCTACCTTTTAACCCCTCTTTAGAACGATCTTGTTCCAATGCGGGGTCATGAGCAATTTTGTGTAGGCGAATATTAAAAATGATAAGGGTTTTATACATTTTAATTGCAGGGAACCTTTTCGTCCTTTTCTTTTTCTCTTGTCAGTGGGGACTTTTCATCCGGGGAATTTTTTGTCTGAGAATTGTTGTCCACAAAAGTTCTCTCTCCCTCCCCTACTACCAACAACAGGACAGGGTCCACAGGTCCAAGGGCGTCATTTAGTAGTTACAGCCACTGTAGTATAGAAAGAAATATCTACGTTTACAGATAGAGAGATGTAGAAGTTGCCGAAATACGGTAATTGAACTTGTAATGGAGTTCAGGGGCCAATAGTATAAAACTTTTACAAATTTATTTTCTAGAATTGTATTTTCTACCTATTAATATTACTGACTAAAATGAATCATTAACATTTTCAAAGATATGGCAATTTGCCAACTGGCAAATGGCCACATCTTTGAAAATGCTAATGGTTCATTTCAACCCATGTAAAGTCATAACTGGAAAACACGATTCGAGAAAAAACAATTGTGAAAGTTTTATAGTATTGACCCCAGTTGGGAAATATCTAAATTATAAGAGTATTGTTGAGAACTAGGTAAAAACAACACGCAAAAAACTTTATCTGTGATTGAAGCGTTCCCATTTGTACCTACTGGTCTCGAAACAACTGGACTGCCGGAACGCCAGCGAAAAACGCAGTCTCAGCGTAACAACTTTCACTTTGCAAAGCACAGTAACCAGATGCAAAGTGTCAACTTTTCATTCAATCTCAGTACTTGTTTTGAGTCAATAATAACCGAATTATGTTGTAAATATTCGATTTGAATTGCCGCGAAAAATGTGCATATCATCAAAATACCCATTATTCACATACATCAAAGAATATTCTTTAAAAAACGGTCGGCGGTCGCGAGGCGTCTGTCGCGAGGCGTCGATAAATTCAAACTCTTCGAAAATTTTGGTTCTTGTTGAGCAGTGTTTAATCATCCCTGATTTATCTCATCATGAAAATCGACTTTCGATAAAGTTATCTTCCCTTACATTATTAGGCGGGAAGGTAAAGTCCAATTAAGAAGCATGTAGTTGTTGATGAAACACCTATGACATCAGTAGAAATAACGAGAAGTTTCCTTTTGTTACTTCGAATAAACGAAAATAACAAGCAGCCCTCGGAGCTGTTTGTTGTTTTCTTTTATTGAACGTTACAAGAGGAAACTTGGCTTTTTACGGAAAGCTAATTAGAAGCAACTGAGTAATTGTCCACTTTGTTTAGTGAATGTGTTTTTACAGTAATTTGAAGTTTTTATTCTTCCCAGGAAAAAAATAGCAAATGTTACCGCTCAGCCTTTTATATTAACCCTTTACCCAACGTCACGGACAAAACCGGCCAACGCTATTCTCAAAAACTCCCCAATTAATTTTCATTATATTTTTGTCTCAGAAATATAGGTTATGACCCCTCTGTGGAACGAGCTCGTTCCTACGAGGAGTCATAACCTATGTTTTTGAGACAAAAAATGAACAAATTAGATATTCAAGAATTTTGTTTGCAAGTGTCGTCTGCTTTTCATGTTAGGTGAAAGGTTAATGGAAATGATAGTGTCTGATGACACCACTTCGCTAACATTTCGAAATTGCAATTTTTATATGAAATTTCCATGCCCTAAGTGTCGATTGTACTGAAAACTTTAGAAAATTAAGGGGAGCTATCTTTCCTGTAAATCTCTCCAATGACGAAAATTGTCAACCATGTATAGCAACTGACCAATGACCATTCCGTCAATCCAGATGAACATATGATCAGTATTTATACCCTTGCGTGTTGCGAAGAAAATAATGGTTTGAAGCGACTTGAGTTAAAATAATCGAGACAGATATGTATCTCCATAAATCAATGACAGTCACTAATGGATCTCCTGTATCTGAGCTTTTACCATTATTACAGTTTTTCCCAGTGGAAATCGATACTTTTTGAGAACCAATTCCATATTCAGGCAGCTTGTTTAGACCAAGGAGTTTTCTAATTGATTGTCAGTGTCGAAATCGTTTGAAGAAGATATATTGTTAGAAGGAAACATCCATAATGCGTCATTTGGCGATAAACAAAAGACATCTGTTTGCTTGAGTTGAAACCAGTAAAAGTTTATGAGTATTGTGGGATCATGAAGTTTATATTGAGTATCGATGAAAGCAAAAACAAGTGACTGCATTCAAACCAGGGCTAGATTAAATAATTGCCCATTTCTCCACGAAAGGACGAATTAGAAACCTCACTGGGCGAAAGCAGTATTTTTTACCTTCGCCCGATCTATCGAATATATTTTACGTGAAGTCAATCTTTTAACAAAAAGAATCGAATCTTACAAACACTATGTTAAAATCTACCTTAAAGCTTCTAATAACGTTTGGCGACGATGTATGTCTCGTTGTTCCTGTACTGTTTCAACCCACCCACAAAGAAAATTACTTTTACTTTTTCTCTTCCTTACTCTTTATTTTTGATCCCAGAACTGAAAGATGTGTAAATATTTACATCCACAATGAATGCATCAATTCAAACATATTTATATTTTGTAACTCTTGTCATAATTTGTAATATGTTGGATTTGGACATCTTACATAAGCTTAATGCTTGTTGATGGGTCCAGTTCCACGCTTCGTGTAATGGGAAATATGTATTCTTCTGTTCTATGTAAACATATTTTCATAATGGAGCGATATAAAATATTGTTTACACTAAAAATTGCCAAAACTACGGAAGCGTTGAGGCGCCAGTTGAGTATTATTTCTATCTTGCACGTACAAATTAGCTATCTTGATAGCTACATGTAACCTGCACGTGCAAGATAGCAACTTGCAGGTGCAAGATAGCTAACCTGCACGTGCAAGATAGTAATTTGCAGGTGCAAGATAGCTAACCTGCACGTGCAAGATAGTAACTTGCAGGTGCAAGATAGCTAACTTGCACGTGCAAGATAGAAATAATACTCAACTGGCGCCACAACGCTTCCGTACAAAACAAAACAAACAAAAAATAAATAAATAAAGTATCACAGACGGTATTATTCTAGTAAATTGTTTTATGCCTCTAATTTAATCTGACGAAATCACAACGAAGCGTAACCCACGATATCTGACACCATACCTGACGTGGTATATTCTTGTAACTGAGAGAGTGAATGGCCATTTTTTTCAAAAGGCGATTTCTGTCACACGAAAAAAACAATCGATGCATCACCGGGCTAAAGACTGTGACAGTTTATTTTTGAAAAAGCACTTAAAGATTTCAGAATATTTTCCCCCGCATGCGTAACTCGATACGTTAATTAAGTATTCAAGTTAGTTATCCACCATGCAGTACAACAGATCAAGTGATTAACGAATTCTTTCTAATCTTTATTACAAGAAAAGTTTTGTGCAAGCACAAGCGCGCGATAAAATGCCCATGAAAACACCTATTTTGTGCATATATCATGCAATCTTTTCGTATTACAACACAAACAAGAACCATTCTGTGTACAAAGTAGAGTGCCTCTCACTAAAAGAAGGTGACTACCGTATTTCAAAGCATTGTGACACTCACAAGAAATTAGTTTAAAATAATTACGAGTTTATTGGACAGGGTTCAAGGCTATGGGGGGTTAATATCTTTCTTCGAAAACACTTGAAAAGCACCCTACCCACACACAAACACCCCAGTCGCCCCTAAAAAACCCAGCTTTTTTGACAGATTGGCCGGTACGAAACTCGACTTGGGACAAAACGCTTGTAGGGAGGTGATTTTTGAGAGGAACTGCCAGGCGCCATCTCGAAGTAAAGTCAGTGGTGGTTCTCGATTGTTTTTTTAAAAAAAAGGAACTTCAAGCTTTGGGTTAAGATCTCCATTCGAAAAAATTTGGAAAACTACCCACCCCTCCTCACAAAATAAACAAAGCAAAATACATAAATGTAAGCTACAAGCATATCGCGAATTAGTGGATCCAGTATATATATACAGTTCCATTTTTTGTTTTTCCAAGTCATTTGGATCGACCTGAGAATTCAGTACTGCATGATCTGGGGCAACTGTCGCCCCAGCATACACGCACTCTAAATAACGTGCCCGTGCCCCTGATTGGTTCAGTTAAAATGCTGCTACAATTTACCTTGACCAACGAGAGTGAAAATGCTAAGTTATAGCTACAATTCAGTAAATTGTAGCTGCAATTTAGCTAAATCGCAGGTACAATTTAGTAAACTGTGGGTGCAATTTAGCAAAACTGCGGGTAAAATTTATCAAATTGTAAGTAAAATTTAGCTAAATTGCAGGTACAATTTACTAAATTGCGGCTGCAATTTAATAACTAAGGAAAGTGGTAAGGACACCGCAGCTTAACTTGACTGTGTGTAGTGTTTAATGAAAAGGATAATTTTCAATGTTTAGGAAAGGATTATGAATACAAGAATTGTGGTAATTGAGAATATGTTAATTTCTGTTCCCTGTATGCTATGCTTACAATAAGAATAATTTGATGTGTAGACTGTACTAAAGAATTGAGGTCAGGGTTAATGTGTACCTCACAGTTAACGTTTGTCAACCAAAGTTAACAAGTTACAGTAAAATTATTCCAAAACGAGTCATCCTACCGAGTTGCAATGAAATCCCTTCATAAATATAACTCGTAGACTTTGCTAAAGGAATCTAGATCACATGACGGCTCGGGGGTCACGGTTGACCGACCATGACCAAAATAGGAATCTAGATATCATGCCAAGTTATCCTATCAAATTACAATGAAATCTCTTCATTAATAAACAATCTGTAGACAGTGCTAACGAAATCTAGGTCACGTGACCAGGCGGCGGTAGCGGCTAACCGATTGTGACCAAAATAGGCCAGTCTCATCTAGACATCATACCGAGTTATCTTGCCAAGTTACAATAAAATCGCTTCGTAAATATGAACTGTAGACTGTCTACAGTCTAGGTCACAGACTGTGCGGCCGTCATGGTTGACCTATCATGGCCAAAATAGGCCGTTGTCATCTAGGCATTGTACTGAGTCATCCTACAAATTTGGAATGAGATCCCTTCATAAATGAATGCTGTAGACTGTGCTAAAGGAATCTTGGTAACGCACCCCAGCGGTCGTCACGGTTAACTAAACCCGACCAAAAAAGGACGGTCTCAACTGGACATCATACAGAGTCATCCTACGAAGTTACAATAAAATCTGTAGACTGTGCTAAAGGTTTTCGGGCTTCGGGCCCTCGTAGCCGTCGCGGTTATCCGATCGCGACCAAACGGGGACGTGCTCATCAAGACATTATACGGAATTACCCTACCAGGTTACAATGAAATCCCTTCATAAATACAACCTGTAGACTGTACTAAATGTTTTCGGGTTTCAAGCTCAGGCAGCTGTCGCGGTGGCCGATCGCGACCAAGGGAGACGTTCTCATCTAGACATGACCTCGAACCTGCATACGAAATTTCGTTATGATCGGACAAGAACTACGGGATGTAGCATGTGCTAAAGAAAATGTGAACAGACTCACATACTTCCCGCGTGATGGCAATAGTTTATCTTGACTTTGTCAAGTCAAGGTACAATTTACGTGGCGCTAATAAGCCGCTATATATGACAAACCAGACAATGAATCGGTAACGCAAAAAGCCTTTTATAAGCTGACATAAAATAGTACTCGACAGAGTTTTTCTTTTCCCTTCTAACCACGGTAATAATTAATATGTTTTATGTCTCACAAATCGTGTATATTGTAAAAAAACAAATGTGATGTTTCGCAACAGAAAATATATAACTCGAAGCGAGTGTTTGCCATTGCAGTGACTTGAAGACATTACTAGTGAAAACCTCCTAAAGCAATCTCGCCAGTAGTATGTCTCGGGCTTTTGGTGCCTCAGTTGCCGGACCCCGGTGCCGGACTCCGGAAGTGACGTCATGTCACGTGACGTAGTGGCGCCATGTTGTATTGTCATGGTAACCCGCGTGAGCGGCTATGTTGTGACGTCATCTCCATAGTGATACGTGGTATTAGTGCGCATGCGCAGCGCGTGTTGTTAGGGTGATACGTGTTTCCGTCGTCCATTTTGTATACTGGAGGCCGCCAACTTGGTTTCTATGGTAGCACGTGATTGCTATGTGACCCAATTTTTCTGCAATAGGACGGGGTATGTTTTGAGGGTGTGTTCCTTTGTAAAAGAGTAAATCTAATTACCATAAACAACCCGACAATCCTTCCAAATCACCGAAATTGACTTTATTTGATACGGATTTCCCATTTTATCGGTTTAGCACGTAGTGTTATAGTACCGAGGGGGTACCGGGTGTGTGTTCCTTTGTAGAAGAGCATTTTTTCTGGTTCGGATTTTCCCAGAATTCTCATTTAATTACCGAAATAAACCCGTCAGGTTGTATTATTTAGAATTCTTTCAGAATCCCTTTTTTGGATCCCATGACGTTTTTTCCCAATAAGAGTAGCACGTAGTGCTATAGATTTTTAAAAGGTCGTGTGTTCGATTGAAGTGGAGTAATGTTCCCTTTTTGGATCATATGATGTTTTATTTCCCTATTAAGAGTAGCACATAGTGCTATAGGACAAATTTACCCTGAATCCTCTGCTTCTACTTGGAACTATATTTTTATAAATTCCTACGCTCTATTTTTAGTAACATCCTTAACAGACCCCCTAACTAATTGTTAGAGTCTATATTTAGCAATTTCTTTAAATGCTCCCCCCCCCAACTACATGATTTTAAACAATAAAATTAATGAGAATCAAGATGTTTTTACACTAACCAATCAGAGCGAAGTTAATCCACCAATCAGATTTCTGTATTCCCATTGTGTTTCTTTCCCATTGACTTCTATACTAATTTTCTAAATTTCCCAACTTTAACCTATAATGCTATAGGAAACAAACACAAACGCCCATCGAGAATGAACATATCGATGAAAAAACGTTGTGACGTCGTGACGTTTTCAAAAACGACCGTCACGTAGATATAAATTTCGGAGAAGAGTAACGTCGCGTCATTCTGTTTCGATCCTTCGAACTGAACACATCGCTAGAGACTTTTCTATAGCAATTTTGCCTCCGCAAAATTTTTATGAAGATGGTGTCTGAAGCTGCTACTGCCGTTACCAGAACTGATGTTTGCGCCTGTGAAGAGTGTGGGAAGACCTTTACGGACTGTCGGAACCGGAATCGCCATGTGCGCACCCAGCACGCCGCCAAAGAGAAGAAGACCCACGATTGTACCAACTGCAACAAGACCTTTACGAGGAAAGAAGATTTGGTAAACTACCTGAAGAAATGTTTGGAGACCTACACATGTATGGATTGCGACTAGGAGTTTAACCAACTACTCCATTTTAACCGACACAAGAGCGTTGCCCACCAACCAGTTCCTGTACCATCTAAAAGGAAGACCGATGAACCAAAGACAGGACCACCCAAACAACCACGGACCACGACGACCACCTTTTATGATGTTGACCCTACTGATTTTGAAAAGAATATGATGTTTGAAGAAGAGACCGATGAGATGTGGACCGTGTACGAAGATAACTGGAGTTCCATTAGAACTCGCCACATGATGAACAGAAGAGTCCAGGACCAGTATAACTACCGGATCAACGATGTGAACCTGAAGATGATGAATGATGAATTGATGACTACCATATTTCTGCCACAACACTTAAGATTTAAAATTAATCTGAGTTTTGGTTTTATCCTGCGACACAATGAAACGAATGAACTGAAGTATTACCATCCATCTCAAAACAACGCCCGGGTACTTGATGTTCCACAACTAGTATGCTGCCAAAAAGACTTTGAAGAATTCCTTGATGATGTCATGGAAGAAGATATCCTGGAATGGGCCAAGTTAAAACGACCCAACACCAAATGGCCTGTGGAGAGAGTTACGAACGTCACGTTTTATGTGAATAAGCTGAAAAACCACCCAATTGGAATGGCAGAAGATCTTCCCGACTACATTCTCCAGAACAAAGCAACAAATGCTTTGGTGAAAGACAAAGCTCACTACTTTTATTATGATGATAACCTGTGTATTTTCCGCTGTTTAGCTTTATGGAGTGGTCCCACAGCACGCAACCTCAACTATACAACAGATGCCATGTACAGCAAATATACCCAGAAGAATGAATTCCGTGGAGTAACTTTAGCCGAATTACCTGACTTGGATGAACTTGTCAAGAATGAATGATGACCAAATTGTTGCCAAATTAGTACAGAGATCTCACAGAAAGTATGAAGATACCATGTATGTGAACGTCTACAAGAATCATTTTAGCTACATCATCGATATAGACCAATACTGCAAATCCTTTGAATGCCGCAAATGCGGCAAATTATGGAAAAAGGTTTACAGACTCAATCGTCACGAGAAAACCTATACAGATGAAGTAAATTACCAGTATGTTGGCGGTGTATACCATCCATCCCAGTCCGTAATTGATCTGTTAGAAGATGAAGGTATAGAAGTACCTGAAGAGAAGAAGTTTTATCCGTACCGTGCAACGTTTGATTTTGAAAGTTACTTTGTCAAATCCAGTCTATCTGCCGACAGTGATAAACTGATATGGGAAGCAGAACACCGACCATTGAGTGTGAGCATATGTAGTAATGTTCTTCCAGAATACCAAGAACCGAAATGTTTTATTACAAATGGAAATTCTCAAGAACGTGTTGAAGAAATGATGACATATCTCACAGCTATTTCATCTCATTGCCACCAACTGATGCAGACCTATCATGCTAGGACTTTGTTTAAACTCAGACAGAAAATTGATGAAACGCTGGAAGCGGAAGCCAGAGCTACTGGAGAAGATACATCCAAGATGCACCCTTTACAAAAATTGGAGAAGAATTTTCAAGACTACCTGCAAGAGATGCCTGTCATCGGATTCAACTCCGGAAAATATGATATGAATGTAGTCAGGCGTGAACTGCTGACGTACCTGAAGAGACAGAATCCACTCAAGTTTGCAGTGAAGAAATCAAATAACTACATGTGCGTCTTGACAGAATCTTTCAAGTTTGTTGATATTTGCAACTACCTCGCTCCAGGATTCAGCTATGACAAGTTTTTGAAAGCATTTGGCTGCTCCGTGACGAAGGGATTTTTACCATATGAATGGATCGACAGCTTAGATAAACTGGATCAAGACCATCCACCAGACCATGAAGCCTTCTGCAGTTCTCTCAAGAAAGAAAATATATCCAATGAAGAATACCAATACTGCCAGCATGTATGGAACGACCTGGAGATGACAGCTTTCCGTGATTTTTCGATCTGGTATAATAACCGAGATGTAAAACCATTCCTTGAAGCAGTTGACAAGCAGTTTGCTTTCTACCAAGAACGCCACATCGACATGTTTAAAGATGGTATCAGTGTTCCAGGCCTCACGTTGAAATACCTGTTCCAGACCATGAATGATGACACTTACTTCACATTATTTAACCAGAAAAACAAAGACCTGCATCACTTGGTGAAAGATAATATCGTTGGTGGACCTTCAATTATCTTCAACCGATACCACGAGAAAGTTGTTACCCGAATCAGAGAAACAAAATATGGCAAAGAAGCAAAACCATGTGGTAGTATTATAGGCTTTGATGCGAATGCATTATATCTTTAGTGCCTAGTGCAAGAGATGCCAACGGGTTGGAGTATTAGACGTCGTGAAGAAAACCAGTTTAAACCAGAACATCCAATGAAGTATGGTAAAATGGCTGAACAATGGTTAGAGTTTTTATCGATGAGAGATGACATCCACATCAGACATCATTTTAACGGAGCTGAAAAAATGATTGGTCGAAGACAGTTGCCTGTTGGTGGTTGGTGCAAAGAGACACAGACCGTATACCAATTCCATGGCTGCTTCTGGCACGGACATACCTGCATGAAAGATAAGAATGGCCTTCCTATCATCCATAATGAAGTCAGAGATAAACCCATGAAAGAACTGCTACAAGACACCCGCACCAATGCAAAGTACATCACCGATTTGGGCTATAAACTTGTTGAAATCTGGGAGTGTGAGTGGAGAGAGATGAAGAAGACCGATGCCACACTCAAAACCTTCCTGAAAGAGAACTTTTCAGACAAAATAGATGGTGCAATGACAGAGGAAGAAATACTGAACAAAGTGAAGTCCGGTGAACTGTTTGGTTTGGTCGAATGTGATATACATGTACCAGATCACCTGAAAGAGTACTTTGAAGAGATGACACCTATCTTCAAGAATACAGATATTTCCATGGATGATATTGGTGAACACATGAAGTCCTTTGCCGAGAAGAATGGAATGATGAAGAAACCCCGTAGAAGTTTGATCGGAAGCTATGGAGCAGAAAAATGTTGTTTGCAACCCCTTTACTGCAGTGGTACCTCCAGCATGGTATTGAAGTTGGTAACGTCTATCAAGTTATCCAATATAAACTAAGAAGATGTTTTGAAAAATTTGGAGATGAAGTATCTGAAGCAAGAAGACAAGGAGATGTTGACCCTGACAAGTCGATCGTTGCCGAAACCATGAAGCTGTTGGGAAATTCTGGATATGGCAAAACCGTCACCAACAAAGAGAAGCATCGACGTGTGTGCTATTGTGACGACAAAAAAGTTACCAAAGCTGTAAATGACATGTCCTTCAGAGCCTTGAATCCATTAGATGAAACATTATATGAAGTCGAACTGAACTTGAAGACCATCAAGTTGGATCTGCCACTTCACATCGTATTCTTTGTTTACCAGTATGCGAAACTCCGGATGCTTCAGTTATATTATGATGTCATCGATACTTTTATCAACCGCCAAAATTTCGAATATGCTGAAATGGACACAGATTATGCATATCTATGTACCTCGTCACCATCCATAGATGAATTAGTGAAACCAGAGAAGAGAGTAGAATTTTACAAAGAGAATCACAAGTGGTTTCCATCAGAGTGTTGTGATTTCCACAGAGATGATTATGTGAAAACCAAATTAGAAGGCAAAGAATGGCTGTCACCCTCATGCTGCCAAGAATGAAAGCGTTTTGACAGGAGAACTCCAGGCTTGTTCAAGGTAGAATGGCAAGGAACCGGCATTGTTGGACTGTGTAGTAAAACATATTATTGTTTCGGTGCCACCAATAAATTCAGTTGTAAAGGAATCAGCAAACGCCACAATGATTTGACGAAAGACAGATATTTGCAAGTTTTGAAGACTCAACAAAGTGTTTCTGGCATCAACCGATGATTTGTGATGAATGGCAACACTATGTATACCTACCAGCAGAGCAGAGATGGACTATCATATTTCTACCCAAAACGAAGAGTTTTATAAGATGGAGTTAGCACCATACCACTATAGATTTAAAGAAGAAACAATTGAGTGAGTGTCATATTTTTCTACAACCTGAACAAAGTCTAGCTTTTGCCAACAAAAAGTCCTATTTAGTGGCAGTTTTTCTCTAATTGAAAAGTCCTTTATGGCAGTCCTCATAAAGTCCTATATGGCATTCTCTAGAGTCCTTTATGGCATTCTCTAAAGTCCTTTATGGCAGTCCTCATAAAGTCCTATATGGCATTCTCTAAAGTCCTTTATGGCATTCTCTAAAGTCCTATATGGCATTCTCTAAAGTCCTATATGGCATTCTCTAAAGTCCTTTATGGCAGTCTCTAAAGTCCTTTATGGCGAGTTTTTCTCTCTAAGTAAAAAGTCTTTTATGGCAAGTCCTCATAAAGTCCTATATGGCAGTCTTCAAAAAAAATATCCTAAATGGCAAGTCTTACAAGGTAATACATTTTTCCGGCGTAAAAATTTTTCAATTTTTTTATTTATTCTAATACAGAGAGTTTTTTTTCATCATTATCATCATCATCATGTACCTGTATACTTTAGGCTAACCCTATTGGAAGTGGAGGATACTTCTTTACTTTTTAGATTCATTCAAAACTTAGTTTCATTCAAAACTTTTCTGTTCCATTTATTTTTAAAAAAAATGTTGATTCATGGTATCTTTTAGGTTACACCTATTGGAACCAGATGATACTTCTTTACTATTGAGGTTCATTCAAAACTTTTTAGTTCCATTTATTTTTTAAAAAAATGTTGATTCATGGTATCTTTTAGGTTACTCCTATTGGAACCAGATGATACTTCTTTACTTTTTAGTTTCATTTCATTTTTTGTAATAAAAAGTTGATTCCTGTTGTCTTTTAGGCTACCCCTATTGTATAACCAAAGGAATAAATCATCATCATCATCATTACTAAGAAATTCTCTGTTGTGAATATTTAAAAGAAATGAGAAATTTTTATGATAGAAAAACTGAATTGCTAAGTTGGACATGTATTTTTTCGTTTTATATTTTATTGAACAAAAAAAATCCCTCAAAGAGGGTACGAACTGTAGGGGTGGGAATGCACTCGGGCTATTTTACTTATCTCCATTGGACAGAGGTTTGTAGCTTGACCTGTCCCAAGCCAGTATAACATGCAGAGGGCCATATCCTACAGTTTAAGGATCAAGATTGCAGTTTGATCGCCAAACTGATCAGATCGAAGTTAATCAACCAATGAGATTAGTGTATTTTCATTGTGTTTCTTTCCCGTTGACTTCTATACTAATTTTCTAAATTTTCCAACTTTAACCTATAATCCTATAGGAAACAAACACAAACCCCAACCAAGAATCAAAAACTCAATCAAAATTTGTTGAACTGGTGTGATGTTTTCAATCACGTCCGTCAAAGATATATAAGATTAGGCAAAACATGGACTTGGCATCATTCACGATCGAACCATTGACCAGAGAAGATGTTCCGAATTGGCACCAAGCAGACTTATGCTAACGTCACCCAGTCCCAGAGTGAACTGAAGATTCCTCTCAGAAGATACTTTGAGGGAAACGACCAGAAACCTTATCCTACGATGACTGGTATTGCTCTATCTTTAGACGAATGGAATGCCTTGAAGTCCCAAATAGAAGAAGTAGAAACATCAAAACCCAACAAACAACTTTAACTGAAGTTCCTCAAGACACTAAACCTTCTAACCATAAAGACTTCAAAAAACCAATTCAAGAACCACCTTTGAAGAAGAAGAAGATCACAGTGAGAATAACCCAACCACGACCATTGATCGTTGATGAAATTGATAGTGAACTCAGGCAAGTTCGCTTGCAACATGAACTTTGCTTGGCATATGCTCATTATGTCGAAGAGAACATTGACGCTGTAGTGAAAGAAAAATGCTATGGGTGTACAGTCGATCACCCAAGTCAGATTCAGCATAATATATGCCTAATGATGTCTGAAGAAGAGAAGATTATAACATGTTTTAGTGAAGCACTTGAAAGAGTTAACAAGAATGATGTTCATCTACTGTGGCACCATAATACTTCTGGAATGAATCCACCACCAGTACAGAAAGAGTATGAAGATATGTTCGAGAAACCACTCACAAATGAACAGAGACGTTGTATTATGGATTTGGTGATTGAATTCATGACCGTCAAGAAACCACTCAGTCTGAAGATGTAAATAGATGTTGTAAATAGATGTTTGTTTTTTATAAAAAAAAAAGAAAAAAAGAAGAAAAAAAGTATAAAATGAAGAAACAAGAAAAAAGGTGGTAATGGCGCGTAGGTTATTTGATTATCTTCTTGACAAATATCAAACAAACTTGAACTGTCCCCAGCCAGTAAGTCAGAGGGCCACTAATTTTAAATATTTTTTGGATGATGGTCATATTGACCACCTCTCCAAAAGGTATAAAAGGGGAGTAGTACCCACGTTCAGTGGGAGCCATCTCCCCAAAAGGTATAAAAGGAAGTAGTACCCACATAGAACACCAAAGATGGATTCTCGTTGGAAGCACCCATTCACTTGTTTATTGTGTGGTCCCACGGGTAGTGGTAAATCATCCTTTGTAAATCGGGTTATTCAAAACATTCAAAATAATATATCACCTGTTCCAAGTCACATCATTTGGTGTTATAGTGAATGGCAACCATTATACAATACTTTACCCCAAGTAGAATTCGTAGAGGGTCTCCCTCAAGAATTAAAATCTGATAGTTTAGTCATATTGGATGATCTGATGCTCGATGCAGATGTTCCTAAAGGTAGTCATCACCGTAACATTAGTGTGATGTACATTGTTCAAAATTTATTCGACAAAAATAAAGTCCATAGGACTGTAGCTCTCAATAGTCATTACATGATCTTGTTTATAAATCCTAGGGATCGTTCTCGGATCTCACACTTGGCAGCACAGATGTATCCTGGTCTTTCCAAGTTTCTGAGAGAAGTTTTCGAATATGCCACTTCGACACCATACGGTTACCTTTAGATCTCAAACAAGATACTCCTGAACACATGAGATTAAGAAGTCAAATTTTTCCTGACTCGAGTCAGAAGCATGTCTGACCATCTGACCGTCTCAAGCACAACATCGCTCTCCTCAAGGTTCTTATTAAATCGAAACCCGCACTCGTCAAATCCATACTAAAACATGCAGACAAAAAACTGATAACTTGTTTGTGTGACTGTGCCTCGAATATACTGAAGGGAGCAATACCTCTGACCAAAGCTCAGAGAACCAAACTCGTTCGTCAGAAACAACTAGTGAGGGCAGTGGCATATAAAGGTACCTCTGACAAAAAGAGGAGACAAATCTTGCAGAAAGGGGGATTCTTGGGAGCATTGCTACCTCCTGTACTATTGGGTGCTGTTAAAGGTATATTTGGATGATTAAACATGCAAAGAAGATGGCTTTGGTAGAACCAAGGTTATTGGAACGTCTACAAGAGACTCCAAGACAACCGAATGAACTGGCTGTTTCATCACTGGATAGAGAAATGAGAGATATTCTCGACGCTCCTTTTCTTTCGGCTGATGAAAAGATGACTCAATATAATCAAATTTTACAAAGATACTTGACATTTCAACAAAAGGTAATGGCTCCTCGACCAATTAAAGTCGAATTCGAGAAAGATAATAAAGAGGAAGACATTCTCGATTCCGTACCTATGACAATGAAGAGAAAGGGAAAGTTGTTGTTGAATCGTATTAGAAGTGACCCATATATATCTTGGAATGAGAAGGGTGAATTAGTCTACAAAGATCAAACAGTGGTAGGGTCGAATGTAACAGATCTTCTAAACGATTTACTTAGAAGACGAAAATCTTTCCAACCAAAGGGATGGGAAGTGTTGGCCGAAGCTTTGAGAGATAGTAACATACCCCAAGAATTAATTGGTCATAAAGAACGTTGGGATTTTATGAAACAGGCACCGATAAAGTCGGAACCAAAACAACCAAAGAAAACAGAAATGCCAAAGTGGACCGAAAAAAGGTATAAATAGAGTTGATACTTGAACAAGGCAGTCATGGAAGCATGTACTATGATTCTGAAGTGCCTGGTAGTTTTGGTGGTGTAGACGCTCTTCGTAGATCGTCCAAGAAAGAAACTAAACAAGTTGTAAAATGGTTAGAGACTCAAGAAACATACACTCTTCACAAACCTGTTCGTCGTACATTTCCTAGAAGGAAAGTGATAGTTAGTGGTATAGATGCACAATGGCAAGCTGACTTGGTAGATGTTTCAAACATAAGTAAATTCAACAAAAACATAAAATTTTTGTTGACATGTATAGATGTGTTTAGTAAATATGCTTGGGTGATGCCATTACAAAACAAACTTGGTGATTCCATCGTGAAAGCTTTTAGTAAAATTTTCAAACAAGGTCGTAAACCAGAAAAATTACAAACTGATCAAGGCAAAGAATTTCTAAACAGAAAATTTCAGAATTTTCTCAAAGATCACAAAGTCGAATTTTTTACTACACAAAATGTGGAAACAAAATGTTCCATAGCAGAAAGATTCAATAGAACTTTGAAAACCAAAATGTGGAAATATTTTACCAAGAATGATACACTAACTTTTCCACTTCAAAACTTGGTGAAATCATATTATCATTCTCATCATCGTTGTATAGGTATGGCCCCAATTGCCGTGAACTTTGAAAATCAAGAAGAGGTTTGGCAAAGGTTGTATGGACAACCGATAAAACACAAGACACCAAAGTACAAAGTAGGAGACAGAGTGAGAATCAATAAAGTTAAGAAAACTTTTGAGATAGGATATTTGCCCAATCCGACCGAAGAGTTATTCACAGTAGTAGCCATCAAGAAAGGACATCCAGTCACATACATCTTACAAGATGATAATGGAGAAATATTGAAAGGGTCGTTCTACACTGAAGAGCTTCAGCGAGTTTCACATAAAACTATTTACAAAATCGAACACGTACTCACCTATAAAAGGAAGTGAACCTCTGAAGTTTCTTCAGAATGGAAGAAGGATCGAACGGTTCTTTGCCTCTGCTTGGCAAAAGAATTTCGAGGAGCGAGATCACTTACTTTTCACAAATAATCATTTTGTATATCATCATCATTACCAGTGTCATTAATCTCACTCTCGAAAACACAGACAGCAAGTTGTGGACTGCTCTCCGGAGTAGTAGCATAGGATATTTGTTACCAAATCCAACCATTAAGAAAAAGTAATGTTTTATTTGACTCTACCAAGTAATAGTTCTATGAACGTGTTTCCAGAAAACACATTGACTACGTACACTACTCAGTTATCACAACCAGTGAATCTCACGGGAGAATGGGAAGTAGGTCTGGCAGAGATTCAGTATCCAAATACTTGGTTCAATATTCGTGGAGAAGAAGCTTTCGTTACAGTGTTCTGGTCTTCGAAAAAGAATTACTGACTTACTCTCAAGGTGATACGAGCTGTCAATGGTGTTAAAGAATTACTCTTGCCTCGTCACGATAAGGTAGCTTTTGAACTGGATGAAGTGACTGGTAAAGTCCGTATTACGGTACGTGATGGAGTCGTGGTCACATTGAGCCCTACTCTTCAAAATATTTTGGGCTTTAATGAGTGTGTTTTTAAATCAGGAACTTACAATTCTTCCAGAGTTGCCGATGTCAACCAAGGATTTTATTCACTCTATGTATACTGTGACTTGGTTCGTGACCAAGTCGTAGGAGATACAAGAATACCACTTCTTCGTATCGTACCCGTGCGTGGGAAATATGGGGATATCATCTCTAAAACATTTGAGAATGTGTATTATGTACCAGTGGAACAAAAAATTTCAGTACCGTCCAGGTGTATATAAGGGGTGACACAGGAGCCATAGTACCATTCGAGTTCGGGAAAGTGACAGTGACACTTCATTTCAGAAATCGTAGATCTCTTTATTTCACATAAACATGACTTACTGTTGTAAGTCCAAATTATACGAAGAATATTACACGAAACAAACTGGGAACGGTCTACCAGCTTTTTCTGGAACTCAAATACAGAGGGGATATGGTTTGGGAAGTATATTAGGAGGACTGAAGAATATGGTGTTACCTTTATTGAAAACTACAGCCAGGACCATGGAAAACAATTATTGAGAAAAGGAGCAGCCTTTGCCGAAGATGTCATTGAAGGGAAAAATGTAAAAAAGGCAGCAATCAAAAGAGTCAAAGAGGCTGGTGCGGGTGCTTGGAATGAAGTGGTTGGTGGTTCAAAACCACTCGGCAGGAAAAGTATAAAAAGGCCCGCACCACGCAAAACTAGCAAATCGACAAAAAGAAGGAAAACTGTTCAGACCCAAGACCATCTCAGTGCATGATGTCTCTCATCAATGAAACAATGAAAAATCTTGTGAGTGTGTCAACAGCGAACTCGACTTGTTTTCTATACCACCCACACAGACTTGTGTGGAACATGGGCAATGGGTAGAACACAGGCCTTTTGCGACTATAGGAAACAGTGGTCCAATAGAATTCCACATTGCAGGATTAGGAGATGATTATTTGAATTTGGCACAGACATACTTGTATGTTAAAGCAACGGTTGTAGATTCCAATGGGTGATCAATTGCACCCGATGCCAATGTGGGCCCAGTCAATTTATGGATGCATTCCTTATTTAATCAAATCGATATCAGCTTGAATGAAAAACTGGTATCTCCTTCCAACAACACTTATCACTAGAGAGCTTTCATAGAAACTTTGTTGAGTTATGGACCAGCTGCCAAGAAGTCACAACTGACTAATGCATTATGGTACAAGGATACGGCCGGACACATGGACGATTTGACAGATGATAACAAGGGATTTCTTCTTCGAAAGAAATTTATAGAGAAAAGTAAAATCGTGGACATGACTGAAAGATTACATTTGGACATGTTTTTCCAAACTCGTTACTTGCTGAATGGAGTTAATGTTCATGTTGAAATGAATAGAGCCAAAGATGCTTTCGCATTGATGGCCGATACCGATACATACAAGATCAAAATTCTAGATGTATCCATTTTGTATGCAAAGAGAGACTCCAATCATTCGTGAGAATGGCTCACGAGAAAGCACTAACAAAAGCAACTGCAAAATATCCTATCGACCGTGTGGAAACCAAGGTGTTTTCAGTGCCGAAAGGAAATCTGAGCATTACACAAGAAAACTCATTTTTAGGCCAACTACCTAAAAAACGCATCGTGGTGGGATGTGTAGACAACGATGCTTTCAATGGAAACTTTTCAAAGAATCCATATAATTCCAAGAACTACAAAATCAATTACTTGGCTTTGTACGTGGATGGGCAGCAGATTCCAGCCAAACCATTACAACCTAGATTCGAACAACAAGAAGTGGCGAGATGTTATGCGACTCTGTTCCAAGGAACTGAACAAATGTATGAGAATGAAGGAAACCACATCAGCCGAGAAGAGTACATAAATGGATACACCCTATTCGTATTCGACCTGACTCCAGATCTATCACATGGACAACACTTCGATCTGGTGAAGAGAGGAAACTTGAGACTAGACGTCCATTTCGAAAACCCATTACCAACCACAATCAACGTACTGGTGTATGCAGAATTCCAGAACATCATAGAAGTGGATAAGAATAGACAAGTAATCTTCGATTACTCAACATGAACACGTTGCAGTTAGAGAATGCACTTCGATCAGATAGTTGTTTGAAGAGAATATGTTTGGGTGTATTTGCAAGAAACAAATTACCAAGAAGATTACCAGATCACAGACCAGTGGCTTTGATAGCCAACACGGATCCAGACCACAGAAAAGGAGAGCATTGGGTGGCTCTCTTTGTGAGTCACCACAACGCAGAATACTTTGATTCCTATGGATTACCACCGCAACACAGACCATTCGAGAATTTCCTGAAGAAGAATTCCAGATATTGGAAGTATAATACAAAACGCCTTCAAGGACCATTACCAGTGTGTGGACAATACTGTCTATTTTACTTGAAACATCGCTGTCGCGTTGTACCGATGGAAACCATATCCAACATGTTTACGGCTGATCTAATGGATAATGATGTGTTGGTTAATGACGTCATAGAGGAACCCAGCCACTAGATGTCGCTGTATTGAAGGAAAACTATAAAAACTCGTGCACTTGGTGTTCAGCTCATTTGTGTTTCGACAGCCAAAGAAGAAGGATGTCTACTAATGTGACCGTCTTCAAACTTAACAACGATTTACAGATTCAACTGTTCAAGAACGGCGTTGGGTTCCAGTTTACCACAAGAGATTGGAAACAAGTGACCAAAGCAGTGGATATCGCAAAGAAGAGAAGCCTTGAAATAGGAGAACCCAAACCAAAAAGAGAAAGAAAACCAAAGAAGAATGAAGATAAAAAGGATTGAAGAATGTTCACTATTCCATGTTTGATTAGGATGGCACTGAATGATTATCAATCAAGAAACCAAGAAACAAGAAATCCAAGAGACTTTGTAGAGAGAATGAGCGTTTCATTCGAAACGTATTTTCGTGATGCTCCACCACCAGTACTGGAGTAGTTATTACGTGGAGAAGAAAAAATAAGAAAGACAACAGAACAAAGACCATCAGAACACATCAAGTATGCATTGGAGGAAAATCGTCTCAAGACATTTCAATTCATGTTACAAAGTGAAAGTGTGAAAACACCGAATGAACTGACAAAAGCTGGATTCTTTTATTTGGGGACAGGAGACAGAACTCAATGTTTTCATTGAGGTATTATTGTTCGTTTCTGGGAAACAGAAGATGATGTTATAGAAGAACACAGAAAATATTCTCCAGACTGTTATTACATTCATAATTTACCACCTGAATTCATGGACGTTGAAAAAGAAGAAGAAGAAATGGTCATCAAAGAAGAAATGGACACATCATTTCAAGAAGAAGATTCACGGAGGACAAAATGTAGTGTGTGTTTATTAACTGAAGCCAATGTCGTTCCGCGACCATGTAACCATTTGTGCCTATGCAAAGACTGTTCTAAACCACTGAGAAGATGCCCAATCTGCAGAAAGACTGTTTATGAATATCTGACAATATACATACCATAAAAAGATGTATTTTTGTTGATGAATAAAAGAAACTTAAATTTATATTCAGTGTTGTTATTTTTTTTAACAAATCCAAAAAGGTATCCTCAAAAAAATCGAAATGAGGGATAGTAAATTAGACCTCGTACGACAAATCTGTTGGGTGGATCCTCATATGAGTATATGGTGGAACTTAGCTTCATGGTCTTCATGTACACATATGGGTCCTACTTGTAATTTAAATAATGGATTCTGGGTAAGTTTGTCCTATAGCACTACGTGCTACTCTTAATAGGGAAAAAACACGTCATGGGATCCAAAAAGGGATTATGGGAACATTACTCCACTTCAATCGAACACGACCTTTTAAAAATCTATAGAACTACGTGCTACTCTTATTGGGAAAAAAACGTCATGGGATCCAAAAAAGGGATTCTGAAAGAATTCTAAATAATACAATTTGACGGGTTTATTTGGGTAATTAAATGAGGATTCTGGGAAAATCCGAACCAGAAAAATACTCTTCTACAAAAGAACACACCCCCGGTACCCTCTCGGTACTATAGCACTACGTACTAAACCGATAAAATGTGGAATCCGTATCAAATAAAGTCAATTTCGGTGATTTGGAAGGATTGTCGGGTTGTTTGTGGTAATTAGATTTACTCTTCTACAAAGGAACACACCCTCAAAACATACCCCGTCCTATTGCAGAAAAAATGGGTAACATAGCAATCACGTGCTACCATAGAAACCAAGTTGGCGACCTCCAGTATACAAAATGGACGACGGAAACACGTATCACCCTAACAACGCGCGCTGCGCATGCGCACTAACACCACGTATCACTATGGAGATGACGTCACAACATGGCCGCTCACGCGGGTTACCATGACAACACAACATGGCGTCACTACGTCACGTGGCATG
Source organism: Pictodentalium vernedei (assembly GCA_031216915.1). Lineage (NCBI taxonomy): Eukaryota > Metazoa > Mollusca > Scaphopoda > Dentaliida > Dentaliidae > Pictodentalium > Pictodentalium vernedei. Next base: position 293,542,594 of record CM062292.1, on the reverse strand, counting down.
ACGTCACTTCCTGGGTCCGGCACCGGGGTCCGGCAACTGAGGCCCCAAAAGCCCGAGATATACTACTCTCGCCCGATCACAATCCACACTAAGATAGAGGCATGGAGAGGCTTGGGCATCGAGGATGAATTGGAACGCATTGGAGGGGAGAACAAGAAAGTGTTGGGGATTTTTTGGGGATGGGGTTACGGATTAATAGAAATCTCGCTCGATTATAATTCACTCAAAGTTACAGACATGGAAACGCTTTAACAACGACGGCGCAAGTGGAACAAATTGTACGGTAGCAAGAAACATGTGGGATTTTTTTAGCAAAGGGGTTGCAAGTAAACATCTCTTCTCAACGCGCTAGGATGTTTAATTAAACAAACAAAGCATTTTCTAGTTTCTTCAAATGTAGAATCATTTCATTTTCTGAAGAAAATGATTTCAGGTATAAAATAAGCGTGAATTTCAAAATTTGGTATAAATTTATTTTCTTAGCAATCCACTTATCATTCAGCAAGACGATCTAGCCTGGTCCAATGACAGGAAAATAGTTACATTTGGCTCGTTGTTTTGTCTTCTTTGTTTTCTTCTGGGGTGGGGGTGGGGTGGAGTGGGGTGGGTGGGGGTTGTTGTTGATGATGTTTCCTGGTTTGTTTTTTGTTTGTTTTGTTATTGTTGTTGTTGTTATTATTGTTGTTGTTTTTCTTCATTCCCTTACGTTATGGGTTGGGGGAAATGGTTATGAGGATGTAATATTAATTATTGCAGCATAAAACTTGCGCCTTTTCGTGCCAGTTTGTAACTTAAATTGATGCATGAAAGCTATATATGAATACGGTTTTCTATATCACAAAAAGCATGCGAATAATGTTACTTCATCCAGCCAACAATTTATTCACTCCCAAATAAATATTTCTTCAGTAGCTGAATCGAACTAAAATTGCCAGTGGCCGAAATGGCTTGCATCCGATACGTTCGTATCCTTGAAAATCAGAAGACCCCCCCCCCCAAAAAAAAAAAAAAAACAAAAAAAAAACAAAAAAAAGAACAAATGAGATGGCATCGTGACATAAATAATTCATAAACGACCCACCAAGCCGCGTTAATGACGGCGAGTATTTAGGAAGTACCATGGGACACTTGTTTCTGTTCCCGAAACACTTGGGTACCGCAGTGTAGACAAATGGAACACGACCAACGCTATTCAATGTCACCTGTCAAAAAACTTGGGTCAGACTTTCTAGTTGGATTGTTTTCATGTCACTGTTGCGAAAACACTTTAGCAGACGGCATAAAAGCACATATATCTATTATGGATTGTTTTGCGTGTATAGTTTAAAGACAATGCACAGAAATGAAAATAAAGCAAAACAAAATAAAGGAGAATTATAAATATTCGTTTCGAATTTTGCAGATGTCCTTTTTTATCGTCCATAAATTGAATCTTACAGAGCATTGAATTCCCCATGAATTGTGCCCAGAATGGTCCCAGATATTACATGCGCATGCGCGCTAAATAACCTACTATAACAATCAGCCAATAATCATTTCATGTTTCTTCCAGCTTGTGCTGGAAGAAAACTACAAATCGGTATTTTCAAAATTCTTAGTTTTACATTAAAAATAGATTTACGTACACGTCCCAGAAACGAAAATAAAGCAAAACAAAATAAAGAAGAATTATAAATATTCGTTTCGAATTTTGCAGATGTCCTTTTTTTTATCTTCCATAAATTGAATCTTACAGAGCATTGAATTCCCCATGAATTGTGCCTAGAATGGTCCCAGATATTACGTGCGCATGCGCGCTAAATAACCTACTATAACAATCAGCTAATAATCATATCATGTTTCTTCCAGCTTGGGCTGAAAGAAAACTACAAATCGGTATTTTCAAAATTCTTAGTTTTACATTAAAAATAGATTTACATTAAAAATAGAAAGTGTACGTAAATGTATTTTTAATGTAAAACCAAGAATTTTGAAAATACCAATTTGTAGTTTTAATTTCACTCTAAGTAGGAAAATATCCTGCATGAAGCGAGTCGACTGGAATAAACTGTGTTTTAAATGTAGTCGTAATTTAAAGGTCGAACCTGGTGGGAAAAAATGTAAGTTACCGATAACCCGGTTACAGTTGCAAATAACTGGATAAGGACTGAAATTTCGAATCTAAAATCGAATCTCTCGGCTCTTCAAATTACAAATATTGCACTTTCGTACAACAGTAAATATCTTCGGTCGCCACGCAAGTGTTACATCCCACGGAGACACGTCTGTTTGGGCAAGTCAGTCAAAAGCGGAATATTCCAGAAACGGAAGCAAATCTGTTTCGGAAGCGGAACCTCCTTGAACTCTTCTTCTGTCATCAGGTCTCCTTTAGGAGACCTGATGATAGAAGGCGAGTTCAAAAGAAGACAAAAAGAGAAGCTTCGTATCAGACATGCTGATGTTTTGATGGCTAAAAGGAATCTGTGCTAGCACCTGAAACTATTGAAGCAGGGCAACAGTCTAAGTCTAAAACAAATTTAGTAAAAATCGGATAACATTTGTTCAAGTTATCTTAATGACAATGTCTGCTAGTCAAAAATTCAAACAAGGAAATAAATTGAGAGCAATAACCTCTGACAAAAACATCAGGCAGGACTGGTGTTCGAACTCATCCATGACATTATGGAGTAGAACTTACAGAGCAAATTTGGTAAAAATCGGATAACTTTTGTTCAAACTATAGTGCTGGCGCCGTCTGCAAGTTGAAAATTCAAACACGAAAGCAATATAAAAGACATAACTCCTTAAAAGCAATTCGGACAGGACTGGTTTTCTAACTTATCCAAGATATTCTCGAGTAGAACTCGGGGGCCAAATTTGTTAAAAGTGGGGTAATTTTTGTTGTCGGACGGCTAGGCAGACGGACGCCCACGAATCTATATCAAAAGATGGGTCGAATTGTTGACACAGCTCGATCAACAAGCGGAATATTCCTTGACGGAATAAATGCAGTTTCGGAAGCGGAACCTCTTCAACTCTTCTTCTATCATCAGGTTTCCTGTACATAAAACCTGAAGATAAAAGAAGAGTTCATGATATTCAGAACATGTCATCAATTCAAAAAGTTCCGAACTAGTGCCATACGAATCGAATCTAATCATCGGGATGTTTTCGAATCAGATGGAATTCGATCCTTCGCGTGGAACTAGACTGAATCTGTTACCCGAACATTGCCATGGGTTGTGTGTTACATGGCATGAACATTGAAGCCATTTCAGTTCAAAAGCTTTCCCGATAAAAAACAAAACACTTATTGTCATATTTAAATGTACACGGAATGTGGAAAATGGAAGGGTAATCATTTCAAAAAATGAAGAAGGAGATGGCACAACAGTCTCCTACTCGTTTTCCCGACCCGTGAGAAGAGAAGGGAACCGAAAACCAAAACGGTCCACTGCAACAAATACCAACGCTTAACTTGTTTAACGGATGTTTGGAGTTTATATTTCTCTGTTTAGTCCAAAAGGGATGAGTCTAATTGCTGTATGTTCGTTATTGTTTACTTATACTCACTAAACTCCGGATGTTTATTGCATTTTGTTACTACATTGTTTAATTTTTCAGCTGCATAATAAACTATGGCAACTGCTTAAGCATACTCGCCGATCAACAGCCCTTGCGTCACAAATTCTGTTTTCCAACTGCAACGATTTTAATTTTGTATCCATAAAGGCTGTTATATGCCTGAAGAAAATCACCATTGAAGACAAAAAAAAAAAAAAACCCAAACCAGGAATAAATTTCTGTTTTGTACACGATTCTCATTCCTGACTCGACCATTTCATCCAAAAGGCCTGATCTCTAAATTGGCGAGAAAAAACTATTGGTAACCATTCATAACTTATGTCACTGGTTGTGATGGGCGGAGTTAGGGGTAATAAAGGCCTAATTAAGACTTTAACCTGATTTACTGAATACATTCCAGGGATACCTTTAACTACCCTTTAGCGACAGCCAAAGCTATCAGTAAAAATCAATTCTACAGCCCTTCGAGCTGCAGCATTAAATGTTTACCGAATCTCCCAACACAATGCAAACTAGATTCGCCTAATTGTTATAGCTAGATTTATGTTTGATGACACAAGATCTTGAGTAAAGATTTGAGTCTGAGTTTGATTTTGAAATGAAGTTTTTTTCAAAATAGCCAACTTCAGTAAAACTAATTCTAGAGTCCACTTTATGACGACTTAAGTCAGACTTTTTTGAAGCATTTGGGGCCTGGAGGTCTTTGCTATTGTTTTTCAAACAAACAGCGCACCATTGAAGAAAGCGCATGGGGTAGAACCCGCCAAAATTAGAACTTTTAGAATGATAGGGGTGAGGCTGTGGCACACTTCTGGACCACTTACTCGGCCACGTATCATTTTGTGTTTTTTCCTCCACCGCTCAAATTTGATTCCGGTGCTCCTACATTTGTATTTACGTGTTATGAGCTGTACAAGTGGGTCCGTTCAGCAAGAAAAAATTGTTTGTGAACATTCCATTACATTATAATCATAGCTACTTTTTTTTTAAAATGTATTTTCACGATTTCATAAAATTTAATTTCAAACACGGCACTTTATACATATGTATTGAGTTCATAAAATTGGCACTGTAGGCTTCGATTTGGTCAAACAGGTTGCGAATTTGCTTGAAAGAGTAAAGTGTCATTTGAGTGGAACAAGGCTCCAACCGCAATATCTTAGCATTGCAGATGGTGCCTTGCTGCACCCAAGGGACGAAATTTCATCGGTGACATCTGAGAAATGAGTTGCCGCTGTATCTACAAAAAAAACGACTATTGTAAAGCTAGGGTCGCCCCACGGGCGTCCCTTTGTACAGATGCAAAACGTTATAAAGTGCGAAGTATTGTGGGTTCGATGGGGCAGACCACACTCACTTTCGGAAGCCCTTTTCGTCAAACCGGGGACACTGAAGAAAGTTGGTTTGGGCCTTTTATTGCCCTATTTTTATAACCCACTGAGGAAACCTTTGACTATGTTTTAAAAGTAAAATAAATGAATAAATAAATTACCCAACATGAACAGCAGACAACACTTACAAAAAAATTATTGAATAAATAATTTTTATAATTTTTTGTTCATGAATTTTCTAGCTTATGACCTCTCATTGTAAAGAGCTGAACGGGTCCGTTGCAATGAGGGGTCAAAACTATGTTTTGGGGGCAAAAATGGAGAGAAAAAAATTGGAATTATGGTATTGGCGAATATCGCCTGGCAGTCATCCCATTAAGTTTTTAAAGAGTAGTAATTGTGTCGGCGGTATTCAAGAGAGCCCAAGTATGTGCTTCTAGCAATCAACTAGTGGAAGGTTCCTTCTTTTGGACAAGTAAATTGGCCGCTCAAATTGACGAATTACGTTCCCAAATGCAGCAGGTACAGACTTGACACATGCTGGACGAAACTGGTTTTCAAAAGGTTTTAGAGGAGAGAGGCATTATTCCACCCTCCACGTTAATTCACGCCGATTCGATTGGGTGTAGTTTAAATTAAGATTATTCGGATTCCTTTATTTTGAACGTGGTTTTCAAGATAACGTAATTAGTTTTTTATAGCTTTTGACTGGACAGACTCACTGCGAGAAATATAATGGGTCATTAAATATTTTCCATTGTAATTCATCAGTTAAATTCCATCTCGTTGTTCTTTCTCAATCCGCAATGTGATTGGCTGAGCTGGTCAATTAGAACAAGTGTGTATCCACGCTAAACGACGCTAAACCGCTCGTATCACAGATCGAACACACTGGATTTGTTTTCTATGGCAACGGTTGTTAGTGTCCGTGCTTTGAAGTTCACCTTGTAAATTCGATCATGGAAAATAGATCGAGATCGAAAATGACATTTTTTAAAATTGTTTTTCTTCAAATGAAACAGGTTTGGAGACTTTTCATTTCCAACGATGACAGAAGTTACAATGTCTCTTGTTTCGTTAGACATTCGGGAAATTGACTATGGAAAAAACATTTAACTCGCCCATTCGGGGCTCGTTAACAAATGGTTTTCTATAGTCAAATTTCCGAATGTCTAACTCAACAAGAGACCTTTATCTCCTAAATGTATCATCTATCCTTAAAACATTATCTGTCTTTTTGGATATTGGATTCATGTTGTGTAATGTTGTGTAATGTTGTGTAATGTAATTTACACAGAGGAAAATACGGCTGGGAAATCCTTTCACTGTTGATTGCTTTGTAGCGAATCTGCGTCATGTCTCGCTATATTGTTTGCGCCAGACATCTTATAAATCTTACAACTCATACATAACACTGACCCTACCGGTCTCTTTGCAAGTTCAACCTATTAACCCTTTGAACCCGCTTTTCCGGTCCAGGAACAGGGTACGTCATACTTTCATTAAGTAGGACGGCTGTTAAGTTAAAGTGTGGGGTAGAGCAATCAATATTTTGAACGTGCAGACATGGGGCAGCACGTTGAAATTATTGATTGGTATACCCTCAAATAATAAATATGGAGTCTTCCAATTGCTTCCATTGAACTTACATTGGCAGATACCACCAGGGTTCAAAGGATTAACTAACGTAAACACCAGCATTGAACAACCAACTCCATTCACAAAAATCGTCATTCAAATTTTTTAAAATTAGTTTTTCAAGTTCGTCCAAAACTCTGCATGCGATGGGTCATCAGCTGTGTTGTAAAGGTAAACAATGAAAATGTTTAGTTGTTCATGAATTTTCTTTCGAAACTTTTGTCATCTCGCCAAGTTAATTAGGGAGCTAACCGTTTTGGTAACAGAAACAAACGTAAGACAAAATTACTTGGCTGAGATAAATGTTTAAATGGCATTACTGTTCCTAGACCATTATTGCATACTAGGATTATGGCTATTTTTTATATTGTGGTTTAGCGACACTTTCGACAACCAGAATCACCTCGTTTTGGAATTGCGGATATTACACGTAATGTAACACATTTACACCAACATCGCGTCCATTGAAAGCATAAAGGTGCCAACTGCAATGCTAACGCGTTTTGGGGAGAGAGCTAAATGAAGTGTGGAAGGGGGCGGGAAATATTTTTCTGCTGCCAGTATTTCTTCACACACTTTACTACACCTTATGCAGGGTTAATATTTCGTATCCCCCATGTGCGAAGGTCCAGGTTCTTCCCCGGGACGAAGATTAACTCTTTTATGCCAAATAGAGCACCCGGAGTATTTTTTAACCCTTTATCTAACATGAAAAGTAGAAGACACTTGTAAAAAAAATTCTTGAATAACTAATTTTTTTCATTTTTTGTCTCAAAAACAGGTTATGACCCCTCGTTGGAACGAGCTCAATGAGCTCGTTCCAACGAGGGGTCATAAGCTATTTTTTGAGACAAAAAATGAAAAAAATAATGAAACTTAATTGGCGATTCTGGCCGGTTTTGGCCGTTACGTTGGGTAAATGGTTAAAGACGCATGTACCCAGAAAGTGAAGTATAAGTAGGGCTATACAACTAAAGCAAAATAACCCCAGAAATGTTGGAGTGAGCGAACATGAACCAGTTTCAGAGATATTTCACCCAAGATTGTATATAAGGTTGACATTTTGAAAAAAAGTCCGCTGCTGCAGGGTACGATATAGTTTTCAGCGTGCGTCACATTCCCTTGTTGAATCCCGTGTTCGCCATATGGTGGGTGGAAAAAATGTACCTTCTTTTGTTTGTTGACAGCCCAGGGAGGCTATTAATTGCATCAGGCGTTCGATGTTTTGTTGACGTTTTGTCCATATCGCAACGGGTGTATCGAATAAAACAGACGCACTCCCTAAGACGCAAATTTGGTAGAGGAATCTTCCCTATATGAAGTCAGCGTGTAGTTGTCTCGCGTTGGTCACTTCTACAGAACTAAAAAAACAAACAAACCATTAATCACTATTACGTTCTTCAAACAGAGACCGCTCAGTTTATTCCTGGGGATTACTCTATAATATATAAGGGTTGGCGGAGTTGCTGTGTGGTCCGTGTCCATTTGATGAGTAGTTTGGGTATCGGCGTGAGCTGTTTGGCTAAGTGAACCCAAAAGCAGCTTTGTTTGGTGAGAGATTGTTTTGGACATTAGAAGTTGTTGGGGTAAGTGAAAACAAAAGTAATTTTATTTAGCGAGAGGCCCTTTAGAGCATTAGAAGAAGTTTTTAGGCTTAGTGACCCTAAATGCGGGAGGCCTTAGTAGTCACTCGTGGGGTTTAACGGGATCGTATAATGCAGAAATAAAGTTGGTTGGAGGAAGTTATCGAGACCTCGTAGATTCGAGTCAGGTGATGCTTTTTAAGTGGGCTGATTTAAAGTTTGGCAAACTTTACGTTCGAACATTGTATGCCTAAACGGTTGACGGTTGGTTGGATAAACGAGACTTTGGGGTATCCCCGAAGTGGGTAAGGCGACAATGTAATGCTAATGGGATTGAGAGACACACCAAAGGCCTTCGCGTGATAGTTGGAGAAACTGGGGGACAATCAACATGTAGAGTGGACGCTGCTATACCTTGATGCTCGGAAAGAGCAAATGGACAATACGTTGTATGAGTAGAGCGAGGCAACTACCAGGAGTGGAGCGATGGTAGGAGATATCTATTAGAGAAAGCTGGGACCCGAAGAAATTTAAACATTCGGCGGGGTTAAATTCCTTGTGATTTGTGTTGAGTATATATTTTCATGGATCATTCTCAACGAGGGCGTGAGCGTATCTTTGTTTTCATATCATTAAATTATATTCAGATGATACCCGTCGGTTATCTTTTTAAATATAAAGTCAACGACACCTCCAGCTTTCGAATCTATCCCCAACAACACAACTAGGTGGCGAGACGTATGCTAACGCATGGGACAGGCGGTACTCCCCGAGTACGGCCGAGCTCTGGTGTGACCGTAAATCTCTCATCGCAACTCCCATGTGTGACAACATTATCACCTTATCACAGTGGAATTCACCGAATTGAAATGCGAAATTTCTAGTGACGTCAGTTTACCTGTTGCCATTTGATTTTTTTCTTCCGCAGATGACATGTATGATGAAGATCTCGGGTCACCAGTCAAATGCTATGAGAAATTCGACACAATTATGGGCTGTTTGTTTAGCCACTATTTTTTAAGTTTACGGGCAGATTACCATTGCTTGAATGTAATATCCCATTACTCACAAAGATATGCAGATATTCTTTCTGAACAATTTATAGATATTCCGATCAATATGTATTTAATTCTCCCAGAAAACGTCAACGTATTAACACACTTGGTGGAACTACACGACATGATCATAAAACTACAGCTGTGTGAATCTTCATTTATAACTATTTAATAAACAAACATGCCTTATAGTCTTGGTAAAGTCAGTAACATTCGGTCAAAGCAAGTCTCGATTGAAAAACATTTCTTACGTTGTTTCAAAGAAAATGAATGTTCAAAACATTTTTAGATTCAATCGCATGGAATATTTCAGTTGGTCGGAAAGTGAAAGCGAAAAGCGATTGTATCTAAAAACAGGCGATGGAATATTTCAGGGCTAGACCGGTTCCAGGTCACGCCACTCTCGAGTACCATACCACACTCGATACAAGCCGAGACCAGAACTTCGATACAGCTACAATGCGTTCACTCAATCCCTGAGAGTGGAAACGGATAGGCGATATAAACGTGTTGCATGAACTCTGTTCATCGCGCCTAAAAAACGGATGTCAGCATTGGTTGCGGGTGCCGCTGAAAGACCCTGCCTCGATCGACTCATAGCAATACTGATAGGAATGGTAGGTACACTCTTTTCCATCTTTTTTCAACTCATTTCTTCTGGAGTTTTCACTAAAACCCTTTTTGTAACTGTTATGGAAAACCCTTTTTGTAACTGTTATGGATTATAATGGATTATAATGGCTGGACCACTTCCTGGATGGCGTTGCTGCTTGGGTTTCTTTCTTCGCTCTTGTCCGACCAGTCTCCCCCTTGGCTTGTCCTGTCCTAACGGAATCTAAATTCCCCACTGATGCTCGATCCTCTACCAGTAGAAGCTCCCAGTCTTCTGGGAGCATCGACCGGTTCAGGGGCATCAAAACTTTTGCAGCCAATGTGCTCCATTTTACCCGCACTCTTGTTTGCTTGGTGTGTGCTACGTGGGCGACTGAACTGATCGAGCCTGAGGCAGATCATACTTGCTACTGAGGGCTGCAAACGGGCTCACTCAGATTACCACAGTGGTAGGCTATACTTGCCTGAAGACTTACAAAAACACTAACCCGGACCTACCATCAAACTGAAACTGCCAGAGAAGACTATACTATACTCTGTGTCAATGAAGGCAGTGAACCAGCTCAGACCAACGTCAATCAAGTAGCAGACTCCACATGCCCGAAGAACCGACTAAAGAATAACTTTTACTGGCTATCCGATACAGCGGCGTACTTTCCTGCCTCCTTTGCTTTTCCTCCTTTGCGACTGCTGGGCGCAGAAGAGTGCCACTGTACTGCTAAAGGGGGTGAAAGGGGTTAATTTTTCTCTCGGTTCGCAAAAACCTTCGGTTGTTTTGATGTCATGAAAGCGTCATGTGTTTCAGAATATGACTGATGGCTTTATATATGATAGCTTTTCTATGTAACAATCCAAGCCTTATAAGAAAACGTTCGCAGTGCCTATATACATTTGAGTTCATGCAGTCTAGCCACTCGGCATGCTTATTCAGGAACGCTACCTACAGGACCCCCTCTAAAACGTATCGTCTTTTCCTGTGTGAGGGAGGGCTCTTTGGGATCCATATCCAATACACGTCCTGGGTACACGTTCCCCCTATTTGTATCCTTGTTTTCTGATTACTATTACGTTTCTCGGAGAAAATATATCTAATTTTCAACGTTTTATCGAACATAGGTTTCAGCCGACTCTACCAGTTATTTCTTCATTGGAATGTACTCAACGACTCAGTTCTAATAATGGGGTCCGAATGAAATTAACATCTCCCGCTTCTTTGTGCTGTGCTAGGTCTGGGGGCTGTGTCCTTGCGATTGAGTCTGATTGTGTCAGGGTAAGTGTGTAGTAAATGGTGAGAGGAAGTCTGTGAGAGAGAGAGAGAGAGTTGTGCGTGTATGATAGACGATATTTTGTGTGGTGGGTCGTGCGTGTGTTGTTGTCAACCTTTCTGATGTGTCGCTTAACTTTACGGCCACTTGATCTTTGATCGCAGCAGCCAAGTTCAACAATATAAAATGGGAAGGGTCTCGGCCTCCAAGCGACGACATGCGAGCCTCCCCGCTGTATTGTACCACCTAAAGGAGTAATCTTATAAACTGCTCGGGAGACGACTGACATATAAGCTTAAAGCTCTCTGTCGAATCCCTCCTTTAAACAGTAACAAATTTCCCCGTCTTTAGTTGTTTCATTATAATACTGTATCTTTGTTGTTCATATTTGTTTTGTTACTCAACAATTGTTGTATGCATTTATCAATTATTGAATAAATATTGTTTAAACTAATAATGGGAACGTGGAAGGAAAGTGGGTGTGGGGTGGAGATGATAAGTGAGGTTAGCAAGATGAAAATAAAAACAAGAAAGGGCAACGTAAAGCGTATGCTAATGCCCCCGAGGCGCAAAAACGTTTCTAATTCGAAAGAGTGAAAAAGGGCTATAACTCTAAAAAACACGAGTGGAAGACACTCACGCTACACAGGTATCATTCCCCATGATGCTCTATCACAACCCCAAATATCATTCAAATCGGAATAGCTGTGGTTGAGATACAAGGGAAAATGTTAAGCGGGACGACGGACAAACTAGATACCCCTTCGACTTTTCAAGTCGGGGGCATAATAAAAAAACCCCAAAAAACAAAAACTGTAAGCGTTTGTTAAGAATCGGTGGAATCGCACCATACCTATTTGGATGTGGTGGGCATGGAAGCACTGCTCATTGATTAGAACATTGGACTTCAAACCGAAAGATCGACGGCTCGATAACGACCTGCTCCATCTCGGCTGTGTCATTGGACAAGACTCCAAATCCCGAATGCCCACGTGGGGCCATGGTGGCGCTGTGTATTAAGGCGTACAGTACGTCGATGGCGCTCTTGGTCTCAAATGCTTGTAACTCTGCTTGTGCTTGGTAAGTAAGCTGGGGAAAAATATGACAGTAAAAAAGTATGACAATATGGAGAAACCACTGCTCGGTGGTTGTCTTCGAGTACACCAGCTTCCCCCACCCATAAAATTGTCCGGCACGATGTAACCTGGCTTTTGAAAAGTGCCGTTAAACCCCCACGAACCAACAAAAAACATGTGGTGGGCACAAATCTCCAAGACTTGCCAATCCAACCATGGTGTGACCTGGGAGAAAAGTGCGCCACTGTATGGTCAAATGTTCGGTCCATTTCTTCTAGTTCATAATGTGGAAGTATGGAAGTATAAGAAATAAACCTAACCACCCGAAGATGGAATTCATTGTCCAAATGATTCTACATTTGTTTACGTTTACATGGGATTTACTGTAAGAATGCCGTAAGTTATCATCGTGTAATTGTGTAACATATCGATGAAAAATGAGGGACAAAACCGGATGGGGAGGGTGGGGCACGTGCACACTGCCCCTTCTCAAGTTCCATCGCTTCTGACATTTGTGTTGTGGATGTATTTCCCTGGTAAAAATAACTAATTCGTTATCAGAAAGAAAGTGGAGAGAAGATGACTGATTTGGCAGGAGGGTGTGTAAGCCCGATTCATTACGAGTGTGAGGGCTCATATCCCGGCTGATAAAATATTCCAACTACATCATCAAGACATGTCTTCGTCTGAGGCATACCTCGATGAAATAGTCGGAATATAAGTCAGTCTGTATCATAGTTAAAAAAAACTCAAGAGTTAAGTTAAATGTCTGTAGAAGTCGTGTCGCAACGTTTTATTTACTTGGCACGTATCGTTCTCTAAATTGATCATACTGAGCACCCAACAACCCATGCCGGGTACTACAGTGGTTCAATTGTTAGATCAATGGTCTTAAAACAAAAAATCGATGTTTCGATCTCGACCAGAGGTTACTACGTTGTGCCATTGTGTAAAACACTTCATCCCGATTGCTCACGGCACGGTGGTACCGTACACTAAGGAGTTCCACCCGTCGCTGGTGCACTTGTCGTCAATCGCTGCTAACTCTGTTTGTGTCGAGTTAGTAAGTTGAAGAAGCTGGGTGTTGCTCGCCACTGCTCGACAGTTCTTGTCGGATACTTCGGCTCCCCCCATCCGGAAACTGGCCGACAAAATATGACCATAACTGTTGAAAGTGTAGTTAGTTACACCCCAATAAACAAACAACCTCACTGTTTATGACAGACTGTGTGTATGATATAAACCAAGTTTCAAATCTACTCTTGTGAGACTGTACATGATTATTAGCAATAACGAATCGATATCTAAGTCTGCAATCCAAATGAAAAATTATTAGAGGGGTGGGTGGTGGATGTATTATATTCCATTAACCCTTTACCTAACCTGAAAAGCAGACGACACATGCAAAAATAATTCTTGAATAACTAATTTTTTTCATTTTTTGTCTCAAAAACATAGGTTATGACCCCTCGTTGGAACGAGCTCGACGAGCTCGTTCCAATGAGGGGTCATAACCTATGTTTTTGAGACAAAAAATGAAAAAAATAATGAAAATTAATTGGCGATTTTTGAGAATAGCGTTGACCGGTTTTGGCCGTTACGTTGGGTAAAGGGTTAAACCTTTTTTGGCAGCAGCCCTGATCAGAGGGTTAACTCTTTACCAGAAGCGGACTGGCCGTATGGTCCACCGGGAAAATACCCGGTGGACCCCTATTGGGTTCCCCCTGGGGCCCACAAAATTGATGCAGCCCAACACCAATTGGAATGTGAAATTTCGTAAAAATCATCAAAAAATCACCATAGACTGTCGGTATATCGCATTTCTTGGCCCAGTCCGCCTCTACTCTTTACCCAACAAATCGGCTGCATCCCCAGCGTAATTTACAAATTCAGCAGTTGCATATATATTTTTCAAAACATTCAACAAAACCTTATCATATTTTCCCTCATTGAAACGAGCGGGTCGAGTCGTTCCGATGTGGGTGGGGTGGGGTCACATGATATGATTTCGTGGAAATTTTGAAAAAAGAATAATTAAAACAACAAATTGTGATATCGTGTGCATTTGGGTAAAGGGTTAGGTATTGTACTGCGGTCCAAACGCGTCTAATCGAGCTGACCAATGCTTTTCTGTCTCCATGGCAGATAATGGATCAACACAAAGAGCCGTTCATGATGAATACATTTGCCGCCGTTGTGTCACAATTTCTTATTGTGTTGAAACAAGAAAATAGTTCATCGCATTACATCCATTTGTTCCGAGGAATGAACAATCGCGGCCATTAAGTTAATTAACACAGGAATTCAATTAGACATGCCCGAATGGCTGAGAACTTGTAGTCGATGACAAAAGGATGAAGGAATTAATCTGCTGTGCTTAGAAAAAATCACCAGTGTGAATAAATCAACAACTTAGTATACCAAATGACTCGAAAAGTACATAGCAGTCATCTAGTTTAATCGGCAGTTTTTTGTTTGACTGATTGACAATATTTTATTTCCAAACAAACAGTAGTACAAAAAACAGAGATTACACAATAATAACATAAGCTGTGAATTGGAAAATGGATCCAACAGTAAGCTAATGCTTATGTAAGCTGTCTCCACCTCGGGATTAAACATTGGAGTATGAACGTCCGAAGATCACTTTTTTATCGTACCTGTAAAGTGGTAATCTGAAAAGTGAGGTAAGATTATATAATAACAGAGGTTTGTGTTTTTGAAAGGCCGAACGCCAGTAAAACACAAAAAATAACGTTCACCCGTAAGAAAAATAACCGTGACTTTGACCTAAAACTGCTGGACAAAGTCCTCCCTGAATGCACAGAGGCGAAATTGGCATTACCATCGACCAAAACCTATCTTTCAATAAACACACCAGCGATATTGCCAGCAAAGCGACAAAACGTATTAATTTACCAAAAATGCTAAAGCGTATATCATGGGGAGCCAACCAACCAGGATATTCTACTTAAACAATACAAAGCCTTTGTGCGCCCTGTACTCGAGCATGGGGGCCATCATCCTAACAGACCTAAATCAAACAAATATGGGGAAACTCCAGAAGGTCCAAAATCATGCGCTCAGGGTCCCTCCGTGCTCCCTGGAATCAAAACACTCCACGACAGAGCCGAAATCACAACCATAAAGGACCGCCTGGCCTCCCTAGCCGCGAAAAATCACGACCGGTTAGCCGACAGCCAACTAATATCCGAACTACAGGTAATTTGCGAAAGCCGACAAAAACCCCAAAACGCCAAAATTTAATATAACAGCCGTGTAAGTAGACACCATATCGCGGAGGTTAGGACAGGAAACACCCCCGGGTGTGACTCTTTTGTTAAGGCCTGCCCCCCCCCCCCATTTCGACCGGAAGATACCTAAGAGAATGCGAGTAAACAGGCAGTAAAACGGGTCAGCCGTGACCCTCTACCAGGATGAGCTGTCTTCGCCGACTCAGCTAAAATCACTAAAATTTAATGTCTAATAATCAACAAATACTGGGAAAGAGAAGGTGAACATACAGGCAGTAATAACGGCTCAGATGTGATCTTCTACCAGGAAGAGTTGTATTCACCGACTCAACTAAATCACTAAAATTTAATCTCTAAAAATAAATAAATACTGGGAAAGAGAAGGTGAACATACAGGCAGTAATAATGGCTCAGTCTCAACCAAATCAGGAGGCGGTAAGGGCAGGAAACACCCCCGGGTGTTGTACTTTGGTAAAGGCCTGCGCCCCTCCCTCCAATTCTTAGCTGGAAAAATGAATCCGACAAATCATAAACTGAACAAAAGAATTGTACTAGCTGCTCCCAACGATCGACAACCATCAAAAAATGCAATCACATATTTTTTTCTCTATCTTACAAATCAACTAATTCTGCCTTTTCCTTTTAGCAGGTACTCAAGATGCTTTCTTTTTGATCGCCAGCACCCCAATAACCGCTATGGAAACTATTACCGATATGGAATACAGTAACCGCTATGGACTCTGAACATCCTCCGCTCCATCCCTAGAAGTGGTCACCCACCTCCAAGGAGGCGAGCGTTGGTCCAGCACCCCGCTTCTATCCCTTTTTGTTGGCGTCCGTAGCGCGCATTTTGACCCAGCCAAATAGGTTCCAACGCAGGCCTGCCCCCGAACCAGGGAAGTTCGGGTCTTTCTATGGGTGGTCCCCGAAAGGGGCCGTTGTTGCCGTTTATCCAAAAACACATCGTAATGTAGACAAAAAAATTGAACAAAACCGCCTGAGGCAGACTATACTTGCCAATGATGGCCTCCACCGCATCACGATTCATCGCCGAAGTGGCAGACTATACTTGCCTGAATAAAAGATCACAACACCCTCGGGGAGAGGTAACCCTTTGTGAGAGGACTCCTCTCGCTCTGGTCCTCACCC
The DNA here is from genome assembly GCA_031216915.1 of Pictodentalium vernedei. Lineage (NCBI taxonomy): Eukaryota > Metazoa > Mollusca > Scaphopoda > Dentaliida > Dentaliidae > Pictodentalium > Pictodentalium vernedei. The sequence goes on along the minus strand of CM062292.1, from coordinate 293,526,067 downwards.
GAGGGTTCAGTCAACAATCTTCACGAAGTCAACCCAACACTCCTGATCATCTAGCCTGGGACATCTACTGCGTACTCGATTCTTTTCCACCTTCAACACATCTTGACATGCAGTTACCAGATCTCATGCAGTCACAAAGGGTCGAAACCCCCACAACGTCCCTGCGCGCCTTCGGCGCGCGAAACCATTTCTTTCTTTTCTCTTTTGAATGGTGAATGTTGTAATAGGAGGTAGAGGTTGGAGTAGTTCGACTGGCCGAGTGGGTACTATGGCTGTTGGGCTCCTGTGAGATGGACGAAGATAGGTGGAATCCGACCAGTTAAGACTGTCTGGTAAGAAGCGCACTCAGCCTGGAATCCGGGCTAGGTACCCATTTGGACCAGCGACGTTGAGCGATCAATATATTGAATACGCCATGTTGGAGATTGCAGTGCTGATTTCGGTACGCGATCTACTGATTGTCAACCGAATCTACGAGCTGCCTCAATATATCTATGAAGACAGAGAAAGATTGCATAGTCGGTTTGTACGTTGTAGTTGGCATTGCCGTAGAGAAGAATTCCCACGTCAATGACGTAAGGCAGTTGCTGTAGCGTCTCCCTTCTTATATCTAAATGAAGAGGACAGTCAAAAAGATAATGATGAGTTGTTTTGCGCATACCGCAGACACATAAAGGTGAGCTAGTGAGAAAATGATTGAACAGGTGATCATTTAGATTGCTACAGCCCAGACGTAATCTACAGTGATATATGTAAGTCTGGCGTGATTTGTGAGCGTACAGCCATTTTGGAATCGAGAATCTATCTTTGTTCAGGTATGAATGGAAGTTTCCGAGGGAATTAGTTTATCTAATAACAGGGGTAGACTATTCCACAGTCGGTTTGTCGACGGCAAGAAGGAATGTAGGTGTGAGTCGGTACGACAGTGTGGGATATTTAAGTTGGTATTGTTGCGTAGAGAATATTCGTGGGTAGCGGATGTTATCGAGGGGAGAAGAGATGATATATAATCTGGGACAAGATGATGAACCATTTTGTCGTACTGTATAAGTTTGTGCTTTTCTCTGCACGTACGAAGGGTTTCCCAGCCTGTTTCGGCATATAATGAGGCTCTACTTGCACTTCGTGTAGCACCAGTGACTATCCGAGCCGCGTCAAGCTGTATTTTTTCGAGTTCGGAGGATTCGTAATCGTTACAGTTAACCCAAACAGTGTCAGCATATTCCAGTAGTGGTCGTATAAAAGAGAAAAAATATTTTGTTTGGCGTCGACTATAAGGATCAGGATAAGTTTCAAAAGTCAGCAAGTTCTAAAGCTACCAGTCAAATTTTATGACGAATTCAAAGTCTAGAATCAGTCTAGATATCGGAACTTGTATTTCTTGTATGTTGGGGAATTATTAGCTGAAAGAAGTAAAGTTAGTTCCTTGGATCAGACAAACTTGAATTTTTATTTCAATAACACATTAATGGTTGATATTGACGTTCACAATATATTTTGGACCGATGAACATTCACATATACCCATACTGTTATTATTATATATATACTCAGTAGCCGAAAGACCAATCTATCAAACGTTTGAATAAACAATTTATATAATCATGCAGTTATGAAGCAACGGTATAAACTAATACATACCATATACAGTGATTGTACCTGACTGTAAATAATTCGCTGACGGACACACGGACGCACTAACACATGCATTCACTGACTAAGAATGATCTGCAAACACACGAACACACGGAAGTGGTATTTATAGTGCACTCCGTCGAGGTTTGCGACTCCTCAAGGGCCGCCAAACGTTCGACGGCCGTGCAATATAAATTAAACCAATAAATTAATTAAAGATGTAATAAAAGAAATATACTTCTCACAACGGACTCGTCTAAATGTATTACGGCACACAAACATACAATAGTTTTATTATCAGTCATTTTGGTTACCAAACTAATGAATCCGAAAAGTTTTCCTGTGGCCCAACCGTTCTTCCATAGATAACAAGCGTTGTTGAATACGGAAGGACGGTGTGGCCAACAGCTGGCTTGTCTGTTCGTTTCTATTCTCTTTGCGTGACCAACAATTGTATGATTAATTGCCATCTTTGAATTGGCAGAATCCAATTCAGGGATAACAACGGTGCGACGAGAATAAGTTGAAGTTTATGATAGTTATGTACATTTTCACATTTACCCGCAAACTGCATGTTCAAAAGAATAATATAAACATTAAACATTAGACAAATATGCCATATATACGTCACCCGTACGGTACTTGATATTTGTTATTGCATTTAGAAATAACATACACTTTTATTGTAAATACTCTCGGCACATACTTGTCACACAACGTAATTAATTTGAATCACGCGCTGATGTTATCCGAACCCGAAACCTCGTCTCATAAACGCTTGTAAAAGAACATTTTTAGAAAAACGGCCAATTAGGCAACATCCCGTATTGTGGGTCCAATAGTCATTTCCAAATTGGCACACCAGTGCCAATTCAGAAATGACTACTTGACACACAATATACGATAATTTAAGCACGCATGTCGACGCACGCACAATTTATCATACTAATATTCGCGCTACGCGAATAATATTATTAGGCCGTGCTAGGCTACTATACAAAATATTTCTTGAGGCACAAATAATTATTTCTGCGAAGCTACGTTAAGTCAAAGTCACTTTCATTCAGACCATCTGTCATCTTCGAATAAGCACCGAATGACCATGTTATTATATGCATGGGGAAGGAGCAAGAATGAAATGTTCAAAATAATATATCAATCAGAATTAACAAGGCTAGTTTAGGATTTATACCCTGTGTCAAACTTTTCCCTTAGAGGAACACGTCGTATCCATAAATAGTGTATTACTGTTATTTACTAGAGAATGTCTATTGACATTCTCCAGTAAATTGTAACAAACAAATCGAAACCACATATAGTGTATTGTTTCTATTAGAGAATGTCTATGGACATTCTCCAGCAAATTGCAACAATAAAACAATTATGGATAAATGTCTGACTGAAATGAAACGTGAATATTGCAATATTCACCAATATTTATATCTCCGTAATGACTGGTTAAGCGACGTAGTTGTAACGTTTTATACCGACATGCTTGCTGTTTCCAACACATATTTCTTGAGCACGGCAAATTCTGAGGCAAGATTGTTGAACTCAGAAAGCATTGAATCCGAAAATATGGGTATTAACTTAAAACTTTAGAATGTAAAATAATATAATTAATCGAATTCTTAGTAATATAGTGTGATAACGGGGCAATATAGGCAATAATATACGAAATGCAACGCATAAATAAATAAATAAATAAATAAATAAATAAATAAATAAATAAATAAATAAATAAATAAATAAATAAATTTCCAGTGCTAAATCTATCATTCCCATGTCCAATAGTCTTTACAAAAGAACCCTAAATTGGTGCAAGTGTGGACAGGTTTTGGAAACAAAGCATTTTCAAAGAAATGAATACCGCTTTGTTGTTAATTCGCATATCGGTCTTACAGGTGGAAAGACAGGTTCTCAGATGTCAGCCGAACGCGTCTGGTCTTTGCCATAATAATAATAACACTTTGGCCGGCCGCTGATTTGTCGCGGTTCTCGGATGAGAAGGCCTTGGTTAACCCTATACTCCCAACTGCCTCCCCATTCTCATGCTCCTTCTCTCCCCCAACACTCGGAGGCGAACCTCTTGATGACATCCCTTGCCCCATTCTTCCTCATCTCTCCGATTAGCATATTAACCCTCTCCTTTGAGTTTCCCCCTGACCACATGTTCTTCATTCTCCCATCCCTCTTCCCCATTATACTCCCAATGAATCTTAGTCTTTTAGACTGGTATTTCGGGCATTCTAGAAGAAAGTGTTCCAGGGTCTCCACCACGCCCAAATTACACATCTGGCACTCCTTTTCACAGTTTTTTCCCATTTCCCCCCTCAGCACCAGGGACCGAGACATCAGCTTGAACAACCGTGACCCCCCCCCCCCCCCCAAGGTACTATCAAAGTACTCTTCAAAACCAGGCTTCGCTTTATCACGCAGGCCACCCAAAGACCTCTTTGATTTGATCCCCTCTCGCCAATTAAGGTTACCATCCTCCATGACCCTTTCTCTGGTGATTTTTTTACCCTGGTTTGCCCCAACGTCTAGGTCCGAGATCTCCAATGAGTAGTTCTCTATTAGCTTCCTTACTTGGACCATCCACCCTGTCTTGATATTTGAGTTGACAATTCTCAGGAACATTACTTTACACCATCGGCTGTCGGGGAGATTTACCAAATAATTAAGATAACCGAGTTTCAATAAGTCTATCCTGTCCTTGATCTCATCCACCCAAGCTAACCCCTGATTGCTTCTATTGCTGCGGCATTACTCGGCCCCGTTATCCATCGGCCTGCATCGTTCTGTGGGATTTCCAAGCTCTTTATAGCCGTTTGGTTTAGGGGTACCACTTCCGTACCGTATGTTATACTTGGCAGACCCACCATTTCCCAAATGGTTTTCCCCACTAAAACTTTATTGAAACTTTTTCTCCCAATAAGTTTCATTTGGTTAAGGATTCGCCTCCCCATTCGGAATCAATTTATTTGTGTGGTTTCGGTAGATGCCTCTTCCTGTGATGTTTATATTTATCCCCAGATACTCGTAGTCACCTGTCTTTCCTACATTAAGAAGTTTACTGCCACCTTCCGGAATACAGAACTCCCCCACTTTCCACCTTCGAGTGGGGTCCACTTTGCGACCCACAGATTTGCTCTTGCTTTCATTAAGTTCGAGTCTCCATTCGCTCCCATATTTCCAACAATTCCCAGCATTTTCGCTAACCCCTCTTCGCTTTCTGACACTAGCACCATATCATCTGCAAAAAATAGCCCTTGGATCTTCAAGTCCTCAACTGATACACCTTCGTCGCTATGCAGGAGTTCATCTCCTAAACCTTTGATGTACAATGCAAAAAGAATTGGCGAAAGGATACACCCCTGTTTTAGGCCTATCTCCATAGGCACACGTTTTATTGTTATGTTACCAAGGCTTAATTCATTTTGTACATCTTTATATAATGCTTTCATAATTCCAACAAACTCGCCTTCCAAACCCAGAGCCTCAAGCGTGCGCCACATACCCTCCCTCCATACTCTATCGTATGCCTTTTTAACATCCAAAAAGGCCATAAACATCTTTTTCTTTTTTGCTTTCGCGGATTCTATCATTTGGGATAGCGTGAAAAGATGGTCAGTAACTCTCCTTCACTTCCTGAAGGCATTCTGGATCTCTCCCAAAAAAAACCTTCTCCTCAATCACCCCCTCTAATCTCCCATGCAGGACTTTACAGAAAACGTTTCCAATGTTGCTACTGACCTAGATCCCCCGATAATTATCTTAAAACGTCTTTTGTGAATATATATCACTTTGCTTTCTCTCCACTCATTTTGGACCTCTTGTCTTTAAATGGCTAAATTGAATAGGGCAGTTAGGCTTTCCAAGAGTTCCCGACTCCCTTTTTGATAAACTCGTTAGCAATTTCGTCCGCCCCTCCTGCTTTTCCATTCCTTAATTTTGAGATCACCTGTCGCACCTCCTCCGTTTTAATATCGCTGCACACGAAGTTCGATAGATTTTCCTCGACCTGGTTCGGACACTCCGGTGGGTTCCCCATGCCCCATCGCTCAACGTTTACCTTTTTCCAGGGCTTGACTAGTTCTAGTGCGATTTGATCTTGATCATCTGTAACTCTGCCATCTACTTTAATACTCTGTGGGTTACTTCCTTTGTTACATTTATTCACCAATTTCCAAAATACCTTCGAACTCGACCCCCTGTCAGTCTTATCGTCCTAATAAGACTGCTATTTCGCACTCTCCAATTATCGTCTTTAATCTGATTTACCTTATTTCGTGCTTGTTGGTATTCTTCCTTTGCTACCATGGCCTCGTTGCTTTCCGCCCCTTAAGTATCTACTTCTCCTGTTTGCAGCACATTTTGCTTTTCTACCCTTTATGGCCCTTTTCAGTTCTTCGTTCACTCTGTACCCAAGCTCCCTAATCTTTCCTACACTTTCCTTACCTGCCTCCACTAGGCTCGCAACTATGGTGTCGGCCATCTTCTGGACACTGCCCCCCCCCCCTCCCTTGTGTACAGTTGCAAGCTTTGGTTTAAATTTTTCTTCGAACTTCGCCCAGTCAGCATCCTTTTTGAGTTCCCAAATCTCCTTGAAGCTTCCTTTGCTTTTTACTAGGTTTTTGGCCCTGATCGTCACTGTAATCAAGTTGTGATCACTATCCACCTCCATTTTACTCTCGTCATCCACTTCTACTGCTATCACCTCCCTCCATAAATTAATATCTGTGAGAATATAGTCGATTATTGATTTTCTGTCGTTCCTCTCCCGGGTCCATTTCCCCTTACATCTCGCGTCCCTGTTCAGAATCTTCAGACCGAGCTCATTTGTGAAGTTGAACAGCTTCCTTCCGTTCTTGTTGACTTTCTTGTCCCCGCCCTCTATGCCTTCTTCCTTATCACCTATGTGCCCATTAAAGTCACCCATCAGAATTATACCGAGCCCCATGTTTTCTAGTTCTGTGATATTGGACCTTAGTGTTGAGTATATCGAGTCATTCCACTCGGGTTTGCTTCCCCCCACCGCACAGTACACAATCCCAAGTGCAATACTTTTGTTTCTGAGACAGATCTTTACCCATCCAATTTCTTTCGATACCTCAGACGAGGTTGAAAACGGATTGTTAAACCCTTACAATCAGGCTTCATTTCGGGTGACAGTACAATTTACCAACTCATAGATATTGATAACTATATTGCCAGCAATATGGACACCAATAAAGAAGTCAGGGTGGTATTCTGTGATACAAGTAAGGCTTTCGATAGAGTATGTCATGACGGGTTAATTCATAAATTAGACTCTATTGGAATAAAAGGTGACCTACTCACGTGGTTTAAAAGCTACCTAACACATCGCTCCCAGAATGTAGTCGTAAATGGAGAGAAATCCAAAAATTAAATCATTAAAGCTGGTATTCCACATGGATCCGTTTTAGGCCCTCTTCTGTTTAATATTTACATAAATGACATTGTTAAAGATATTATGTCTAATATTAGACTTTATGCCGATGATACTACAGTGTATCTAGTTATCGAAGATGCAAACTTAGCAGCAGAAGTTTTGAATAATGGCCTGAAAAAAGTGCTCAGTGGTCTAACACATGGCAGGTCTTATTAAAGACCGAATCATTGTACTTTTCAAGTAAAGTAAACCCTACGTTTCGTCCCCATCTTTACCTCCTAGGACAGCAAATAGAAGAGACGGACACTCATAAACATCTTGGGCTGATCTTTTCAAAAACGGGACAATGGGATTCACATATAGAGAGTATTATAAATAAAGTCATCCCCACGATAAACTGCCTAAGAAGTCTAAAATACAGACTGTCTAGACACGCATTGGAAACTCTATATAAATATTTCATTCTCCCGCTGTTTGATTATGCCGATGTTATATGGGATGGTTGCACGGAGACCAAATAGACACTCCTAGAAGATCTGCACTTGGATGCTCTTCCAACTATAATAGGGGGAACTAGGGGAACAAGTCATCACCTTATTTATAGAGAATCGGGTTTCATCCCTCTCAAAGAGCGCAGACGACGTCACAAATTAGTAGCTCTATATAAAATCATGTTCACAAACGTGCCAAACTACATTAGGCTGCTCATTCCGTGACCTGTATCAGAACTGACCTATTACCCGCTAAGATCTTCAAACTCACGAAGGGAAGTTAAATGCAACACTAATATGTTCTCGAACTCGTTTCTGCCATCAGCGGTAAAACTTTGGAACGGCCTACGTGCAGATCTGCAGAACTGTACTTCCGTAGGCCTATTTAAGAAGAAAATTGCAATTAGCGACAATGTTGTTGCTAGGTTTTATTATGTGGGTGGCAGAAGGGAACAAATCTTTCACACGAAGCTGCGTTTAAATTGTAGTGATTTAAACCGACACAAATTTGATAGATTTATAAATGATAATGCTTCTTGTAGCTGTGGCCATGTATATGAAGACACTGAACACTATTTATTATTGTGTCCTCTATATACAGAACAAAGAAATTCGCTTCTAACAAAATTGGGCCACACCACTAATATCACTCCAATGTTATACGGTGATCCAGAGAAAACTCCTTTGGAAAATGCTAATATATTCAGTGCGGTACAAGAATATATTAGGGTAACAATGAGATTCGAGTGAATAATTATTAGCCAGTTGAAATGAATCCTTGTGTTTTGCCCTTGGGGACTGATTTTTGATAGTGCACCTCAAAACGGATACGCGTACTGTTGGCCTATTATACCTTCATCTGTATATCAGATTGCCTCCCAACTCGATAGGTAATAGATATATAAGAAATGACGAGATATTTTGTGGTACGTTCTTTCTAATTCATGTGATCAGTTTCTGTTTTATGTACAGTTGCACTTGCACCATTGTAAATGTGTGTTTTTGTATGGTACGGTGTTAATATAGGCATTGCCTGTTCGCCAAACCCCATTTCAATGATGAAATAAAAATTAGTGTTTAAAAAAAAACCTCAGAAGAGGCGCTGACAACTTCCACGTATGTGATAAGCGACGGTTTTAAATCCTCTTTAATGTATATGCCTATCCCTCCCCCTTTTCTGGCCTTCCGTTCGCCCTACACCTACCCACATACACCCCTTACTTGGTCTACCCGTTCATCGGGTCTTACCCACATCTAGCTTAAGCAAAGTCATCTGCCTCGATCAAGGTAGCAATTTCACTTACTTTCCGGTGGAGACCCTGGATGTTGCTATAACCCACTTTCAGGGTACCGAGATTCACTGACTTCCGCTTACTGGTTCCATTGTTTTCTGGCGCTAGCCTTGGTAAACTTATTCTGCCCCCCCCCCCCCACTCGCTCGTATTCACCCCACCTGTGTCCACTCTTGTTATACTTGCCTCTGGTCTCTCACCCCACCCCGCCCCTATCCAGAAAAGGCTCCGCTATCCGTAGAATTTTATCCCCCAATACCCATTTCCCCATCCTACTAAGATGCAGCCCGTCATGCCCGTACATGCTCGCGTTGCCTCAAAACGTGTCCCAATGGTCGATAAAGGGTATTCCCAGGTCAACACAGTAGTCCTCCAACTCCTCATTCAGAGCCAAAATCCTTGAGTTCCGTTCGTCCCCACCTCCAAGGACAGGAAGGACCCGGGATACAACTACTCTTGCATTCCTACTTAGCAGTTTGCTTATTAGACCTCTATACGACTCCACCAAACTTACTGACCTTCTCTCCCTGATATTGTTGGTCCCCCACATAGACCACCACTAATGGTTCCGATCCTGAACCTGCCACAATAACATCTATCCGGTCTCTCAGATCCCCCACCTTCGCCCCGGAAAGCACAAGACTGTTCGATTAGAACTATCAGCGCCACAAACCCCATTGTCAATCCCACGTACAATGACTATTTTGTTCTTCTTCCACCAGTTCTTATATCATCTGCAACTCGACTCGTTTTGCATGCCTCTGGCCCCCTCTTTCTCTTCACCGCCCCCTTACCCCATCTGGCCTATCAACATCAGCAGCCACCTCTCCCCCCCCCCTCAATGTCCCCACCCCCACTCTCATCTCCAGGTGTATCGGAATCTAAAACACTGAACCTGTTCTCTAAACACCGTCTAGCACCTCGGCAGCCTAACGCCGACTCTGGTCTGACTCTAAGCAGCCCTGTCCTGACGCCACCTTCCGAATTTTCCTACTTTCCTACTAGATCCCCCTCCTCGGTTACACCCCCCCCCCCACATCAAGCATCCCCCCCACGTTTCCTGCCTCCCTGTTTCCTCCTTGAGTCCACAAAGACCTTCCATCCTCCGTCCACCTCCTCTTCATAGGTAACCTTCATTGGTGTGACTCCAGATACACCAGCCCTCCCCAACCTCCCCTTCAGCTCCGCAATTTCTCGCTCGAATCCAACACACTTCTCTAACAACTGTAAAATATCCCTGCAGTTGGCACACACCCCACTACTATCCATTGGCCGACCACCACCATACCTCGTATCACACTGCCAGCACGCCTGTGTATCCTCAGTCTCCCCCCACCTGCACCTGCACCCCTCGACTCACCTCCCCCTAACCCCCTTTAATAACCATACTTATCTTCGTCTGGACATCCGTCGAGCACTTACCATTCATGTTTACAAATATAATATATGAGGGGCCTAATGAACGAAATCGGCAAAACACGAGAAAAAGGGCAACTAACGTAAACAAATTCAAACTCGGGAAAACCTATTACCCAAACTTTCTTATTTCACCCAACAATCCTCCCCTAACACACATGCAAACAAAATATAAAATTACACATTCCTGAAATAAAACTAATAAAAAGAAATAATCAAAAACAGCTCTGTAAAACAAATCTCGGCTTCTCTTCGTGAGTACTATTCACAGGATTATACGACGCGGATAAGAAATAATTAGCTCAGTGAAGCAATTGTACCAGCCCAAGTAGCGTTCACACATTCTTTGACTCATGAAGAGAACAAAAGTATCACGTCGCTTGACAAATTTGAACTTGGCTACGATTGGCTGGGTAGAGTAATCAGCTTTGAGTAAAATTATTTTACGTAACTTCCTAATTTTCTCGGTTAAAGTTAAAGGTTTCCTTTCGTAAATAGTTGCAATGTTTACAAGCTTTATGGGAACTTTTCGGCATTACGGTATTTTATATGCATTCGCCTTTTAGAAGTACATATTTAATTTGGAGTAAATAAGTAAGTGTAGTTTGCGCTAAACATATTACTAAGAATTAGATTAATTATATTATTTTACATTCTAAAGTTTTAAGTTAATATCCATATTTTCGGATTCAATGCTTTCTGGGTTCAACACATCTTGCCTGAGCAGGGTTTATTCCATGTAGACCAATTCCACTTAGACCAATTCCAGGTAGACCAACGGTTGGTCTTTCTGGAATTGGTCTACATGGAATGATTATTTTTTTTTAAAAATAAACTTTTTTTATTTTCAGTTTTGTTAAGGATTGCTGTTGATTACAAAGAAACTTAATAAATATAAAACTTTTGTTGAGGATTGCTGTTGATTTCAGAGGAACTTAATAAATAAAAACAGTTTCAAATTATTTGATGAATCGTTATTGAATATTATTTTAAAAAAATTAACAAATAATTTTACAGAACATGATGGCTTAGAGAGGTTTCAATGAGCCATTCTTGAAAAGGATTAAAAAAAGTAATAGCCTCATTAGTCACAGGATTAGCATAGCATTGATATGCAATTTATTTATTGCTTTGGTAATTGTTGTCTGTGAGTGCCATTTACTTGGTGTTGAGATAACAATATGGAGAATGGCAATTAAATAAAAGTTGCAATAAAAACCTTGATTAGGTGGCTGACATCACAAAAAGAAAAACACTTTAAGCAATAAAATCATACAGATGTGGATATTAGTGGAACATGCTCATGAAGCTTGTTTCAGGGGTAACAGGACAACCCCCCCCCCCCCAAGACAACCCACATTTCTATAATTTTATCTACAAAATTGAAATTCTTAAGCACTAAAATAATTCTTTGGAAGAATTTATTTTGGTAGAAACACACACAATTCTATAATTTTATTGACAAAAAATACTTTAAGCACTAAAATAATTCTATGAGAAATCCAATTCTGTTAATAAAGTTGTAGAAATGTACATATGACTGAAATAAGCTCACGGAGCTTGTTTCAAGCACACACACATTGCCATAAATTTATTGACAAAAATAATTTCTTGAGCACTAAAATAAATGAGAGGCCATTTTATACACTTGAGCACCAACATTAAATCAAACATCACTTTACACAGAACACATGTATTTTGCTTGGTCAAGGAATGTCTCGGCATTGATAGTACCCTCTATTAGTTTAGTCTTTAACATTTTCAGTCTCTTATCTACTTCCACATACTTCTTCCTTCTTTTTTTGGGTGCTACACAGCTTTCCAGTTGGATAATATTAATTTTTGTCATAGTGTCCTCACGTTTAAACACATCTACCAGCTCATAAATATTGGGATGGGCCTTCCCCACAACTCTGTTTAACTTATTATGCCACCCTTCAACATTATTTGGCATTGTTGTTGTTTCTTGAATAGCCTTTCTCTTCATTGTGGAGAATGCAGTGTCCACCAGATTTTTGGCAATATCTAGAGGGTGATTATGATAGCCAGTAATGGACTCCAGTTGTTCATTGTCAGTAAAAGCTTTAACATTGCACTTCGAAGCTTTGTACTGAGAGCATCTCCAATAGATTCGACTATCTTTTGAGCGTATCTTGATAAACCTAAAACTTTGAGCTGTTAGGGCCTTAGCCCCATTGGCAGTGTCTATGAAAGGTATCTCATTATCCATGATTTCATGATTTGCCAGTTGAATGAATGAAAGGTTTTACCGCGCCGAAGGCGCGCAGGGACGATGTGGGATTTACAAATCCCTTGCGACCCGGTTAACCTTATTTTATTTCACTTGGATCACACAGGCCTAGCTTTCCTATTGCCCAAAATGGAGTCTGAGGGGGTATGCACGCGGTTAGAATACCCGGCAGTTTACGCTGGAGTGTTAGATGGTCAATACTCAATCCCTCAACGCCTTAAAACTATCAGAGAGCGAGCTCTATTCGGTTCCAGTTCGGCGATGGCAGAGGTTTGAGTCCCACCATGGTGGCGAGCCAGAATGTAATGTTGTGCGATGGCAAGTTTAAGGGAAGAAGAGAAAAGAAAACCAAACAGCAACGCCGGTTTGGTAGCGGCCCCGGTATATGACCATAGCGGTTACAAAAAAGAAGTGGAGAAAGCTCCAACAGTTTAGTTTTGAAAAACCGGGAGTCATCCATGAAGCCTTCTGGGAGATAGGGTGCCGTATGTGATTTTGAGGTATCTGGTTATCCTTCGGGAATTCCAAATGACCTCCTCCACCCCCCCCCCAAAAAAAACCTCTCACTGACACACACCCTAAAGCCCGTAAAAGGGCTGTTAAATCTTTATTCAAATGTTTATTTATATCAAATGTACACTCGTCCCCAGCCAGACAAGCTTGTTTCAATCCTTGCCTAGCGTTTGGTGGTTTCTTGGAGATGTTGCAGAAAGGTAGGTTGCACCAATTCCTCCTACGCTTTGTCTACCATTTCCATGCGTCTTCTTGATAAGAGTGTTGCAAGAAAATTTGAGAATGTTCAGTTAGAAAAGTTGTAGGTAGAAAGATAGGTATCCGCTATTGTATATTGTGCCTGCTGTGTGATTGTTGCTATGGATGGGGTAAGGGGTGTGTTTCTTCGGAGCCCACTCCCCACACGCAGAGTTGCGAGGCAATCCTCACAGACTCAATCCTAAAGATCTCAATGAGTAGCGAGGCAATCCTCACTGACTCCATGCAGTTTAATTCTATTGAGTAATTTTAATTTACTGTGGATTATTTTGTTTTTCTGTTTAGGTTTCGGTGTTCGTTCAGCTTCACCATTGATTCACTATCCTGGAGTATGTGGAGGGTTTTGTTATATAGATCTTATTAAACGCGTTTCAATCGCGCTTCGGCAGAGTTGCGAGGCAGTCCTCACAGACTCTATCCTGAAGTTCCCAATGAGTAGCGAGGCAATCCTCACTGACTCCACGCGATTTAGTTATATTGTATAATTTTTATTTTATTTTATTTTTTTTTTTTATTTTTTTTTTTTTTTATTTTCTGGAAACTTATTTTGTTTTTCTGTTAAGGGATCGGTGTTCGTTCAGCTCAACCATTAATTCACTATCTTGGAGTCTGTTGAGGGTTTTGTTTTGTAGGTCTTTTAATCGCGTATCAATAGTTTCTATTTTTGCTAGCTCGTGGAGTTCCTTTATCGGTGTCCATTTCGGTTTGCATAGTGCCACTCGCAGGGCATAATTTTGAACCTCTGTAGCTTCTGAATGTTGGTTTTGCTTAGGTCGCTTGTTATTATGGCACCGTATTCTAGTACCGGACGTATAAATGTTTTGTAGAGCTTGAGAAGCACATCTTTGTTTGCTCCACAATTTCTACCTCTGATCATCTTCAGAAAATTGATACGTTTAGTAGCTCTAACCGTAATGGAGTTTATGTGACTGTTTAGACTGAGATTGCTATCTAGGATAAATCCCAAAAATTTGGCCTCTTTGTTTGCTTCTAGTTTGTGATCGTATAACTGGAGATCGATACTCGGGACTGTTTTTTTCCTTTGCTTTTTGAAGAACGTAACTTTTTGAGTTTTGGCGGCATTGAGTTTGATGCGCCCCAGGGCACACCAGCTCTCAAGATCGCGAATGGTATCCTGTAGACGATTTTTAATTATGTTTCTGGACTTGCTGGCTGTCCAAATGCCTTTGTCGTCTGAGAACTGCGATAGTTCAACAAAGTTTTTCCCTACTTTTTCTATATCATTCACATATATTATGAAAAGTAGCGGACTTAGAACCGACCCTTGTGGTGTTCCCGCTTCGAGTATTACTTCCTCTGACACCTCGCGATTAACCCTCACCTTAATTTTTCGGTTAGTTAGAAATGATGATATGATCCTTAGAATTTTAGTGGGTAATCCCATTTTCGCTAGTTTATATCTCACGCCATTGTGCCATACCGAGTCGAACGCTTTTTCTACATCCAAGAAAAGCGCGGTTCCGATTTCGTTTTGACTAAATGCTGTTTTCATATAATCGACCAGTCTATATACGTGTTCGATTCCATCTTTCTGACTCCTATACGCTCTTTGCCATTTCTTGAAAAAGTTGATTGATTCGAGATAGCTGCGAAGTCTCGTAGTGAGAATCCGCTCAAATATTTTCCCAACACAGCTAAGCAAGCTGATTGGGCGGTAGTTAGAAGGGTTGGTAAGGTCTTTGTCGGGTTTAGGTGTCATGACGCCTGTGGCCACTTTCCAGCATTTTGGGAAGTACCCACAGGAGAGACAGCAGTTTAAAAGTTTGGTAAGTCTGCAGTAGAAGATGTTGGGGCACTGTTTCATTATTTTGTAAGAGACTTCGTCTTCTCCTGGGGACGACGATGACCTGCATTTTCTGATTATACCCATGACCTCTTCTACGCTTATTGGTTCGGTTAATTCATGGTCGTCCCCGTCTTCATGCTGTTGGTCGAAGTTCGGTTCATTGAAGATTGAGTTGTTATCTTGGACAAATTTATTTACTCGTACTTAAAATCGTTGTCATATCTGTTCCCTTCTTGTGGACGATGCGCCTTCTTTAGAAGTTCGGCAAAAGCACTGGCCTTTGCCTTGTCGTCTATGGCCATAGATCCGTCTCTAGTCTTTAGCGCATTTTTATTGGCAATTTTGCTCTTTTGGCCAGTAAGAGTTTTAAATGTATCCCAGAACCTCTTAGGTTCTCTCAGCCCATTTAGGTTTTCGGTTGCTTTTTCCCATCTCACGCGATTGTCGTTAGCTATGGCCTTTTTTACTTCTCCATGTAGGCGATTATACGCGGTTTTAAGTTCTGCTCTTTTCATTTGATCATTCTCTGATTGGTAAGCCCGGAAGGCTTTTCTTTTTTGTTTGATTATTTAGGTTCTCTCAGCCCATTTAGGTTTTCTGTTGCTTTTTCCCCATCTCACGCGATTGTCGTTAGCTATGGCCTTTTTTACTTCCCCATGTAGGCGATTATACGCGGTTTTAAGTTCTGCTCTTTTCATTTGATCATTCTCTGATTGGTAAGCCCGGAAGGCTTTTCTTTTTTGTTTGATTATTTGAAGAGTTGTTTGGGTTATTCTGTTTATCCGCGTCTTTACTGTTTGCTTGGGACAGATTGCATCTAGTGTACTGTTGACAACCTCGTTAAGGTGGGTGCAGGCTTTTTCTAGTTCATGAGCATTTGAGGGGTCATTTGCCTTTATTTTTACTTCGATAATGTTTCTGAAGAGGTTCCAGTCAATTTTTGATAGGTTCCTCTTATTCACGGGAGGATACCTTGCGGGATCAGTATTACATTTCAGAGTGGCGTGAACCGGCAGGTGATCATTGCCTAGATCATCATCTCCTACAAATATGTCTTGCATTTGGCTGGTTAGTGATTTGCTGGTGATAATCAAGTCTAGGATATCTGATTGATGGAGTGGGTTGTTGCTTATGTATGTTACGTCTTGATCGTTATTTAACACGAATAGATCGATTTCTTCAATGATGTGAAAAAGGGCGTCAACATTAGGCTCAGTCTTATGACAACCGAATATCTGGTGTTTGGAATTGAAATCACCCAAGAATATGCAGTGCTTGTACTTGTTGGTAAAAAATTCAAATACTTTACTGTCTACTGTTGCTTGCGGCTTGTTATAATATGATATGATGGCCACGTGTTTGTGGTCAAGTTCAATTTCAGCTGCAATCACTTCATCATTGAGGTGGTCGCATGGTATTGATTTGTATTTAATCTCCTGCCTTATTAGCAGAGCGACACCGCCGCCTTTTTGGGCGGGGCGATCTCTTCTAATAATATCAAAACCACATAACGAGAATTGTTTGTCTGTTTTAAGCCAGGTTTTGCTAATTCCAATTACGTCCGTATTTTTTAAATAATGTGACATTTGCAAATTTTTCCGATTAACGCTTCGAGCGTTCCACTGGACTATTTTTAGTGTATCCATGAATGGTTTAGGAATAACTGTACTAAGTTTATTTAAGTTTAATTACTATTTGTAATATTGTTACATAATTATATTCTGTTGACGGCCGCTTCTAATAGCGTGTGAGATATTTGAGTATTATATAACTTGGAGGCTGTTTTACTAATCTCTTTGCAAACGTCCGAAAGACTGGTGTCCAAGTGTTTCTTCATTATGCTGAAAATAGAGCCAGCCATTAGAGTACACGTGGAATGAGGGGAAGATGAGTTCTCGACATTACTTACATCTAGAGCTTTAAGCTGGATGTTTGTTTTAACTTTTTTGAAGTGGCTACAACCCCGGTAGTTGCTGGGGTGTTGACCACCGCAATTCGGGCATTTCAGAGTTTTAGCACTACATGCCTTCGCGATGTGTTTGTCACCGCATTTCATACATCGTTGCTCCCCGTTGCATTCGTGTGACAAGTGCCCAAATTTCTGACACTTGTGACACTGAACGGGTTGCGGAAGAACACGATATTCCTCGGTTTCGTATTTTTTGCCATTAATAATTACCCCTTTGCTTATCAGATTTAATTTCGTTGCTCTATTAGGGCATTTTACTTTTATTTTCCAAGTATGGTTACCCGTGGCGTTGGAGATTAGTCTCTCCCACGAGCATCCTGGAAGGGCTTTATCAATCGAGCTTTTTTTCCGTTTTGGGGTAGACGCGTGTGATTACGGCACAGGGGTTTGGTTGCGGATGGCCCTGTGTCTTGTTGGTTTTATTGGTCACCTTAGGGGGCGTTTTGGCTTTTACTTTATCGGCGTACGTCGCTCTATCGGTTGGGCTAGCTGTCGCATTCACTATTTCCGGTGATGTAGACTCTGTTGCGTTAACAGAGTCCCCATTTCTTGGTGTGACCACCGAGTCCTTTTCAGCGGCGGTGCTCTGTGAATTTTTCTTGATGATTTTTGTCTTCTTGACATGCCGATCAATAGTCATACAGAAACCATTTTCGTCTTCGACGTCCACAGTTTCATCATTTTCACGGAACTCATTGGAGAGTTTCCTTTTCGATCGATTTTGGTTTGGTGATTTTTTCTGTCGCTGCGATTTGGGGACTTTAGCTGAATTTTTATCCAATTGAATTTCAACCGCCACGGCCGGGGAAACTGCGACCGTGCTGGTAGCTTCTTCTACTATGGAACGCAGGCAGTTATCCTGGCTGGGGGTAATTAGATCTGTATCTATTTCAGATATCCCCGCCAGTGAGCCGGCGGACGCAGGTCTTCTCATTTCTGCAGCAGCGTCAATACATGGTAAATCAGGAACTGGAGGAGCATGGTCCTCCTTAACTGGTTTGGCTTTCAGAATTGCCTTTTCCAATTCCCTTCTCAATTCAGCCTTTTCTTTATCTGCCTGTCGCTTCTGGGCTTGAAGCTCTGACCGCAAACCCTCTATGGTGTCATTTAATCTGGCTATTTCTTTCTGGAAGCCAGACATCATCGACATCATCGATGTCATATCAGAATTAGTGGAATTTCCACTGTTGCTCAGACTACCAGAATTAAAGACAGAACTGTTTAACTGAGCTTGACTTTGTTTATCCATTATTTTTATTTGTAAATAATTCTAAAATTCTAAGTTATGAAAGATTTTAATTTAATTGTATTGACTTAAATATTCGTTTTTAGTTTTAACAGAGAAAAGCAGACAGAAAATAGATAGAGTTAAAGATAAACACTTACAAAATTACCCTAGAGTGCACAGAAGTGGTACAGAGAACAATAGGCTTTGTTAATATCCAAGCTGTGAGATGTGTTCAGTCAGGAGCTTTCACCGACACGTCCGATCAGTATGACTGTCAATCGCTGAATCCCAAATTTGCCATTTGATGAATGAATGAAAGGTTTTAGCGCGCCGAAGGCGCGCAGGGACGATGTGGGATTTATAAATCCCTTGCGACCCGGTTAGCCTTATTTTATTTCACTTGGATCTTGAATCACACAGGCCTAGCTTTCCTATTGCCTCAAATGGGGTCTGAAGGGGTATGCGCGTGGTTAGAATTCCCGGCAGTTTGCATTGGAGTGATAGATTGTCAAAGACCAAACCCTCAACGCCATTAAGACTATTAGAGAGTGGGCTGTATTCGGTTCCAGCTTGGCGATGGTAGAGGTTTGAGTCCCACCATGGTGGCGAGCCAGAATATTATGTTGTGCGATGGCAATTTTAATGGAAAAAGAAAAAAGAAAACCAAACAGCAGCGCCGGTTTGGTAGCGGCCCCGGTATATGACCATAGCGGTTACAAAAAAGGAATGGAGAAAGCTCCAACAGTTTAGTTTGAAAAAACCGGGAGTCATCCATCAAGCCTTCTGGGAGATAGGATGCCGTATGTGATTTTGAGGTATCTGGTTATCCTTCGGGAATTCCAAATGACCTCCAACATCCCCCCCCCCCCCCACTCACACACAGAAAAAAGCCCTTAAAAGGGCTGTTTGCTGGCAAGATTGTTTCAATCCTTGCCTTGGTCTTGTTAGGTTTTCTGCACATCTTTGCTTGAGGATTGTTTCAATCCCTCATAGTTTGTCATTCAGTTTGGTCGTGTGTCTGATGAGATAGAGGAGGTAGAAAAGATAGAGAGCTGGAAATTAGAGCAATTCGGTTTTTAATTTACAACTTTTCCGTCCTTTTGGATGGGGAAGCCAGCATTTTTTTCCCCGAGATTTATATCTCAGGGAGGGGAGACCCGGCAGCAGGTGGAGATTTTCCTCGCTGTTTGCAACTCCCACTGGTAACAGAGGCAAGCTTTCGTGCGTATCGTGTCACCCGCAGCCAGTTCTAAATTTATGTCACAGAATGCCTGGCTCACCCCACCCTGGCTCGCTGTCTTGAAGTCTATTTAGAGTTTTGCTTTGAAGATCTTTTAAGCGCATTGCTATAGTGTCTATTTTTGCTATCTCGTGAAGTTGTTTTATCGATGTCCACGTGGGCTTGCGCAGAGCCACGCGCAAGGCATGATTTTGGACCCGTTGTAGTTTTTCAATGTTGGTTTTATTCAGGCCACTTGTTATTATGGCCCCATACTCTAGTACTGGGCGTATATATGATTTGTAAAGATTGAGGAGAATTTCTTTATTGGCTCCCCAATTTTTACCTCTAATCATTTTCAGGAAATTGATGCGTTTAGTGGCTTTGACGGTGACTGAGTTTATGTAATTGTTTAGATTGAGACTGCTATCCAGGTTGAATCCCAGAAACTTTGCCTCATTACTAGCTTCAAGTTTATGATCGTAAAGCTTAAGCTCCATATTAGGGACAGGATTTTTCCTTTGTTTTTTATAGAATGGGATTCTTTGTGTTTTCGTGGCATTTAGCTTGATGCGCCACAGAGCGCACCAGTCTTGCAGGTCGCGGATGGTATCCTGCAGGCGGTTTTATATTATGTTTCCAGACTTACTGGCCGACCACATTCCTTTGTCGTCTGAGAATTGAGATAGTTCAACATGGTTCTTCCCTAGTTTGTCAATGTCATTCACATATATTATAAATAGAAGCGGGCTGAGGACCGAACCCTGTGGAGTGCCCGCTTCGAGTTTTACCTCGGCTGACACTTCGCGGTTGACCCTCACTTTGATTTTTCGATCAGATAAAAATGATGATATGATCCTTAGAATTTTGGTAGGTAGCCCCATTTTAGCTAGTTTGTATCTCATACCATTGTGCCAGACAGATTCAAACGCTTTTTCTACGTCGAGTAATAGCGCGGTTCCTATTTCATTTTGACTGAACGCCATTTTCATATAATCTACCAGTCTATAAACATGCTCGATTCCCTCTCTTTGGCTCCTGTATTTTGCTATTTGGATGGCCAGGTTATCATATATACCAAAATGTGGACTGATAAAAATCTTTGATGTGGGTGATGTGTTACTGAATAAAACAATGGTCATTGTTTGGTCCCATTCTCCAGTACCCCAAGTGTAGTGTAAACACCCAAAATGTGGACTGATAAAAATCTTTGATGTGGGAGATAACCACGTTCGAACACCTTATCTAGAAACTCAGCAGTTTTTGGGTGCGTTTCCGAATTGAGTAAATCAAGATTGAAGTCGCCTATTAAATAGGCCTCGGTATGGGATTCATTCAAGTTTGTCATTATGGCTTCAATCTGATCTATGAATTCATTGATGTCGGCCCTGGGAGCTACAGTATTAGGTCGGTATATAACTCCAATAAGGTACGAGTTTTTTGTTGTTGTTAGGATTAATCTCTATGAGTAGTGTTTCAATTACGTGCGGAATAAAGATAGATAATTCAGGTCTGGGTTGATACGCCAAGGTGTCTTTAATAAATAAACCTACTCCCCACCCTCCACCATTATCATTATCGGGCCATGTTTTATATTCAAATGGGTGGTAGCCAGGAAGTGCGTACGTTTCTCTAATTGTGAAAATTTTGGAAATGGCAATACTATCAAACGCATTTTCATTATCTTGCATATCACATAATAAATTTTTAAAACTATTCCAGTTCGAATTTAAGCTTCGACAATTAAGACCTAGCAGGGATGTGCCAGGCACCTCCCTTTGTTCTACTTGTGAAGTCATATTTTTCATGTGTCTTGAATTCACATAGATTTATCTCATCTGTTGTGGTATCCATTTGGGTTATTTTCTTTTAAATTGTATCTTTTTTCAAGAAGTCTCCACACAAAATAAA
Source organism: Pictodentalium vernedei (assembly GCA_031216915.1). NCBI lineage: Eukaryota > Metazoa > Mollusca > Scaphopoda > Dentaliida > Dentaliidae > Pictodentalium > Pictodentalium vernedei. Next base: position 293,504,662 of record CM062292.1, on the reverse strand, counting down.
TGATTTGTAGGAGTCTACATTCTGAGACATGACCAGTCACCATGCTTTCATGCGAATTCAAAGTAAACATTGTAAAAACAGCATAAATACAAGACAAGCAATTAAATTAAATTAATTAAGTTAGGAGTATTGTGCAGAATTTTGTTGGCGGGTTTATTCACTTTGTCTTCCGCAGATAAGGATGAGTCGACTTTTATTCGAAGAATAAAAAAAAAATAATTGAGACCCGGAACCCTATCACTAAGCCACAACGAGATGCGCGGGGAGGGGGAGGGGTGTGATTGGATCATACTATATGCACGCATCACAGATGCTTAAGGCTCTTGCACACCGAACGCGATGCGACCAATGTGACGGAAGTAACATCAGCGCTGGCTCTCTTTTGTCTCTGAGCTAGAAAAAACGGGGGAAGTGTGCGGACACTGCGGACACTGCGGACACTGCGGACTATACCAGACCAATAATTACGCCCCATTTCACATACTTGATCCAGTGCATCCACCCCTTCCTCTCGCTCCACTGTTGCACGGAACCACAAACAACAATCCGTATCCAAATTGCGAATGCAGATAAATATTGCCCTTCTCAGACCTGCTGCACTGCTTGCTCCGCGTCCAATGTACAACAGCCTTCATTTGGTATATCGCGCTCTCCCGTCGATACTATTCAGTGGACTGGTACGCTAAAGGGATAGCCACCATATATTTCAAGAAGTAATGTTGGGCACAAACGGATCTTTGGTAAAGATCACTAACTCGCTTTACATGTTTGACTGACGAACATACAAAATGGTTAGACGATCAGTGAGTCACCAAATCGTCGCCTGTGTGCTATAATATTCTATGTCCCCTATAGGACATAGAACATTCTAGCACTCAGGCGACGAAATGATCAATGCAGTCGTCATAGTGTATCCCCTGTTTTTTACTTTTTTGATTTGAAAGAATGTGTGTCATTCAGTGAACTATTGATATTTACCGTAACGACTGAAAGAACGAGGTCCCCGTGTTGACAACTGAAAGGGGTCGTGAACATTTCCATGTTGTTCATGAACTTGCCTTATTCTTTTGTTAACCTTTTATGTTATAAAACTTTGCTCTGTTTTACTCTTAAAGTTGCGATGCGACATTTTATGCCACACATGCGTACGAAACGTAACTAAAGTTTTTCCAGATATCTTTAGAAAGTGAGGCGATGGATTTCATTTAAAGGATGTTTTTTGCTTGTTTCTGAGAACTTAATTCACGGAGCTGTTTTAGATGACCAACATTTTTGGGTAGGAAATTTTATACGGCTTTGAAAGTTGACTTGTTCTTCCTAAATTCTAATTTTGATTTTTAATTAGTCGCGTAGTGGGCGGGGTTGGGAACGCGTTTAACAGTTAACAAGTATCCACACGTTGTACTTGGTTACGTGATATTTATTACATTGAAGATGGGGCTAGTGTGGTTCAAGATATTCCACAAACGTTTACTTTACACAAAATAGTCAGTACTGACATTTAACAAAGTTTACATCACATGATATTTCTTTACACTGAGGATGGTGTTGGGAGCAGTGCAAAACATTTCATAAAACGTGTGCTTTTTACAAAATAGTTAGTAGAGACTCTTGGTAAAGGTTGGGGTGGTACAAAACTCTTCACAAAGTCTTTGCCTTATAAATACAAACCGTAGAGAGCAGTAACATTAGGAAAGTTTACATCACATGAGATTCATTTCCCCGAAAGGAGAGGAGGGGGGGGGGGGGGGGGTGGCTGGAGTGATACAGAACATTTCATAAAATCTTTGCTGAATTCAAAGTAGGCAGCAATAACATTAGGAAAGTTTACATCACATGAGATTTACAAAATATTTCCTAATTTTTTTTTGCTGTATACAAAGTAGACTAGTGACGTCAGGAAAGATTTACATCACATGAGATTCAATTCCCTGGGTGGGGGGGGGGGGGGGTGCTAGTGTAATACAAAATATTTCATAGAATTTCTGCTGTATACAATGTAGACTGCAAAAACATTAGGAATGTTAGGGCTGAGGTGGTACAAAATATTTACACACAGAAGATTTCATTCACTGAGCATGAGGTGGGTCTGATACAAAGTATTTCATAAAATGTTTGCTATATAAAAAGTTAACAGTAATAACAGTGGGATATTTTACATCACATGAAATTCATTTCCATGGGGGTGGGGGGGGGGGGCTGGGGTCGGGTGGTACAAAATATTTTATAAAAAATTGTTTGCTGTGTACAGAGTCGACAGTAGTGACATTAGACACAATTAAACATGACATGGGATTCATTTCCCTGTGGAGGGCGGGGGTGGTACAGAATATTTCAGATATTTCATACAGTATTTACTGTATACAAAGTAGACTGTAGTAACATTAGAAAAGTTTACACCACATGAGATTCATTTCCGGGTGGGGGTAGTACAACTCATTTCGTAAAAATGTTTGCTGTATACAAAGTAGACGGTAGTAACATTAGGAAAAGCTTACATCACATGGGATTCAAATCCCTGAAGGGGGTGGGGTCTGAGAGGTACAAAACATTTCATAAAATGTTTGCTGTATACAAAGTAGACAGTAGTAACATTAGGAAAGTTTACGTCACGTGAGATTCGTTTCCCTGAAGGAGGGGAGAGTGTGGGGGGGGGGGGGGGGTGTCTGGGGTGGTACACGATATTTCATAAAATTTTGATGTATACAAAGTAGACAGTAGTGACACCAGGAAACATTAACATCACATGAGATATATTTCACTGAGGGTGGGTCTGGGGTGGAACAAAATAGTCAGTAGGGACCCTTGGTCAGGTTGTGGTGGTATAAAACAATTTATAAAAACTTTTGTTGTGTACAAAATAGACATTAGTGATCTTGGTAAAGTTTAGGGTGGTACCAAACGTTTGCTTATACAAAATAGTCAGTAGTTACTCTTAGTAAAATTTGGGGAGGTACAAAATATTTCATAACACTAATGCTGTATACAGAATAGTCAGCAGTGACCCCTGGTAATGTTTAAGTCATATGACATTTCTTTCAGTGAAGATGGAGCAAGGGTGTTAAAAAGCGTCCCATAAATGTTTACTCTACACAAGCTAGTCAGTAGTGAGCTTAGTAAACGTTACATCACATAATATTTCAGTCACTGGGGATGGGGCTAGGGTGGTACAAACATTTCATAAAACATTTACTGCATACAGAGTAGACAGTAGTGGCATTAGTTAAAGTTTACATCACATGAGATCTCTTTCCAAGGGATGGGACTTAGGTACTACACACATTTCATACGACCTCTGGTACATGTATATACAAAGCAGACAGTAGTGAAACTAGGAAATGTTGACATCACATGAAATTTCTTTCACTGTGCCATAATTTCATAAAACATTTACACCACATAACATTTCTTCCACTGAAGAATAAGGTTTAGATCACATAACATTTCTTCCGTTGAAGAGGGGGGTTTGGTGGTTCAAAACATTCCATAAACGTTTGCCACACACAAGATAGTCAGAGCTGACATTTTAGTAAATTTTAAATCACATGAGATTTCAATCACAGATGATGGGGCTGAGGTGGTACATACATTTGATAGACCTTTTGCTGTATACAAAGTGTGGGTGGGGCTGGGGTGGTAAAAGACCCTTCCTAAAACTCCTGTTTCATACAAATTGGTAGTGCACACATTTTATAGAACTTTTACTGTATAAAAAGTAGACTGTGGTGACACTAGAAAAAGTTTAAATTACACGAGATTTCCCTCCCTGGGGGTGGGGTGGTGTTGTACAAAACACTTCATAAAACTTCTGTTGCATACAAATAGACAGTAATGACACTGGAAAACGTTTACATCATATGTGATAGTGATGCTCGACATTTCTTGAACATTTACGGCATGCAAAATTTAAAAGTTTGCATCACATGAGGTATCTTCCATTGATGATGGGGCTGAGGTACAAACATTTCAAAAATTTTTTACTGTATACAAACACTTCATAAAACTTCAGTTGCATACAAATAGACAGTAAAGACTCTGGAAGAAGTTTACATGCTATGTGATAGTGATGTTGGACATTTCTTGAAATTTACTGCATACACAATTTGAAAGTTTGTATCTCATGAGATTTCTTTCATTGATGATGGGGCTGAGGTGGTACAAATATTTCAAACTTTTTTTTACTGTAAACAAAATAGACAGTAATGATTCTAGGACATATTTACATCACATGAAATTTTAATCACTGGGCATGTGGCAGAGGTAGTACAAACTGTCCATAAAACGTTTGCTGTTTTCAAAGTCGACAGAAGTGACACTAGGAAAAGTTTGCATCACATGACAACCCTTTCACTGATGATGGTGCTTAGGTGATGGAAACATTTCATAAAGCTTTTGCTGTATACAAGGTAGACAGTAATACCTCTTGGATAAGATTTCTCTCTCCCTGTGGGTGGGGCTGGGGTGATGCAAAACCTTTCTTAGATCTTCTGTTGTGTACACAGTAGACAGCAGTGAGTCTAGGAAAAGTTTACATCACTTGAGATAGTGATTTCCTGAACATTTCCTGAACATTTCCTGAACATTTACTGCATCCAAAATAGACAATAGTGATACTTGGTGGATGTTTTGATATTTCCAGTGGGATGAGGAAGTAAGCATTACACTTCAGGAAAAGTTTACATCACATGACATCTCTTTCACTGAGGATGGTGCTAAGGTGGTAGAAACATTTCATGAAGCTTTTGCTGAAAACAAAGTAGACAGCAATGACCCTTGGAAGAGTTTACATCCCGTGAGATTTCTCTCCCTGTGGGTGGGGCTGGGGTGATACAAAACATTTCCTAGATCCCCTGCTGTACACACAGTATACAGCTGTGAGTCTAGGGAAAGTTTACATCACGAGAGATAATGATTTCTTGAATATTTCTTGACATTTACTGCATCCAAAATAGGAATAGTTTGCATCACTTAAGATAGTGATTTCTTCAACATTTTTTAAACATATACTACATCCAAAATAGGCAATAGTGATACTAGGTGGATGGTTTAAATATTTCCAGTGGGATGGGGAAGTAAGCATTACATTTCAGGGAATGAACTATGCATAACTTGGTGATTAAATAAGAGTAGTATCAGAGGCCCATCACAGAAAATGAAATATGTGTGTGTGTAGTGGGGGGGGGGGGGGGGGGGGGGCATTGGCGGACTGGAAGTTGGGGAGTAGAGGAGGGGTATTACCATCATTTATTACTTTCCAAAGTGTGATTTACTGGGATTTCCGGGTTTGATTATAAACGATAACTTCAGTGAATTATGCAATCAACAATTGTGTCATGTATCCGTGCGCACAAACGGAGACGCTTTTGCCGTGGATGCAATGGGGTCTTCATTGTTTTTTGTTTTTTTAACCCATTACCTAATATGAAAAGCAGACGACACTTGCAAAAGAATTTTCGAATAGCTATTATTTTCATTTTTGTCTCAAAAACGTAGGTTATGACCCCCTCATTGAAACGAGCTCGTTCCAATGAAGGGTCATAACCTATGTTTTAGAGACAAAAAATGAAAAAAATAATGAAAATTAATTGGCGATTTTTGAGAATAGCGCTGGCGGTTACGTTAGGTAAAGGCTTAAATATTATAATTATCGTTAATAATGAAAAGTAATAAACAGAGTAATTGCTTGACTGGACTGGTTACGTGAAATAATTCATTCGAGGCGAGGGACTATATTGTAAAACACTCGTGCACATTCGCGCACTCGTGTTTGTACAACGTCCCTCACCTCTCATGAATTATTTCACGAAACCAGTCCAGTCAATCGATTACTGTCTATATATTATAGGGTTTCTTTTCATTAGAAATAGCTGTAATTCATTCTTAAATATCTGTTAGGGACCTGATTTGCTTTTTGTTTTGACTATCTGTGTATTTGACAATTATTTTTCCATTTGTGCTCCAAAGAGTCTTCCACACTGTCACATTCCTTTGCTTTTTTATCGGTCTGCTGTTTATATCAGTAAGGTCTGCCCTTATAATTAACTTTTGCCCTTTTAACAATCTTCTCATCTGAATTACCAGATTTTTTATTCTTCTAGTCACAAACTGACAAATGGCAGGTCTTGGAGTTGATTGCCCATGGACATATCCACCTATTCTATGAGCAATGATGATGTCAGATTTAGTTATTTCTTTCAGATTCAGTGTGTTTTGAAAAATATTAACAACTTTTGTTTCACATTCATCCAAGCTTCACCAAGCTTATCGGTTTGAACCCCCTATATTCTCACACTATCCTTCCTACTTTGCTGTTCAAGTTTATTCAGATCCTCTTTGAATTTTCTATTTTCTGCTTCAAGTTGATCTACTCTTTAATCTTTTAACCCTTTACCCAACGTAACGGCCAAAACCGGCCAGCGCTATTCTCAAAAATCGCCAATTAATTTTCACTATTTTTTTCATTTTTTGTCTCAAAAACATAGGTTATGACCCCTCGTTGGAACGAGCTCGTCGAGCTCGTTCCAACGAGAGGTCATAACCTATGTTTTTGAGACAAAAAATAAAAAAAATTAGTTATTCAAGAATTATTTTTGCAAGTGTCGTCTACTTTTCACGTTAGGTAAAGGGTTAAAACTGATTCCTCCTCTAGTTTCTAAACTGTCCATTGTTTTCTCAACATCAAATATTTTACCTTCAAATTCTTCTTTAACCCCTTACCGAACGCAAAGGCCAAAACCGGCCAGCGCTATTCTCAAAAATCGCCAATTAATTTTCATTATTGTTTCATTTTTTGTCTCAAAAACATAGGTTATGACCCCTCATTGGAACGAGCTCGTCGAGCTTGTTCCAATGAGGGATCATAACCTAAGTTTTTGAGACAAAAAATGAAAAAAAATAGTTATTCAAGAATTCTTTTTGCAAGTGTCGTCTGCTTTTTCGTGTTAGGTAAAGGGTTAACAGTTTCCACTTTTGTTTCATAGTCTTTTTTCATTTTTTCGAGAACTTTGTCAAGGTCATCGGTTTTGACAAGGGGTCTCAACTGCTGATCCTGATCCTGATGTTCTTTGGTGACCAACGATTCCAATTTTGAATTCATGATATTTATTTCTGATAAGATTTTGTCTGATTGGGTCCCTTTAGTTTCTTTGGTTTCTTTAGTTTCTTTAGTATCTTTAGTGTCTTTTGATTTTGATTTTGATCTATCAGTGGAGAAATGAATTAGCTGTTGCCCGGAGGCTCTGCTTTTTATTTTTTTTCTGAACTGCAGAAATCTTTTGATAAGAATCATCTTTATTTTGCGTTTGTAACATACTGTCATCAACATCAGACGTTGAACTCATAGAAGCAGTACGTTTTACCTGGTCTGTCATATTGTTCGAACTAACACGAAATAGGGGAATACAAATCCACAATCTTTTGATTGTCGACAATTTCGTTCAAATGCCCTCTGAAACGGCTGCAAATCATGTACAACACTCTTTTATGAAGTTAATTTCTTTTTCAAACGAACAGAAGGCGTTTGACTGTACACACAAACAAATGTATTAAGATTATTCTCTCACCAACAAATTCACTCCACTTCAATCCGCCATTTTCCAGATCGTAACGCCGTTGTTTCAAAAACCTTGTAATATGAAATTGGTGCCATCGTAATCGCATGTCAGCTTGTGTATACAACATAATAAACATTCCCACATCCACAGCTCCCACATCCGATATCCTACTCCATGGGTTTCGTGAACCATTGCGATACGATCGATTGGCAAGGGAAGGTGGGGTTGCCATTTTTATTAGAGATGATATCTCTTTTCGACATCGCCCCGATCTTGAGGTATCCAATACGGAGTGTGTATGGGCTGAAATATTTACGAATCAAAGTAAGTTCCTTTTAGTAGGGGTCTTTTACCGCCCACCTAACAGTCTCTCAGTTACATGGGATGTCATATCGGCATCCATCGAAAAAGCCAGAGACTCGTCACTTGTCGATTTAATTGTTACGGGCGATTTTAATGACACTCAGTTGGTTCCCACGGGAGTCGGTTTTATTGAAATATGCAATCTCTTCAACCTGAGGTAGCTCCTGGTTGAACCAAAATTTTTACTGAGTTGTCGGCCACTCTGGTAGATCTGTTTTCTGAAAGTGACACAGTTGACGTGAAAGCCTGCGAGGTCCAAAAACCGGTTATCCCTGGAATGATTCGCTACCATTGCCCAATATCAATTGATATCGAATTTTTAAAACCACCTCCTCTCTCCTTTAAAAGAAGGATGTGACTGTATTCTCGGAATGATTACGAAGCACTAAACGGAGCCTATCTAACGTTAACTGGAATACTCTCTTTGATAATTCATGTCTTGATAACGCTGTTTCAAATTTCACCGAAAATTACTGGATACAGCATCTCTAAACATATTCTGAACAAAATTATTACTTCGCGATCGGGTCAGCCGAAATGGATGCACAATGAAATTAGACAACTAATAAGACAGAGAAAACGTCTATATCGCACAGCCAAACGCACTGGTCTTCCGAACGCTTGGGCAAAATATAAACGGAACGGAGTTGTAACTGCTATTAGGAAGGCCAAAACATCATATTTGTCTAAAGTTCAGACCACACTACAGAGCAACGAGACCCCCTCATCACCGTGGTGGAAAACCCTAAAAACACTCATCAGTGGCAGTAAAGCGGTAGGAATCTAAATAAAACAACAAAATAAAGTATATTCCTCAAGTGTTGAGAAGGCAGAAGTGTTCAAACAACAGTTGACGACTCGAAAGCCCCCCTTCCCGATTCAGCATCCCAGGCTTCAAAAGTTATTGATAGCATCACTCTACATTGTAATGAAATATACGAAGGTGTCTAAGGCATCTGGCTCCGTTCTTGTAAGTCCACGTCTTCTTAAAGAATGTAAAATCTCCCTGTCTGAGCCTCGTTCAGCGTTATTTAATATGTTTTTGAATAACTCATACTTTCCTTCACTGCGAAATCAAGCAAATGTATCCCCAATTTTGAAGAAAACAGCCCTCAAATTCAGTTACTAATTATCGCCCGATATCACTGATTAGATGTGTTGGCAAAATATTTGAAAACTGAGTTTTCAAACGCTTGTGGCAGTTTCTGATTGACAAGAATATTCTTTGTCAATTCCAACCAGGTTTTACAACTGGTGATTCATCTGTGCTCCAACTGACCGACATATACGATGAATTCAGTCGAGCGCTTGACGAAGGCAAAGAAATTAGGGTGGTCTTCTGTGATGTCAGTAAGGCTTTCGACAAAGTGTGACATGTTGGTCTTATTAACAAGCTGAAGAGAATTGGTGTTTCAAGTGAACTAATGTTGTGCTTGAAATCGTACCTTTCGGATAGGTCGCAACGAGTTGTGATAGGTTCGGACACATCGTCATGGAGACCCATTGTCGCTGGTATTCCCCAAGGGTCGATACATGGACCTTTATTGTTCTTAATATATATTAATGTTATAACTGAAAACATACTTACTAGCATGCGGCTTTTTGCAGATGACACTTCCCTATAGCTAATTGTAGAGAATCCAGAGCAAGCTTCGAGTTTAATCAATCATGACTTTTCCAAAATAGAACATTGGTCTAAGACCTGGTTGGTTGAGTTTAATCCCATCAAACGGAGAGTATGCTCATATCACGTAAAAGCAACCCCACTGCCCACCCACCATTATTCTTAGGCGATACACAGATATCCGATGTCACTAATCATAAACATTTAGGAGTCATTTTAAATAACACATGTACATGGGACGATCACATTGACCATATCTGCTCTAAAGCCTGGTTTCGCGTAAACATACTGAGGAAGCAGAAATTTAATCTCAATCGCTGTGTTTTGGAAAAAATATACATTGCCTTGGTTAGGCCTTTACAAGAATACGCTTGCACTGTCTTGAATAATTGCTCGGCAGCTAAAGTCGCCGAGCTATAAAAAATACAGATTGCAGCCGCGAGAATCATTAATGGGGCAACTGTCAGTTACTTTATTCTGAAACACGTTGGGATTCTCTGCAAGAAAAAATCGGCAACACAAGTTAATACAGTTTTTCAAAATGTATCATCATATGTCTCCCACATATATTTCAAGCAAAGTTCCACCGCAAGTCTCATCATCAAACTCGTCCCTCAATCTGAGGTCATGTCATAACCAAAGAGTTCCATTTTGTCTGACGCAGTTGTATCAGTCGTTTTTTATTCCCAGCGTTACAGACCAATGGAACAACATGCCCTTATCTGTCCGCGAGAACTCATCCCTGCATTTCAAGACGTGCTTAAATGCTGGAAATCAACGCCCACCTGTTTTTTACAACGAGGGAAATCTCGCACAGCTCAAAGATATCATTGCAGGTTGCGACTGCGTTGTAGTAGCCTTAATCCTCATTTATACGATAATCAGCTGTTACGCACCCGTTCCTGTCAGTGTGGGGAGATCGAGACACCAGAGCATTTTCTCTTGCACTGCCCAATCTTCTCAGATGTTCGTAATAATACTGTCAGTTTACTCCATTTAATCTAGATATATCAACACTTCTTTTTGGCTCTAAATTCTTGAAAAATCAGAAGAACCATCTTGTTTTTGAAGTGGTGCACGAGTTCATCTTATCAAGTGGGCGTTTCCAACGACTACAGCTCGCCGACTTACCTTGTACGATCTCCATACGTGTCCAGCCGGTTGAAGTTACCCGTACCCCCCACCCCTTATAACTGGCTTCCTTCACCTTATTCAGGCGTCAGGACCGCCAAGGCCATCTAAGATTGTAACAGTTTTTATCCTTATTAAACGTGCATACACTGCTTACCATCTTTTGAAAATGAAGGCATCGCATTCATGTTTTCAAGCTGGCTTCTTATTGTATTTTTGTTGGGTTTTTTTTATTTCTAAACTCCTCCTTTTATATTTTCTTTCCACATCGATTTTTCATTTACATGCTAGGGTTAAACAATGTCCCACATTGCTCCCTGGCGGACTGCCCCCTCCCCCCCCCCCCCTGCTCCATTTTGCATCTGTGCACTTGCAGCTAATGGCGTATGTTGGATATGATGTTGTTGGGTGATGTGTGAATAGTTCCAAATCATTCGCTCACATTCTTAGGATTTCTAGCGGACCCCTCACTGTGTGTGTGGGGGGGGGGGGGGGCCTGACTTGGTTTCGGGGGGGGGAGACGATGACTTACCTCAAAACCAAATCAACATGATGATTGACCACTGGCCCTGGCCTCCAGAGGGCAATGTGTGAGTCCATGTGTGAATCCATAGGGTCTATACCACCTTTTTTGAGTAATTGTATGTATGACTCCGGGAGATGACTTTCATGAGCTACAAGCTGCCTGTCAAATCCCTCCATCATTCGGCAATCTGATTACTGTTAATATATGTTATGTTTTGAGCTATTGCTCTAGCGCTGTTACTCTTCTGGTATTCAATTCTGTAACATAAAGCATATTCCTTCAATAAATATTGTTTAAGCTAATAAACATTCCCTCGTGGCGAGATTACCAAAATGAGACCCACGCTAAAGCAATTACAGATAAATGAACTCACAAACCGACATAATCGCGGTTTTGTTCTCGCCTTCCATTGACTGCCTATCAAATTAAATTCAGTCTACAAATAAGTAGAGCTGAAACGGTTAAGTGGTTTTCTTGATCGACGAATCACGTAGATTAACCTTGATTAACCGATTAATCACTTGTCCAAATAGATATCTGGATAATTGCCATACCGTTGATGATTTACAGCGTGAACCCTTTACCCAACGTAACAAACAAAACCGACAATGCCTATATACAAAAATCCCCATTCAAATTTATTACGTTTTCAATTTTTGTCTCAAAAACATAGTTTATGACCCCTCATTGGCACGAGCTCGTTGAGCTCGTCCCAATGAGAGGTCATAAACTATGTTTTCGAGACAAATTTGAAAATTTTTAGTAATTCATGAATTTATTTTATCGTCTGCTACCCGCAATGGGTAAAGGGTTAAGAATGACCATTCCAGCCACTGATACAATATGATGCTCATACAAGTAAACAAGTATGTCAGCAAGTAACTTGCATGCTTTACTCTGTCTCATATAATTGATGCGAGTCAGTGTGACAAGGTTTGCCTGTTTTGGAGCAAGTTTGTTCCTTTGTTAACCCACATAAAAGAGTAGTTCAAAAGTAACGGTTAATCGATCAATTACTTTTTGGATCGATCAAGATGCTGATCATTGATTAGTCGATTAATCGGTTAACCGTTTCAGCTCTACACGAAAGCTATTATTGTTGTAAAGTCGGCCGGTTCTGGCAGAAGTCAACCTTCCCAGAAACTTATTACAGGAGGACGATACTTTCTAAACAAATTATGCAAAATAAAACAAACAATGAACATTCACAAACTCTTAACCAATCAGTCGGCCGATACAGTTTTTCTTAATGTGGCATCGCTAGTTTTCATAGTTTTTCCAATCTTTGTTGCCTGAGTTCATTTATTTGCACATCCAAATAGCAGCTGTCATTATTAAACACCAGAAATGACACACATGATACCAAATAAATAAACTAGGGTAATTTTTCCCTTAGTTTATCAATGAAATCATTTTGGAAAATTCGACAAGAACATTAGACCATCTTCAACAGAATTATAGGGTTTAATTACTTCAAAATGCACATTCTTCATTTTCCATTGATGAAGTCGCTTGTGCCTCCATACCTGGTTGCTCTGAACTGTATGGGGTTAACCCCTGCTGAAAAATGTTCATCAAAACAAAAACAAGACACAAAGTGGTAGAATCTGGAAATTGTAGATACCATAGATTGGAATTATTCTTACTGCTCATCTTCTCATGAATGAAAAAAGATTGCTCCGAGTCTGTACTAGAAGGATTGTAAAATACAACTATTCAGTCATTTGTCAAAATTTTGGCCTCTCACTTATGCCACAGCAGACTTTCAGGCAATGCTTCCAACCACACGACAACAGTGCATACAAAATTTCAGTTTTCGCATGTTTTATATTTCTTTCCAAACATTTTGGTACACAATTTATTGAGGTTAAATCTTTCAGACCATTTTTGGACTTCAGAGAAAATTTCCTGAAATTTGACCAAAATTAGGTTGGACGGCCCCTTAATAAAAAATCATGTCGTATTCAATCACCAGCGCTTGGTGGAAATGAATTTACGAAAAGTACAACTTTAACAAGAATTGAATAACTTGTGAAAGAGATTATGTGTTAATAAATGTTGTCATTATTAATAATTTGTTGTGAATATTCATGTGGTAATTTCTAATATAATGTATGGAGCTCAAACGATTAACCGATTAATCAATGATCAACATCTTGATCGAACCAAAAAGTAATTGATCGATTAACCGTTACTTAAACTACTGAAAAGGAACAAACTTGCTCCAAAACAGGCAAACATTGTCACACTGACTCACATCAATTATATGAGACACATTGAAGCATGCAAATTTCTTGCTGACATACTTGTTTACTTGCATGATCATCATACTGTATCAGTAGCTGGAAATGGTCATGCTTAACCCTTTATCCATTGCGGGTAGCAGACGATACTTGCAAAAAATTCATGAATTACTAAAAACATTTCAATTTTTGTCTCAAAAACATAGCTTATGACCCTCATTGAAACGAGCTCAACGAGCTCGTTCCAATGAGGGTTCATAAGCTATGTTTTTGAGACAAAAATTGAAAACATAATAAATTTGAATATAGATTTTTGTATATAGGCCTAGTCGGTTTGTTTGTTATTTTGGGTAAAAGGTTCATGCTGTAAATCATCAACGGTATGGCAATTATTCAGATATCTATTTGGACAAGTGTTTAATCGGTTGACCAAGGTTAGTCCACGTGATTAATCGATCAAGAAAACCCCTTAACCGTTTCAGCTCTAATTTGTGTGCAGTGGGTTAAGATGTTGGCTAAGGTTTATATTAGGTAATTGGTTAATTTGCAATGTTTTGTACTGATGGCGTTGATATACGTTTATTGGATTCCATCAAATTTTATAACAGCACAATAAAATCGATCCGAAGAAACTTGCATCAATTCCAGGCCATTTGTTTTCGTTCAATCGCTTTTAAAATTAGTCTCTCTCCAACTATAAGTACTCCCAGAGGTGCAACGTTTTCGTGGAATGTATAATGAAATGTATCGATGCTTAGAAATTAATACAAGCGAAAACATTTATTGTTTTCCAAAATTCCCATGTTATAAATTATTCAATAGTCTAATAGATTTCCGATATGGAGCTCCGAAATTCAATTCAGTTGGAATCATGGAGGCATAATGTGCTACATCGTACAGTTTCAATCGATTAGAAAACTTAGAAAAACTCCGAAAGGGATGAGTTTTGTGTTCTTTTTAGGGGGAGGTGAGGTCTCCATACTCAAGCTCTCAGGCTACCAGTGTTACTCTGTGAGAAAGTCGACGCTGTTTTGGGCTGTTGTTTACACACGTTTCGTGAAGATTTCCCGTAGATTGCCGTTGATGAAAAGCGATGTCCTTTTACTCACCGGGATATACAGATATTCTTTTGGGCTACAGTTATATATTCCAATTAAAGTATATTATTACCACCTTAACGGGCGTTCTCTAGTAATTTAACGGAGTTTAGAGGAGCGGAAAACTCATCCATTCATGTCTTCATGCAACCGAAAGCGAGCGACGGGCGTTAATGAAAACAAAATTCATTAACAGCCCGTCGCCCACTTCCGGTCATGGTAATAATAGTAATAACATGATTTTGTCGGTCGTCCCAGTTTATTAACGGCTGTTAGGGACTGAGTAATAGCCATTTGGCGTATTAACGGCCCTCGACTTCGCCCCGGGCCGGTAATAAACCCTCGAGCTGTTTTTCATTCCTCTCGGGCCGTTAATAATCCGTAGCGTCCTCCAAACTCATGTTATTGTAACAATAACACTTTGGAAAAAATAAATATTCTACCTTTTATGTATGAATATGTTGGTGGGTAGGTGTTATTCACAGCAAGTTTTGAGTAGTGGATTATTACTTGTTCACCTTACATGTGTGAGGTTCATGACAGTGACCACTCGCTGCCTGACTTTTTCTTCACTCAAAAATATTGCTCAACGGGTTGAAAGGTGTAGTCCGTTTGAAATCAAATTGTGGTAAGCAAAGCAGGCGAGTTGAAAAAAAACCAAAACAATAAAACCTCATTTGACTACCAGTCTCTATAGCTTATCCAGGAGCGCCTGAAGCACTTAAGGGAAAGGGTGCTAGACTCAGGGAAAAGGGCATTTACTCGCACTAGCATCCCCCATGACATGACGGAGCATGTATGTCTCGAAGGTCGAAACCCATAGATGGGGGAGAGGAGGTGACCCCCTCCTATGGGGAGGGGGCACTCCTCCCAAACTCCACTATTGAATTTGGAAAGCTCTCAGGACAGATTTGGGGTGTATTTCAGCTTTACTTCGAGAATAAATCATTGAAAAAAGTGAGTGACGAACCTGGGAAGGACATTGTCTGCCCCCTCTCGCCCCTGTGGTCCGAAGGCGGAGGGCAGATGTCCCCGTGCTTTCGGAGTCCCTGACTTTATTCCAGTTTTTATAGGAGTCTTAAGAAAGTATTCTGTCCGTTGTCTAATATATAAGTAAACGTCTGAAATAAATATCGAATCATGGACCACATTCTAACTCCATTCTGTTAATATCTGCGTTAAAGGTTGAATGCCACAGTTTTTGTTTGTAGTATATTTCTTTTTTTGTGTGATAAAAGCTGTTAAACCATTTAGAATCGATGTTGCATTGAGAGGAAGAACATGGTGCTATATACTTCGGTAGGTTTACGTAGGAAAAAAATATTGATCGTTTGGCAAATTATATCAGTCCTAATTGGTATTATAAAACATTTTTTGTAAAATATTCTCAGATGTACTTGTTGAACGCAAATTCTATTTACATGACTGAGAATGACACAAATTGAATTGGTCAATCAACAGAATTAGCGGCCATATTAATTTGAATCGATATTCCACTTGTTCATTACAATCGCCGAATTTCCGTGAGCACTCTATCATTATTTAAATTGCCTAACCCTTATCTCATATATCCCCCGACGTGATACACAAAAAAAACCCATTTAGAATATGTTGCTTTTCAATTTTTGTTTTTGAAACATAGATTAGGACCCATAAGTGGAACGAGCCCAATAAGGGGTCGTAAGCTATGTTTTGAAAACAAGCAAAAGAACGCATAGTGTTTAGTTATTTTAGAATAATAATGTGTGTCGTCTTCTGGTTGTGTCAGGTACGTGGTTATGATACAATTAACTCACCACAAATCCTACTATAAACTTCTCACTATGGAAACTTGCGTATAAGAATCTATATAAACTGAGATGGCAAATGCCAGTTTATGATAAGCCAGTTATATGTTCACCGTTGTAGCGCCTTATTTTTTAACCATTCCAACCCAAATGCTCTGAAAAACATCCTTTCACACACCACTGTATACAAGGAAATGAGACTAGCTGTGTTGCATTCTTTGGGCGTTTCGTCCTTAGAGCTGTACAATTAAATTATCACTAATCCTTCTCTTTTGCCAGGAGCTTATTGCATTTTATACCGCGATTATTGTGTGTATCCAACATTACCCGATACAATACAGACATTGAGAAATGTGTTAGATAAACCACGTGGGGTTTCCGGCTCGCGAGTAAGACCGGTGTAAAAGGAATGGAAGTCCGTTGGAACGTTAGTCCCTCTGGACTATTATTCCGCGGAATTATAGTCCTAGGTCTAACATTTCTAGGAATAGTAGTCCGGCGGACTACTATTCCTAGAAATGTTACACCTAGGACTATAATTCCGCGGAATAATAGTCCAGAGGGACTAATTTTCCTACGGACTTCCATTCCTGTTACACCGGCATGTAAAAGCGCATCTGATTTGTCGTTACGCATCTGATATACGTTATACGCGATATACACGAATGAGATGCTTTGACACAAAACAGCTTCAAGTAAGAAACTGAACAGGCCGCTTATGGTGATATATTTCTTCATAAATCTGAGCTTCGTTCACTAAATTCAAGTTTAATCGTGGCGTAAATGCGGAACACAGCTCGCGTAGAGTGCGGGGGGGGGGGGGGGCAGGAATCGACGACCCTTGTTGGTGTTGTTCCTATATTTCACATATTAACACTTGAGAAAGTACACCTCGGGTCGTTGATTCCTTGCTGTGTTCTGTCCGTTGTCTGATATACAAAAAAACTATCAATTTGCAATAGATAATTCTACGCGTTCTCTAAAAGTAACTGGACCATGTTACAGATGCTGCCTGTTTTTTTAGGAAATTATTTCGTTCGTCCAAATTCTCAGTTCTCAGGTATTCTTATCAATTCCATTGACAATTTTATCGGAAGCTTTCCGGTAAAATGCACATTGAAAAATAAAGCGTTCCTCAGATTCAACATCTTTTCCATTACACTCTTGGTACTGTATTTTTTTCTCCCTGTATATCCGGTTCCTTGTGTCTCCCCTTTTCAATTTCTAGATTATGGTTACTAAATCCCAGTTGAGTAAACAAAGAACGCTCTTTGAAATTGTTAACATGATTGGAATACGGTTTTAAATCATTATCCGCTCTGAACAATTCATATGTTGTAAGTTATTCATACCAGATATCTTCGCGTCATCAAATATACTATCGCAATGGAATCTCCAGGGAGAGTTCTATTTTACATTACACTGTTTCAGTGAAGTGTTTCAGTAAAGTTGAGGGCGTGGAGTGCGGATGGGAACAAAACATCATTCTCGAAAAGCTGCCATATTCCCGTTACACGAACACTGCACAGAAAAAAGAGCTAATGCGGTCCTTTTTGGATATGACGCCTTTGGTTACATACGAAGCGTTTTTCAAGTTCAATGTCATGTCATACATATTTTAACAGCTTTAATGATTATTTAAGTTTTAGGCTTTACATGTGCTTTGTAGGCCTTTATGTTTACATAACAATGCAACTCACAATGTGCATGTCTTGTTCATGAAATATTTAAATATGACAGCCAGATGTGTTGATTAATTAATAATAATATTATTAATAACACTTTGACGGCCACTGATTTGTCGCTGTTCTCAAGTGAGAAGGCCTTGATTAACCCTGTGCTCCCACCTGCCTCCCTATCCCCACGTCCCCTCTCTCCTCCCAACACTCTGAAACGAACTGTTTGACGATATTCCGTACCCCATTCGTCTCTGCTTTGTGTCACCCACTAACTTCATATCCTTTATTCTCCCATCCCACTTCCCCATTATACTCTCAGTGAATCTTATTCTGTTAGCCTGGTATTTTGGACATTCCAATAGAATGTGTTCCAGAGTCTCCACTACTCCTAAATTACACATGTGGCACTCCTTTCAACCGTCCTTCCCAATTTTATTCTAAATCCCAGCGATCACGATCTTAGCTTGAACAGCAGTAACCCCCCCCCCCCCCCCAAGCTGCCATCAAGGTAATCTTCAGACCCGGGTTTCTCTTTTTCATGCAGGCCACCTAAAAACCTCTTTGCTTTGACCCCCCCCCCCCCCCCGCGCCTCGCAATATTCAATTGCAATCTTCCATGACCTTTCCCTGACGATTGTCTTACCCTGAGTTGTACCTTCTTCTAAATCCGAGATCTCCATTGAATAGTTCTATGTTAACTTCCTCACTTGGTCCATCCACCCTGTCTTTGTATTTGAATTCCAAATATTCTGGAACATTAATTTACACCATCGACTGTTGGGGAGATTTACCAAATAGTCAAGATAACAGAGTTTCATTAAGTCTATCCTGTCATTGATCCTCATCAACCCAAGCTCACCCCTGATTGCTTCTAGTGCTGCAACATTACTCGACTGTGTTATCAACCGGCCTGCACTGTTCTGCAGGGTTTCCAAGCTATTTACAATCGTTTGGTTTAGAGGTATCACGTTCGTACCATATATTATACTTGGTACACCCACCATTTTCCCTTATTGAAGAAAATTCCCTTTAACCCTTTACCTAACATGAAAAGCAGACGACACTTGCAAATAAAATTCTTGAATAATTTTTTAAAAGTGCATACTGCGCTACCAAAACATATTTCTCATGCATACATACATGCATTAATGTACTGCTGGAGCCTGAGCGTCGAGGCCAATGTTTTGGGAGCTAATATGGAGTAGTGGGGACGAGTATGGATAAGTATTTTTGGACTAATGTTAATCAGTATCTGAGATACTATTGTTGGTAGGCTACGGCTGTCTTGAGAGCACTGTCACTACTACTGACGATCATTGTCTGCAGTAATTTCTATCTGCAGGCCTAAGAAGGGGCGTGTCAAAGATCACCTGTTGAGGAGGGGGTGGGCGTGTCAAAGATCACCTGTTGAGGAGGGGGTGGGTGTAAACCAATTGGTCCTCATTGTCACGACCAAAGTCCCGATGATGAAATATTCCAATTACATCGTCAAGGCATGCCTTCTTCTTCGAAGTCATGCCTTAATGATACAATTGGAATATTTGCTAATGGGGATTACAGTTTAAAAAATCGAGACATTTTGTGTGTGAATAAATACATGCAGTGGTTGTAAGTCATGAGCTTCCCAACTTCTTATTTAATAAGCACGAACATGACGCAAAATTGGTCATGCATGGACCCCAACATCCGCAATCTGCCACAGACCTCCATTTGCATTTTGACCGACTGCGTATGTGACGTAAGTCCAAGAAGCAAATCTAGTGCCGTAAAAAAGTACTTGATTACCAGCTATAGCGAATCAGTATCTATGACTCCAGTCCAGATGAAAATGTCCCAACTTGAAAATTGTCGGGGGAGTCCCACACCCTCAACACCCACCCAATGTTACGCGCCTGGGTCTAATATATGTTATCCCCTTTACTGCTAGGCCTCAAATGTTGACTTCTTTTACTAGACCACTGCTCTGACTATTACTATGCATGGCGTCTCCTACAGGTACTACAGGTACCACTATGGGTCCTACTGTCCCAGTTTGTACCAGTATCTGTCAAGACAGCACGCGGGCCCAGAGTTTTTATACCTGTTGCATTTTCGTCTTTTTGTCAAAGAAACGGTTTGTCCTATTCACAATATTTCAAAGACTGCTGAGATTGTCTTCCGACATTTAGTTAAAAGTAAAATGAATCATCACGATGCGACCAGTACCCGGGGAAGAAAATTCCCTTTAACCCTTTACCTAACATGAAAAGCAGACGACACTTGCAAATAAAATTCTTGAATATTTTTTTTTTTTCATATTTTGTCTCAAAAACATAACATAGGTTATGACCCTTCATCGAGCTCGTTCCAAAGAGAGGTCATAACCTATGTTTTTGAGACAAAAATGAAAAACATAATGAAAATGAATTGGCGATTTTTCTGAATAGCACTGGCCGGTTTTGGCCGTTACGTTGGGTAAAGGGTTAAACGCTAATAGAATAAAATTCTACCAGTTTACTTCTGAGGAGAAGAAATTGAAAGAAAATGGCATGAAACTTCTGCTTCTGCAGAAGGCCAGGCGTCCAGCGCGCACATGTCTACTAATCTGATTGTAAAACAAATCAACAAGCTGCTGGATGTTTTCTGTCGATGACTGATTTTACGTTTTCATCCAGTTCCGCGAAATAGGTACTACGCTAGCTGTTCGGGTATTTTGCATGCAATAACTCAAAAACATCTTTTGTATCGTGCCATTCACGTAACTGTTTGGCTTTGCTGTTTTGGCGTCAAACTGACACAAATATATTCTATAAAGTGCCATGCATAAGGCGCAAATTTAATTCCTGTTTAATCATACTTGTTCACATCTTAGTATACATCACACATATAGATTCGTGGCCATGTTATGTTAGTATTGGGGGTGTTGCGAAAGATGATAAAGTTTTGGAAAATGAATGACATTGCCTTATTTTCGTGGGACAGCCAATTTTTTTTAAATACCCGATTATTTAATAATGAAGCCAGCCGCGAGCGTTAACCATATTATGGCCCCAAATCTCAAGCCACCAGTCTAATTCTGTAAGGAATTTGACCCTGTTGTGGCCTGGAACAAGCCTATCCCTCAAAGTGCATCATCCTAATTAGAAATATATCGTCTGGAATATTTCCTTGCGTCGGAAAAGCGAACCTATGGTTCGCATTTCTGACCAACTCCACCTTTTTCAGACGATCGACTCTAAAAGAACCATTACTAATTGGAATATCTTCAACAGAAGCCGAAAAAATATCTGTTTATCATTGTGAGTGAAGAGACGACCCATTACATCAGCAGTCGTCTGCACGCAAACTCCACGAAAAGTGGGTATATAAATAGCCCATAACAGCGTCGGATTCCTTAGTGAATTATACTGGTAGTCTGAGAGCTTGATTGTGGGGCCATAGACGGCCATAGGATTGTAATGGTTGGTGATGACAGTGGGTGTGATATATGCCAGATGTCAATGTTATTTCCATGATTCCAGGCTAACTTTTCGTCGATGTCGTCAAGTTAGATTCCCTCCCAAAAATGGAACATGTTTTGACAAGACCGATCGCATTAACTGTGGTTGAAAGGGCTTTTGTTAGCGATCGTATTTCAGCAACACTGCCAAAGAGTTAATGCATAATATATACTGAGTCAAAAAAGAAAGTATAATAAACTTTGAGGAGCAATTTTATTAGTATTCTCGACTTTAATCCCAAACAAATTATTGTAAATTGAGATTTCGAGTCTAGCTGTATGAATTTGCATAATTTCATGTTCTTACTGTTGCCAGCGTCACGCCAGGACGTCGCAATTCCGACAGGGGTGAAATGAAAAGTTCACACACGCAGTCAATAGCGTGTATGTCCACTGTTTGTCTCTTGGATGGCAAGACATCGACGGCGCATGGACCTGATAAGTCTCTGGATGCCACCCTGTGGTATTGCGTTCCACTCCTGCCTTTGAACATTACGTAAGTCGCCTAACGTCTGAAGATCATGAAGTCGTACCCGACGGTCAAATTGATCCCAAAGATGTTCTATTGGCGACAAATCTGGCGAAAGTGGGGGCCATGGAAGAAGTTCGATGCTCTGCTCCTCAAGAAAGTCACGACAGATACGCGCCGCGTGACATCGAGCATTGTCTTGCTGGAATAACTGCAATCCGACGTTAGCGTTGAAGAACGGGACAACAACAGGTTAAGAATTTCGTCCATATATCGCTGTCCATTCAGTCGGCTATAGACTCTTGCACTGCCATCAGCGCACCGTAAACAAAATCGTGATTCATCACTAAAAAGAACTGTGCTCCAACGCTGCTGAGTCCAGCGAACACGCTGACGTACGCATTCCATTCTGACGGTACGATGACGTTGGGTAAGGATTCTTCCGTGGTATGGGCGCCTACTTCGGATGCCGCGTTCAGCGAGTCTGTTGCGGACAGTTTGTACACTGATTCTATTGTTAGTTCTACCAGGAGTAATTGTTGCTGTCCTCGTCGCCGGAAGGAAGCGATCCCGCATGTGAGACGTCCTGATGTGTCGGTCTTGTGCAGGGGCCGTAACTCTTGGTCGACCTGAACGCGGTCGGTCGGCAGTAGATCCAGTGGATCTATACCTTCTAATGAGATGGTAAATAGTGGCCACAGTGACTCCGAACTCAGCAGCGAGCTCATCTGGAGGTATCCCAACCTCAGGCATACCAATGGCACACAACCTCTGATTTTCGGTTAACCTTGGCATTTTTTAAAATGTCGGAAGACAAAAACTAGCGTGTTTTCTCAATAAGCCAGGCTCTCTAGCACAACATAACACAAAGAAAATCGTCAATTTGACATTCTCGGATAGCACGTGCTATTTTGAAATCCGTAGCAAAATTGTATGAGGTTGGGTTGACAACATGTCATCAAACTCTTTGCAAGACTTCTTGTCTACAAACATGCAACATTAGAACTATTATATTTCATCATTTATGCTATTTTTTCCACATTTGTTTCTATTATACTTTCTTGTTTGACTCAGTATATTTTCAAAATATATAATAAGCATTGTCTGCTGTTAAAGAAATATAAATATATTTCTGTGGTCCAAGGGAGGTTACTGGAAACCATAACTTGTCATGAGCTTCCCGACACTGAGGAAATTGAATTCCAACTAAGGTTAATATTTTGATGTGAAGTTAATGTGAAGTTAGAGACAGTAAGTCGAATGAAACCGAGACTGCATTTCCTGTGAATTGCTCTTTATCAAATGAATGCTTCATATGCAAGAATGTTATATTTAAATCAGTGTTAAATATGTTGTCTATATTGTATTGCATGCATTCTGTACTGTTTTTTTTTTCGTTTGCGATCTGCCTCACAGGCGGTGTTAATTGCAATAAAATAGGCCTACTATTACTGTTGTTCAGTCTGAGGCGAGGAGCTAGACTGTTTACTCTATCAATATAATTTGAACTTGTAAGAAAGTCACGACTACTTTTCAACAGCGAAGGCAACACTTGTATTTAATCCACAAAGCTGGTTCATACGCGTGTCGATAAATGTGTCGATTTATGTGATTAATGTACTCACCTTGATATAGGGGTGTAGTCAGGACATTCCTTGGGAATGACCCACTCAGACATTCCGAGCCTATGAGGTGAGACAAGTAGAGTACAACAATCGAACAGGCCATTGTTTGATAAGGGTTTCTGGTGCACACTATGTATTCTCCGTTTCCTTCACCCAGCATACCTTGTGCCTGTTAGAGTACTATCACTGTCAGTTATACACAAATACACAGTACGTGGGGAATGGATATTCAGAAAAAAACACATGCAGTATGGATTTTCATCCAGGCAGTAACTCTGGAGTTCTATATAAAATCGCAAGAAGTACTGGCAAAGTTTCGGTCGGGGTAAACGTGGAGGGTCTTACTTCCGAGAATCGTGAATTTTTTTTCTATATTAAGAGCACTAATCTCAAAACAACTGGATTGCAGGAATGTCAAAGAAAAACGTCACAACTCCTTTTTTGTATATAATAACGAAAATATGTTGTAAATATTCAATTTGTATTGCCGAAAACTGGGCGCGTCATCAAGCTAATTCATTTTTCACAGACATCAAAGTATATATACAAATCAACTAGTAACCAATTACACATTTAAATCGACTAAAATGGCAACGAAACGCATTTCAAAACAGATCTTGTTTTAAAGTATAAATTATTGCTTATATTCATGTTTTTCGATATACTTTGTTCAGAGTTCAGTTGAACTAGTAGTAGGAGAACGATGGTTCGTGTCCGGTTAGCCGGACCCTGGAAGTGGCGTCATAGTCTCGTGACCTAGATACGTCATGTTGGTTGTCATAGTAGCCAGCGAGAGAGGCTATCTTGTGACGTCATCCATATTGTGATACATGGTCTTAGTGCACACGCGCAGCCTATTTGGTGGAGGTATAGCGTGTTTAACCCTTTACCTAACCTGAAAAGCAGACGACACTTGCAAAAATAATTCTTGAATAACTAATTTTTTTCATTTTTTGTCTCAAAAACATAGGTTATGACCCCTCGTTGGAACGAGCTCGACGAGCTCGTTCCAACGAGGGGTCATAACTTATGTTTTTGAGACAAAAAATGAAAAAAATAATGAAAATTAATAGGCGATTTTTGAGAATAGCGCTGGCCGGTTTTGGCCGTTACGTTAGGTAAAGGGTTAAGACATCCATTTTGTATACTGGAGTCCACCATCTCGGTTTCTGTGGCAGCATGCGGTTGCTATGTGACCCAACGGCCTATAATACGACGGGGGTGTGTTCTGATGGTGCGCTCCTTCGTATAAGAGAAAATCTAATTAACCGAAGAGGATTATAGATATCAATTTGTATGACATGCGTGTGTCTTAATTTCAAGAATCAAATCTAGTCTCATGGGAAGGTGCACGAGTATAAGCAGGGAAGCACAATTACTCAGTGGTTACAGCATTGGGTTTCAAACTGACTGGTACACGGTTTGATCCCTGAAAGGCGTAACTGCGTTGTATCCCTGGGCAAGGCACTTAATCCCACCTGCCCATGTGTGGGCACGGCGCCGCTGTGTACGAAGGTGTACTGCACGTCGGTGATGCACCTGTCTTTAACCAATGCTAAAGCTGCTTGTGTTGATTTTGTACGTTGGGAAGTCTGACAGTTGCTCGCTGCTGCCGCTGCTCGGTGGTTCTCTCCGGGTACTCCTGCTTCCTCCACCCGTAAGACTGTCCGTCACGAGGTGACCTTGGCTGTCGAAAACGTCGTTAAACTACAATAAATAAATAAATAAATAAATAAATAAATAAATAAATAAATAAATAAATAAAGGATTATAAGCAAACGCGAATCAATATCTAAGACTCCAACCCAAACTAAAATGTCCCGACTGGAATATTATTGGCAGGGGTAACAACCCCCTTAAACTGCCCCAAGCGTCGCCCTTGACTAGCGCTGGAGAAGTCCATCACTGAGATGCACCAATAAATATTTTTATCTTATCATCTGCTTCTTCCGGTTATTAATCCAATTCATTAAAAATGGTAATGCACGATTTAGTTGCAGTGGAGAGATGGTTTCTAGAGTTTTATCTCTATTTGCAACGGCAGCCCATCGATGCTCGTCTGCGCAAAATCTATACTGCGCAAGCGACCATAAAACTAATCCACAGCTGTCCTAGTGTTGTAAGTCGTGTTTCATTGGTTCCACAGTTGAAACTTATTCTGTTGTGAAGTACATTATTAATGAATAGATGATTGTTAATTTTCAAGATATCACAAATACAACAGAGTAGACGTCTTACCTCTTTTCATTCCTCTGGCCACTCAAACAGTATTTTTTCGTCTTGGATCTTCAAAGTCTAAAGCTCTCACTTTATCAAGCGACAGGCGGGTAAACAACTTTCATGGATATTTTTTATGTAGACACCCCCCCCCCCCCAACAAAAAAACCAAACAAATCACCTAAATCACAAAACTCAATTAATTTCAGATCATTCGTTATGAAACTTAATTCAATGGCGTTTATTGAGAAGAGGATATCACATTTTGGAGTTTCATAGAGATCACAAATAGCCAATGACGCCATTATGACGGACATTTTGTTCTTAAAAGAGCAATTTCACTTTTGAGCATGGACCTTCAAACGGTGATTCGAATTTTGAAAATTTTTGGTATGAAGAACAACTAGCACAATTTACATAACATAATATACGGATTTTTCCCGCGTGCATAAATTATTCAAATTAGCCAACCATCTTAGTTTTTAAAACGGTCTATCTGCAAAACATATTAATCGATGACCATAACTCAATTAAGTCATGGCCAAATTTGTATGAAACTTAATTTAGTGGCATTTATTGACAAGAGGAAGATGATAGTGTAAAACAATTGGGTTCTGACAGCCTTTAAGAATGGACGCCGTCGACCATTTTGCTCTAAAAATAGTTATTATCACTATTCAAGCAATGACCTCCTAAGGATAATTCAGAATTTGATTGTGTTTGGTATTGGAAACAACTAGCATAATACACATAATGTATTATACAATTTTTCTCTCTTGCATAACTTATGCAAATTAGCCAACCATCTTAATTTTTAAAATTGCCCTTCTGCAGACTAAAAAATACCATAATCACCAAATCCCAATTAACTTAAGATCAATTGTTATGAAGCTTAATACAACGGTGCATACTGACAAGAGGAAGAGGATGCATTGAATTTTCCTCACCATTACAGAAATATTTACCAATCTCAACATTCACTCTGTGGTCATTGCACCGGCCTGGGGAGCCACCATTCTTCAGATGGCTACTTTTTCATAAGGATCTGTGCACGAAGTTATTAAACTTGAGCCAAGGTTTACCGAGACGCGAATCGAATCTAGGAGACAAGATTTATAAATGTAGCCCAGAATTGCGACGAAAATGAGATCTCGTTATATCTTTTATCTCGCTTTATCACATAAAACGCGCTGTTGAAAATATGAGAAAACTCGATTTCATGAGAAAGTATTGAATTTAAATAATTTAAACATCTTTTATTTTCTACAAAATTGTACAAATTGGATTGGAGGACAAGTGCTGAACATCTAGTTTACCCTCTCTATTCCTACAAAGTTAACCCTTTACCTAACGTAACGGCCAAAACCGGCCAGCGCTATTCTCAAATATCGCCAATTAATTTTCATTATTTTTTTCAGTTTTTGTCTCAAAAACATAGGTTATGCCCCCTCGTTGGGACGAGCTCGTCGAGCTCGTTCCAACGAGGGGTCATAACCTATGTTTTGAGACAAAAAATGAAAAAAATTAGTTATTCAAGAATTATTTTTGCAAGTGTCGTCTGCTTTTCATGTTAGGTAAAGGGTTAAAATACAGATATAAATTGGCAAACAAAGTACTAAATAACAAAATCAAATTTTAGTTTCACAAAAATAACAACAACAAATCGGAGAGTAAGAGAAAAAGTGAAAAAGGACTGAAACAAAAAGAAAGAGAAGGGAAGAGGGGAGAAGGTGGATTGACGAGAGAGTGATCTCCCTTCCTGAGGATGTCAGGAGATACACAATTTTGATCAGGGATTCGTATATAAACCAAATGTTTAGATACTTGTCTTCAGGCATAAATGGTTCATTGTGATATAAGGTTTTGTTGAGTTAGAAGTTGTTCCTCAACCAGTAGATCATAAACTCCATGTCCTAAGACAGAAGAAAAACAGCCGTGGACCATGATGGGATTTAAAAAAGAAACGGTTTCCATATTGAAATAACCCTACTGCGCCATTGCGCGTGACCATGGAACAAGTGTTGTTTACTAACCGCTACCGAAAAGTACTAGTGTTATCTGAACTTAGTTCACCCGGCCGTTAGTCCGTCTTGGCTCACATTCACTATCTTAAACCGTACACAATCTGTACGAAAATATTATCAAATATTGGTTTTCGACTTCTCAACACGTGCCGAGCTCTTGTGTTGAAAATAGATCACCGGGCACGCCACAGCCCTGCAACGGATCAAGGCTATTGCGAAGAGGAACAATTGGGTTGGATGTGTAAACATGATTGATTTTGTATCGACTGCGATAATTCAAGTCTCGACTGATACAATATTCCAAATACATCATCAAGGCATGCCTTCAGCGAAGGCATGCCTTGATGATGTGATTGAAATACTAGTCAATGAGCTTTATAATTAAAAAATTCAAGACTTCTTGGAAATGAATTTGTGAGTAAATAAAATATACATGAAGTGGTCGAGTCTCTTCTTCGTATTCATTTAACACGAGGCATACTCCAAATTGGTCGATAGTAGTACTGCAATGGTTAACCGGATAACCGGTTTGAAACCGGTTACCTACCTAACCGATTAAAAAACGTCAACCGGTTATCCAAAATATCAATAGTGATCGTCATTCCACGGTTAAAACGTAGTAAATCTGCCGCTTCTCCTTTGGGATAGATTACACCTCGAAGCAGCGCTGCATATATTGAGAAATAATCGACTTTGGCGATCAAGACTTCGCTAATGAGAGGCAATTTCCGCGAGTACTCAGTAACCGCAGAAACTATTCCGTAGTATGTATACAAACGAAAGTTGTCGAGTACTCGACAACGTTCGTTTGTATGCACACTACGGAATAGTTTCTGAGAATACTGCTTTCCAATTCCTATAGTCTTGATCCCAGATTCGGTGAAATATGGGTACGGTTAACCGGATATTATCCGGTTATAGCTCTCGGTTAGTCGGTTGTGAAAATG
Organism: Pictodentalium vernedei; assembly: GCA_031216915.1. Taxonomy (NCBI): domain Eukaryota; kingdom Metazoa; phylum Mollusca; class Scaphopoda; order Dentaliida; family Dentaliidae; genus Pictodentalium; species Pictodentalium vernedei. The sequence goes on along the minus strand of CM062292.1, from coordinate 293,475,899 downwards.
AGCCAACCGTTTCAGACCTAGTCGATAGCTAAAACTCCAATCCAGTTGAAAAGATCCCGTCTGGTAAAATTATTTGGGGTGTCAGACCCCAATGATGTTCCGTAGCTCCCATTCGTTAATCGCCATGACCCTGTAACGAGAGGTAAATTACGCGGTGGTTCAGTTGTTATGGCATTGAACTTCAAACCGAGAGGTCCACGGTTCGATCCCTGCCAGGTGTAACTGCGTTGTGTCATTGGGCAAGGCACTTAATCTCAATTGCCCATGTGGGGTATGTTGACGCTGTGTACCAAGGCGCACTGCACGTCGACGGTACACCTGTCTTCATCCAACGCTAACCCTGCTTGTGTTGAGTTAGTACGTTGTGGAGTCTGATAGTCTCTCCGAGTACTCCGGCTTCCTCCACACGTAAAACTGTCCGAACCGAGGTAACACTGGCTGTCGTAGGTGTCGTTAGACTACAATAAATAAATAAATAAATAAATAATTAAATAAATAAATAAATAAATTTATCATTTGACTCGACTGATTTGTTCACTTCAAAACATTTGATATTTTGTTTTCATATTAATCAGTGATAAATAAAGCCTTCTGTCAATTTCATTGGTCAATTTCAAAACTAGACAATTTGATTGGCTGAACAAAATACAACTGGGCCACATCTTCATAATTTGCATAATTATAGTTGGGAGCTTTCACTGGTCAATTTCAAAACCGGACAATTTGATTGGCTAAACAAAATACAACTGGGTCACATTAATTTTACATAATTTCAGTAGGGAGAATTTACGTTATCTGTCCTATTTTGGGTGGGTTATATTGTATTAATCTTTTACCTACAAGAAAAACGCCATTCATTCTTTTTTATATTTTCACTTTTTGCTTCCAAAACATAGGTTATGACCCCTCACTGGAACGAGCTCGTTCCAATGAGGGGTCATAACCTATGTTTTGGAAGCAAAAAATGAAAATGTTTAGTTATACGAGGATGTTTTTTCCAGGTGCCGTCTGCAACTCAAGTTAGGTGATGGGTTAAAAAGTCATACTAAGTGGATAATTTGTGCGTGCGTGTGTCATATGATAAATAGAATATGAAATGAGTGTTTTTCTCATATAATTTTTATGAAACTCGTCCGAATTTTCCATTTGGGCTCGCCAGAGGCTCGCAAAACGGAAAATTCTTAGACTCGTTTCATAAATATTATATGAGAAAAACACTCATTCCATATCCATATCCTTTATAAATTACCTCTTGGAAATTTCAATTCTATTTTGCAAATGTTACCAGGGGTGAATTACGCATTGCTGAAAATATCTTGATTTCTAAAGTAACTCGGTAAACAGCTGTAAAAGAAAAGGATTGTCACGTTCCACGAGATAAAAATACCTGTAAATATCTATTTCAGACAACACTTTTGATAAGACAGTATCAAACGGGAGAACACATGCTGATCATTGCACAGGTATGTTCATTTCTTGACTGCAAATATCTTGAACGTGTGTTACAATATTTATTATATATATTTCATGCAGATCATTCAGGTCGTGGCGAGGAACGTTCGAAACCGCGTGGAAGCTAGCTTCAGAATACATTTGTATTTTTAGGACTGTTTTGGTAAAACCACATACCTTGTGGGATATTTTTTTAAAAACACGAAAAATAGTTAAATTTGCGTAAATGCATCCTCACGAATCTCCCATCAGGTGGGGTGCGTTACAACTGTCATGTATGACATTTATTGCACGCCTATGATTTATTTTCATAAAATACACGTTTTTCTGCAAAAACCGATGCGTACAATGAATTTTTTTGTATTGTCCTTAAACATCACGGATCACGTGCGCGGATTATTTCACTATTACTTTCTTAGGTTTGGGTTATTTTTGCAATAATTTGTGTTTTTAATATTTTTTTTTTATAACATTTGCCTGTTTCCTGAACATAAGGGAACATTCAGTTAGGCATCCTGGGATGAGGATAAATTTCGTGAAGAGATATTTCGCCCGACTTCTCATTTAAAACACCAGTCAATCATGGCAACTCTTTAGAAACAAACGGGGGAACTGACGTAATCTTTCTGAAGTTCTGACTAATGCACATCCATGCCCTGTTCGATTGCCTACCTATATTCACAACTATATTTCAACTATCCCCATATGTATATTTTCAGCAAATGAGTAAGTTGAAATAAAGACCCCGTTATCGATATTCTCGTGTGACCCGGTGTATGACCAGTTCTGGACTGGAGAAAATATGGCCTACTAATAGAATAAATCTTCATGAAATCTCTGAAACGTTTGGACAGTATTACCAATGACAGTGGAATGATGAAGGATATTGCAATCTAAAATGTCCTTGAATGTACTGTTGCAATGCTTGAACTCGACCTCAAAATAGTATACTTTTCTACAAGCGAGCAGAATAAAGAGAAAACAGAAGCAAGAGGGGAAAGATTCACCAGGCATCGAAAAAATCCATAAGAAAAGGGAAAAATCTTTCTTTTGTTCAAATATCCAACACCAACAGACTAATAGCTAAACAGACTAATAGCTAACCATGATGCTTATGCAGATGCGTCTGTAATATATTTTAACCTCTTGAACCGGAGTGGCCGCTTTTTCGCCCAGCAACATGATACGTCATAATTTCATTAAATAGGATGGATGCTAAGTGCATGTGTGTGGTACACCAATCAATATTTTCAACGTGCAGCCCCAAGCTGACCGTTGATAATATGAATTGATCTAACCTAAATAATGAATATTGACTCTTCCAATTGCTGTCATTGAACTGATGTGGAAGGGTTCTAAGGGTTAAATGAAAAGGTAATCTTTATTGTAACCTGCCATTTGCGTATTCATTCTCAAAATATTCATTTAGCTGCGTGGTCTGTGGAACTGAAACTATCATTGTTCAGTCTGTATTCTTCTGAAGATATCTTATTGCAAGAGACTTCTCATGAAAAGATGATCTCAACTCTAGGCGAAAGCTGACCGAAATTGTAGTATATGATGCCGGCCATGTTGGCAGTATACGATATTGTAATTATAAATACGGACTGAGAATTTCGACCGGATTGTGAAATTCAATAGGTAGCTAAAAAACAAGACAAGTGACAATTTTAGAGCAGTAGGTTGCGACAACTATAATGAAATACTGATGTAGATATTGTAAAGATTGCAACAGCAGAATGCCCTTCCAATCAAAACTCTTATCAAACAGAAACAGACCTTCTGGACATGCCGTCTTCTGCTGCAAATAAAAGCTTTACTCTGGCTCTCCATTTTCATTTCATCAACAGGACAATTGCCATGGCTTCGTCACTCCAATTCATAAAAAGCAGACTTAAGAAGTTAACTATAGAAATCATTGACATTCGTGCAGGTCTGCACAGGTTGTGGCAAACCTTTAATGGTCATTACCACAGAAAACAAGTTACTATTTTTAGGAAAATGGTGACAGATGGTTTAGCTTTGAAGAATATTGTTGATGTGTTTGGTGAACAAGATCAGACAAGTGCTACTTTAGATTACTTAGGGGATCCATCTATATTGTTTGGTAAACATGGTCCGACAAGTGCTACTTGAGATTAATTTAGGGAATCCAGCTATAGAAACCCTCACCACATTCGCCCGCGTCTTCGGGGCATTCTATGTCTTAGTTAAAAAAAAAACATGCTTTAAAGTCGTATCCCTTTCCAAGACCCACCAGACTCAGGATCTATCATGTAAATTCGTTGCCTTCAAATATATTGTGAAACCATTTGTCTGTATGATGAAAGGCAATGACATACATCCCGTGAACTGAGGACGAATTATAGAACTGCATTCAGAGCCACTGGTAATGGAAATGAATCCTTCTCATTCCGATCCACTGTAGCTGCCTTGTTCCTTACTGGATATACTCCAAAATAACTCTGGTTAGAATTCAATGATGTGTAACTAATTGCACATTCTGTGAATAATTACGTGTACATCTCCAGTTTGCCTCATTCAGATGAGACAACCATAATCCCCCACCCATTCGTTCCCCGAAAAAAGACAAACATTGTTTGACAGCTTCAGAGGTTTTAAGGTTTCAGGGGAAGTCAGAAGCTTGGTAGTAATTTGGCTTGACTTTCTGGAAGGCATTGTCACCAATCGCATCCATTAAAATGTATCGGATACACGGCTAGGAATGAAGTACCATAATATTTTCTTTTCCGCCAGACTATTTTTGTTCTCCTTTATCTCTTTAATCCAGGGTTACATTGAAGTGAAAACGACAGTTGTTTTGTTTGTAATTGTGGAGAACAACACCTTTTGGGAAAATTCTCTATAATCCACCATAAAACTGGTGAAATTTATTAATGACGTCGTCAAGACGTCAGAGTTAGAAATTCACGCCAGCCTCATGTCATTGAAAGAAAAATGTTGATTTAGATTTCGGATCTTTTGAACCACTGCTCCATACACTCATACACAGTGCATGGTGCAAAAGGTCTTTGTAACACGTTATACGGTCGAGTAGAATGGAAAATCGGCCATATTGAATATTTCGCATTTGTTTACCTTTTGGCTGATAGATTTTTATGAGCTTGTATGCCATTCGATAAACATTGAAAATGTATTTTGTTTCAATTTTTTGGGACAAAAGTTTATAGCGGGTGGGAGAGGGCCTGGTGCATAAAACGGACATAATGACCTGAGTGTCAGATCTGTTTGTAGAAGCCTAAAACAATTCAAAATAAATGTTTTTTGATGCTTTTTTTTAAAAATCAGATATACTAATTGCACATTTCACTTCACCTGTGGTTTAGATATCGGCCATTCCACCAACTGTATTCAAACTAACAGCTTTGTAGGAAATACAATATATCTTTGCAGCTTTCAACAGATCTATATTGATCTTTTGATCACTGTAGCATTAGTAGTCTTGCTCGCACGTTTGAGGTAAAGGTTGGATGACCCCGGTGGATGACCCCGGAAGTGACGTCATGTCACGTGACCTAGTGGCGCAATGTTGTGTTGTCATGGTAACCCGCGTGAGCGGCCATCTTGTAACGTCATCTCCATAGTGATACGTGGGGTGTGTGCGCATGCGCAGCGCGTGTTGTTAAGGCGATACGTGTTTCCGTCGTCCATTTTGTATACTGGAGGCTTCCATCTTGGTTTCTATGGTAGCACGTGATTGCTATGTAACCTAATCGTTCTGAAATAAGACGGGATATGTTCGGAGGGTATGTTCTTTTGTAGAAGAGTAAATCTAATTACCACAAACAACCCGACAATCCCTCCAAATCACCAAAATCCACCCAACTTTTACTATTTCGAATTCTTTCAGAATTCTCTGCTTCTATCTATATATGCAATAGTTTTCCTGTACCTCGCCATGTTCCTTTGTTCTGGATTATACTCCAGTAGCGTAGAAGAGCCTCTTAGTTGGAACAGCTTTACTTATTATTACTATAATTAGCTATTCTGGTCTATTCTTGTTAGTTCTGACCCTATTCCAAGTACTCTTGTTGTTTCATATATCTAGATCATTTATAACCAATCAGATTGCTTGATTTTCCATAATCTGTATGCAGAGTTATCTCCTCTCATTACAACGAAGTCGTATCCGATTCTCATCACCTCTATATCCAATGGCCATATCCCATGGAATCCCATTTTTGGGAAACACCCGTGGCTATGTAATCCCTTTTTTGTCGTATGATGCCATGAGGGCTATGTAAAAGCCCTCAATGAGTCATCATTTATTATCCCTCATAGCTTCATTGAATTTTGAGGTTATGAGGACCATTAAAAATCCCTCAATAAGGTATAATTTACTACGACTCTTAGCCTCATTTCAGTATTTGAGGATACCAATGGCCTGGTATTGTATTATTCGAGGATACCTATCGAGGATACCTTTAGGAGAATCCCTTTTTTGTCGTATGAGGCCATGAGGGCTATGTAAAAGCCCTCAATGAGTCCTCATTTGTTATCCGTCATGGCCTCATTGGATTTTGAGGTTATGAGGACCATTAAAAATCCCTCAATGAGGTATACTTTACTGCGACTCTTAGCCTCATTTCAGTATTTGAGGATACCTATGGCCTAGTATTGTATTATTTGAGGATACCTATCGAGGATACCTTTTGGAGAATCCCTTTTTTGTCGCATTAGGCTATGTAAAAGCCCTCAATGGGTCTAATGTAGTCTTACCAACCGCTTCCATCTTGTCGCCAAAGCTCCAAGGCCATTACAGGTCTATGGCGTATCTGTCCTATCATTAGCTTCTACTGCAGTCTTGTTCCATTGCGGCATTGTACCAGTACTATTGGCTTCTGTTATTCTGCCCCATTTCTCATCCATTACTTCCTAGCTATACCTATCTCAGTCTCGACTATAACATTGATCAACTTTGAATCAGATTTTCCCTGTATACATATAAGGCATTCCGTTATTGAGATTCCTAGCCGATTCCGTAAAATATGGATTCCGTGTTTTGACATCAACACTCGAGGGTATTCCCCTTCCCTATTAGAAAAATTCAGTTCAATGAGTTGTAGTTTAAAAATTCATATCACCTTCGTTATATTTTCATTAAGTTTAAAATTGATTCATTTCAAAGGTGTTAACATTGGGATATAGTTAAAAAAAATAAAGTTCATTTAAACAGTTCACTTCGATCTTGGTTATGTTGGATCTTCGTTTTGTTCAGTTCAAGGGGGTTAATTATATATACATTCATTAGGGTTATAGTTCATTCAAACAGTTCAAGATGTTTAATTATATATACCTTCATTAGGGTCATAGTTCAGAACTTCGTTCAATTTGTTATGGTCAATTAACTTCGAGTTTGGTTATATTCGATCAGATCAGTTCGATTTTCGTCACTTTGTTTTGATCACTTCGTTCTTAGTTGTGTTGGATCTTTGTTCACTTTGTTCTGTTAAGTCTGTCCAACTAGTTCGACCAATCCGACTAGTTTGACATTCTTTCACTTTGTTATGTTTACATCTTGGTTATATTGGATCTGTACCTTCGTTGTTTTGTAGTGACTGGTTGTCTCTGTTCAGAGTCTTGTAGTCATTGTTGAATTGGGTGTTATCAATCCCTTTCCATACCCTCGAGTGTTGATGTTAAAACACGGAATCCAAATTTTACGGAATCGGCTAGGAATCTCAATAACGGAATGCCTTATATGTATACAGGGAAAATCTGATTCAACCTTGATCAATGTTATAGTCGAGACTGAGATAGGTATAGCTAGGAAGTAATGGATGAGATATGGGGTAGAATAACAGAAGCCAATAGTACTGGTACAATGCCGCAATGGAACAAGACTGCTGTAGAAGCTAATGATAGGACAGATAGGCCATAGACCTGTAATGCCTTGGAGCTTTGGCGACAAGATGGAAGCGGTTGGTAAGACTACATTAGACCCATTGAGGGCTTTTGCATAGCCTAATGCGACAAAAAAGGGATTCTCCAAAAGGTATCCTCGATAGGTATCCTCAATAGGTATCCTCAAATAATACAATACCAGGCCATAGGTATCCTCAAATACTGAAATGAGGCTAAGAGTCGTAGTAAATTATACCTCATTGAGGGATTTTTAATGGTCCTCATAACCTCAAAATTCAATGAGGCCATGAGGGATAATAAATGAGGACTCATTGAGGGCTTTTACATAGCCCTCATGGCCTCATACGACAAAAAGGGATTCTCCTAAAGGTATCCTCGATAGGTATCCTCGAATAATACAATACCAGGCCATAGGTATCCTCAAATACTGAAATGAGGTTAAGAGTCGTAGTAAATTATACCTTATTGAGGGATTTTTAATGGTTCTCATAACCTCAAAATTCAATGAGGCTATGAGGGATAATAAATGAGGACTCATTGAGGGCTTTTACATAGCCCTCATGGCCTCATACGACAAAAAAGGGATTCCATAGCCACGGGTGTTTCCCAAAAATGGAATTCCATGGGATATGGTCATTGGATATAGAGGTGATGAGAATCGGATACGACTTCGTTGTAATAAGGGGAGATAACTCTACATACAGATTATGGAAAATCAAGCAGTCTGATTGGTTATAAATGATCTAGATATATGAAACAACAAGAGTACTTGGAATAGGGCCAGAACTGACAAGAATAGACCAGAATAGCTAATTATAGTAATAATAAGTAAAGCTCTTCCAACTAATAGGCTCTTCTACGCTACTGGAGTATAATCCAGAACAAAGGAACATGGCGAGGTAGAGGAAAACGATTGCATATATAGATAGAAGCAGAGAATTCTGAAAGAATTCGAAATAGTAAAAGTTGGGTGGATTTTGGTGATTTGGAGGGATTGTCGGGTTGTTTGTGGTAATTAGATTTACTCTTCTACAAAGGAACATACCCTCCGAATATACCCCGTCTTATTGCAGAAAGATTGGGTTACATAGCAATCACGTGCTACCATAGAAACCAAGATGGCGGCCTCCAGTATACAAAATGGACGACGGAAACACGTATCACCTTAACAACACGCGCTGCGCATGCACACTCACACCACGTATCACTATGGAGATGACGTCACAAGATGGCCGCTCACGCGGGTTACCATGACAACACAACATGGCGCCACTAGGTCACGTGACATGATGTCACTTCCGGGGTCATCCACCGGGGTCATCCAACCTTTACCTCAAACGTGCGAGCTGTACTACTAGCATTGTATTGCTGGAATGTCGGCCACAACATCGTAATTGTCTAGTTATTGATACAAATGCCCCTACCCTTACCAAGATGGCGGGGCTGGGACACTATTCTATTAGTGGCCAATGAGCATTCTAGAAATCTAGTTGTAGAGTTGAATACATTACGACACATGGACATACTTTCGAAGTGTAGTTTTGTTATCGTGGCCAATCTCTCTCCACACGGTTTATAATCTCTCAGTTCATTCACTTCTCTAGCTGAATAGTCTCCATCAGCATTATACACGAATTCGCAAGTTGAAGGCTGTAATTTTTTGCTCAATTGTTGTTGGAAACAAAACGTGCGATTGCCTAACGTATCAAGGGAGAAAACTCGAGATCTCTTTGATCTTTGAGTGGACATGAATCATGAACTTTGGCAACTTAGGTAAGCACAAGCACTCGTCGTATCAGCAAAGTTTAATCCTTTGAACCCGAAGGGCCGCTTTTCCGGCCAGGAACATATGTCATAACGTCATTATATAGGATGGCTGTTCAGTAAATGTGTGAGCTAGACCAATCAGTATTTTCAACGTGCAACCCCGATGCTGCATGTTGAAAATATTGATTGGTCTACCCCAAATAATGAACATAGACTCTTCTAATTGCTGCCATTGAACTGGTATGGACGATACCACTAGAGTTCAAAGGGTTAATAGTTCATTGATATTTTCAAGCAGGAAGAAATCTCCACATGAAAAACATCTTTACAGCCGTGAAAGAGAGGGAGGGTGAGAATGGAGAACTTGTTATAAACTGCGAAACAATAAAACAGCGCAAAACGCAATTACAGCAATGCTTTCTTTATTCGAATGGCATTGATGTTTTTGTGGGAGCAACATGTAAACTCAGATGCCGGTGACTGAGAAACTGGAGGTGTAACATACAACCTGATATTCACTTCTGAAAGTAATTAGTCAGAAGAGGAAGACAATTACAAAACGTGATGGACAGTGGGCAGTTCAGCCATAGACTTAAAGTCGCCTGAGTGCTAGAATGTTCTGTGTCCCCTATGGGACATAGAACATTCTAGCACTCAGCCGACGTTATGTCGGTAATGCCTAAGAATATGAGGACATGGCAGATTCGTACATTAAAATAACCTTGCACAGACAGGGGTGCATACAAAAAGCCTTGGTGCCTAGGAGTTTCTCTGTTAACACCTCAAGACAGAAAAATGATCCTGTTTATAGTGCAATTCACAATCCTTTGGACTTAGAATACAGACATGAATCTACACTAAAATCACTTTTATGGCTACTCCCTAATCCAGAATTCTCTGTAATTCCATCAAAGTCGAGTGTGTGGTTGAAAATTTCGCACATTCAAATTGTCCACTTAAATCATCCCTAATCTGCAATTCTCTGTATTCTCCTACCAGACTGTGCACAAAAAAGCTGTCAGCTCTAAACGAGTGCGTCTTTGATTCTTTGTTCAGTGTGTAAAATGTAGCTTGTGCTTGACTTCAAAGGAATCCTAACTATCTTATTAGAAGAGCAAGAAATAGTTTGTTTTTATTGATTGTGAACCTGTCTGGAAAATGTTTTGGAGCTAAGCCTTTCCGACTCGCATTGGTGTTTTTAAGTGCTCGTGTGGGCATCTAGGCGGGTGGAGGAAGTTGTGGTACCCTTTGTTAGCAGCTATCAGATTTCCCGATATTGTAATCTGACACAAAATGGCTCGTTTGCCTCGAAATACGTCACGATATTCAGTATAATAGGTGGGAAAGTGACCACCCCTAAAATATACACAGGGGAGGGGGGTGGGGTGGGGGAGGGTTCCGGGATGAGAGAATACATTGCAAACCGTACACGGATAGAACAAAATATGTTGAATACTATTTGTATTCCTCTTCAAAATTGATCGTGACATCATCTCAGCTTTCCAAAAGAAGATACAAGCCTGACATCCTGAACGAGATGTATGCCTAATGGTTCAGGAAATTGTCTACTGATGGACTTTTTTCTTGTACTTATTTTGTTTTTTTAACCATTTACCCAACACAGACGATATCAAAATTTATTATTTTCAATATTATTTTTTCAGATTTTTCAAAAAAACATTCAACAAAATCATATCATGTGACACATCAATGGAACGAGCTCAGGGAGCTCGTTCCAGTGAGGAGTTTGTGATATGGTTTTGTCGAATTGTTTTGAAAAGTAAATGTTTTCCAGCGGCTCACTTTGTAAATAACGCTAACGCATACGGCCGATTCGTTGGGTAAAGGGATTAAGAGAGCAATATTATAGTGCAGCTGGATATCGTACTCAACAAGTGCTTTAGTGATAATCTGCTCGCCACGAGCAGTAGATGAAAAATATGTACCATACATGATGGCATAAGAATCACCGAGCAGAGATAATATTACACTAGAAAAACAATTTACTGCATCCAGTAAATTCAAGTCTGTGTGAAAATGGTTAACCCTTTACCTAACATGAAAAGAAGACGACACTTGCAAAAAAATTCGAAGAGCTCGTTCCAACGAGGGGTCATAACCTATGTTTTTGAGACAAAAAATGAAAATATTTTGAAAATTAATTGGCGATATTTGGGAATAGCGCTGGCCGGTTTTGGCCGTTACGTTGGGTAAAGGGTTAAAGCATCAGAAATAAACAAAATAGAGAATTTATGGGGGCTTAATTTTAGGGGGAAATTTTTTTTAAAGAAATCAGAAATATGTTTCGTAAACAGTATTTAAAGATATTCATACAGGAATCAGATAAATTCTTCCAAGAAACCAGAAGTATTCAAAGAGTTCGATCAAGGAATCAGAATGGATATTTTTGGCTCTGTCACAAATTTGAATGATGTTTAGAGCAGTAATGTGAGTATGGTAAGGGTTATCATTCTCACATTGCATGAAATAAAATCTTTGGATCCCACAAGAGAAGAAGAAGAAGAAAGTAGAAAAAGAAGAAACCATACAAAAACAATAGTCTGTGTGTTTCACACAGACTAAATATTATAAGTATCGCACGGTTTGGAGTTGATTATGCCAAAATATTGGTCCCAGAGGAAGAATAGACCACGTGCCTTTCTCTAGATTAATTGTCATGCCATGAAATAAATGTTATAATTATTATATCGAACAACCAATGAAGAATTTAGCTACCCACCAGGATTCCAATCCTAAGTAAAGTGCACAGCCTATCGTCAAGGACAGTGCACAGGACAAGCATTTTCATTCTCGAACTTAGAAATAACGAAACAGAATTTCCGGAGAAATATCTCTTAAAAGCGAGCCTTGTGTTCCGCCAGTCGAACTTCCTACGATATTCCGCGGCTATTTTTAGAAAGAGCATGATGCGGTGCACGTGAATAGTGAACGTTTCTTTTTAGAACCTTCGATAGGTAAAAATTATCCGAAATTGTATATTATCTTTCAGCTTATCAGAGAAAGTAATATGAGATATTTACCAATGTGAAAGTGCTTTTTCAATATGCACAGAGTTAAGACCAGGGACATATACTATAAAACTTTTGCAATTGTAATTTCCAAAATTACATTTTCCACCTGTGTATATAATACACTGAAACTGGTCGTTAGCGTTTTAAAAGAGTGACAATTTACCGGTCGGCACGTGTTTTGAAACGCCAGTAATTTATTTCTGCCCTCAATTGTCGCAGACAGAAAATGCAATTCCGGAAAATATAACTGTAAACAATTTTAAAGAATTGGCCCCAGAATATAATAAGCCTCCGGTACTCTGATGTCAAAATGAAAAAAAAATTCAGGGGCAACGTTTCCCCCATAAATAAACATTCGGCAAGTAATACTTTGTTTTTTGTCTCATCTGGGAATATTAAAGTTATTAACCCTTTACCCAACGTAACGGCCAAAACCGGCCAGCGCTATTCTCAAAATTCGCCAATTAATTTTCATTATTTTTTCATTTTTTGTCTCAAAAACATAGGTTATGACCCCTCGTTGGAACGAGCTCGTCGAGCTCGTTCCAACGAGGAGTCATAACCTATGTTTTTGAGACAAAAAATGAAAAAAACTAGTTATTCAAGAATTTTTATTGCAAGTGTCGTCTGCTTTTCATGTTAGGTAAAGGGTTAACGTAATTGTGTTATATTATCAAAGCACACAGGGCTACATAAACAAATTCCCTACCTTGTTCAAAGCTTGGTAGACATAATTTGTGTGTTGGGGACTACATAGAACATCACATGTAGAGTGAGGTATTATATCTCCAATAAACACACGATTTACGCTCATGGTCACAAACGTTCTGTGGATGTTGAATGATCCCAAATTATCCTATCAAACGTTCTCTCTAACTTTCACGTGGTACGAGCCCGCCTTATAGTTTTAGTCAACTTCTGCCTCTGCCCTTCTGCAAAGTCGTTTAGAAAATAAATATTACCGGTCTGAATTGTATATTATTTTTTATAGCTTTGTTTCTTATTTTTCATATTAGAAGATAGGACTGCACTCAAGAAAAGACGGACAGTTTAGTCACGGTAACAGCAGCTTTACAGAGAAAATGCACTTCATTCATGTGTGCACTTTGCTACTATCGTTATGTATTTTTAACTCCAATGAATACGTACTAAAACCCCAGGATGGTACCATGAGTTCCGATGCCTGTGCAAATACTAAATGTGGACCTGTGGTCGGAAATCAGACCAATGATGGTTTCGTCTTCGCAGGTATTCCGTATGGACTACCACCGAAAGGACACCTGAGATGGAAACCACCGAAGGCATTAGATCCGGCTAAAGGAACATGTTGGAATGGAACATGGAATGCTAAGTCATTCGGAAGTATGTGTTATCAAAGGTATGTCGTCACATCAGTATAATGAGATGTTGCATATCAGATCAAGTACATATACCTTGAATGCAGCTACATACATAACTTAAACAGGTGTTCACTCAAACCGATATATTTAACAAAAACAACAAATCGTTTGACAAAGGTTTCACCGATAAAATTACGAAGAAAGCAGCTTGACTCAGGGGCAGAGGTAGCTCATTGGAAGTGTGTTTGGGGGTATTTGGGGTGTGGCACAAACTAGTGAGAAAATTTCTAAAACTGATACATAGAAACCCAAAATCCTTGATTCAAAATTTCCGAAGAGTGCGTGGAACGTATTGACCCCTTTTCCGGTTGAATCGGTCGCCGCACCTGTCCGTGTAATTTACAAATTGGGCATTTGAAAACAAATAACACATATTTAACAAAACCATATCATGAGACCCCTCATTGAGGCGAGCTCGTTTTGCTGAAATGTTTTGAAAATTGTGACAAAAAGAATTAAAATATCAAATTTTGATGTCGTATGTGTTAGACAAAGGTTACAATTTGTGTGTGAATTTGGGTGGGGCGTGAATGTGGACCTTTTAATATACTGCATCTTGGAAGCTGCTGGCGACGGCTCTTCTTGTCATGTGATGTATTATAATCGTATGTCTGACAAAGTATGAATACCTGCTAGTCTCTCTTGTTTGGTGTGTATGTCATTGCCTGATTATGGTTCGGTCTTTTCCCATTACTTCAAACGTATTCCAAACCGAAGCTTTCAAGATGGAAGATACTTTGAGGTAGAAAGAAATAGACTGAACCAGTAACAAACAAATAGTATGAACAACTGATCACATCCTGTGTTCTAATACAACACAGCGGAAATACACTACCACAGAGGCCCTAAGGGACGTTGTTAGATAGTCTTGATTCGGGGGTACCTTCTCAGAATTTTCAATGTACCCTCCTCCACACTTTCAACCTGTCAGAAAACAATTTTCAAACCCGCACCCCACCCTCCCCCACCCTCCCCCACCAGCCTTCAGTGATAAAATTCCAACTGCTGGCTGTGACTTTTCAACTGCTGAAGAAATACGAATGCACCATCTCCTATTGTGTTCGAAATATTTTTAAAATTGGAAATCATCTCTTGAGTGCAACAAGGTGTCATCTGCAATGCTTTAGCATTGCAGATGGCGCCTTATTGTACTCATGAGACGAAATATTGACCCCAATTAGAACAACCCATGAAATATAGTTCACAAATCCCTAAATGTCGGCGAAAAATGGCACAGCAACAAATAAAATGCCACGAAATCTATTGCCACTGGGCATGAAATTTCTAACTGTTGGTGGTTTGAGGATGAAAATATCTAACTATTGAAAATTTTGGCCGAAATTGATGTGGGGTGGAGGCGGAGGGTTGGGGAGACACTCCTAACCCACTATCGAAACGACCCTGAACAAACGTAAAGCGGCATTAGGAAATTTCAGCTCGTGGATTACCTGGCTGTACCCGACGGTCCACGGGCTGGGAAAATATGTAAGAATCTTACGTTTCTCTCTGAAATCATGATTTAGTGGTGGATGAAAATCTTACAGTTGTGTCTTTGTAATCAATCAGCTCTCCATGCGCAAGAATGTATCCCGTAATACAGATTCTATTCAATATAATAATGTGGACTCCCCCTCTGCTATGAATCTACAGTTTTATGTGCTTGTGGTGAATCGATTCATTCGTCAATTTCTTCTTGACAAGTTGCATGCAGTTATATCTGAACTGAAGCTCATTGAATAAATTGCTGTTTTCAGCCATGGGGATAGGCACAGGGTGTGGGCAGAATGAATGTCGCAAGGAATGGCTTATTCATCAAATATTGTATACCAACACAATTAATTTCTCGACATTAAATAATCTGTAAGTGGCAATGGCAAGCAGATAACCATTAAGATGATTGTACAGGAAATGATCAATAACTCCCCCACACATGTTTTAAAAATGTAATATCTAGCTAAGATGCCCGCCAGTAGGCAATAATCATATTTTATCAAGCTGTGTTTGTCAGTGTGCTTTCGCACAAAGCTCTGACTACCTATTTATGAGGAAAGAAAAGAGGATCAAATGTAAGAGAGTGTATGGACCCAACCCACGCCCAGAATAATGTTCAGTTTCCAGACCCCTTCGCAAATGACTTTTACAACAATGCGACCGATTGATTTGAGGGAAATGTTGACGGTATCACTAATTTGCTAGAAAACAACAACACTGAACAACTAGACTTTATGATGCTGGAGAATCATGGCTTTTCCAGATGAGATTCCATGATTTTTCATGATTCCAGAGTGTCTGATGAATTATTTATAACTGTCTCACTGAAGTTCCTTTATTGATGTTATGAGAAAGGTGTGTATAGTAGTCTCAAGTGACTCAGTTTGATAAAAAGTGTTTAAGATACAAACCATCATTAATGATGGAGAGGGTTAATATAAATATCGTCGTCAGACAAGTTAATGACCGACAAATGAGTTATGTTTGTTTGACACATACCCACAAAGTGCTGTGGCTATTTGAAAATGGTCCATTTTATCTCAAATGTATCCAAAATATTGATGTCTAGTAGCTTGTAGAGGGTTAACAAGTGCTAACAGGAATATTTTTCCATGCAACTTGTAATGTCACACCAAGAAATGTGAATGGCCACTTTTTTATTAAAATCTACAAGATGTTTTCAGAAAAATCCAGGGAGAAAATGACTTTTAAGCTTTTGATGGGTATCATTGTTTATGCTGCACAAAACAGGTTAAGTGTTGTTTTTTGAATACACTTATTACTTCCAAAAGTAATTATCAGTGAATTCTACTTCCACTTTTGTTGATCTCTCCTCTTAACTTTGGGTAGTGCGGGTGCGCAAACACAGCCTATTTTATCAACATTTTGATGTTGGAGAACCTGCATAAGGTTAACAAGTGCTTACTGGAATATTTTGTACATGCAACTTGTAATGTCACACTAAGATCTGAGAATGACCATTTTTCTTGAAAATCTATGAGGTGTTTTTAAAGAAATCCTCGGATAACATGAATTTTTAACCTTTTCATGGTTATCGCTCTGCAACCAGCCCAAAACGGGTTAATGCTTGATTTCGTGAATACCTTCATTACTAACAAAAATTATCCTCGGTGAATTACACTTCCAATGAAGGAGGTTATGTTTACCTCGCAGGTACACACTGGGTGTTATGGGTGCCCAAGGACAGCCCATTTCCTCAAAATGTATATCCTTGGCAGCCTGTGGAGGATTAACAAATGTTTACCGAAATATTTTGTCCATGCAACTTGTAATATCACTCCAACACCTGCGAATGGTCAAAATGTCTTGAAAATATTTTTGGAGAAATCCACAGAAAACGTGAATTTTAAGCTTTTAAGGGGTATATCTCCTTAACCAGTCAAAATGGGTTAAGACCTCGATTTTTTAATACTTTACTACTTACAAAAATGTTTCCCTATCAGTTTTGCGTCCGGTAAAAGAAGTTATGTTTCTCTGTGGCATTCCCATTTAATATTGTTGGTGTCCAAAAATAGACTATTTTTTTCAAAATTGTCACATTTAGCAACCCATGGAGGGTTAACAAATGCTTACCGGAATAATTTATCCATGCAGCTGGCAATGTGGCACCAAGACCTACCAATGGCCATTTTCTCTTGCAAACCCAACAAGATGTTTGTAAAGAAATCCAGGGAAAACATGATTTTTTAAGCTTTTGATGGGTTATCGCTATTAACCACCACAAAAGTGGTTAACGCTTGGTTTTTTGAATACCCTTATTACTTACAAAAATGGTTCCCGGTAAATTCCACTTCCAACAAAAAGACTATGTTTATTTCCCGGGTATACATTGGTCGCTGTGCGTGTCCGACTACAGCCCATTTCAACAAAATTACGATGCTTGGCAGCCCCTAGAGGGTTAATAAACGCTCACTAGCATATTTTGTCCGTGCATCTTGTAATGTCACACAAAGACCTGCAAGTAGTCAATTTTTCTTGAAAACCTACAAGATGTGTTTAAAGAAATCCAAAGAAAATGGGAATTTTAAGCTTTTAAGGGGTATCTCTCTTAAGCCTGACCCAAATGGGTTAAGACTTCGACTTTTGAATACCCTTACTACTTACAAAAATGTTTCCGTATAAGTTGTGCACGCTATAAAAGAAGGAACTTTTCTTTGTGGCGTACCCATTGAGTGCTGTTGCTGTCCAAAAACAGTCCATTTTATCACAATTTTGAATTTTAGCAGTCCATGGAGGGTTAACAAATGCTCACCTGAGTATTTTGTCCACGCAACCTCTATTGTCACACCAAGTCCTGCGAGTGGCCAATTTTTCTTGAAAATCTACAGGATTCGTTTAGAGAAATCCACGGAAAACATTATTTTTTTAGCTTTTGGGGGTATTGCTGTTTAACCAGCCCAAAACGGGTTAACGCTTGGTTGTTTGAAGACCCTTATTACTTACAAAAATGATGCTCGGTGAATTTCACTTCCAATAAAGGTAGTTATGATTATATCTCGTTTATCATTTGGGGCTGTGGGGGCTCGAAAACAACCCATTTCATCAAAATATCGATGTTTGACAACCTGTGGAGGGTTACCATATGCATCGCCTAATATCTCTTGTGTATCAATGATCATGTCACAGGCAGGTCTAGCAAAGGTCGTACTAAATACAGCAAGTTCCTAATAAGTCCCTAAGTCTCCTCATGTACTAATTACAGCAAGTCCCTTTAAAACACATCATTTATCATGTAAAGCACTCACAAAATTTAACCTCAGAAATGAATTTGGAAGGGCTGTCAAATTTGTTTATTTTGTCCAATTATTAAGTATATATCGAGCATTTTCATCGACAAATTCGGAACTTTTTTGACTGTTTATAAACAAACAAGACTTGTTAAGAGAAATCCACAGAAAACATGATTTTATTAGCTTTTTGGGGGTATTGCAGTTTAACCATCCCAAAACGGGTTAACGCTTGGTTTTTTGAATACCCTTATTACTTGCAAAAATGATCCACGATCAATCTTACTTCCAATAAATGAAGTGATGTTTATCTCTCGTGTATCGTTTGGGGCTGTGGGGGCCCTAAAACAGCCCATTTCATCAAAATATCGATGTTTGGCAGCCTGTGTGTGTGTGTGTGTGGGGGGGGGGGGGGGGGGGGGGGGTTACCAGATGCATTGCCCAAAATCTCTTTTATATGAATGGTCCTGTCACAGACGTCTATAAACCCCAATTTTGACAGTTTTTTGCCAATTCTGGCGAAATAAGGGTTAAATAGAAAATTCCGCTTCGGTACATTTTTAGATTTTCTTCCCCTCTATGAGTGTGCAAAATTTTGTGAAAATCGGTTTGAAAATGGCTTGTGAATCGTGCGGACAAAATGTGTAGTACTCTCAAATGACTCAGTTTAATCAAAAAATTGTTGAGGTAAAAATCATCATTAATGGTGGAGAGGGTTAATACAAATTAATGACGACAAAAGGAGTTATGTTTGTTTGATGCATACCCACTGAGTGTTGTGGCTATTTGAAAATAGTCCATTTTATCTCAAATGTATACAAAATATTGATGTCAGGCAGCTTGTAGCGGGTTAACAAGTGCTAACAGGAATATTTTTCCATGGAACTTGTAATGTCACACCAAGAACTATGAATGGCCATTTTTTCTTTAAAATCGTCCAAGATGTTTTCCGAAAAATGAGGGAGAGCTTGAATTTTAAGCAATTGATGGGTACCATTGTTTATCCAGCCCAAACGGGTTAAGGGTTGCTTTTGAATACCCTTATAACTTACAAAAATAATTCTCAGTGAATTCTGCTTCCACTTATTTGATCCCTCCTCTTAACTTTGGGTGCTGTGGGTACGCAAACACAGCCCATTTTATCAAAATGTTAATGTTTGAGAACCTGCATAGGAATGCTTACTGGAATATTTTGTACATTCAACTTGTAATGTGACACTAAGATCTGAGAATTGCCAATTTTTCTTGAAAATCTATCGGATGGTTTTAGAGAAAATCTCGGATAACATGATTTTTTAACCTTTTGAGGGGTACACCCTGTAACCAGCCCTAAACGGATTAATGCTTGGTTTTGTGAATATCTTCATTACTTACAAAAATGATCCTCGGTGAATTCCACTTCCAATGAAGGAGGTCATGTTTATCTCGCAGGTACATATTGGGTGTTATGGGTGCCCAGGGCCAGCCCATTTTCTCAAAATGTCTATGGTTGGCGGCCTTCGGAGGGTTAACAAACGCTTACATGGATATTTTGTCCATGCAACTTGTAATGTCACTCCAAGACCTGCGAATGGTAAATTTTTCTTGAAAACTTACTAGATGTTTTTTTAGAAATCCACAGAAAACGTGAATTTTAAGCTTTTAAGGGGTATATCTCCTTAACCAGCCGAAATGGATTAAGACCTCGAGTTTTGAATACCCTTACTACTTTCTAAAATTTTTCTTTATCAGTTTTGCGTCCGGTGAAAGAAGTTAAGTTTCTCGGTGGCATTCCCATTTTCCATGCAACTGGTAATGTGACACCAAAACCTATCAATGGCCATTTTCTCTTGAAAACCTTCAAGATGTTTGTAAAGAAATCCAGGGGGGGGGGGGGGGCGCGGTGGCTCAGTTGGTAGAGGTGCAGGCTGCAAGCCGAGAGGTCCTCGGTTCGAATCCCACCTGCGGCAGCCGCGTTGTATCCTTGGGAAAGACACTTCACCCCGATTGCCTACATGGGGGCACGATGACGCTGTGTACTGAGGCGTACTGCACGTCGATGGTGCGCATGTCTTCAACCAATCTAACCCTGCCTGTGCTACGGTGCAGAGTTCAGAGTTACGATGTTGGAGAGCTGACAGCTGCTCGTCGTTGCTCGGTGGTTCTCTCCGGGTACTCCGGCTTCCTCCACCCGTAAAACTGTCACGGTCACGATTAGCCATTGTGCATAAGTATGTGACCTTAAAACACCAATAGATAAATAGATAAATAAAGAAATCCAGGGAAAACATGATTTTTTTTAAGCTTTTGATGGGTATCACTGTTAACCACCCCAAAAGGGGTTAACGCTTGGTTTTTAGAATACCCTTATTACTTATAAAAATGGTCCTCAGTGAATTCCACTTCTAACAAAGGAGATTATGTTTATCTCGCGGGTATGCATTGGGTGTTGTGCGTGTAGAGGGTTAATAAACGCTCACCGGAATAGTTTGTTTCCGTATAAATTTTGCGCTCAATAAAAGACGGCACTTTTCTTTGTGGCGTATCCATTGGGCGCTGTTGGTGTCCAAAAACAGCCCATTTTATCACAACTTTTACTTTTAGTAGCCCGTGGAGGGTTAACAAATGCCCACTGGAGTATTTCGTCCATGCAACTTGTATTCTGACACCAAGACTTGCGCGTGGCCAATTTTTCTTGAAAGTCTACAAGACTTGTTTAGAGAAATCCACAGGAAACATGCATTTTTAGCTTTTGTGGGGTATTGCAGTTTAACCAGCCCAAAACGGGTTAACGCTTGGTTTTTTGAATACCCTTATTCCTTGCAAAAATGATCCCCGATCAATCTGACTTTCCCCGATCAATCTGACTTCCAATAAATGAAGTAATGTTTATCTCTCGTGTATCGTGTGGGGGCTCGAAAACAGCCCATTTCATCAAAATATCGATGTTTAGCAGCCTGTGGGGGGTTACCATATGCATTGCCGAAACTATCTTTTATATGAATGGTCCTGTCATAGACAGGTCTAATAATGATGAATGGTTAAAAAAAATTTACAAGACGCGTTTCGAAAAAGTGTCTATAAACCCTAATTTTGACAGTTTTTTGCCAATTCTGGCGAAATAAGGGTTAAATCGAAAATTCCGCTTGGGTACATTTTTAAATTTGTGTCCCTCATTGTTTTTGCAAAATTTTGTGAAAATCGGTTTGAAAATGGCTTCTGAATCGTACAGACAAAATGTGTGGAACCCCCCCCCCCCCCCCACCTCCCTCACAAAAAAAAAAAAAAAAAAAAAAAAATCCGTATAATAACAAGAGTCTTTTCCAGAGGAAAAAGCCTAATGATAAGAGGTCACACGCCAGCCAGATACCTCGCTGCGGAAAGAGATGGATGGACTATCACACCCAGCAAACAATAATATTGTATTCAACTGACAGTGTTGTTTTGTGGAGTCTTTTGACAGTACGACGGGTTATTTTTGATTTTCTGAAAACTAAAATTTAGGCTAATGTGGAGATTCTGCAGGCTTTTCTTGCTACTCCGCCGCTGACTTATTCACGTTTTACAATGATGGTAACATTTAAAGGCTAACAACCGATAATCTTTGTATTCTAGATTAACTAAGCCAATACATTGTTTTGACCTAAAAACATGGATGTCAAGAATGAAAGAATTTCATGCACTGGTTCATACAGACTTGTTATCCTGTTTTCCATAACTCTTCCATAGTTTTTCCATAGCCTGCACTACACATTTTCCATAGCCTCATATATGATTAAACTACAATGTGTGTTCCCCACCCCAATCGGAGAGATATCTATCTATACTGCAGATTGACAAGGCAAGCGACACTCGCATACAAAATTCTTGAACAACTATTTTTTTGTCATTTTTGCTTTAAAAACCTAGCTCATGACCTTCATTGGAACGAGCTCGTTCCAATGACGGATCATAAGCTAGGTTTTTGAGACAAAAAAAAAAAATGAAAATTGAATGGCTTTTTTGTGAATAGCGCGTGCAGGTTTTGACCGTTACGTTGGGTAGAGGGTTAAAGTTTTATTTTAAAATTAAGATTAGTTTACAGTAATTCGATCCATAGCTCTCAAGGGAAAGCTTGTACTTTAACTTTGGTGTATGTTACGGCCTGACTAGTTAGGTCTAACTGTGCTCCAAAATTCGATTTCTGCCCTTACGTTTGTGACTTTACGACGTCACCTCCATGACATTGCCCCCATCGGAGAGACATCTATCTATACCTTCATATTGCAGACCAGCAGAAACAAGAGGACCCAACAAGAAAATATCGTCCCTTGAGTGCATCAAGACGCCATTTGCAATGCTTTAGTATTGTCGTTGGTGCCTCCTTGCTCTCAAGGAACGATATGCACTTCATGTACCACCAGGTGTGAACTGTATGAACTGCAGATTGACAAGTCTAGGAACTGCAGATTTACAGGTCGGTACGCCATGTAACTTGTTCCATCCGCAACCCAGTGTTGTGTGATGCGCGTTGAACAAAGATGCATATTTTAATCGTATAGAAAGATGCATACGATAGGATGATTCGTTTTATTGACCATTTAACTGTAACTATTTTTTTGTTTGTTTAAAAACCTAGCTCGTGACCCCTCAACGAGTTCGTTCTAATGAGGAATCATAAGCTAGGTTCATGAGACAAAAAATGAAAAAAAAATTGAAGGGTGTTTTTTGTGAATAGCGCGTGCAGGTTTTGACTGTTACGTTGGGTGGAGGGTTAAAGTTTTATTTTAAGGTTAAGATTAGTTCACAGTAATTCGATCCAAAGCTCTCATGGGAAAGCTTGTACTTTAACTTTGGTGTATGTTACGGCCTGACTAGTCAGGTCTAACTGTGCTCCAAAATTAGATTTCTGCCCTTGCGTTTGTGACTTTACGACATCACCTCCATGACATCTCCAGCATGATTTATATAGCAACATGATGTCTGGCTTCTTCATAAGAGGCTTGCGATCGCTCGCACGCATCTTATGCACGTGTAAAAGATTTTCATGAGATCCATGTCACTAGCCATGAGCCGGCACTTACCCTGAGTCGCTTCGTAATTATATCTATGAGTCAACAAACCTGAAGTTGATAACTGCGATGTGAATGCCCGTTAAGACATTCCTGTATTTCTGTGAAATATGATGTCGAGTTACTGCCCCTACTCCGCGTAATTCAAAAACTATTAGCATCCATGCAGCTTTCCCATTTCAGCGGACAGCGGAAATACACTGCCTCTGGTGTCAATACCTTCGTTATTGGACATAAGCTGAGATATTCAATCTTCCCAAACGCAGTGCATCTGTGCGTTTGAATTGCTTGCTATGTCTGTCTTTTCCTGAAACAATTAGTCGATTCCATGTGTATGTAGTTTTCGTTATCCAGTCCCCAAATCGCTACAATGAATAGCAATCAAGAATGTCACAGATCACAGTTAATCGTAGTATTCAATAGACTATTTATTTCGCCTACTACCATATGTCCAACGCTTGTCGGGAAGCTGTTTGCCACTCCACAAAAATGCTTCAAAGGTGATATCATTCTTCTCTCCTCATTTTATTTGTAAGGAGGAAACCTGAACGTGATAATCGTGACTGGCAAAGCAACGGTAAGTGGAAATAATGGCACGAACATAATTTCATTGGACACTACAAGTCATCACCTGGCCTCAGATGAGGACCAACAACACTCGATCTTCATTAACACTCGTCGGACACCAGGTCCACTCACAATATGTTTGAAACAGCGACAGTAATTTCTAATAACTCGTTGGAGATTCTCTATTTCGTTTTATCATGCACTCTTCACTCTATCTGTGAAATTGGACTGTCATTTTGGAGACAAGATAGAGTAGCACAGTACTGTGATCGCAACAACGGCCTCTTTTTCAATCCGGTCGCAATCTAGTTGCGATATATTTATTCCAGCTCCCTTTACAATACTAATTACCGAATACACCGTGTATCGGGGGCCTCTGATACCAATCGTGTATCCTGTAATTGCTGTCTATAGACGCGTGCGTAGTTACGATTTGTTTACTACAGATAAAACTAGAAATCCTGTCATGAAATGTGCACAAATAGCACGTCGATCTGCGCGTTAATCTACGCGTTAGGACCATAGTAAGGTAATCAAATTCTGTACACATGGCCTGTGCACCAGCAATGTTTCAGTCAATAGACCTCCGGGTAACCCGGAGGTCCATTGGTAGAAACATTGCCTGTGTTTGCTATGAGTAACCAAGACTTTGGATCCCATTCGATTAGGCAATTGCGCGCAATTGCTACGCGAAATTGAGCCTAGATAAGCGCACAGTTCCGTTACAGGACTTCTAGTTTTAACTGTATTTATGGAACATGATAAGCTTACAAGATGCGTTTGCGAGACGCGCTGCACATTGTTATATATAAGAGGAGATCAAACTCTTCTCAATGTACAATTATAAAATTGTGAAAACCCATTTCCTTTATGTTTTAGTATGTTAAGTACAGGAAGGATTTAAGTTGAAACAATTCGTCGTTGCAGCGCAAAGTCTTTCGGAATGTTGACCAAACGCGCTCATTGAGTTTATTCTGGGGCTGTTAAAGTACAAGGCAGTCGCATCTGTCGTAACGATCAGCGTTTTATGAGAGCGAAATCTGAAATTAATACGACAGTTAATCAACTTATTGCCACCAAAGGAAAGTAATAAGATAAATCTATCATCATCATTATATTTATGCACAAACTGTTGTATTAGAGTCTCACTCTTATTTCTAAAGCCATGTCTCGACCCACATAACGATATGGCCGTAGAAACAAGGCAGAGACTCCTGATAAAACATTTACACATACACATAATGGTGATAATATATATAAAACGATATATAAAATATTGCAAAAAAAACACACACACTGAACTGAGAAAATCAAACTAAAATAGCGCTTAATAGGCAATATTTTCGAATTTCTCTTTCAATGATTTAGATTGGCGTGTTACTTTGCCACCAGACCGGAGAAAGTCATTTTCACATCTCCTTAAAAGTCTGTATCGGCACATGTGACAGATATTCAGTAGTTTGTCCTCCATTGGTCAGCAGTGTTTACTACGAATTCGCGTTTGCTGGCAATGACCTTACAATTACAGATGTGATAATTTAATTAGTTGGCATCCACTTCAAAGTCCAATTCAAAACAGTTAACATACAAATCTGTCGATATAAAGGCTATAATTTGAAATTCAGCATTGCAAAACGTGTAATACACAAGCAAATAATAAATTCAACGTTTCCCCGTCAGGAAAGAATGGAATTAATTGATTAAATTCTCAACTGCGTTATGGAGGAACGTTGAAACTTTTTTTCGGGGGACTATTAAAATAGCCGGTGTCCGCCCGTGCGTCCGTGCGCTCGTCCCACTTTGGTTTCCCGATGATAACTTTAGTTATAGTGGGCCAAATCAAACGAAATTAATTTGGTATGAAGATGTATCAATACAAAATACAGGTCAAGTTCGAATCGGGGTGCGGTCCGACAGTTTTTGCCAGAGTTATGCCCTTTTCGACTTCAAATGTTCATTTTTGTGGATTCCCGATAATAAATTCAATTATAGTTGGGCAAATCCAATGAAATTTGGTATGTAGGTGTATTTTCTTAAAAAATACGTCAGGTTCGAATCGGAGTGTGGTCCGGCAATTTTTTCCAGAGTTATACCTCTTTTTCGACTTCGAAAATTCATCTTTTTTATTTCCCGGTGATAACTTCAGTCATAATAGGCCAAATCAAAGGACATTTGGTGTGTCGGTGTATCAACATAAAATACAGGTCATGTTTGAATCGGGATGTGGTCCAACAATTTTTGCCAGAGTTACACCCCTTTCTCGACTTCGAAAATTAATTTTATTTGGTTTCCCGATGATAACCTTAGTTGCTGCTGACCGATAGTAGTATGTCATGCACGTTTCGAGGGTAGGTTGCCGGACCTCGGTGCCGGACCTCGGAAGTGACGTCATGTCACGTGACGTAGTGGCGCCATGTTGTGTTGTCATGGTAACCCGCGTGAGCGGCCATGTTGTGACGTCATCTCCATAGTGATACGTGGTGTGAGTGCGCATGCGCAGCGCGTGTTGTTAGGGTGATACGTGTTTCCGTCGGCCATTTTGTATACTGGAGGCCACCATCTTGGTTTCTATGGTAGCACGTGATTGCTATGTTACCTAAGGCCTACAATAGGATAGGGGTATGTTCGGTGGGTATGTTCGATTGAATCGAAGTAAATCTGATTACCACAAACAACCCGACAATCCCCCAAATCACCAAAATCCACCCAAAATCACCGAAATTGACTTTATTTCCCCAATTTATCAGCTTAGCACGTAGTGCTATAGTACTAAGGGGTACAAGGGGGTGCATTCGATTGAACAGGAGAAATGTTCTGGATTAGAATTCTCCCAGAATCCCTTTTTTGATCCCTATCCCATGACGTGTTATTTCCCTATTAAGAGTAGCATGTAGTGCTATAGGACAAATTTACCCAGAATTCTCTGCTTCTATCTATATATGCAATAGTTATCGTCTATCTGACCCTGTTCGTTTGTTCTAGAGTATACTCCAGTAGCGTAGAAGAGCCTATTAGTTGGAACAGCTTTGCTTATTATTACTATATTTAGCAGTTTCTGGTCTATTCTTGTTAGTTCTGCCCCTATTCTAAGTACTCTTGTTGTTTCATATATCTAACTAAGCAATCAGATTGCTTGATTTCCCATAATATCAGTTATCTCCCTTGTGTATAACAAAAGCCTATATCCAATGGCACCCCAATTTTAGCACCCCTTTTTTGAAAAACATATGACCTTCGGCACCCCTTTTTTGTCATATGTGCTTATGTGAAAAGGCACAATGTGACACACTATGCCCTATCACATAGGCACATGCTTTATGTGCCGATATGTGCTTATGTGAAAAGGCACAATGTGACACAACATCCCCTATCACATAGGCACATACGGGTATTTGAGGATACCTATGGCCTGGTATTGTATTATTTGAGGATACCTATTGAGGATACCTATCGAGGATACCTTTTATAGGATACTTATCTGAGGATACTATATAGGCTGTACATATCCCAATAGGTCTCTTGCTGGCCCTTAGTACTATTAATCCACCTGATGCATTATGTTATCCTATGACTGGTATAGGTAGTATGCAATGCTAGACATAGGGGTATTGTGGGTAGGGGTACTGCCTGGTAGTTTACAACGTTACTATAGTATGGGCGGTATATACACCAATAGGCCCCCTGTTAGTGCTTGGTACTATTAACCAACCGATTGCTTTGTTTTATTATATGGCTGGTATATGTAGTACGTTATGGTAGATCTAGTGATTTTGTGGGGGTAATACCTGGCAGTATAGAACGGTAGTATAGCATAGGCTGTACATATCCCTGTAGGTCTCTTGCTGGCCCTTGGTACTACTGATCCACCAGGTGCTTCATATTATTGAGCGGTATTCTGGGTTAGGGTGCCTGATAATACAGAACGGCAGCAGAGTATGGTTGGTATATTCCCCTGTAGGTTCCATCCTAACCGTTGATAGTATTAACCTACCAAATGCTTTGTATAATCCTGTTACTGGAAAGGTGGTACGTAATACCAGTAGTTCCTACCCTATTCTGAGTACTCTTGTTGTTTCATTTATCTAGATCATTTATATAAATTATAATTAACCAATTAGATTGCTTGATTTCCCATAATCTGTATGCAGAGTTATCTCCCTTCTGTATAATAAAAACCTATATCAATGGCAATTTCCCCGGCACCCCAATTTCGGCACCCCTTTTTTGAAAAAACATATGACCTTCGGCACCCCTTTTTTCTGAAATAAGGATAAGAGTCGTATTAAAAATCCCTCATTGAGGGATTTTTAATACGACTCTTATCCTCATTTCAGAAAAAGGGGGTGCCGAAGGCCATATGTTTTTCAAAAAGGGGTGCCCAAATTGGGGTGCCTTCTGGAGAATCCCTTTTTTCTGAAATGAGGATAAGAGTCGTAGTAAATTAGACCTCAAATGAGGGATTTTTACTACGACTCTTATCCTCATTTCAGAAAAAAGGGATTCTCCAGAAGGCACCCCAATTTGGGCACCCCTTTTTGAAAAACATATGGCCTTCGGCACCCCCGTTTTCTGAAATGAGGATAAGAGTCGTATTAAAAATCCCTCAATGAGGGATTTTTAATACGACTCTTATTCTCATTTCAGAAAAAAAGGGGTGCCGAAGGTCATATGTTTTTTTTCAAAAAAGGGGTGCCGAAATTGGGGTGCCGGGAAATTGCCATTGATATAGGTTTTTATTATACAGAAGGGAGATAACTCTGCATACAGATTATGGGAAATCAAGCAATCTAATTGGTTAATTATAATTTATATAAATGATCTAGATAAATGAAACAACAAGAGTACTCAGAATAGGGTAGGAACTACTGGTATTACGTACCACCTTTCCAGTAACAGGATTATACAAAGCATTTGGTAGGTTAATACTATCAACGGTTAGGATGGAACCTACAGGGGAATATACCAACCATACTCTGCTGCCGTTCTGTATTATCAGGCATTGACCCTACCCCAAAATACCGCTCAATAATATGTAGCACCTGGTGGATCAGTAGCACCAAGGGCCAGCAAGAGACCTACAGGAATATGTACAGCCTATGCTACACTACCGTTCTATACTGCCAGGCATTACCCCCACCCCCACAAAATCACTAGATCTACCATAACGTACTACATATACCAGCCATATAATAAAACAAAGCAATTGTTTGGTTAATAGTACCAAGCACTAACAGGGGGCCAAAAGGTGTATATACCGCCCATACTATAGTAACGTTGTAAACTACCAGGCAGTACCCCTACCCACAATATCCCTATGCCTAGCATTGCATACTACCTATACCAGTCATAGGATAACATAATGCATCAGGTGGATTAATAGTACTAAGGGCCAGCAAGAGACCTATTGGGATATGTACAGCCTATATAGTATCCTCAGATAAGTATCCTATAAAAGGTATCCTCGATAGGTATCCTCAATAGGTATCCTCAAATAATACAATACCAGGCCATAGGTATCCTCAAATACCCGTATGTGCCTATGTGATAGGGGATATTGCGTCACATTGTGTCTTTTCACATAAGCACATATCGGCACATAAAGCATGTGCCTATGTGATAGGGCACATTGTGTCACATTGTGCATTTTCACATAAGCACATATGACAAAAAAGGGGTGCCGAAGGTCATATGTTTTTCAAAAAAGGGGTGCTAAAAGTGGGGTGCCATTGGATATAGGCTTTTGTTATACACAAGGGAGATAACTGCATAATGGGAAATCAAGCAATCTGATTGCTTAGTTAGATATATGAAACAACAAGAGTACTTAGAATAGGGGCAGAACTAACAAGAATAGACCAGAAACTGCTAAATATAGTAATAATAAGCAAAGCTGTTCCAACTAATAGGCTCTTCTACGCTACTGGAGTATACTCTAGAACAAACGAACAGGGTCAGATAGACGATAACTATTGCATATATAGATAGAAGCAGAGAATTCTGTGTAAATTTGTCCTATAGCACTACATGCTACGCTTAATAGGGAAATAACACGTCATGGGATAGGGATCAAAAAGGGATTCTGGGAGAATTCTAATCCAGAACATTTCTTCTGTTCAATCGAATGCACCTCCTTGTACCCCTTAGTACTATAGCACTACGTGCTAAGCTGATAAATTGGGGAAATAAAGTCAATTTCGGTGATTTTGGTGGATTTTGGTGATTTGGGGGATTGTCGGGTTGTTTGTGGTAATCAGATTTACTCCGATTCAATCGAACATACCCACCGAACATACCCCTATCCTATTGTAGGCCTTAGGTAACATAGCAATCACGTGCTACCATAGAAACCAAGATGGTGGCCTCCAGTATACAAAATGGCCGACGGAAACACGTATCACCCTAACAACGCGCTGCGCATGCGCACTCACACCACGTATCACTATGGAGATGACGTCACAACATGGCCACTCACGCGGGTTACCATGACAACACAGCATGGCACCACTACGTCACGTGACATGACGTCACTTCCGAGGTCCGGCACCGAGGTCGGGCAACCTACCCTCGAAACGTGCATGACATACTACTACCGATTCAAATACAAGTTGGTATGTAGGCGTATCAACATAAAATACAGGCCAAGTTCAAATCGGGATTTGATCCAACATTGTTTGCCAGAGTCATGTCCTTTTTTCGACTTCAAAAAATTCTATTTTTTTCAAATGCCTCGAATTGCACACTTTTTCGGGGGAAGTGTGGTCGGGCGGCCTTTTTTCTATTTTACTTCAACAATACGTATTGTTCCTTGAGTGAAATAAGGCGCCATCTGCAATGCATTAGCAATGCAGATGGCACCTTGTTGTACTCAAGGGGCGATATGTATAAACTGATACATATACTGAGTCAAAAAAGAAAGTATAATAAACTTTGAGGAGCAATTTGTTTAGTATTATCGACTTTAATCCCAAACAATTTTTTTTTATTATTATTAAAAACATTTGGCGAATATACATGTCGCATAGAAATAGTTAAAATACACAGAACAATGGAATATTAGAAAATAAAAGTACTACATTTCAATTATTCAAAAAGCTGTTGATGCAATCCCATTTCTCCTTAATAAGAACTGCCTTGTCGATTGGGTTGATATATGTTGAGTACAGTTCAATATTTTTGTAAAGTTTCATAACGCTGAGAAAACTAGAGAAGTCGGGAGGTGTATTTTTACGGCTACAGCTGTAGATGTACTCTTTGTGTATAAGGAGGCATGTGCTCCAAACTATGGGTCGGTCAACTTGGGAGGAGGGGCCTAAAATAATTTCACGTTCAGTTACGGCTAAATGTGAATTCAAGGGTAGGCTGTCGTTAATACGTTCTACTAATCTCACTAAAACTGTTTTCGAAAAACAACACTCGTAAAATAAGTGAGCAATAGGTATCGCGGAACTGAATATTGAAATTAGAGTGAACCACCGCCTTAAAATGTTGCACTCGGAAATGACGCAATCTCTAAATATAAACAGCCTTGGGAAATCCATTGTTTCAATAAAAGTTTGAAACATTCTGTTGACATCTTGCATTATTGTTGAATATTCCTGATAAAAAAAGAGGGTGATTTGATGACTTTTGGACCTAAAAAATACAATTTACTTTTTGTGTGTTTTTGTAGGGAATTCCCTGAAAAATAGGTGCATGTGACCGGTACTTCCCTTTGTGTCAGTTTTTCTCTCTTATTTGTTGCATGACCCCCTGTTTTCAGATCAGAAAAAGTTGTCTGAAGGACTATACTTGACAGAGATATTTGAATGCCAAAATTAAAGTGATGCGATCATATTTTGTTCCACCTGACCGTTATAATGGTCGCCTATGGGAAAATATTTAGTTCTGTGATACCTCTCTGATATATGTTTTTTGGCTTCCAGACCAGATTGTTATTATTTGGGGGGGATTATTTCACATTTAAATTTTTATTTGGAGGCCATACACCTTACCAAACCATTTTATTGTTTTGAGAAGTTACATTTTTGTCACAGTCAGCAATAAAAGCTATATATTTTCAAAACTAAGGCTGTTCATGCAAGAAAATTCACATCTTGAGCAAGTGTATTCCCCAGGAGCACACTATAACCTCTGGCAGCTGCTAACTAACAGCCTATCTTACCCTATTAACATATTTATTTAAACCATGGTTTCTCCTCATATTACTAGGGGCAGGGAGGATGCCAAATCTTCCAACCCCCTCCCAAATCACCATTCAAACACAGACAGAAAACCTATACTGCCCTTCTATTCACTATTATTTAGAAGTTTTTTTCTTCTATATTATGCTTTTCAAAATGTTGGAAAACAATTCCGTCATTGAAAGAGTATCCTGGAACACAAATTTGAGGAGTGGGTGGGGCTGCAGTGGAAAATAACATAATAAAATTACAAATGTGAGTGAATGGCATTTGTGCATAGCTACCAATATAGTTGTCTAGTACTAGTGCTGTCATGGTTCCCCTGATACAGCATTAATTTACATTGACAGTTGTGAAATATTGCTCTTTCCCTGAACCAAGTCCTCTCTCCCACACATATTTAACCCGTCTGCTGATGATAAACATTTGAAAAGACTGAACAGCATGTTTTTAGAGACTGAAGTTAGTAACATACACTTTCAGTTTCTTATGATTTACTTTGAGGCTTCAGCACTCATGGTCCACTGAGTTATTTTTCAATTTAACAACCTTGCCCTGGCTGTTCCACTATATTTTTCACTGTATGCCGTTCAGTACTGTCATGTAGACCTCCTACATGTGTGACTGCAAGCCTCCTGTCTGTCTGTCTGTCTGTCTGTCTGTCTGTCTGTCTGTCTGTCTGTCTGTCTGTCTGTCTGTCTGTCTGTCTCTGTCTGTCTGTCTGTCTGTCTGTCTGTCTGTCTGTCTGTCTCTGTCTGTCTGTCTGTCTGTCTGTCTGTCTCTGTCTGTCTGTCTGTCTGTCTGTCTGTCTGTCTGTCTCTTCATCAGACATGGTGTTTCTTTGCTTTTCACTTGCCTGGATCTACATTTTCAATAATTGGCAGCTGACTAACTTTCACCCCCCCCCCACCCCCACTCACACACACAAGTATATTAAACATCAAATACCACTATATTCTTGAAGCAAATGTCTGATTCATCCTCTTTGGAAACATGTTTTCAACAATTTAAATCTTTTTGCCAGAATGGGTATCTGTGGGGATTAAAACAAAGGTTATGAAAGTCCACTTATGGGAACTTGCAGCATAAGCATAGCACTATAGAATCAATATTTGATGGTTTTAGGCATCTTACCAGTGTTATGAGATATCACAGTAGCATGTACTGGTCATTCTTTTGGAAAAAAACACTGTTTTATGTTTTGTCAGTGCCATACCAATGACTCTATGTACCTTTACTGAGAAAACTGAGGCTTTTCCTTTACAAAAATTGCAAAATATTCATCAAATACAATGTGAAATGTCTTCAGAAGCCAGACTGTGATTTAAAAACTATTACAGATGGGAAAGTTCATATCACAGTAGGTTTGTTTTGGGTCAATATCAATTAAATTATGAATTATATCACACATTTTGATGAAAAGGGGCATACCGGGGGGGGGGGGGGTCCTATTCAGGGCGGCAAAATTTTACTACATCAGATGGTGGAATAAAATTTGACATCAGTTGTTAGGATAAACTGGTAGAGTCCTTTCATATTGGTGAAATATATAGCTGCATCCCCAATTGTGGAAACAAAATTGACATCCATATTGTTCCATGGGGGTTGGGACACTGTTTTGCTTGCAGTATGGTTAAATGAGATAGATTTTTTCTAAAAATATTTTGTGCTGATGCAGATGTTAGTTTTATTTTGGGATCAGAGTAGTTTTTTAAAGAAAGCTGTAAATTCTCATCCTTAATTTATAAAGTAACAGGATAGAAAAATCTTTTGGAGGCAATACCAGTTTTCAAGCCCACTTGACAAAGTTTGGACACTTTTCCTTAAAAGAGCAAATTTTCCATGTTTTTGACTCAGCCAAAGCCAAAAGTTGGATTCTAATGCAGAAATGACTCTTTTATCTCATGGAAGTGGTAAAATGTCTCTTTGATGGGATTGGGATGATTATAGGTATCGCGGAACTAAATATTGAAATTAGAGTGAACCACCGCCTTAAAATGTTGCACTCGGAAATGACGCAATCTCTAAAAATAAACAGCCTTGGGAAAATCCATTGTTTCAATAAAAGTTTGAAACATTCTATTGAGATCTTGCATTATTGTTGAATATTCCTGACAAAAAAGAGGGTGATTTGATAACTTTTGGACCTAAAAAATACAATTTACTTTTTGTGTGTTTTTGTAGGGAATTCCCTGAAAAATATGTGCACGTGACCGGTACTTCCCTTTGTATCAGTTTTTCTCTCTTATTTGTTGCATGACCCCCTGTTTTCAGATCAGAAAAAGTTGTCTGAAGGGCTATACTTGACAGAGATATTTGAATGCCAAAATTAAAGTGATGCGATCATATTTTTTTCCACCTGAACGTTATAATGGTCGCCTATGGGAAAATATTTAGTTCTGTGATACCTATAGTCTCCTTCACGTTTCCACAGAAGGAGCAGAGTTCTGTTTCTGATAAACCGCATTTATAGAGACGAGAGTTTGTAAACAAAATTCTGTGATTGATTTTAAATTGCATGGACTGTAAATATGTATCGTCAGGTGCTTTAAATCTTTGTCTATAAATGTGTTGCCAATCGCTGTGAGATATGTTTTCCTTCAGAATTGTAGTCCATTTTTCTTGAGTGTGAATAGGTTCTTCCGATACTTTTTCCAGAAATACGGGGTAAAAATGCCGATTTGATTTTGTGCAGGATTTAATGTCATCGACATTTGGGTCAGTGACATTATCAAGTCTCAAGATGTTGTGCAAAATTCTTTTCCATAATCTCGGTATAGCACTGACCACCCCTAAATAGGTTGTGAATGGTATATCGAGGTCATATTTCCTCTGAAATTCATCAAAAATCAATCCCAAACAAATTATTGTAAATTCATATTTCGAGTTCAGCTGTAGGAATTTGCATAATTTCATGTTCTTACTGTTGCCAGCGTCACGTCAGGACGTCGCAATTCAGACATGGGGTGAAAGGAAAAGTTCACACATGCCGTCAATGTATGTCCACCGTTTGCCTCTTGGATGGCAAGACATCGACGGCGTATCGACCTGATAAGTCTCTGGATGTCACCCTGTGGTATTGCGTTCCACTCCTGCCTTAGAACATTACGCAGATCGCCTAACGTCTGAAGATCATGATGTCATACCCGACGGTCCAATTGATCCCAAAGATGCTCGATTGGTGACATATCTGGCGAAAGTGGGGGTCGGGAAAGAAGTTCGATGCTCTGCTTCTCAAGAAAGTGACGACAGATACGCGCCACGTGACACCGGGCATTGTCTTGCTGGAATAACTGCAATCCGACGTTAGCGTTGAACAACGGGACAACAACAGCGTTGAGAATTTCGTCACTATATCGCTGTCCATTTAGATTGCCATCGATGAAGATGAACTGCGTTCGATGGTGCAAGGTTCCTGCCCAAACCATTACACTACCCCCGCGAAGCGGTCGCATTCCCGCACGCAAGCATCAGAAAACCTTCTCGACGGCGATACATTCTTGCCCTACCATCAGCACGCAGTAGCGAAATCGTGATTCATCACTAAAAAGAACTGTGCTCCAACGCTGCTGAGTCCAGCAAACACGCTGACGTACCCATTCAATTCTGACGGTACGATGACGTTGGGTAAGGATTCGTCCTTGGTATGGACGCCTACTTCGGATGCCGTGTTCAGCGAGTCTGTTGCGGACATTTTGTGCACCACTGATTCTATTGTTAGTTCTACCAGGAGTAATTGCTGCTGTCCTCGTCGCCGGAAGGAAGCGACCCCGCAAGTGAGATGTCCTGATGTGTCGGTCTTGTGCAGGGGTCGTAACTCTTGGTCGACCTGAACGCGGTCGGTCGGCAGTAGATCCAGTGGTTCTATACCTTCCAATGTGACGGTAAATAGTGGCCACAGTGACTCCGAACTCAGTAGAGAGCTCATCTGGAGGTATCCCAGCCTCATGCATACCAATGGCACGCAACCTCTGATTTTCGGTTAACCTTGGACTTTTATTAAAATGTCGGAAGACAAAAACTAGCGTGGTTTCTCAATAACCCAGGCTCTCTAGCACAACAGAACACAAAGAAAATCGTCGGTCACTTATTCAATTTGACATTCTCGGGTAGCACTTGTTATTTTGAAATCCGTAGTAAAATTGTATACGGTTGGGTGGACAACAACAACATATCCTTAAACTCTTTGCAGGACTTCTTGTCCACAAACATGCAACATTAGAACTATTATCTTTCATCCTTCATGCTATTTTCTCACATTTGTTTCTATTATACTTTCTTTTTTGACTCAGTATATATAAATTAGTATTTAATATACACAAGCACAGAAGATGTATGTAAAAATTAACGTTGTCATAAGCACACTTAGTAGTGTCTAAGATGTATATAATTTAATCTAAGCACACTTAATAGTGTCTAAGATGTATATAATTTAATCTATTTAATTTATTATTAAATTATCACAGACAATAATAATCAGTAAAAGAGATTTTCAAAGCTCTGTTAACATGTTTTGCAATAAATTAACTGAAATACCCAGAATTATAGTGCAGGCTATACTTTAAATCTCTGACAGCCGATGGTGTAAATTAATGTTCCAGAATATTTGGTATTCAAACATGAAGACAGCGACAAAGTGAGGGAGTTAAGAGGTAACTATTCAATGGAGATCTCGAGACGTAGAAGTGAACACAAGCCAGCGCTGTTGCACTCTTAACGCCCACTTATACAATAACCACTTATCGCCCCCCCCCCCCCCCCCTCTGTGTTTGTGGTGAATGCGAGACAGTCGAGCTGTTCTCGTTAAATTGTCCAATACATGAACATGCAGTTGAATTACTTCCATCAATTCTTGATACTGGTACTCTTCTTTTTGGTTCGGAATTCCTTGATAATGCAGAAAACCGCTTTATATTTGAAGTTTTCAGGGATTTCATTTTACTTAGAGCAAACGGTTCAGTTAGCTTCAGCGGCTGCATGGACACGTGTGCATCTGATTTGGTATAATGCCTCCCGAGTCAGTGGACACCAGCTATTAATTTCTTTCGCGTCACTAAATAATGCATTACTCAGCTACCAACCCGATTCATGTCTGCTTTCCTCAGATCACCAGGGGATTTTTTTTTTCTTTTTTTTTGATTCAAGTTGGCTTCATCCTCATCTTAGTCCTCTTTTTGTTTCTTCTCTTGCCTTATCTTAACTTTCTTCTTTCTTCCTGTTATTTTTCAACCGGTTTAACCCTGTACCTAACATGAAAAGCAGACGACACTTGTAAAACAAATTCTTGAATAACTCATTTTTTTTCATTTTTTGTCTCAAAAACATAGGTAATGACCCCTCATTGGAACGAGCTCGACGAGCTCGTTCCAATGAAGGGTCATAACCTGTGTTTTTGAGACAAAAAATATAAAAAATAATGACAATTAATTGGCATTTTTGAGAATAGCGCTGGCCGATTTTTGCCGTTACGTTGGGTAAAGGGTTAAACAATATTATTAATATTGGGGGTGGGTACATATCCTAGGTGCAAATATCATTAGGGACAGTTTTCCTAGTTGACATTTTGCCTGGCGGGCACATATCCTTGGTGACGATTTCACTGGGGGTGGGAGTTATCCAACTGGTTATTATTGGACTGGGGGGGGGGGGGAATGTCCTGCGGCACTTGTCTGGAACCCCCTTTACATGTATTCTTTGATTCTGTTGTTTTGTATACTATAAACTTCATGAGTTGTTCCCTTTTTTATCTGTTTGCGAGATATATACACTTGACACTTCCAGTAATAAAATATTGTTTGAACTAAATCAGGGTAAAACAATCGTCAGAGAAAGAGTCATGACGGAGGGGCCAAGAGGTCTTTGGGTGTCCTGCGTGATAAAAAGAAACCAGGTTCAGAAGAGTACCTTTATGGCACCTTTGAGAGGGTCACTGTTGTTCAAGATGAGGTCCCGATCGCTGGGAAAACTGAAAAAGACAACGAAAAGGAGTGCCAAATGTGTAATTTTGGCGAAGTGGTGACCCTGGAACACTTTCTATTAGAATGCCCAAAATACCAGTCTAACAGAATAAGATTCACCGGGATTATGATGGGAGGACGGATGGGAAGTTGGATGGGAGAATGAATGAGAAGGACATGCGGTTAGTGGGTGACATAAAGGAGAGGGTTGGTATGCTTATCGGAGAGAATGGGAAGAATGGGGTACGGGGAAGAATGAGATACGGGGTGTCATCCAGCAGTTCATCTCAAAGTGTTGGGAGGAGAGAAGAGGCTGGGGATAAAGAGGCATTTGGGTGAACAGAGCTAATCAAGGCCTTCTTACTTGAAAACCGGGACAAATCAACGCCTGGGCAAAGTGTTATTATCAAAGCGGGCAGACTCAGTCGCGATCCCATTGACATTTTTTGTCCGCTGTTGTGATCACAATATACATACCATTTACCATTATATTGCTTTTTAACGATTGTATGTTATAATATGTCAATTCTTTTTTTTTTATTAAAGAAACATGTTCGTCAATGAAATTCTCGATGGGGATGAAAATTGTTTGTTCATCAATGTTTGGACACCTACACTGGATACTGCAGCTAACCTTCCAGTCATGGTTTGGATTCATGGCGGTAGTCTTGTAACTGGAAATGGAAACTTTCCTGGTTACGCTCCAACAACGAAGGTGGCGAACGAGTCGAAAATGGTTTATGTCAGTATGAACTATCGTCTGTCAGCCTTTGGATTCATGGCTTTAGACATTCTATCCAATGATGCAGACACAAAAACATCTGGAAACTACGGAATTATGGATCAAATTGCAGCGTTAGAGTGGGTTAGAGACAACGTGAAGAACTTCGGTGGAAACCCTAATTCAGTAAGTCCATAAAATATTCCATACTAATGAATGTTTCATATTACTTTTGAACCCACTTCATGACCACAGCATCGAAATGATCAAATGTAATAAATGTGTTGTTGTCGTCAGGGATCAAATACAAACACGTTAGTCGTTGGCAGCTTGAATAAAAAGAACTTTTGTGAGCATAGTTCACTCAACACTTTACTTTATCTCTCGAATGGAACTTGTCGCCATCTACAGCGCTTTAACATAGCAGGTGGTGCTTCGTTCTACTTAGATCCCACTTATTTTGCACATTTCTCCCACTACCACACGTCCAATGCTCTCAAGCATTACACGAGAAATCCTTCCTCTTTCATCGTGTGGTCAAATTTTCAAACGTAAACCAATGATAGAGAAATTACTAAGTTTAGTTGAAATGAGATATTTCCATAAATCATTAGTCGATACGAGGTATAGCATTACGCATTGTCTTCAAACGATTATAAATATACTACTCAAAGTTTACTAAGCACCAAATATTTGACACATCATTGTGAAATTTGCTTGTGACATATTTGCGATATTTTTGTTGGATATGATTGAGGAATGTATTGAGATGGTCCCCAGTGTTTATATTAGCTCTCTTGACAGGCAGACGTTTCGTGACAGTCATGGGAAGCATGTACCCCTTGATTTTCATGATGTTTTCGTGTACTGTCTACATGTACATGACATGTGTAGGGTATTCATTCTTCATTTCAACACAAACCCATGTGATTTAATGATTAAATATGGCAAATGCAAATGTAAGAAGACATTTGTCTGAAGCTGAAATATGGCAGCCTGTAGGGAAGGTAGAGCAAGGGGCTACCCATCGTCAGGTTGGTGCAGCCCTTGGTGTGCACCATACGGTGATCACCAGAGCCTGGGCAAGATATCAGCAGTATGGCACACCAGTAAGACGGCTTGGTGGTGGCAGAGACAGAACAATATCTGCAGCTGAAGACCGATTTTTGATCATTCATGCGCATAGGAAGCGCTTTGCCACAGCAACCCAGCCTCGCAGTGACCTGCAGAATACATCCGGGGTAAATGTTTCGACGCAGACAATCCGGTCAAGTTTGCACGAAGGTAGTCTCCGATCGAGAAGACCATGTATTCGCAATCTGCTGCCCCAGAACCACCGCCAGGCACGATATGAATGGGCCATGCTCCATTTGGACGGACCAGAGAAGATTGCGACCTGTCCTTTTTTACAGAGGAGTCAAGGTACTGCCTAAACCACACAGATAGGCGTTCTAGGGCATGGGGAAGACCAGGAGAGCGATTCCATGCAGACAACATTGCTGAGCATGACCGCTATGATGGTGGGTCAGTCATGGTCTGGGGCACCATCAGCAGGGATGGACGTACAGAGCTCTGTGCTCTGTGTCCTTGAACGTGGTACATTGACTGCACAGCGGTATATTGATGAGATCCTGGATGTCCACGTCAGATTGTATGTAGGTGCAGTGGGTGATAGATTCATTCTTATGGACGATAATGCCCATCCGCATGTTGCCCATGCTGTCGGGGAGTACCGACAGAGGGGGGGGGGGGGGGTGAGCGTATGGAGTGGCCAGCAAGATCCCCTGACCTCAATCCAATCGAACATGTCTGAAATGAGTTGCACCTTGCAATTTCCAGTCCAGCCAAGAAGTGTCCAGGAGCTTGGTGCCATGCTGGTCCAAGAATGGAACAACATCCCACAAAGGACCACCAGGAACCTGATTGGGAGCATGAAAAGGCGTTGTCAAGCTGTAATTAACGGTAATGGCTCTCATACTCGACATTGAAGCCATACCAGTTCACTCCGTCAACTTTTTGGCAAATTGAAAGACTTCTTCTTTTACCAGTAATATCCATTTTCCATGGTTATCGTATTCAAAAGCTAAAAAATAATGTCAAACACAAATAAAATCTTACTCTCTGTACTTAAATCATTTTAGATATAATTAAATAAAAAATATATACACTTTTCATTACAATATTTCAACTAAAATGTAAAACAGGTAGTTGGATATACTTGGTGCTTAGCAAACTTTGAGTAGTATAGTTCTACAGTTGTAGTGGGCTTAGATTTCAGCGTTTATGGCCGATTAAATTCTCCAGTTCATAATTGGGACATTAGCCGGGTAGTTCTGTGTTTATACACATACTCGTAATTACTAAGCCTACTGTGGACGCTGGAATTGGAGAAACAGATGAAACAGATCGGCAGTAAGTGTGTGTGAGGGGAGCGTTCTCTCTCTCTATCTCTGTGTGTGTGTTGATGTATATGTGGCTATGAGTGCGTGTATGTAAGAGGGTATGTGTGCGTGGGTGGGAGAGGGGGGGACGTGGAAGAGAAAAAAAAACGCGTGCTTGTGGATGTGTCTGTGTGTTTATCTTTGTATGATTATGTGTGTATTTTTCAAATGACACGATCATGTTTTAGAGGAATTTTGAATGTTGGTTTCTGATCCCCGCCGGGATTCGAACCCTCGGCAACACCGTCTGGCAATCAGGAGTCCAGCGCCTAAACCACTAGACCATTGCACACCGTCAAAAACGATGGCTGGAATCTAGCTTTTTGGATGAAGTCCTCATGATGACTTGGATCATCTTCTGTTCGGCAGCAGCATAAAAGTGTTGAACGCGCTGGCTACAGTACGACGAAAGTGCTGTGAATCGCCTCAGACGAAGACTGGCACGGGCCTGTGTGTGTTTTTCAAATGACACGATCATGTTTTAGAGGAATTTTGAATGTTGGTTTCTGATCCCCCGCCGGGATTCGAACCATCAGCAACATCGCCTGGCAATCAGGAGCCCAGCGCCTAAACCACTAGACCATTGCACACCGTCAAAAACGATGGCTGGAATCTAGCTTTTTAGATGAAGTCCTCATGATTACTTGGTTCATCTTCGACGAGCAGCTGCCAGCTCTCCAACATCGTAACTCCGCGCAGCAGCACAGGCAGGGTTAGATTGGTTAAAGACATGCGCGTCATCGACGTGCAGTACGCCTTAGTACACGATGTCATCGTACCCCCATGTGGACAATCGGTGTGAAGTACCTTGCCCAAGGACACCACTTGGGAGTCCGAATCGATCACTAAGACGGTCGCCCATCCAAGGACTAACTGAGCTCGACCTTGCTTAACTGACGAGAACCGTAACAAGGCAAGAAAATATGAACAAATTTTTCCCACCTAAAATGTTTTCACTGTACCTCTTATTAAACAAAACAAAACAAAAACAAAATAAAATAAAAGCCTCTCCCCCTTATTGATTT
Organism: Pictodentalium vernedei; assembly: GCA_031216915.1. Classification (NCBI taxonomy): domain Eukaryota; kingdom Metazoa; phylum Mollusca; class Scaphopoda; order Dentaliida; family Dentaliidae; genus Pictodentalium; species Pictodentalium vernedei. Next base: position 293,433,702 of record CM062292.1, on the reverse strand, counting down.
GAAAACATAATTGCCCAAGAAACAATTGTATTTTTTATTTGGCCTTTCAGAAAATAATATTTCTCACTTGCACAAACTGAAGACGTGACGCGGTCGGTGAACGCGTATGACACTTTGATGCTCGCGTGAGTGTAACAATTGTAACTAGACCTCAACCTAACATGTGTTCGGTTAATAAGTGGGACATGTCGACTGTTGCTTGCGAATGCTCAGGGATTTACTGAGTTCTTGAACTCTTGATCGATACGTCATATTCGTGGTTTGGGGAGAAGCGCCCTTAAAAGATCAATAACAAAAAAGAATGTAAAATGTAAAAAAAAACCTCGTTTTATACGATCGGGTTTTTGGCTCACCAACGTTAGTTGTGTGAGCCTATGGCATAGCCCTCATGTCGGCGTCGGCGTCGGCGTCAGCGTCGGCGTCGGCGTCCGCTCTCAAATATTTTGAACTTTTGTGTACAGGTTTTGATTTTTTGGCTTTTCAAATTTTTTTTTAGTTTCAGCATATTGCTATAGTGGTTCACTATAACATTTAACTCTTTTCCAGGGTATTTTGTCGTAATTTTAACCCTTTGAATCAAATTTTAGACTTATTTTGATGTTTGCGTGCAGGTTTTGATGTTTTTTTTTTCCTTTCTTTCAAGTGGAGCTTTACCTTGCAGCATATGTCCATGCTTTCTATTGTATGTAAACATGCATCTTAGGGCTATGTTTGTATTATTTAACCCTTTTCCTGCTGAATTACTTCAATTTTGGACTTTTATGTACAGCTTTCGGACTTAGGCTTACAGCTTCTTACTTTTATGTACAGGTTGTGATAAAAAAAAAAACAATTTCAAGTGAGGTTGACCTCACTGCATATTGCAGTGGTGGTTATTATAACATTGCTATCTTTCCAGTGCATTTTTAAAAAAATGTTAACCCTTTGAATAGATTTTTAGACTTATTTTGACGTTTGTGTGCAGGTTTTCATGGGTTTTTTTTTCCTTTCTTCCAAGTGTAGAGTTTCTGCATATTGCTATGGTGGTTCACTATAACATTTAACTATTTTCCAGGGTATTTTGTCTTAATTTTAACCCTTTGAATCAAATTTTAGACTTATTTTGATGTTTGCGTGCAGGTTTTGATGTTTTTTTTTTCCTTTCTTCCAAGTGGAGATTTACCTTGCAGCATATGTCCATGCTTTCTATTGTATGTAAACATGCATCTTAGGGCTATGTTTGTATTATTTAACCCTTTTCCTGCTGAATTACTTCAATTTTGGACTTTTATGTACAGCTTTCGGACTTGGGCTTACAGCTTCTTACTTTTATGTACAGGTTGTGATAAAAAAAAACAATTTCAAGTGAGGTTGACCTCACTGCATATTGCAGTGGTGGTTATTATAACATTGATATCTTTCCAGTGCATTTTTAAATTTTTTTTAACCCTATGAATAGATTTTTAGACTTATTTTGACGTTTGTGTGCAGGTTTTCATGGTTTTTTTTTTTCCTTTCTTCCAAGTGTAGAGTTTCTGCATATTGCTATGGTGGTTCACTATAATATTTAACTCTTTTCCAGGGTATTTTGTCTTAATTTTAACCCTTTGAATCAAATTTTAGACTTATTTTGATGTTTGCGTGCAGGTTTTGATGTTTTTTTTCCCTTTCTTCCAAGTGGAGATTTACCTTGCAGCATATGTCCGTCCATGCTTTCTATTGTATGTAAACATGCATCTTAGGGCTATGTTTGTATTATTTAACCCTTTTCCTGCTGAATTACTTCAATTTTGGACTTTTATGTACAGCTTTTTGACTTAGGCTTACAGTTTCTTACTTTTATGTACAGGTTGTGATAAAAAAAAACAATTTCAAGTGAGGTTGACCTCACTGCATATTGCAGTGGTGGTTATTATAACATTGATATCTTTCCAGTGCATTTTAAAAAAAAATGTTAACCCTTTGAATAGATTTTTAGACTTATTTTGACGTTTGCGTGCAGGTTTTCATGGGTTTTTTTTTTTCCTTTCTTCCAAGTGTAGAGTTTCTGCATATTGCTATGGTGGTTCACTATAACATTTAACTCTTTTCCAGGGTATTTTGTCTTAATTTTAACCCTTTGAATCAAATTTTAGACTTATTTTGATGTTTGCGTGCAGGTTTTGATGGGTTTTTTTTCCTTTCTCCCAAGTGGAGATTTACCTTGCAGCATATCTCCATGCTTCTTAGGGGTTATTATTATATTATTTAACCCTTTAGCTGCTTATTTTCTTTAATTTTGGACTTTTGTGTGCAGGTTTTGAACTTTTTTTTTTACTCCAGCCACCCGTTTACATTGGCCACCTGTTGGTGAGCCACGGGGTACTGATACCCCCTCTAGTTTGAAGAGGTGCGAAAACTTCGCAAAATTATGTAGGTGTTCACGGGATTTAACATTTTATTATAGAGAGCACGGTGGCTCAATGGTTAGAGCATTGAACATAACACCGAAAAGTCGACGCTTCAGTCCTGACCAGTGTCATCTGCATTGGGATGTAGGACAAAAGCTCCCCAGGACAAAAGCTCCCCGCACAAAAGATCCCCAGACAAAAGCTCCCTAGGACAAAAGATCCCCAGGGGTAGGACAGAAGTTTACCGGACAGAAGATCCCATGAAAGCTACCTGGGACAAAAGATCCCCAAAGATAGAAATAAATTTATGTATTGGTTTGTCTCTGAGAAAGGTTAATTTCTTCGAAAAAACTAGCTTATCTTCTGTAAAGTGCTATAACTATAGATCTCAAGAGAAAGAAAAACATGATACAAATATGGATATCATTGGAACTGGCTCAGTGAGCCAGTTCCAATAATATTCATATTTATATTGTTTTACTAAGATTTTTAAAAATTTTATCTAACATTTTAAGGAAACCATACAAAGAAAAAAGACAAAAATCAGCAATGTTGGTTTTAATGCAGGTATCTTTTTTGCCAGGGATCTTTTTGTGAGAGGATCTTTTGTCCTACCCTCGAAAATGTTTTCGACCTGGGGATCTTTGGTCGTAGGGATCTTTTTTGCAGGGGATTTTTTGTCCTATCCTTAAAAAAACTGGGAATCTTTTGTCCTAGGTAGCTTTTTCTGCGGATCGTTTGTCCGGATATCTTTTTTCCTAGGGAGCTTTTTCCCCGATCCCTCTGCATTGTGTCCCTGGACAAGACACATAATTCTGATTAGCCATGTGGCGGCACCGTGGCGCTGTAATTATGGTGTACTGCACGTCGATGGTGCATTTACCTTCTACCGCTAGTAACTAACTCTCTTTGTGCCGAGCTAGTAAGTTGGATAGTCTGGGTGTTGCTCACCGCTGCTCGGTGGTTCTCTCAGAGTACTCTGGCTTCCTCCTCCCGTAATACTGTTCAACTTGATATGACCCTGGTTGTTGTGTGGTTAAACCCCATTGAACTAACAAACGAACAGACTCCTTATGTTATAAAGATGTGTTTTATATCTACCGAGCTTTTCATCCCTGTGCATGGTTGCTTGGAATAAATTTATTATATTCGTAAGCAAAACCCAGCATAAAAGTTGACATTGCATTTACTTCTCCATTTTATTCCCGGCGTGTTTCTACATTTTTCTAATTGCGACTTAGGCAATTCCAAGTGTAAGATAAAAGTCAACAACACGGGATACTATCTACCTGCACGAAAAAAGTATATCCATTATAATGTGCTTATTGATATCAAGACTTTGGCATGGGCTGCTGTTAATAATAACTCGCAGTTGAAATACACCCACATTTCACTTTCTAACCGCATACAATATATCAACAAATTGGTAACTCAGTGGAGGTAAAAATTCAAAAATAAATATATGTTATTACCACCATGTAGGTGTATTGAAGCTGGTCGATATTTATCCAGAGACGAGGTCGCGACGTCAATACCCCTTATCGGAACCCACATGTGGGTACTAATCAATTTATCTTACAATATTCCTTCCTTTCTTGATTTGTTCTCATAATGAAGGAAATGGGTACAGTTTTTACCGGCGTCTGTTTTGTCAGTCCTTCGGTGTCTCTCGATTGATTTTTTATGTGCATGGAGATCATAACGTCATGGTAATGCGTTCTTGTGCCTAACGTAATCAACATTCATTGTCCTGCTTGTACTATAACCGCTGAAGTTTATTATATGTTTCCTGCCCAGGCCATGAAATTTTATGCCACTGAAATAAGAATAATTTGAGCACATTTAACCAAATCTGTCCCAGTAAATGAAATGGGTTTTTTGTCCAATGATTTCTTGAGTTAAATTTAGATGAACTTTTCATCAAATCTAGTTATGACTAGACTTGATGAAAATATTTTGAAAATACTCAGCAGGTTAAAAGTTAAACTAACCCGTTAACACAATGTGAATAACGTCCAGCAAATTAAACATTCATCTTCGTTTTCTCTGTTTGTGTGTTCTTTTTCTCAACTGTCGAAATGACATGTTCATAACTGTTTCAAAATTTGATGGGCCACACGGCCCAGTAGCTCTCCCAGACTATCGTGGTGTAGTTCAGCTTTCAGGAACCGGACTGCCTGCGCGAATCACTCCAACACCGAGACACTTACATCCGGTACTCTAATTTACTCATTTAAGCTGAGTTAACTCAAGACAGTAGTAAAATTGAGTACGCTGAAATAGGAATTTTTTGCGTACTTTGGCTTACACGATTGTTCTCAGCATGTCGGATACGAAGTGTGAGTTTAAGATATTAAGGAAATCTCCGATCTTCAAAGGCAAACACTTAACTCGAGACGACTCAGTCCGGATTTCAAACGCAAGCAGACAACACAAAATCAAACACCGCTTAACGTTTGATATAAGATATGTACCGCTTGTCAAATTACTTGTGTACTCGATCAAATCGCACAGCTTGGGGAGGAAAATTATCAAGGGTTGAGTAACGAACATTGACTTCCTTGTGATGGAGGGGAGTGTGCTCTGTGCTACAAATATGGCTTTTGTTCTCTGAATAGGGTGCTGGGTTTTATGCGGACTACTGGGGATGATACAAACTTACTATAAGAAGCCAATAAGACCACAGTATGACATGAATGTATACGGTCCTAAACTAAACAAAAATGACAGTCGAGACGAGAGTAAATCAAGTTAATATATTTTAAATACTGCACTGCTTGTGAGTTGACCATGCCGAACTAATGGTCCTCGAAGAAGAACAGTCCATGCGCCGAAAGCGCATGAACTATTCTTTCTCGAGGATCACTATTTTGGCATACTCATCGACATACCGTGCAATAATTATCCCCACATTTAAAAAATGCGGGGATATTGTCGTGATCTCCGTCCGTCCGTCCGTCCGTCCGTCCGTCCGTCCGTTCTTACACGTTCTTACTTGTGGGGTTTTTCCCATGTTAAACTCTAACCCCACAAGGTCAAAACATTAACCCCACAGTGCAAAAAATAACCCCACAAGTGGCCACTGTACTAACCCAACCCCAGAACTACCACTGACCCTAAACTGTAAACCCCACAATGTACCTGTGGGGTTTACAGTTTAGGGTCAGTGGTAGTTGTGGGGTTGGGTTAGTACAGTGGCCACTTGTGGGGTTATTTTTTGCACTGTGGGGTTAATGTTTTGACCTTGTGGGGTTAGAGTTTAACATGGGAAAAACCCCACAAGTAAGAACGTGTAAGAACGTCCGTCCGTCCGTCCGTCCGTCCGTCCGTCCGTCCGTCCGTCCGTCCGTCCGTCCGTCCATCCGTCCGTACGTACGTCACACCCTGAAAGGCTCCTAGGGTATTCAATTCGAAACGTTTAAACTATGCTAATGTGTTCAGGTAACATCTCTAGCTGTGCATGAAGGTTTCGGAATTTTGATTTTGCCCTTGGTAGTTCCAGTGAAACCACTTTTATCGTTAGAAAATCAGTTTTTTTATCGAAAGGCTCCTAGGGTATTTAATTCGAAACGCTTAAACTATGCTAATGTGTTCAGGTAACAATCTCTAGATGTGCATGAAGGTTTCGGAATTTTGATTTTGCCCCCGGTGGTTCCAGTTGAACCACTTTTATCGTTAGAAAATCAGTTTTCATCAAAAAGCTCCTAGGGTATTTAATTCGAAATGCATAAACTATGCTAATGTGTTCAGGTAGCAACTCTAGATGTGCATGAAGGTTTCTGAATTTTGATTCGGCCCCTGGTGGTTCCAGTGGAACCACTTTTATCATTAGAAAATCAGTTTTCATCGAAGGCTCCTAGGGTATTCAATTTGAAACGTTTAAACTATGCTAATGCGTTCAGGTAGCATCTCTAGATGTGCATGAAGGTTTCGGAAATTTTATTTTGCCCCCGGTGGTTCCAGTGGAACCACTTTTATCGTTGGAAAATCAGTTTTTATCGAAAGGCTCCTAGGGTATTTAATTCGAAATGCTTAAACTATGCTAATGTGTTCAGATAGCAACTCTAGATGTGCATGAAGGTTTCGGAATTTTGATTTTGCCCCTGGTGGTTCCAGTGGAACCTCCTTTATCGTTAGAAAATCAGTTTTCATCGAAAGGCTCCTAGGGTATTTAATTCGAAACGTTTAAACTATGCTAATGTGTTCAGGTAACATCTCTAGATGTGTATGAAGGTTTCGGAATTTTGATTTTGCCCCCGGTGGTTCCAGTGGAACCACTTTTATCATTAGAAAATCAGTTTTCATGGAAAGGCTCCTAGGGTATTCAATTCGAAAAGTTTAAACTATGCTGATGTGTTCAGGTAACATCTCTAGATGTGCATGAAGGTTTCGGAATTTTGATTTTGCTCCGGTGGTTTCAGTGGAACCACTTTTATCATTAGAAAACCAGTTAAATCAGTTAAAGGCTCCTAGGGTATTCAATTCGAAACGTTTAAACTATGCTGATGTGTTCAGGTAACATCTCTGGATGTGCATGAAGGTTTCGGAATTTTAATTTATTTTTGCCCCTGATGGTTCCAGAGGAACCACTTTTATCGTTAAAAAATCTGTTTTCATCGAAAGGCTCCTAGGGTATTTAATTCGAAACGCTTAAACTATGCTAATGTGTTCAGGTAACATCTGGAGATGTGCATGAAGGTTTCGGAATTTTGATTTTGCTCCCGGTGGTTCCAATGGAACCACTTTTATCATTAGAAAATCAGTTTTCATCGAAAGGCTCCTGGGGTATTTAATTCGAAACGCTTAAACTATGCTAATGTGTTCAGGTAGCAACTCTAGATGTGCATGAAGGTTTCGGAATTTTGATTCGGGCCCCGGTGGTTCCAGTTGAACACTTTTATCGTTAGAAAATTTGTTTTCATCGAAAGACTCCTACGGTATTCAATTCGAAACGTTTAAACTATGCTAATGTGTTCAGGTAACATCTCTAGATATGCATGAAGGTTTATTTTTCCTCCGGTGGTTCCAGTGGAACCACTTTTATCGTTAGAAAATCAGTTTTCATCGAAAGGCTCCTAGGGTATTTAATTCAAAACGTTAAAACTATGCTAAGGTGTTCAGGTAACATCTCTAAATGTGCAGGAAAGTTTCTGAATTTTGATTTGGCTCCAGGTGGTTCCAGTGGAACCACTTTTATCATTAGAAAATCAGTTTTCATCGAAAGTCTTCTCGTATATTTAATTTGAATCGTATAAACTATGCTAATGTGTTCATGTAGCATCACTAGATATGTATGAAGGTTTCGGAATTTTGATTTTGCCCCATGTGGTTCCAGTGGAACCCCTTTTATTGAAATAAAATCAGTTTTCATCAAAAAGCTCTTAGGGTATTTAATTCAAAACGTTTAAAATATGCTATTGTGTTCAGGTAACATTTCTAGATCTGCATTAAGGTTTTAGAATTTTGATTTTGCCTCAGGTGGTTCCAGTGGAACCACTTTTATCGTTAAAAAATCAGTTTTCATCGAAAGGATCCTTGGGTATTAATTCGAAACGTTAAGACTATGCTAAGGTGTTGCTAAGGAAATGCGGGGATACACCAATGTGTGCTTTGCACACAAATAACTCGATCTAGTTATTATATAATATCGAAAAAGCCCAGAAGAATCTTACTACTCATCAGGATCCCAATCTAAAGTACACTGCCTATTGTCCAAGTATTTTCCTTTTTGAACGCCGAAATAAAGAAAAAGAATTCCGTAAAAAACTTCTATTAAAGGCCGTATTGTGTTCCGTCAGCCGAACGCTCTAGATTATTCCGCGGCTATTTTAGAAAATGTATAATCAAAACCAGAGAAACAGAATTTACTGCATCCAGTTTGTGTGAAAATGGTTAAAGCATCAGAAATAAACAATATATAAAGAGAATTTATTTTTGGGAGTAAAATATTTTTAAAGAAATCAGAAATAGGTTTTTGTTAGCAGTATTTAAAGATATTCATACAGGAATCAGGTCAATTTTTCCAAGAAACCCGAAAAAGCATATATGTGCACAGCATTCAAATGGTTCGATCAAGGAATCAGAAATGGATATTGCTGGCTCTGGCATACATGTATAATCTCCAGAATTGCATTAGTTGCAATAAAATGCAATTCCCAATAGTTCTGAAAATATGCACTTGATAACCTCTATTGAGGTGGACCATATTTTGAACCTCCAGCGAGTTTCAACTCATTCGCTGTAGGTCCCATATCTACAGGTCATACTAAGCCAGAAGTATGAGCATAACCCACTTTAAAAATATTAGCTCCACCAACTCCAGATCTGCCATATTTGGTGATGATGGCAAATATTCATATTAGCTAGAAAATGTTAAGGTACATAGTACTTCTGGAAAATATATCGTGGGTTATACAATTCAGTAAAATTGGAATATAGACGTAAAAAGGCCTTAAAGGCCACAAAAGCTCCTCTGAAGTCCTACTGGCACTGGCAAAATACCGAGGTCTCATCCATGCCCATGTGTGTTTAGAACAACATTGCAAGAATGGAAGGGGTTATCAATATTCTTGAAGTGCATAAAATAACATTTTTAGGAACCATATTAAGATCTTGAGGGGGTTAAAACATTCCCTTTAAATAGGTTCTCTATTTTAACTCTTTACCTAACACGAAATGCAGATTACACTTGTAACCAAGTTATTGAATAACCATTTTTTCATTTTTGCGTCAAAAACATAGCTTACGTCACCTCACCGGAACGAGCTCGTTCCAATGAATGATCATTCACTTCATAGCGACGACGGGGTAGCAGTTGGGGACTTGAAAATCCCAGGGCTATTTTTTGCAGACGATATGGTGCTAGTGTCGGAAAGCGAAGAGGGGTTAGCGAAAATGCTGGAAATTGTTGGGAAATACGGGGGCAAATTGCGACTCGAACTTACTGAAATAAAAAGCAAAGTTATACCCGTGGGCCGCAAAGTGGACCCCACTCGAAGGTGGAGAGTGGGCGAGTTCTGTATCCCGGAAGGTAGCAGCAAACTTCTTAGCGTAGGGGAGGCAGGTGACTACGAGTATCTGGTGGTAAATATAAACAACACAGGAAGTGACATCTACCGAAACCACACGAATAAATTGATTCTGAATGGGAAGCGAATCCTTAACTAAATGAAACTTATAGGGAGAAACAGTTTCAATAAGGTTTTCGTGTGGAAAACCATTTGGGAAATGGTGGGTCTGTCAAGTATAACATACAGTACGGAAGTGGCACCCCTAAACCAGACAGCTGTAAAGATCCTGAAAATCTTGCAGAACGAGGCAGGCCGATGGATAACGGGGTCGAGTAATGCCGCAGCACTAGAAGCAATCAGGGGTGAGCTTGGGTAGGGTGGTCGAGGATCAAGGACAGGATAGACTTATTGAAACTCGGTTATCTTAATTATTTGATAAATCTTCCCGACAGCAGATTGTGTAAAGAAATGTTCCTGAGAATGTTTACCTCAAATACCAAGACAGGGTGGATGGTCCAAGTGAGGGAGCTAATAGAGAACTACTCATTGGAGATCTCGGACCTAGACGATGGGGCAAATCAGGGTAAAAAGATTGTCAGAGAAAGGGTCATGGAGGATGGTAACCTTAATTGGCGAGAGGGGGTCAAATCAAAGAGGTCTCTGGGTGGCCTGGGGATAAAGATAAGCCTGTTTTTGAAGAGTATGAAGAATACCTTGATGGCACCATTGGGGGTCACTGTTGTTCAAGCCAAGGTTGCAGTCCCTGGAGCTAAGGGGAAAATTGGGAAAAACAGTGAAAAGGAATGCCAGATGTGTAATTGGGGCGTGGTGGAGACCGTGGAACACTTTCTTATAGAATGCCCAAAATTCCAGTCTAAAAGAATAAGATTCACTGGGGGTATTATGGGGAAGTGGGATGGAAGAATGAAGGACATGTGGTTAGTGGAAGACTAAAAGGGGAGGGTTGATATGCTAATTGGAGAGTCTGGAAAGAACGGGGCAAGGGATGTCATCGAACAGATCGTCTCCGAGTGTTGGGAGGAGAGAAGAAGCGTGGGAATATGAAGGCAGTTGGGATTACAGGGGTAAACAAAGAATTAACAACGATTTTTCAGACAGAACTGAACAATATATGTATTTCTTGAAAGCAAAGGGTTTCTTTCAACATGGTTTGAGGAGGAAACTGACATCCGATGAAAACAACAAATAGCATTCAGAGTGTGACAGCTTTCTCCAGTTATATGAAATTTGATTGTTTACATTATTCTCTAGTGTGAATAAATATAATAGAACTATTGCTTCAGGGTGATCTCCCTTTACCAGAGAAATTGACCATGACAAAACGCATAGAGATGAAATAATTAGTGTGTGTGAAACACACAGGCTATTGATTTTGGATGGTTTCTTCTTCTTCTTCTTCTTCTTCTTCTTCTTCTTCTTTTCTTCTTCTTCTTGTTCTTCTTCTTCTTCTTCTTCTTCTTCTTCTTCTTCTTCTATTTTCCTGTCTTCTTCTTCTATTTTCCTGTCTTCTTCTTCTATTTTCCTGTCTTCTATTATCCTGTCTTCTATTCTCCTGTCTTCTGCACGCACGATAAAATTTGAAAGTGGGTCATGCTCATATCTAAAGCATGGTATGATATATGGACCTGGGACCAACATCAAATGAGTCGAAACTCAATGGAGGTTCAAATTATGGGTCAAGGTAACTGAGGTCAACCAGGGGTCATTGATTGCATTTTTCAGAATTGCTGGAAATCACATTTTGGACCCCCTAATGAATTCCTGAACTTCATATATACATTTTTATATGTCAAAAGTGGGCGTGTCCAACAAAAAATTTGAAAATGTGTCATGCTTATATCTCAAGCATGGTGATATATGGACTTGGAACCAACATCAAATTAGTTGAAACTAAATGTAGGTTCAAACTATGGGTCAAGGTCACTAAGGTCACCCAGGGGTCATTGCGTGCATTTTGGAAAGTGGGTCACGATCATATCTCAAGCATGATATGATATATGGACCTGAGACCAATAGTAAATGAGTAAAAACTCAACGTATGTCAAATATGGGTCAAGGTCACTGAGTTCACCCAGGGGTCATTGAGTGCATTTTTAAACTTGCTGGAAGTCACATTTTTTGATCCCCTAATGCATTCTCAAAGTGCATACATGCATATTTACGCAAAAAGGTGGACGTGGCCAAAAATTTAGAAAGTTGGTCACGATCATGTCTCACGCATGGTATGATATATGGACCTGGGACCAACAGCAAATGAGTTGAAACTCAATGGAGGTTCAAAATATGGGTAAGGGTCACTGAGATCACTCATTGAGTGCATTTTTCAAAATTGCGGGAAATCACATTTTTTAACCTGCTAATGCATTCCCGAAGTTCATACATTCATTTATACACGAAAAATAGTAAAAAATATCCATTGCTGATTCCTTTATAGGACACATTTAATGCTATGCACAGAAGTTATTTCAAGTTTCTTGAAAATTGTATCTGAATCCTGTATGAAAATCTTTAAATGACGTTTACGAAAACCCATTTCTGAATTTTTTAAAGATATTTTAGTCTCCATAAATTCTTTCTCTATACAATTGAGTTCTGATGCTTTCCCCATTTTCACACAGACTCAAATTTACTGTTTTCAGTAAATTCCGTCTCTCTCGTATGTATTTGAATTATCGCGCTGACAAAAGCATAGAAGCAGAAGTATTCCAACTACAGGGGGTGCGGTGGCTGAGTAGATAGAGGTGCAGGCTGCACGTCGAGAGGTCCTCGGTTCGAATCTCATCGGCGGCAACCGCGATGTGTCCTTGGGCAAGACACTTCACCCACATTGCCCACGTGAGGGCACGTTGTTGTGTACTAAGGCTTACTGCACGTAGATGGTGCATATGTCTTCAACCAATGTACCCCTACTTGTGTAGAGTTAGTATGTTGGGCAGCCTTACAGTTGCTCGCCGTTGCTCTGTGGTTTTCACCGGGTACTCCGGCTTCCCCGCCCGTAATACTGTCCGACACGAGGTAGCCCTGGCTGTCAAAAGTGCTGTTTAACCCTAATAAATGAATAAGTAAATCCCAACTACATCATCAATGCATGACTTTTATGAATGTAATTGGCATACTCATCAGAAATATGTTTTCATAAACAGCATTTAAAGATCTTCATTCAGGAATCAGTTTAAATTTTTCAAGAAACCGGAAATAACTTCTGTGCTTAGCATTACATGTTTTCTATAAATGACACAGCAATGGATATTTTTTACTCTGCCTTCATATATGAATTCCAGAAATGCATTGAGGTCATAAAATGCAATTTTAAACAATTCTGAAAGTTGCACTTAATGAGACCTTTTTCGGTGTTTCGACTCAATTGGTGTTGGTCCAAGGTACATATGTTATGCTATGCTTGAGATATGAGGATGACCAACTTTCAAAATTTGTGCCTTTCCTTCTTCCCCTCTTTCGCCGATAAATTGTTTGAGAATAAACATACATGCATGAACTGCGTCAATGCATTAGGAGATCGAAAAATATGATTTTCAGCAATTCCAAAAATGCACTCAATGACTGCAGGGCGACCTCTGTGCCCTTGACCCATATTGTGAACTTCCATTGAGTTTCAATTCATTTGGTGCTGGTCCCTGGTCCATACATCATACCATGCTTGAGATATGAGCGTGACACACTTTCAAACGTTGGCCGCGTTCACTTTTTTTAACGTAAACATGTATGTATGAACTTTGGGAATGCATTAGGGGGTCAAAAAAATCATTAGTGTAATTTCCAACCATTCTAAAAATGCACTCATTGACACCTGGGTGACCTCAGTGACCTTGACCCATATTTTGAGCCCCATTGAGTTTCGACTCATTAGATGTTGGCCCCAGATCCATGTGTCATACCATGCTTGTCCTTCATTTTCCCATCTTCCCCATCATAATCCAGGTGGATCTTATTCTGTTGGACTGGGATTTTGGACATTCTAATAGAAAGTGTTCAATTGACTCCACTACACCCAAACTACATATTTGGCACTTCTTTCCATTGCCTTTCCCATTTCCCCCTAAACTCCCTTGACCGCGACCTCATCTTGAACAACAGTGATTCACCAAAGATGCCAGTAAGGTACTCTTCAAAACCTGGCTTCTTTTTATCATGTAGGCCACCCAAAGGCCTCTTTGCTTTGACCTTTTCTCGCCAATTCAGGTTACAATCCGCCATGACTATTTCTCTGACGATTTTTTTACCCCTGTTTGTGTCCGAGATATCCACTGAATAATTCTCTATTAACTCCCTCACTTGGTCTATCCACCCTGCCTTTATGTTTAAATACCAAATATTATGGAACATTAATTTACACCATCGACTGTCGGGGAGATTTACCGAAATAGTCATGACAGGAGAGTTTCATTAAGACTACCTTTTCCCAAATTGTTTTCCTCTCAAAAACCTCATTGAAGCTGTTTCTCCCTATCAGTTTTATTTGATTAAGAATTCGACCCCCCCCCCCCCCCACCCCCACCGCCTTCACAACTAGTTTATTCGTGTGGTGTCGGTAGATGCTTCTTCCAATAATTTGTATATTTACCCCTAAATAGTCACCTGTCTCTCCTCGACTAAGAAGTTTGCTGCTATCTTCTAGAATACATACCCCCCCCCCCCAACAAACTGAACACACCCCCCCCCCCCATACCCCATCATATGCCTTTTCACACCCAGAAAGGCCATAAACATCATTTCCTTTTTGGCGCTTGTACATCCTATCGTTTGAGTCAGTGTGAAAAGATGGTCAGTGACTCACATTCCCTTCCTGAAGTTATTCAAGATCTCTTTCAGAAACTATTTCGCTTCGATCACATCTTAATCCCCCATGCAGGACTTTGCCAAGAACTTTTCCAATGTTGCCACTGACAGAAATCCCCGCTAATTGTCCAATACATCCTTTTCCCCTATTTTGTGAATAAATGTAATCTTGCTTTTTCTGTTCGTCCATCCCTCCCACTTTTCCGTTCCTCCATTATGTGACCACATGTTGTACCTCTTCGGTTTGTATTTCGTTGCACACGAAGTTCGATAAATTTTCCTCGACCTGAGTGTGGCATTCCGGTGGGTTCCCCGTGCGCCTCGTTTACATTTTCTCAGTTTTTGACTAGTTCTGATGCGATTTGGTCTTGGTCGTCTGTATTTCTGTCCTCTGCTTTAATACTTTGTGAATTACGTCCTTTCTTTCTTCCATTTAGCCATTTCCATCATACTTTTGAACTCGACCCCCTTGTCATTCTTATCGTCCTGATAAGGTTGCAGTTTCGCACTTTCAGATTATCGTCTTTACCCTTAATTATTTTATTTCACACTTTCAGATTATCGTCTTTTTCCTTAATTATTTTATTTTCGTACATTTCACTTTTCTGGCCTTTATGCCCTTTTTCAGTTAGTCATTCACTCGGTACCCAAGTTCCCGTATTAGCACCAAAATCGTTCCTATACTTTCATTCCCTGCCACCACAAGGAACACAGATATGTCATCTGCAATTTCCTGGGCATTGGCCTTCTGCGTACATTCACAAACTTTGGTTGCAATGTTTCATCAAACTTCGCCCAGTCAGCATCTTTCTAAGTCCCAAAATCTCCTTGAAGTTTCTCATGTTTCTTAATAGGTTTTTCCCCCTGAAAGTAATTATAATCAAGTTGTGGTCACTATCCAAATCCCTTTTACCCTCAACATCCACTTCTACCTCTATCACTCCCAACCTCTCCTCCATAAATCGATATCGGTGAGAATATAGTCGATTATTGTTCTTCTGAGGTTCCTCTCCCAGGTCCATTTCCATTTAAACCCCACATCCCTGTTCAGAATCATTAGACCGAGCTCACCTGAGATATTGGACCTAAGTGTTGAGTATATTGAGTCATTCCACCTAGATTTGCTTTCCTCCACCACACAGCACACAATCCCATTGACAACACTTTTGGTTTTAGATTAACCATTACCCATCCAATTTCTTTAGATACCTCAATTGAGGTCCTGACATCTGTCAGATCTGTAATCAATGATGGTTTTAAATCCTCTTTTATTTACCTGCTCGCCCCTCAACATTTTCTCTGACCTTCAGTACGTCTTACACCTATCCACTCGCACCCCCTTACTTGGTCTACTCGTTCCTCATGTCTTAACCACGGCTCACTTAAGCCCATGACATCATAGTCCTCTCAGTCGTTCAGTGTTTCACTTACTTTCCTGTGGAGACCCTTGAGGTTGGTGTACCCCATTTTCGGTGTACCAGGATGCTTTGGCTTGAATTGATTCTATTGACGGTAATCTTGAAAATCTGGTTCTCTCCCCTTTGCTCTTGTTCACATACTACACGTGAATAATGGTCGATTATATTTCAAACCCTAGGAAAAAACTGTCGGAAATTTGTATTGTTCCAATCCACTAATCAGAGGAAAGTAAAGTCACGTGAGATGTTATATATTCTATTCACGTACAAGGGGATGTCCGACGCTTGGAGGCTTTCCTGTATAAAAAGAAGGAGAGGAGTGTTGGGGGAGGGGGTGGAGATTTCGGAGGCATCCGCCAGTTCCCCTCCCAGTCCCATAGGCACATCCAACCAACTACCGACTGATACAGTTGGATGAGGAACGTCCTGTGGAGATTGAGGAGGAACTGGAAGTTGCTTTTTCACCACTTCCCACCTCTCACTCCCCTCGTCCTTCGTTCCCAGACAGCTCGGACACGCGATCGCTGGCAGACATTCTTCTGGAAAACGAACAATATTTAGCCAAATACCAAGAAAACAAAATGCGCTCTCACGAGATCTCAATACTAGCCGAGGAATTTCTGGCAAAACAAAACCCACCAGACACAGCTGGTTGCTCCACAACAACGATCTCCCCATTTCATCCACCTCCTACAAAGAAGACCTTATTCGCCTTTCCACCTTTACCGCGCCCAGACATAACGCAAAAACTACATTACAGTTATGGAGGCTTGCCCCACAACGCTCCTGCGTGCCTTCGTCGCGCAAAAACCATTTGATCTGTTATATACATAAAAATATAATTTGTTAAAATGCGGTCATGCTCGGCAGATTACTCCCTTCTTAGCGGTTTTCATTTTTGACTAATTTATATCCCATAAGTCCCTAAAGTCCTAACTCCCGGTAGAACCCGATTTAAATATACCCTTCGAGCTAGGACTAGACTCTACCGGGAGTTTGGCCAGTCAATGTTGATGACAGACAAACTGCTAACCAGGATCGTCTCATCTGAATCACAGCATTACGTAACCGCCTCCAAAGTGCCTCCGAAATTGGACAGCAGCTGCACCGAGCGAAAGGTGTGCGAGTCAGTGGTCAGACTATCCGAAATCGCCTACACAGCTGGAATTTGTACGCTCGACGACCTCGAATAATTCCACGTTTGACTGAACGTCCTATCGCAGCAAGGCGTAATTGGTGTGGAGCCCGACAGCGCTGGGACAATCGTCGCTGGAGCAACGTCAAGTTTTCCGATGAATCGAGGTGCACTCTCGACTTCCACGACAGGCGAAACAGAGTATGGCGGCGGCGGAACGAACGATACCACCATGACGTAACCGTTAGGCAGCACGATCATTTTGGTGGTGTATCGGGTATGGTGTGGGGGCATAACCATGGCAAGATGAACAGCATTACATGTCATCCAAGGGCTTGTCACAGGGCACAAGGCAGTACTACCGTGACAACATGTTAGCAGCGCATGTGGTGCCATGTGGTGCCATTTGCGCGACGTCACGGCCGTCGATTCTTTTCCAAGATGGCAATGCAAGAGCACACCGGGCCCGTGTTGCTACAGAGTTCCTCCAGGAGCAGAACATCACTGCACTGCCTTGGCCAGCACTAAGACCAGACCTTTCACCAATCGAGCATGTTTGGCAGGCGCCTTCGACAACGCCAACAACCCCTATCAATGTCCAGAAAATCGCCGCTGCACTGCAGGTAGAATGGAATAACATCAGTCAAGTCAAGCAGACATTGTACGTTTGGTGAGGAGTATGCCACGTCGGATCCGCGATAGTCTCGCAAACCGAGAAGGATTTACAAGGTATTGAGGTCTTGGACTGAATGTGGTAAATTCTCTGTCTTCTACAGTTCAGTGCGTGGAATGTGTGCTTGTCAGACACCCAACTATCGCGGAAATCATTCACAAGATGTCATAGTGCAATGCTTCAACTGTCTTTTTGATGAAAATATGAATATATTTCTTCATTTCTCTCACTTTTATAAAATATCCCCCTACTTTTTGAATAGTATATATATCGCCTTTGTCAAGCAGGAATTCCACCAGGCATCGTCCTAACACGGCACCACTGGATTGAAAACTTGAATTTATTTTGAATGTGGCCTCGATGGGAGTCGATCCCGGGTCTACGACACCCAATCGCCTGGCCATAAATGCTCCACCATACCAATTGAGCCAAAGCCAACCCCAAAAAGGTTGCAATTGACTCAGCCAGTATGTTAGTTTACATTTACAACTCGCCCCAAGACCGATATTCGAGAATTGACTATTACTGAATTGTTGGAATTTGTTTTCTGTGTTGATTATTTGTTGTATTATATGTATATAATACTAAAATGTAATGTTATTTCACCAAGTCGGCTTAACAGCCCATTAGCCCTTCGAATTGCGATGGTATCTTCCATATCAGTTTAAGGACTCCAATTGAACGAATCCATATTCATTACTTGGGAGGCAGCAATTTAATATTTCCAACGTTCAGTCTTGGGTCTGGACGATGTAAATATAGATTGGTCTATACCAAAAATTCACTAAGCAGACATATATGTAATGGAATTCGGACATTTGGTGGTCCTGACCCTGCAAATCTAGTTTTTGGATCCAAGGTATTAATATACTTGCGCCTTGTGCGAGAGGGGGGATGGATGCCCTGTTAGTGACCTGGTCGAACTGTACATTTTGTACCATACTTATCGATTTGCCGTGTGCTGCACCAAATTATACAGAAAACCTTCATACGCATACAAAATATGAAAAATATGTAGATTTCTTTTAACTATTAGGTATCCCGTGAAATGGGTTGTACAATCGGACGAGAAGCCGAGAGGTTGTGCTGCTCGATTACGAATGCTGTTTGTACCAATTTACTTCCTACCACTAAAGGTCGTTGGGGCGATATTGCGTTGTTAGGAATATACACATTGAAAAACAGTGATTTGAAGAGACTGCAGTAAAAGAAGGAATCTGCCACCCCCCCCCCCCCCCCTCCGCCCAACTCAAAGTCAAGCATAGTTTGATATGGAGATTAGTTGTAGGGTAGGCGTCATACAGCCCTATTCCACCTTCAAGCTGAACGTATATTAGTAAAAATTATATAAAAATTACATAAAATACATTGTTCTTCATATTGTCCTCCGTAGTTCCGTAACACATTTTAGCTATCGAAAGGCTGTGTATTCCTTGAATAACTTTCTAAAGACTACAAGATGAAGCATCTTCGTTGATTTAACTCGGCAGATCAATATTATTTATGTACTTTAATCAGCTGACCTATCCAATTACTGAGTTCCAAGAATTTTTCATAAGATACCCCCATAAAGATGTTTCTTTATGTAAATAAATAAATTCTTAAAGGACCATATTTATGTGGTACCCTCTTCACTTTGCTGACGCATAACGCTTAACATAGCACTATAGCTTGAAAGGAGCCGGAATTCATCATAAAATGTTGTTGCTTGGCAGATGATTTTATGTACATACATATGGTGGAGGACAAAAAGACCTGTACAAAAGGTCACTTGAACACAAAGTCTTTCAAAGTGGGCACCTTCGATAAAAATGTGCATAGAATACTATATATACACAGAACGCTAACACGCCTTCACGTCTATAAAAGCAATTATTAGAAGGACACTCAGCAGTTCATTTCACAATTCGTCCCCTCAGTTACAATGTGTTCTTTGTGCTAGAAGACACATAGAACACATTGGAACTCTGGGGATGAACTATCAACAAAAAGAGCACATTTTAAAGTCAACCAAATTTGCGAAGGGAACCCGTGTTACTATTTTTAGCTATCACTAGCGATTCAAATTGTAATTGTGGTGCACGATTTGCAGGAAATTCCAGTGAAATTTCGCTTCTGTTTAAAAATAGATAAATAACGTATAACATATAAATAATAAACATGTGTGCGGAACGGATTTTCATTTTCCTCGTGATTTAGTGTTGCGGTAGATGGGGATTTAATAGCACAGACATATAATAACGAACATTATTACCACTCAATCTAAAAGTTACTAGTCGATTAACATGATTTTGGAGGGCCGTTAAAACTCCATAATTGAAGTGACGTCATTCGACGGAGCCGGGCCGCGGGCGATAATGGTATAAATAGCCATTAGCGGCCCGCGGCCCGGCTATTTTTAGATTCCATGGTCTAATGAATTACTCCCATTGGGATGACGTCCCTTTGTATTTCTGAACTGAAGTCGAACGCACGATCGAAACAAAAATATCGAACCGACTTTAGTGATTATTTCTTCCAGCAATTCCCTCGTGCGGTTAGCTGTAACAGGGAGTGGTAATACTAGTAATAACATGATTGTTGTCAGGCATCATGATTCATTAGCGGCCCTGCATCAATGATGAACAGCCCTTGGGCTTATTAACGGCCCTCGACTTCGCCTCGGGCCTTTAATAAACCCTCGGGCTGTTCATCATTGCTGCAGGGCCGCTAATGAACCATAATGCCCTCCAAAATCATGTTATTGTTATATTAACGTTTCTTCTTCCGAAATGAAAATTTTGGTGTCATAACAAAAATGTTGTCTTACCCAGTGGAGGTATGGTACTGCTTGGGGTTAGCAAAATATACCTTAACCCTTTGAACCCGAGTTTCTTGAAAATCGTATCACCTTTGTGTATACTTACAGTGTGATGGGTGAGTATAATGTCAATATACAAGGAGGATAAAATAATAACCGCAGTCTGCAGCCAGACTAATAACCGCAGTCTTCAGCCGTCTGGGTGCAGACTGAAGTTATTATTTTATCATCAATGCCCCGTGTATAGACCTCTTATACTACGACAAAAATGAGTCGAAATTATTCCTTGGCCCGAAAAATCTGTCTTACGTGTTCAAAGGGTTAATGATTTGGTGATATCAGATTCAATTGAATTTCTCATAAAATCAAGCCATGGCTTGATTTTATGAGAAATTCATTAACCCTTTGAACATTGCTAAAGAGCAACCTTGGCTTGATTTTATGAAAAATTCAGGAAAGTATTCTACTTTATAATTGCTATTGTAAACTATATGTTCCTCCCCATAGGAAATAACGGGCTGAGTTCGCCATAGTTATTAACCTGTGCGTGCCTCTTGTGCCAAGTGTACGGGGCATATTTATACTACGATTTATTTGTCCTCTAAAGGAGGGTTACATTTATTAAGTATTAGAAAGTAACAATATTGCAGCGATACCTTTCTATTCTGCTACCTTAAAGACACGAAATACATAGCAAATACCAAGCCTGGAAAAAGACAGTCCGTCATCTGCAAAATGGGGTTCCTAGAGAGTGAATTTGGTGATGCTACCCTACACAGGAAGGTAGCATCACTAAATTCACCCTATGTGAACCTCAATCTGAATCAAGGTTCTCAAGCGTAAACAGAAAAAGGTACCCAGAGGATAAAATGGCCCACTGTGTGGGGCAGTATCAGCAAAATTCCTCCGCTGGGAACCTCATTCTGCGAATGACAGATTGCTTATTTCCAGGCTTGTCAAATACACCAATATCAGGGTTAGGCGAATCACGAGTTTTCGCTCGAATCGAATCTCGAATCAAATAATGCCAAAAGTTCGAAACCAAATCTAATCTCAAATTTACTTCCCAATTGTTGCGATACCTCGACTGTCTTAACAGTGCTGTCTCTCCCCCTCCCCCTCACCTCCCCCCCCCCCCCCCCACACACTTCTTATGCAAGATATACGTATCGCTTGTGAGAAGGCCATGTGAGATAGATATCTATCTCACATGATCTACGAGACCGGTTTATTAGCATATTTAATGAGCGCAGGACTATCCAATCATCGCACGTTCTTCTGTAAACAAACAACATGGTGTCACGTTTCGGAAATATAAGCAGACGAACGTTTGTCGAAGAAAACAGAAATAAAAACAGACCTCAAAACCAAAGGACACTTGACACTTATATGAAATTTTGCGTGAACGCCGTTATGAGTGGAGAGAGTTGCTCGTAACTTGTCCCTCGAAAGGTCATGCGAATACATTGCAGAATTCATAATATGACGTCATCGGAATGTGTCAGTGTTCATGTCGCTACAAACCTTCAACCCCTGTCTTCCCGACGTTGGAATTTAATTTCGGTGTATATACTTGTGGTATTGATACATACAGAACTTTTGAGCACTCTTTCCGATAAATCAGGTTTTTTCAGAAATGGACAACAAAATTGTTCGATATAGCTGCACGTACCCCTGAAGTACTTTTGATGACGTCAGAGTGTTTTGGTTGGGGGGGGGGGGGAATTATCCCTGATTGGGGCTGGTGTGAGATGAGAAAATCTCACCCTCAGGACAAGATATTTGGCCTAGAAACTCGGCTACCCATCAGAGATAATAATGATCTACCATATTTACCCGATATCATTCAGATCGGGCATTATAGTATGTTTAACCCTTTACTTAACATGAAAAGCAGACGACACTTGCAAACAAAATTCATAAATAACTAACTTTTTTCATTTTTGTCTCAAAACATAGGTTATGGCCCTCATTGGAACGAGCTCGACGAGCTCGTTCCAAAGAGGGGTCATAACCTATGTTTTTGAGACCAAAAAATGAACTACTGAAAATTAATTGGCGATTTTTGTGAATAGCACTGGCCGGCTGTGGCCGTTACGTTGGGTAAAGGGTTAAAGTGTTATAAAACTCTGGAATCACTCTGTGTTTTGCCCTGGTAAACTATAAACCTGTCCACACAACAGTGTCTGTTTACTCATTTTAGGTAACAGTTTTCGGCCAGAGCTCCGGAGGCACGTCCATATTTGCATTGCTGGTTTCCCCTATGGCAACTGGACTATTTCATCGAGCTTGGATGATGAGTGCATCTCCGATATTGAATAAGACTTTAGCGGATGCATCGAAAGATAATTTGATATTCCAAAATACAACCGGGTGCCACACAGTTTCTTGTCTTCAACAGCTTACACCGAACCAAATTATGAAGGCAGTCCCTTGGGACGTGTACCCGTATTGGGGAGGTGCGGATAGTTTAGATATTCCGACAAAAGGGTTGTTTCTGGGTGCTGTGTTAATAGTTGACGGTAAGCATGTGTGATGTTCATACCACTTTATCATAACTTATCAAAGACCTTTTGAATATTTACGAATCGGTATCGACGAATTCCCTTATTGTCAACATCGTTTCGACGTGTTTATAGGGCATAGAATTGTAGAACAGAACAAAATGAAAGGAAAAATTTAATCTTCAAGAAAACTATTCGTACGCCTCAGGGCGGGTGACGAGAAACCACTCGTCAAATATAATTCTCGGAAGTTATACAGGGCCGGAAGAGGGATTTTTCTCCCTTTTTCTTGATCATTCAAAATGTCAACAGACAATAACCACTCTACGTTAAACAAGTGAGAATTATATCGTTTATAACTGATCGCAGTTGCTACTTCAGTGCATAGAAAAAGTAGTCGGAACGATGTATACGTTACATAGTGTGCCAGTAACCTTATGCGGTATAAACAGCGTCAGTTAATTCCATATTGGTCGCCTAATATAAAATTAGGTCACACCGTATATATCCAAATATCGGATGGCTTGGAATTGACTATGCCAAAATAGTGGTCCTAGAGGAAGAATATGCAACACGCCTACCTGTGACCTATTCTTCCCCTTAGGCTAGAAAATAAGCAGACTCTGTCATCTGCAGAATAAGGTCCTCAGAGGGTGAATTTAGTGATGCTACCCTGCATTGCAGGGTAGCATCACCAAATTTACCCTCTGTGAACTTCAGTCTGAATCAGGGTCTCAAAACTAAACAGAAAGAGGTACCGAGATGATAAATTGGCCCACTGTATGGGATAGCATCATCAAATTCACCCTCTGGGAACCTCATTCTGCAAATGTCAGACTGCGTATTTTCAGGCCTGTTTGGCATAGTCAACGACATGCTGTGCAATAATTATAATATACTGACGGAAAATAGAAACGCAAGTTCAGTTTTGGTAATATATTTTTTTTATCCGTGACCAAATGCAGTAAAATGTGACACATAGCTACCTCAGTGTTCTGTCTGAAGTCTTTGGTTAAAATTCGGTCAACCATGACCGCGTGTGACGCTGCATGCGTTCAACAGATTTTTTGACAAAACGTGTATCCGGGGCACTCCCACGTGCTATGGGCTTGACAACCATACCAAAATCGAGGTTTTGAACAGTACCCATTGATTGCAGAACATTTCATTTCAGTTTGATTGAAAAGCAAAAGAATGTCCTAAGTTGATAGGGGTAGGGCTATTGCTCTAATTATGCAGAGCCAGTCGCAACGTCTTGTCGTCCAGCAATTTGGGGTTCATGAGACAACGATAGCTCGTTTAGTTGGGAGTCTCGGAGCCTCAGGAAGATTAGCTAACCGTTATTTGGACAAGCGATTAATCGGTTAACCAAGGTTAATCCACGTGATTAATCGATCAAGAAAACCCCCTTAACCCTTTTCAGCTCTAAAATGTGGGAAGAGAGATACGAACCACCCTCGACACTCAACATAAACAAATCGATCGATTCATTACAGGAGTAAGAAAGAGAATCGAATCAACCACAATGGTTGGTAAATGGCCTTTATCCCTTTACCTAACATGAAAAGCGGGCGACACTTTCAAACAAACATAGGTTATGACCCCCCTCCCCCATTGAGGGGGTCATAACTTATGTTTTTGAGACAAAAAAATGAAAAAAAATAATGAAAATTAATTGGTGACTTTTGTGAATAGTGCTGGCCGGTTTTTGCAGTTACGTTGGGTAAAGGGTTGTACTGCGACTGTTACTCAACAATCTTGTTCTCATGCGATTCGTCACTTGCAAATCACAGCCTATGTTCCCCATCAGAGTGATCGAAACATCGCTCGTAATGCTACCAAGTGATGAGGATCCCGGATAAGTCCCACCCCCACTTCCCCAGTGTAGAAGGAAGGTGAGGGAACCGAGGCACGAACACACGGACCAACGAGTTCAGGTTAGAGTATGACCTTTATACCTCAACCGTAAACTTATTAGCAAACTCAAGTTGTTTTCAGATAGGAGATAGTCAATCATTTCAAAGACTTTATTTGTATACCACCCCAAGCACCAGAACAACTTTCAGAAATGTCAAACTGGGAGTTGGACCGAGGCAAAAATGCGCATTCGTTTTGGAAAAGATCGACAATAAAGTGATCACACCGAATGCCGATAGTTGCTATTTCGAATTATTTGAAACTACTATTTTCAGGAATGCAAATTTGGATTAACTTTCCACACGCAGACCATGACTAGCACGACATAATTGTTCTTCGCGTACAGTTCAAATAATCAATCTCTGAAAATTTGATTGATATTGTTATTTTGGTGAAGACTGTTATCGATCGATAACGAATGTGGAATAAGAAATTGGGAATAAGTAACGATTAAGTCAGTTTTTTATTGCCGCTTTGAATTTTGTTCGGAAAAGGATTATGCGTAATTGGTTAGTTTAATTCCAACAGGCTTAATAATCTCCTGTGAGAATTTTTTTTAATCTTTTGGTTCCCAAGCCACCTTATCGTTGTATGCATATTTAAAGCCTGATCAAACCACCCTTAACAGTTTCTGTTATCCGTTTCACACTAAACGACCTGTATTTAGGACAAACGCTATCACATTTTAATATTCCACTGAGATCAATATCATACGATACTGTATCAGTTCCATGTCGTCTTCGTGACACAATGCATCCAATATTAGATATCAATTTGATGTAACGATCACTAATATGCCCGCTGCTAGCGTCGGAAAGTTGAGGGTATGTAAATAACCGTGACAATGGAAAATGTCGCAGTAAAGGCCGGGGCATTTTAACACTGCTTTTACCACAACATTGCTGAGTGACATGGCTAATTTCTATGGACGATCCAACCCGCATATTAAGCCACTAGACCACTACTTGCATTTTGAGTCAATCACTTAAACACCATTTACATTGTTCTCAGTGTTCGGCGTTCAACATTCGTTCAACATTCGTGTGAAGTTAGCTCAGTGTTCAGCGTTCAACATTCGTCCAACATTCGTGTGAAGTTAGCTCAGCGTTCAACATTCGTTCAACATTCGTGTGAAGTTAGCTCAGCGTTCAGCGTTCAACATTCGACCAACATTCGTGTGAAGTTAGCTCAGCGTTCAGCGTTCAGCGGTCAACATTCCCCAAAATTCGGTGTGCGATATGTCGAATCTGGGCTTTCACCCGCGGTGTATCCTTCATGCGACCGACTGCCCATCGTTTACATCTACATCACCTGAAGTGATGTTAGTGACTTGTACTACTCCAGTTCAGCGTTCAACATTCGACCTATATTCATGTGAAGTTAGCTCAGCGTTCAGTGTTCAACATTCCTCAAAAGTCAGTATGCCAGCTCCGAATCTGTGCTTTCACCCGAGATATAGCCTTTATGGGACCGACTGCCCATCATCTACTTCTAAGAACAATCATATCTGGGAGACCCCCTCTCGCCTGAAGCGATATTGGTGACTTTAATATTCCAGTTCAGCGTTCAACATTCGATTATCCTTCGTATGGAGGGTGCGCAGCCAGCATTCAGCGTTTGGCATTCGGCAATATCTGGAGTTTGAAGAGAACACAACCATAGATAATAAGTGGGATCGGAGCAATCATCGCCGGGAGGGGCAACCCTCATGCAAACGACTGTCGGAGTATCCTACTTAATTATAACAACACTCAACCTAGGCGCCCCACTTAATGCTTTGGTCTCTTTAATTAGAAGGCAGTCCCCGTCTTAGAGACAAACTTTTGATTTTACGCTGTCAGGCACTGCAGGTCGGTAATGTGGCATTAGAACAAGCTCGGTCATAGGGCTACATATCCTGTGGGACTCCTGATTCAACCGGGACATGTTCTGAATAGTTTCCGTCAACCAATACCCCCATCTTACGTTGGGGCAGAAACTTTTTCAGCCAGTGGTGGATGTATTAATACAATAGATGCACTTATGCAATCGATGTAATAATCAGTAAGCGACCCCTCCCGCCTATAGCAGCATTAATTGGGGCGTCGTGCATCCGAGCTCAGCGTTCAACATTCGAATAAACAACCTCCGTATAGTGTGAGCGCAGCATTCAGCGTTCAAAATTCGGTAGTATCTGGAGTTTGAAGACACATCACTAGATGATAGGTGGGATGCGTGCAATCATCGCTGGGAGGAGATAGCCCTCGTGCAAACGACTGCTCGAGTGTCCGCAGTCTACATAATTATAACAACACTCGAGCCCAGGAGCCGCCCCCCCCCCCCCCTACGGATGCTTTGATCTCTCTATATAGGAGGCAGTCGTCAGCAAATGTGCGAACCTTTGATTTAAATATGTCAGGCGGGCCGTTGCTGTGATATAAGTATACAGTAGAGGTCCAAGGACAGTACCCTGTGGGACTCCTGATTCAACCGGGACATTTTCTGAAAAGTTTCCGCCAAAGACTACTCTCATCTGGCGTTGGGTCAAGGAGGGTGGATGCACTAATGCAATCGCTGCACTTATGCAATCGAGCGCACTAATAAAGACACCCCCACCCTCCCCGCTTATAGCGGCATTAATTGATGCTTTTGAGTATCCCAGCATTCAACATTCGTTCAACATTCGTGTGAAGTTAGCTCAGTGTTCAGCGTTCAACATTCGTCCAACATTCGTGTGAAGTTAGCTCAGCGTTCAACATTCGTTCAACATTTGTGTGAAGTTAGCTCAGCGTTCAGCGTTCAACATTCGACCAACATTCGTGTGAAGTTAGCTCAGCGTTCAGCGTTCAACATTCCCCAAAATTCAGTGTGCGATATGTCGAATCTGGGCTTTCACCCGCGGTGTATCCTTCATGCGACCGACTGGCATTCGGCAATATCTGGAGTTTGAAGAGAACACAACCATAGATAATAAGTGGGATCGGAGCAATCATCGCCGGGAGGGGCAACTCTCATGCAAACGACTGTCGGAGTATCCTACATAATTATAACAACACTCAGCCTAGGCGCCCCACTTAATGCTTTGGTCTCTTTAATTAGAAGGCAGTCCCCGTCTTAGAGACAAACTTTTGATTTTACGCTGTCAGGCACTGCAGGTCGGTAATGTGGCATTAGAACAAGCTCGGTCATAGGGCTACATATCCTGTGGGACTCCTGATTCAACCGGGACATGTTCTGAATAGTTTCCGTCAACCAATACCCCCATCTTACGTTGGGGCAGAAACTTTTTCAGCCAGTGGTGGATGTATTAATACAATAGATGCACTTATGCAATCGATGTAATAATCAATAGGCGACCCCTCCCGCCTATAGCAGCATTAATTGGGGCGTCGTGCATCCGAGCTCAGCGTTCAACATTCGAATAAACAACCTCCGTATAGTGTGAGCGCAGCATTCAGCGTTCAAAATTCGGTAGTATCTGGAGTTTGAAGACACATCACTAGATCATAGGTGGGATGCGTGCAATCATCGCTGGGAGGAGATAGCCCTCGTGCAAATGACTGCTCGAGTGTCCGCAGTCTACATAATTATAACAACACTCGAGCCCAGGAGCCCCCCCCCCCCCCCCTACGGATGCTTTGATCTCTCTATCTTGGAGGCAGTCGTCAGCAAAGGTGCGAACCTTTGATTTAAAGATGTCAGGCGGGCCGTTGCTGTGATATAAGTATACAGTAGAGGTCCAAGGACAGTACCCTGTGGGACTCCTGATTCAACCGGGACATTTTCTGAAAAGTTTCCGCCAATGACTACTCTCATCTGGCGTTGGGTCAAGGAGGGTGGATGCACTAATGCAATCGCTGCATTTATGCAATCGAGCGCACTAATAAAGACACCCCCACCCTCCCCGCTTATAGCGGCATTAATTGATGCTTTTGAGTATCCCAGCATTCAACATTCTGCAATATGCATAGTTGGAAGAGAACACAACCGTAGATCGTAAGTGGAATCGGTGTATTCATCGGAGGGGTAGCTTTCATGCAATCGACGGTCCGAGTGTCCGCAGTATACAAAATAATACATGAAACAACACTCAAACCCAGGCGGCACCCTTTCGCCGACATTGGTATTGATGAATGTGTGTATTCCAGCTCAGCGCTCAACATTCGCCCAACATTCGCGTGAAGTAAATCCAGCGTTCAGCGTTCAGCATTCAACATTCGGCAAAAGTCTGTGTTTGGGCGAAAGAGAAAAGAGGTATTATGTCGAATCTGTGCTTTCACCCGTGGTGCAGTCTTCAGGCGACGAACTGCCCATCGTCCACATGTAACAACACTCACATCTGGACGACTCCGTGTCGCATGAAGCGATATTGATGATATTTACTACTCCAGTTCAGCGTTCAACATTCGACCAACATTCGTATGAAGTTAGCTCAGCGTACAGCGTTCAACATTCGTCAACATTCAGTGTGCCACATGCCGAATCTGTGCTTTCACCCGAGGTGTACCCTTCATGCGACCGACTGCCAATCGTTTACATCTAACAACACTCATAGGTTATATTGATGACTTTTACTACTCCATTTCAGCGTTCAGCATTCGACCAATATTCGTGTGAAGTTAGCTCAGCGTTCAGCGTTCAGCATTCGTCAAAAGTCAGTGTACCACATTCCGAATCTGTGTTTTCATCCAAGGTCGAGGCATGCCTTTCATGGGACCGGCTGCCTATCGTCTGCTTCTAAGAACGCTCATATCTGGGCGACCCCCTCTCGCCTGAAGCAATATTGGTGACTTTTAGTATTCCAGTTCAGAGTTCAACATTCGCATAACCTTCGAGTGGAGTGAGCGCAGCACTCAGCGTTTTGGCATTCAGCAGTATCTGGAGTTTGAAGAGAACACAACCATAGATCATAAGTGGGATCGGTGCAATCATCGCCGAGAGGGGTAACCCTCATGCAAAAGACAGTCCGAGTATCCAACTCTAGTTGCAACAACACTCAAACCAAGGCGCTCCCCCCCTTAAATGCTTTGATCTCTCTAATTAGTAGGCAATCGTCAGCGAAGAGGCAAACCTTTGATTTATCGCTGTCACGCAGGTCGTTCATGTGGCATAAGAATAAGCACGGTCCTAGGTCAGTATCCTGTGGCACTCCTGATTCAGCCAGGAGATGTTCTGAATGGTTTCTGTCAACCATTACCCCCATCTGGCGTTGGGTCAGGAACTTTTTCAGCCAGTGGCGGCTGCATTAATGTAATCGATGCACTTATGCAATTGATGAACTAATAAATAGGCGGGTCCCGCCTATTGCAGCATTAATTGGGGGCGTTGTGCATCCGACTTCAGCGTTCAACATTCGAATAACCTCCATATAGTGTGAGCGTTGCATTCAGCGTTCAAAATTCGCCAGTATCTGGAGTTTGAAGAGAACACATCCCTAGTTCATAAGTGGGATCGGTGCAATCATCACTGGGAGGAGGAAGCCCTCGTGCAAAACCCAGGAGCCCTCCCCCCACCACCCACCCCGGATGCTTTGATCTCTCTGTATAGGAGGCAGTCGTCATCAAAGATGCGAACCTTTGATTTAAAGATGTCAGGCGGGCCGTTGTTGTGACATAAGTATACAGTAGAGGTCCTAGGACAGTACCCTGTGGGACTCCTGATTCAACCGGGACATTTTCTGAAAAGTTTCCACCAACGAAGACGTTGGGTCATTGAAGAGTGGATGCACTAATGCAATCGATGCACTTATGCAATCGAGCGCAATAATAAAGACACAACCCCCCCCCCACCCTCCCCTCACTGCATATATAGCGGCATTAATTGGTGTTTTTGAAAATCCCAGCATTCAACATTCCGCAATATATGTATTCCAGCTCAGCGCTCGACACTCGTCCAACATTCGCGTGAAGTAAATTCAGCGTTCAGCATTCAGCATTCAACATTCGGCAAAAGTCTGTGTTTGGGCGAAAGAGAAAAAACATATTATGTCGAATCTGAGTAGGTATAAATTGCCGATTCACGACCACTTGTAATGTACGTGTACAAGATACGCACACGATGCGTTCACCAACGTGGAATTCAGTGTTAAATCACACGCTTGTTCACAAAAACTGTACATGGTCTTGAATCGGCTCATGTACAGTCAGTGACTCCTAGATCGCGCTTTTAGCATTCAAACACTCGTGGTGAATGCATCATGTGCGTGTGTTGTACATCTTCAGTTGTATCGTGTACATGATTTTTGGTCTACGTTCGCATCGCAGATCAGACCCATCGATCCATCGTTGGCGAACACGATCAAAAGCAAAAGATTCTGGGTGATCATCAAAAAACAACAATTGCGCTTCAAGACCAGCGGTCCAGAATCGGCAATTGCGTTGGTACAGATGGTCCAGAAACTCTCCCTCGTTTTTGAGGCGGTTACGTTTTTGATTGATATAAATATAGGGGAGAAAAAAAAATATATAAATAAATAGTTATTTAGAAAAATAAATATATCAAATCGAATAGATAATGAAAAAAAAAATACGTAAATCATGAACGATTCTCAGATGATTAGAGCGAGGTTTCTTTTAAACATGCTGATGAGAGCATACGCAATCTGCGTGAACGAACAACTACGTCCCATCTTGTTAGAACGATGCGTCGGATGTCGGGATCATCTAGACTTCGATCACGAGGATCATTCGTGTCTGACGATGGAAAGGGAAGATATGGTCATCATGTATTTCGAACCGGCATTCGAACGCGTTAAATTCGACGATGTGATCACGTTTTGGAAGAGATTAGTCTACTGTAAGAATCGAGACAGGCTAACAGATTCGGAAGAACTGAAATTGGCGCGTAGAAGTTTGACTTTAGAAGACAAGGGATGCATCAAGAAATTATTGCTGAATGAAGCATACGTCTAAGTTTTGTTTTTCGTTGATATAAAAAATAAGGGAGAGTAGAAAATAAAAAAAAAAAATAAATACACACATAAATTTTTTATCTAATATTAGAAAGAAAAAACACACAAAAAAAAATGAGAACCAGAAATAAATTGTATCCGACGTTAGTGGACGACGAGGACGAGAAGCCGTACGGCGTTTTGCCGATGGCACCATCGCTAGAAGAAAGAGAAAGAGGAGAGAGGTATCGCATCGATCAAATCAGTAGAATCCAATCGTATCTGACTCGAGAGAGAGATTCTTGTCGTTCTCTCAAGAAGAAGTATTCGCGTTTCGTGAAATTCGTCAACGGGATCGACACGACACTCATCATGATTTCCATGGGTTTACACGCGGCCGGCATCGGATTGTTGTCGACTGCGGTCGGCATTCCGATTGTGCTGACCATGGAAGGAGTGGCTCTCGCCGCCAGATTGTTCAGCACGCTCGGAAACTTTTTGAGTAGGAAATTATATCTGAAGGCGAGGAAACACAACAAGATTCACGTCTTGGCCGACTCCAAGATCGATACGATATCCGAAATGATCTCTATGGCGTTGAAAGACGGTAGGATATCGGACGGAGAATACTTCGTGATATTAAGCGAGTAAACGAAATTCGATGCCATGAAAGAAGCCGTGAGAATCAAGACTCGTCACATCATCAAGGAAGAGTTGAAGGATTCTCTCGTGGAAAAGGGTAGGAAAGAGGCCAGGGAGGAATTCAGTAAGATGATAGAACTCAAGGGCAGCGATTGAAAAAAAAAAAAAAAAATATATATATATATATATATATATATATATATATATAAAATAAGAACAGAATTTAAAAAAAAAAAAAAATATTAAATTCATATATAAAATAAAAAAAACGAAATTAATTTAAATTAACTCTTAAAAATGTATTGCGTAAAGTGTAAGAGAGTTACCGAGACGAGTAATTCTCGAGAAGTGCAAACTAAAAACGACAGACGGATGCTTCGCGGAATTTGCGACGTGTGTGGTTCTATCAAGACTTGATTCGTCAAACAAAAGAATGCGAGCAAAGGCATCGTGAATAAAATGATCAACAATTTACCTTTTGAAATGCATCTGCCCGGTCACAGTTTCACGGGACCAGGAACGAAATTGAACAAGAGACTCAACGCCGATCTGACACCCAAATCTTGGAGCAAACCCATGAATAGGGTGGACGCGACCGCGTACGATCATGATCTGTGCTACGCCGGACATCCCGACACCAAGACTCGCAACAACATCTGCGACAAAAACATGTTGACGAGATTGAGAGGCATATCGAATCCGACCAGGAGAGAGAAGATGGAACGTTCACTGGTCGGCAATCTGATCGGTGTGAAACGTCGATTCGGATGGGGAGTTCAAAAAAAAAAAAAGCGCATCTGAAAAAGAGAAGAAGAAGAAACGATTATTGACGAGTGAATTGGCCGAGGAGTTACACAAACCCATAGTGTGTAAATTTCAAAAGAGAAGGGTGTTCATGAAGGGTCTGGACGACATTTGGTCCGCCAACTTGGTCGACATGAGATCGTTTTCGAGGTGGAACGAGGGCGTCAAATATCTATTGACGGTCATCGACGTGTTTTCCAAATATGGTTGGATCAGAGCTTTGAAGAATAAATTGGGACCTTGCGTCCCCGAGGCTCTGAAGAGCGTGTTCGACTCGTCCTCTCGAAAACCGAGTAAATTGTGGGTGGACAAGGGAAAGGAATTATACAACAAGGACGTTCGTCGATTGGTAGACCTCTACTCGATCGAAAACGAAGAGAAAGCCAGCATGGTGGAACGTTGGAATCGAACGATGAAGGAGAAGATGCACAGATACTTCACGGCGAATTCGACCAAGAAATACATATACGCACTGAACGGTCTGGTGAAAGATTACAACGACACGTGACACAGATCGATCAAGATGACTCCCACGGAAGCTAGCGATCCTCGAAACGAAAGACGAGTCTACGCGAATCTATATCCCGAGAGATCTAAGATCGGGAAGAAGAAGTCTAGAACGCCGAAATTTGCGGTTGGCGATCGAGTGAGAATCTACGCTTATAAGAAGCACTTCGAAAAGGGTTATACTCCTCGATGGACCTCGGAAATCTTCGTGATCATCAAAATATTTCACACCGATCCGGTGACTTACGAAATCGAAGCTTTGGATGGAGAAGAGATCATCAGAAAGTTTTACGAACAACAATTACAGAAGACGAAGTTTTGATGAAGAACACAAAAATTTTTTTTTTTATTTACTCTCTTTGACATTTTCTTGTTTACACACACATATATATATAAGAGAGAAAAAAAAATAAATAATAATAAAAAATAATTAAAAACTATTTTTAGATAAAGAAAAGCAAGTGAATAAATAAACAAAAAAAACTAAAAATCCTTTAAAATGACAAATATACTAGATATAGCACAAAGCATAGTGAAAGATGTAAGTATTCAAGAATATGAGGTTCACGAATATGTACCGGTAACCGGGACGAGTTTGAACAATGCAGGAGAGATAAGAATCAACGTCGAAACTCAAGATCTATTCGTACATCCTAGCGAGAGTTACATAGTGGTGCAGGGATGTCTCACCAAGGAAGATGGGAGCGACTACGCCGACGACGACACGGTCACTCTAGCCAATAATGGCATCATGCATCTATTCAGTAACATAAAATACATGCTATCCGGACAAGAGATAGAATCTGTTTTTCATCCCGGTCAGGCCACCACGATGTCCGGACTCTTGACGTATCCTGACGATTTTTCGAAATTCAGAGGACTTAATCAGTTGTGGGTGAAAGACACCGTCGGCCCTGCTAGCGCCGGCGCCGCCACGATATTCGACTACGTCGTCAAGACGTCCAGACCTAAAGGAACGTTTTCATTCAGGATACCTTTGAAACACATCTTCGGATTCGCGGACGATTACAACAAGATCATGTACGGATTCAAACACAATCTGACGTTGATTCGAAAAGGAAACGACAATGCAATAGTGAAACTCTCCGCAACTGATGCGGGTAAGATAACTCTACACAAGATATCATGGTTCGTTCCGCACGTGGAGCCTACGACGGATGAGAAAACGCATCTCTACGAGATCATACAATCCAAGAGTAAATTACCCGTGGGATTTAGAATGAGACAGTGCGACACGGCTAGCATTCCTCCCTCCACGAATCACTTCGATTGGAGATTGACGGTGAAATCCGCTTCCGAGAGACCACGTTTCATCGTGATCGCGTTTCAGACCGATAGGGACGGGTCTCAGGAAAAGAATGCGTCGCTGTTCGATCACTGCCATTTGAGAAACATGCAAGTGTTTCTGAATGCCACAAGATATCCGGAAATCGATTACAATGCGTTGTTCGACAATAACGATTTCTGCAGGCTGTACGGTGAAGCCGCCAATTTTAGAAAGAAGTATCACATACTAGACGAATTGATGAGCAATCCCAACATATCTCCCGGCGAATACAAGTCGATGTATCCCATGTTCGTGTTTGACGTCAGTAAACAGAGTGAACGACTCAAGAGTAGCGTGTTAGACATTCAGATCAAGATGCAATTTGATAGGAACGTGCCGAGAAAAACCGAAGCCTTCGCCCTGGTCCTGTCGGACAGGAATTACAATTTGAATCAGACAGAAATAAGATGTTGATCATTCGATGAGAGATGAGTGTGTGAAAAAAAAAATAAAAAACAAAAAAAAAAAATGAAAAGTATTGTGTGATTATTAAAAAAAAACAAAAAAAATAAATAAAGTAATGTGATATAGAGAGATTGAACATCTCTCTGTATCTCATTACTTTTTTTTTTTGTTTTGTTTTTAATAATCACACATTACTTTTCATTTTTTTTTAATTCATTATTTTTTCCACGCGTTCACTGTTTGTTCAAAGGATCCAGTTCGATCAGTAGACTCACCACGGAAGTGGCGGCTTCGGAATTATTGGTTTTTGTGACGAAATTAATCCTGTCTCCGGCGTTCACTTTGAGAGGCATGCCGAACGTGATGACATTCGTGTGTTGATTCTCGGTCTTTTCGACGCTGTATCTCTTATCGCTCTCCACACCATTCACCATGAGATTGACGACCGCTCTGTTATTCAAATCCAAGGAAGCCAGACTCATTCGAAGGATTTCACCTCCCAGGGGCATGGGATATCCCACCTGACCGTGTTTCGATCCGCTACCTCCATTTCCGAAAGACCACTCGGCTTTTCCCTCCTCTAAGGCATCGGACTCTTTGGCCCACACGGTGATCAATTGTCTGGCATATTTGACTTTCTCCACCACCGAAATCAGGGTGCAGGCGTCCGTCATGTGCACAGGTTCCGGTAGATTCGTGAGCACATGTCTGCCCATGTCTAGTTTACTTTCCATGATGTCGCCCTTTCTCCAGACCGAGTTGTCGTCCACGTACTTCCTGCTTACCGCGCTGGAATCGAATTCGGGATTGTGACTGAGACCGAATAAATTCTCACGATTCATGTTGATGCCACCCTCCATGGTTCCGCCAGATTGTTTGTTCAGGTAGAGATCGTCCACTTGCGATTCTATGTATTCTTGCGATCGTATCATGGCAGAATCTACGTAGCATCCGTGTTGTCGATCTTCGACAGATTCAATATCTTGTGGAATCACGCATTCAGATCCGATTTCATTTCACGTCCGTCAGACTTTCTCTGTTCCAGATCTACGTAGTGTTTGGTCGCCACATCCTTAGGATTCGTGGGAGCAGCCACATTCGTTATCTTGTAAGAATTGGCATTCAATTCCGAGTGCATCGTTTTCGTGACGTATCTATTTCTCAGGTGTTTGCTGAATCTCGCGTGAGAGTCGTCCGCGTATCTCTTGGTGGCGGCATCGGTGGGATCTACGGGATTCGCGACGTTCACCAAACGTTTGGATTTCAGATCGAGATCGTCGGTCATGGTTTTATCCACGTAATTATCCAGCAGGATTCATTTGAAATCGGAGTTCCCCCTGTCGACGTATTTTTTAGTCGCAGCATCTGCGAGATCTATTGGCTCGGGAAGATTGTAGAGCTTCTTATCGTTCATGTTTAGAGGTTCTTCTCGAGGTTCGTATCTCCGAATGTAACGCTCGTCCAAGTTGGCAACGTCGTAACCATCGTCGACTTTGAGCATCTTCCTCTTCTTTCTCGGGTTGACTTTTTCGTCGTCACTTCTACCAAATTTATCGACTGTCATGTTGTTGTGAGATTTTTTTTTTTGTTTTTTAGAAAAAATATCTTCAAACGCAGTTTATTAAAAAATGAACTATGTTATTTTATTTTTCGTTTTTTTTATTCGATTAAAATTTTTTTAAAATAATTTTTTATCTTTATATATATACTATAAAAAAAAATCTCTCTCTAATGTAAGTCATTGAGAATGTCTTGAAATTCATCTCCTTCAGACCATCTCTTGAGAATGTAGAGACACAGGTGACCGCAAAACACTTGATCTGGTGATTGCACTTGATCCATGTTGTAAAGAACCATCGATTTGTTGAAATAGTTCCTTATTTCTTTCGGCGGCGAGATTCCGTAGCTGTCAAAATAATAATTCTTCTTCTTCTTCCCGTTCTTGAACCACGCCACCCAGTGAGTGCCTTCACCCGATGAATCATCTAGATTTAAAATTCCGCATTCCGATTGTCGAGGTCTTCTCTTCGGCAAGGCATCTCTGGAAAACACTCCTAGAAAATCTTCGATTTTCAAATCTTTTGCCGCATTCAACAGATCGATGTTGGATAGGGGGTTCGTTGGGTAAGACGACACCTTCTACAGATATCTTTATTTTCTTATTCATAAATAAGTATATATTTTTTTTTTATTTATTTTATTATAATTCACTAAAAATGACGTTATTTTTTTCTATTTTTTTTCTTTTTCTTTTTAAACTAACTCTATCGACTTCCACAATCTTGAATCCGTCGAATTCCTTGACTTCTATAATCTTGGATTCATCTAATTCTTCTTGATTTTCTGGAATCTTATCATCTACAATCATATCTGGAATCCAATCATCCACATTCATATCGTCTCTAATTAGATCCACAGTCCAATGTCCGAGTGCCAAAGTGCTTATTTTATCATCTAATACGAATCTCTTATCGTCGTCGGCCGTTAGCGAAATCTTGTTGACTATTTCGGTATACAGGTCGTGATTTTCGCTTCGAATCGATTTCATAGTCTTATACACCGGACCACTTCCTAACAGACAATCTTTATACTCTTGGAAAGAGATGTTTTTCTTCACCACACACGCTTTAACTCCTTTGCACTTCTTGATCTCTTCATCATCTTCTAGACGATAAGCATACAGTTTGGGTCTCAAGCCCACGAATTCGACGATCTGTTTACCGCCGCTCTCGTCCTTAAATTTACCCAACACTTTCTTGTTGTCGTTCGATTGAATGTTGGACGGGTGATCGACGGGATAATTGCTCGTGTCGAACCACTCGGCCACGTCCGGAGATATGTCTCGGTAGACGTCTTTCGTATCTATCTCGTAAACTAAACTGTCCGTGTCAGTGAACAGTAGTTTGGCTTTGTTGCCAAATTTTCGTTTGACGTAATCGTAGTGAAACTCGTACATCAATCGCTTGCTGATATCTAAGATGATCGGTCCGAGATAATACAGTTTGTCGAACTTCAGGTGCGTCTTTTGCATGTGAACGGCCACTAGATTTTCGCCGAATATGGTTCGGTGTTTGTAATTGGGTTTCACCACTAATTTTTTTGCTTTTTTCTCAGACGTGACGAGTCGGACGTTGGTTCTCTTCCTGATGTTTTCCATCGATTTGCTGTACACGCAGTTGTTCATGAGTTTGAAGAAATCTTTTTCGAAATCGTTCTTGGCTCGGGTTCTGAGATTCGTGTTGGGATCGATGTATTTTTTCATCCAAGGCTCTTCGTCGAATCGAACGATGCGATGTATGTCGACTAATTTCATCCCGTAATCGACGTACTGTTTCAAATTCTCGCTGTACACGACGTAGTTACGTTTGTTAAATAAATTGGGAATGAGTTTTTCCTCGTCTCCTTCGTTCGGTTCCATTCGTTCGGGAGCCAGCGGATAATCGTTGTGCGGATCGTGTAATTCTTCTGGATAGTTCAAATCGACTTCTAAAATGCAAGGATAGTCTCTCCATTTTTGCATCTCTTCCGGTTCCTTCACCCATTCGAAATTTCCAATCGGTAAAGGATGACTCATAGCCCAACCGTACAGATTATTGGCGTCCCAATACTGTATGTATTTAGTCGACCGTTTCGAATCAAAACCTTCTTTCATGTAGGGATTGTTAGCCTCAGAATGTCTGTGAGAGATCATCAAGATGCCACCTCTCGCAGCCCTTTCGAACATGAGCAACATGTCCACGTCGGATAATAATTCCAATTGAACTTCAGTGGTCTTCAACAGAGCGTCCCACGCCAGACCGGGTGTGGTGAAATACCAAGCGGGATCCAGATCGTAATTTCGATGACAGACGTCTCGAAAATTTTCGAACACGTCTGCCAAGAGCAGAACGTCGGTCTTCAGATAGAAATCGTGATAATCTCTCATGGTTTTCATATCGAATGATTTCCACACGTTTTTGGCGTGTTCATAATTCTCGTCGGGAAAGGTCGGATTCGTATAATTTCGAATAAAAATCATCTTTCGAAGGTAGTGCGGTGTCTTCGAATCTCTTTAGATTATTCATGTAATCGTAAGGATAGACTCCTTTCCTCAACATGACGTCTACTCGTTCTCCGAAATGTTCGCTTGTGATTTTAAATTTATCCTTGCTCATGTTATCGACTAATTTTTCCAGAGCGGTCGACATGAATTTAAAAGTGTCGATGAAACGTATGCTTCTACGAATGGATTTTGTTTTTTCTTTCAACGTATTTCCGTTGATAACTCTTTCCCTCTCCATGAGCTTCCATTTCGTGAAGGAAATGTATCTTTCTTCACTGTTCGTGATGCAATTTAATTCTTCGTGCGAGGCGCCAAGATTTTTCACGAACAGATGACTGTCGTAACCTGAGAGATTGTGAAACATCACCGGATAGAAAGTGGCATCTCGATATTTTAAATTACACCTGCTGTAAGCCGGACCGCGATACAGACCCGTGTAATGATCGTGGTCTCTGACCTTCTTATTTTCCTCCAAATTCTCGTCGAATGATTGTCTGCATATGTGACATTCGGTGGCTCTGTTATTTTCGTCCTGCTGCTCTCGCGTGATGATCATTTTCGCCAGAGTTTTGAATTTGTCGTATAACATTTGAATTTTCGATTCTAACTCTTCCACGAACCTTTGAGCCACATCGTCGTCTTCGCACTGTTTTGTGTAGGTGAAGGGACCCATGTCGTGTTGCGAGTCGAAAGCGCATTTCACGTAAATGCAATAGCCCGAAGGTACGTGTTTTTGATATCTTTCGACGTAACTTTGAAGAGCGTTGGGTTGTCAGGAACTCATTTTTGTGGTGAAACATTCGAAATCGGCGTACACGATGAATGGTACTTTTAACTTTCTGTTGTGATTTTCAAACTTCACGATGGTGTTGGGTTTGGGCATTTCGACGGTGACACCTTGATTTTCGTTGCAATATTCCTGATGTTTCGCCAACGAGTCTTCGCTGTGAAACATGTTCATGCATTTGCAACATAAAGAAATCTTATGTCTATGATTATTATTTTGTCTCGACAGTAATCGGCTCGGATGTTTAACCCAACATTAATGACGATTGTCACCATTCGAAATCGATAATAAAATAATCGTCTTTTCTCTTCCGTGATACGAAGTCCGTCTGAGAGGATATATCTTTTGATTTTCGTTGTCGTATCCCAGAACGTTCACCGCTACGGTGGGATTTTGAACCTCGAAATGTTCGATGTGTTTTAACTTTGTTGGAAAAGTCACTCCGGTCCAATCGAGATTTTTAGAAGTTTCCTCGTAACAAGAAACTCTATCGGCGTGTATTTCAACAGGGTATAAAGCGGAGGTGACTGCCCATTTAAAACACTGATCATCTTTATTTCTCACGTTGACCATGGCGTGTTTCTTAGTCAAGAAATATGGTTATTCCAAGTAGGAAGATCCTTTCAACGGTTCATTTTTAGTCATGTGAATTTCGAGTTTCAACACCTCGCCGAACGTCCAATTACTACCTTCATTTTGATAATTCGCGAGAGACGTCAACATCTTGTCTTTCATCTTTTCGAAAACGTCCGATAGATCTGAACCACGAAATACGGGTTCGATGTTAGATCTGAAATATGCATTTTTCACGATGCTCTTGCCGGACTTCACGTCGATTTTATTCATTATGCAATGGAGTATCATCTTAATTTTTAATCCCAAGTTCGTGTATTCGCGAAACAAATCCAATACTTTTTTCTTCACCCGTTCCATGAACAATTTCGGATCGACTTTCTTCGACGAGGGAAACACGTCGAAAGTTTTAAAAATGTCTTCGATCGCCCTCTCCCATTCTACGGGTTTTGATTGGAATAGTTTTGCAATGAGTCATCTTACATATTCTTCTCCTTTCTCTTCGTCGATTGCTCATTGAATTTCGCTCGATATATCTCGTTTGTCTTGAATCTGAAGTGCATCACTCGTTTTCGTTCTAGTTTTTCTTTTCTTTTCTTTGGAAACTTGATGTTTTTCAATGGCTTTTCGTTCAGTCGTCTTCTTATTTTTCACAACGGACGCATCTTTTGACGTCGTTGCTATCGACATTTCGTTTGCCTTTCTAGCGTTTCGCAAATATTCTTGTATGACTTCAATTTTTTTTTGCTTTAGTTCTATGCTTTCTGAAATCTGAAATTTGTAATAGATTACAAATCTCGTTTAACTGAGGTACGGTTTTCTCATTTAAATTTACCATTGTTTTATCTGTTTGCTTCATTTGTAAGAATATTTTTTTTTTTGAATTTTGTATTAAATAATTTGTTAAAAAAGTTTTGCTTTTTTACTCTATAAATATAATAGAAAAAAAAAAGTTAAATTTTAAAATTCAATTTTTTTTAATACAAAATTTAAAATAAACATTATTTGTAAGAATTCATAAAAAACCAAATAATCGATCATGACAACAACAACACCTAAAAGATGTGGATTGAAATTGAAATGAGACGAAGGGTATGATAATTCCAGTTTTAATATCTATACATTACAACCACATGATCCCATCGAATTGAATGAGGTCGAGATGGTGGACTTAGAGCGCTACTACCACAAATATCGAATGTGTTTGAAAGTGGATGAAGCCGCGCTCGATTTGTTTTACGAGTACCAAAGCGAACTGTTGATTAATATCATCGTCGCCAAAGACAGAGAATTCGACAGGGGTGATTTATTGTTGTCCTATGGAAGTTACATATATCCAATAATATCA
Organism: Pictodentalium vernedei; assembly: GCA_031216915.1. Taxonomy (NCBI): domain Eukaryota; kingdom Metazoa; phylum Mollusca; class Scaphopoda; order Dentaliida; family Dentaliidae; genus Pictodentalium; species Pictodentalium vernedei. Next base: position 293,391,734 of record CM062292.1, on the reverse strand, counting down.
CCCGAACTCGTTAAGAAATCGGGTGGTGAGAGCGCATTCGCCTATGAAAAAAAACTCAAAAGAGTAAAGATGAACATTCACACCATTTTCGTATGTGGAAAAATGATGAATGTCAACTTGCTAATAACGGACTTGGAAATATAAACAATAGAGAGATTGAAATTAAAAAAAATTAAACTTTTTATATATATATAAAGAGAAAAAAAACTTTTACTAAAAAAATTTTACATTAAAGAAAATTAAAAATTAAAAAAACAACTGTTTTATATATATAAAGAGCAAAAAATAACAAACTTTTTTAACAAATTATTATTTAAATACAAAATTTAAAATATACATTATTGCAAGAATTCGTAAAAACAAAAAAAACAAATAATCAATCATGAAGACAACAACACCTAAAAGATGCGAATTGAAATTTAAACGAGTCGAAACGTATAAGAAATTCGGTCATAAAATCTATAGATTACAATGACACGATCCCATCGAATTGAATGATGTCGAGACGAAGGGCTTAGAGCACAAATACGAGAAATATAAGATGCCTCTGAAATTGAACGAAGCCGCGCTCGATTTGATTTACAAGTACCAAAGCGATCTGCAGAACATCGTCATCGCTGAAGATAGAGAATTCGACAAGGACGATTTGTCGTTGCCCTATGGAAATTACATATTTCCAAACATCTCATTCGAACTCGTGAAGAAATTGGGTGGTGAGAGCAAGTTGACTGATGTAAAAAAACTCAAAAGAGTAAAGATAAACATTCAACACGTTTTCGAAAAAGGAGTAGACACGAGCGTCAACATGCTAATAACGGACTTGGATATATAAACAATAGAGCGATTGATTTTTAGCGAAGAAAAAATGAAAAAAAAAAAAAGTAAATGAGATCTCATTTACTTTTTTTTTTTTTTTGTTTTCCTTCTTCTTCACTATCATCATGATATATTATAATAACGTTTCCTTTTCTCTCAATTTTCTGCGTCGATTCTTCTTCTTTTTCTTTTTTTCTTTTTCTCTGTGATGTGATACGTTCATGGTAACATTTTTGTTTATCTGAATCATAATTATGAACGAATGTTGTGCTTCTCTTGGTAACACTCGCTTCAGAAGGTAGTGGTGACCGTGGAAAGCATCGTCTCATTCCCAACCGTATATCCTGCGCTTTATCTATCTCTTTCCTTAGATATCCATCATTAGCATCTAACCATTTTTTTTATTTCTTCGCTCTCTGGCTCGCGATGTTCGTCATTATCGTCAAATTCATTCAGGTGATAAATTTGTTTCTCCACCTCTTCACCCATTTTAAATATATATTATTTTATACTTTCTATGATTTTATATATTTTATATAATTTTATATTATAATAACATATTCAAAATCGGTATGTTCTTAAATGGTGAATTGTCACCGAGCAACAAACCCTTGCCATATCGCTTGACGTTCCGTCCACTCTTCAGAAAGAGACCATTTCCTCTCAGAGAGTTGCCACCTCTAACGGGTTCTAGATACAATCCTTTACCGCTGTCGTCTACGTGAACGCGACACACGGCTCCTCCTTTCTTCAAAAACAGTCCGTTGCCACCCATTAATTTCTCAACTCCCGAACTAGCGAGTCCTGTGAGAGCTCCCACGCCGAGAGTCTTTCCGAGAAAGGGTAGCACCTTTGTGGCGAAGGGTAATGCTTTTGCGGCGATTCCTGCTAATAGCGGTAGGAAACCGCCTTTCATTCTCAAATTGTATCTCAACTGAGCGGGACTCAATCTCACCGCCAACCCTCTTCCATCGCGAATCGCTTTCTCCATCCTTTTGATTTGACTTCTGGTCCAGGCGATCGAATCCTGTCCGCCTCTCGTCAGATCTTCGTGAGTGAATTTGAATCTCACCGCCTCTCCTCGAGTTGTTAAAGCTCTCTTAAGTTTCTTCTTCTGTCCTGCGGATATGTTCACGTTTTTAACCACGTATTGTGTCATAATTCCGTTTGTTTTTTTTTAAATATATTTTACTTCAATTGTTTCTTGTTTAATAATTATATTAAAATAATTTTGTAAAAAATTAATATTACCGTTTATTTTATTTTTGTTATCTATATATATAATATTTTCTTTTTTTTGCTTTTTATATTTCTCTTATGTGAAATCGTATCGTGACTCTCTCTCCGCGAAGATCTAACAGTTCACCATTTTGATCCGTCAACGTGGTTTTGAGACTATACAACGTGTCTAAACTCACTGGTAGATAAACTAAATTTCGAGGTCGCTCCACGATCTTATAACCCGGCGACACGTTTGGAAAGAAGGAATAGATCGTCGGCTGAGCGCTACCATTCACGTAGCTTCCGGCAATCACGTCCACGTTCACCAGAATGCTATTGACAGCGAGAATGTCGACCGTATTTTCAGATGCCGCGTGGCCTCGATACATCTTTCGATCGAATCCCAACATCTTGCCTATAGAATCGTCCGTGTTGAAATCCACACGAAAATTATCTTCCAAATCCAACATCGTCTGTAAGGTATTAGGATTGGGAGTGAGTCTGATCTTGTTGCTTCCCTTTCCATCCGTCTTCATTCGCGTCTGAATGTAATAGTTCAAATCGTCTATGTCGTAACTCCCTTTGGGAATTCGAATCTCCAACCAATCCGTTCCGTCGGAATACTTGAACGAGTTATTCTTTTCGGTCTCAGTCAGTTGGTAGAGGTGCAGGCTGCAAGCCGAGAGGTCCTCGGTTCGAATCCCACCTGCGGCAACCGCGTTGTGTCCTTGGGCAAGACACTTCACCCCGATTGCCTACATGGGGGGCACGATGACGCTGTGTACTGAGGCGTACTGCACGTCGATGGTGCGCATGTCTTCAACCAATCTAACCCTGCCTGTGCTGTGGTTCAGAGTTATGATGTTGGAGAGCTGACAGCTGCTCGTCGTTGCTCGGTGGTTCTCTCTGGGTACTCCGGCTTCCTCCACCCGTAAAACTGTCACGGTCACGGTTAGCCATTGTGCATAAGTATGTGACCTTAAACACCAATAAATAAATATAAATAAATTCTTTTCGGTGACGTTGGGAAAGGAATAATAAGTCTCCAGATTCACCAACGCCATCTCGTAACTTTTCTCTCTGTTCAATTCGATGGAAGGTTCGAATTTCGTAGCGAATCGAGTCGAATCGCCACTCACCACTATTTGAATGGATTGTTTCGCAGCCGTATTCTCGGCTATCCGTTCTAACAATTCTCCATGTTGGAACATTATATCTTAATTTTATTTTTTTTTTATTCAAAACTAATTATTTGAAGATTTATTTATTTTTCTAATTTTTTTTATTTTTTCACGCTCTATCTTATTATTATCATCACCATCGGGAACATAAAACTTGTCGAATCTGCACCGATATTTTCCGCGATTAAATTCGCTCGTCAAATCGATCACGACGAAATTGTAAAGTCCACCATCCCGAACCCTCTTGCAGAATCTCCTGAATTCGACAGCGTTCATGTCGTTTGCGACGTGATCGCCGTAGATGTGATTGAGATTCTTGAGATCTTGGCGAAAGAGACACAGAAAATTAGCGTTCTCCCTTATCGTCTGTCTGGGCAATCGAAAATAATTCTGCGACAGGTAGAAACAGTCCACGTTGCTGTGTCGACCCCTAACGTAATACGATTCGCATCGGTTCTGTCTCTCCAAAAGCAGATCGTCGAAAATCATGAGATTCTTATCTTCCGATTTCAGTTCCCTAGGATCCGGAACGTCGCTAGCGTTCTCATAAAATCGACACTCGACGTTCGAAGATGCATTTCTCTTCGTCAGCTTCGTCGCCGCACCGTCCAAAATGGTCTCGAGTGGAGCTTCGCTCTTGTCGAATTCCTCCCTACTGTCAAAGATTCTGGCTATGACGTGCTTGGGCAATCTGCGATCCATGCACTCTCGAAGCAATCTGTATTCGGGTTGAAACAAGCTCTTGCCAAACACGAACAATCTGTCGTAATCCAACCAGTCGGGTCGGGACAACAGATTCATCAACAGATTGGTCTTTCCACAATTCGATTTTCCCACTATCAAACCTCTTATGCTCTTGGGAAAGTACTCGTTATTCGACCTCTTGGTCGCGGCGTCGTTCCAAGACATATCTTTAATGTTCATCTTTTTGTTTTATTTTTTTTTTGTCTGTTATTTTAGATTCTTTTCAAACACAAATTTTTTATGTTTTTTTTTTCAAACTCTGTTTTTAATGTTGTTATTATTATTATTTTGTTTATATCGCACCGTCGCGAGTTCTCTTCAATCCAGATCCACTCGTCATTTTGGCTAAATGTTGTATGGGCACCACGGCATCCTTAAAATCTATCCAACTTTTCGGCGTTCGCTCTAACGCAGCTCGCTTCGCCGGCGGACTGATCAACTTGTCGATCAACGCGTCGGCTGCCCTCTTGCCAGCCACAGAAGCTATCCTACCACTAGCTTCGGAAGCGGCTTTCTTACCAGCATCCAAAGCCGTCTTCTTACCGACCTCAAACGCGGTCGATGCGAGTTTTCTACCCGCATTGCTCGTGAACGCTCGCATTATAGAATCGACGATGCCAGAACCGCCTTGAACGTAAGTCCTGACGTATCCCTGTTCTTTATCACCAACATATTTTATTTTTTATGATATATTTGTGTTTTTTTTTCACTGGTAAATCGTTTTGTCGTTTTTAAATACTTTTATTATTCTAGTGTAAGAATTTACTGTTTTATTTTTGCTTGTTTGTTTTGTTTGTTTGTTTGTTTCTCTCTCTCTACTTATTATTATATTCACATCAATCCTTCAATTCGTTCATCAGCCTTTTATACTGATTTTTATTCAAAACCTTCTGTCTCAACAATTCGTCAGATATGGCAACTATCTGATTATCTAATCCCGTGTTACCAGCCCGTCTGCTCCCCATCAACAAACTCAATCTCTGAGACAGAGCGTCGGGATCGCTCGGAAGAAAAGTAGTGGTTTTCACCCCTTTGCCGTTCATCGATTCGACGAACTTCTTGTTCGCATTCCATATGGGCTTCACTATTTTCGTCCACTTGTAACCTCTGTTGGCTTTGGGTCTCGTCTCTCTGGCATCATTATTTCTATTCATGGCGTGAGTTTGAACTAGAATGTCTCCGTAATTGTGGAAATCCTGTTCCGTGTAATCTCCGGGCTTATCGAAAAGGAGCAATCTCTGCAGACCATCGGTTTCTTTATACTTATTCGAACCCACGATCAATTCATCATCGTCCATTTCCACTTCAGTGTCGCCCACGAATTTCCTACCGCTCGAATCCTCGCGAATTCCATACAACGGATCTCTCTTACCGCCACCATCATCATCGGACGATGCGATGCTATCAGTGGTGATAGTCGAAGCCATATCATCGCTCTCACTCACATCGGTTTCGATTCTTGTGGGAACGTAATCCGGTGTAGGTTGAACGGAATACTGATTTCCAAAACTAGAAGGCAACGAACCCATTCTCAAAGAACTCTCCTTTATGGGTCTCAGTTCTTCGACTATCTCCTTCCTGCTTCGCTCTTGACCCTCTGTCACGGGTTTAAATATTTTTGTAGCTTCGCGTGTGAGTTCCATCTCACCGAGACGTCTGCTCCTATCAACTGCCTGAATCGCCTTCTTAGCATGTAAATACCTGTCTAAAATTCGATCTCGGCGTCTTGGATCCATCTGGAAAAACGTCATCTTTCGTTTTAATTGTTTTTATTTATTTTTCAAAATTAAATGTTTAATTATATTTTTTATATTTTATGTTTTAAGTATTAAAATCTCTTTCCGTCTTAATATAATATCTGAAAAAATATTCACATCTCAAACTCGCTGTGTTAATTGAAGTTAAAAAAAAAAATACGTTTTAAACAGTACATGACAAACTGTTTTCTGATGTAACGCATTTCGACAGCGGTGTTTACATTTTGTCAAAAGATTTTATTCATTCACACATCAATTCATCGAGTGTCAAATTAAGAGAAAATCCTTTTTTGATGACTGTTAGACAGTTTTAACACACAATGGAAATCTGATTTTTAACAAATCTCTCTCTCCGATTGCTATCGTGAATATATTAAAAATTTTACCACTCGAAATCTAACTGAGCGGAAAATGCGTTTTAAACATTCTGATAAGTGTTTCTTGACTTTATTCAAGGAACGCTTAACAGTCAACCTCATTTCTCATAGAGGAGGAAATTCTCAAAAAAAGCCCAAAACTCAATTTTTATCCATCCCATCACCGGAAAACATCAATGTCTATAATACAGGCTATATATTCACAATCGACTCTGTTTGAACAAAACACCTCAATTACGATAACGTGTGTTAGTTGCTTACTTCAGGAAAGATGTGACTGGGTTTGCAAATTTCCAAACACACAGACACTCTTCGTTCAGATCGAGTTTTTATTACGAGAATCGAGTGATTCGATCGCTCGATCAGCTGAGTAGTTTTTTTTTGAGAATTTTCTCATAGTGGAGGAATTCACCAAAAAACCCCAAAACTCAATTTTTATCCATCGCATCACCGGAAAACATCAATGTCTATAATACAGGCTATATATTCACAATCGACTCAGTTTGAACAAAACACCTCAATTACGATAACGTGTGTTAGTTGCTTACTTCAGGAAAGACGTGACTGGGTTTGCAAATTTCCAAACACACAGACACTCTTCGTTCAGATCGAGTTTTTATTACGAGATTCGATCGCTCGATCAGCTGAGTGTTTTTTTTGAGAATTTTCTCATAGTGGAGGAATTCTCCAAAAAACCCCAAAACTTAATTTTTATCCATCGCATCACCGGAAAACATCAATGTCTATAATACAGGCTATATATTCACAATCGACTCAGTTTGAACAAAACACCTCAATTACGATAACGTGTGTTAGTTGCTTACTTCAGGAAAGACGTGACTGGCTTTGCAAATTTCCAAACACACAGACACTCTTCGTTCAGATCGAGTTTTTATTACGAGATTCGATCGCTCGATCAGCTGAGTGTTTTTTTTTGAGAATTTTCTCATAGTGGAGGAATTCTCCAAAAAACCCCAAAACTCAATTTTTATCCATCCCATCACCGGAAAACATCAATGTCTATAATACAGGCTATATATTCACAATCGACTCTGTTTGAACAAAACACCTCAATTACGATAACGTGTGTTAGTTGCTTACTTCAGGAAAGACGTGACTGGGTTTGCAAATTTCCAAACACACAGACACTCTTCGTTCAGATCGAGTTTTTATTACGAGATTCGATCGCTCAATCAGCTGAGTGGTTTTTTTTTTGAGAATTTTCTCATAGTGGAGGAATTCTCCAAAAAACCCCAAAACTCAATTTTTATCCATCCCATCACCGGAAAACATCAATGTCTATAATACAGGCTATATATTCACAATCGACTCTGTTTGAACAAAACACCTCAATTACGATAACGTGTGTTAGTTGCTTACTTCAGGAAAGACGTGACTGGGTTTGCAAATTTCCAAACACACAGACACTCTTCGTTCAGATCGAGTTTTTATTACGAGATTCGATCGCTCGATCAGCTGAGTGGTTTTTTTTGAGAATTTTCTCATAGTGGAGGAATTCTCAAAAAAACCCCAAAACTCAATTTTTATCCATCCCATCACCGGAAAACATCAATGTCTATAATACAGGCTATATATTCACAATCGACTCTGTTTGAACAAAACACCTCAATTACGATAACGTGTGTTAGTTGCTTACTTCAGGAAAGACGTGACTGGGTTTGCAAATTTCCAAACACACAGACACTCTTCGTTCAGATCGAGTTTTTATTACGAGATTCGATCGCTCGATCAGCTGAGTGGTTTTTTTTGAGAATTTTCTCATAGTGGAGGAATTCACCAAAAAAACCCAAAACTCAATTTTTATCCATCCCATCACCGGAAAACATCAATGTCTATAATACAGGCTATATATTCACAATCGACTCTGTTTGAACAAAACACCTCAATTACGATAACGTGTGTTAGTTGCTTACTTCAGGAAAGACGTGACTGGGTTTGCAAATTTCCAAACACACAGACACTCTTCGTTCAGATCGAGTTTTTATTACGAGATTCGATCGCTCGATCAGCTGAGTGGTTTTTTTTGAGAATTTTCTCATAGTGGAGGAATTCACCAAAAAACCCCAAAACTCAATTTTTACCCATCCCATCACCGGAAAACATCAATGTCTATAATACAGGCTATATATTCACAATCGACTCTGTTTGAACAAAACACCTCAATTACGATAACGTGTGTTAGTTGCTTACTTCAGGAAAGACGTGACTGGGTTTGCAAATTTCCAAACACACAGACACTCTTCGTTCAGATCGAGTTTTTGTTACGAGATTCGATCGCTCGATCAGCTGAGTGGTTTTTTTGAGAATTTTCTCATAGTGGAGGAATTCTCCAAAAAACCCCAAAACTCAATTTTTATCCATCCCATCACCAGAAAACATCAATGTCTATAATACAGGCTATATATTCACAATCGACTCTGTTTGAACAAAACACCTCAATTACGATAACGTGTGTTAGTTGCTTACTTCAGGAAAGACGTGACTGGGTTTGCAAATTTCCAAACACACAGACACTCTTCGTTCAGATCGAGTTTTTATTACGAGATTCGATCGCTCAATCAGCTGAGTGGTTTTTTTTTTTGAGAATTTTCTCATAGTGGAGGAATTCTCCAAAAAACCCCAAAACTCAATTTTTATCCATCCCATCACCAGAAAACATCAATGTCTATAATACAGGCTATATATTCACAATCGACTCTGTTTGAACAAAACAAACCCACCACCTCAAAAACGAGGGAGAGTTTCTGGACCATCTGTACCAACGCAATTGCCGATTCTGGACCGCTGGTCTTGAAGCGCAATTGTTGTTTTTTGATGATCACCCAGAATCTTTTGCTTTCGATCGCGTTCGCCGACGATGGATCGATGGGTCTGATCTGCGATGCGAACGTAGACCAAAAATCATGTACACGATACAACTGAAGATGTACAACACACGCACACGATGCGTTCACCACGAGTGTTTGAACGCTAAAAGCGCGATCTAGGAGTCACTGACTGTACATGAGCCGATTCAAGACCATGTACAGTTTTTGTGAACAAGCGTGTGATTTAACACTGAATTCCACGTTGGTGAACGCATCGTGTGCGTATCTTGTACACGTACATGTACAAGTGGTCGTGAATCGGCAATTTATACCTACTAATCTGTGCTTTCACCCGAGGTGTAGTCTTCAGACAGCGAACTGCCCATCGTCCACATGTAACAACACTCACATCTGGACGACTCCGTGTCGCATGAAGCGATATTAATGATATTTACTACTCCAGTTCAGCGTTCAACATTCGACCAACATTCGTATGAAGTTAGCTCAGCGTTCAGCGTTCAACATTCAGTGTGCCACATTCCGAATCTGTGCTTTCACCAGCGGTGTATTCCTCATGTGACCGACTGCCAATCGTTTACATCTAACAACACTCATATCTGGGCGACCCTTCTCAACCGAGGAGATATTGATGACTTTTACTACTCCAGTTCAGCGTTCATCATTCGACAAAAGTCAGTGCGCCATATTCCAAATCTGTGCTTTCATCCGAGGTTGAGGTATACCTTTCATGGGACCGGCTGGCCATCGTCTACTTCTAAGAACGCTCATATCTGGGCGACCCCCTCTCGCCTGAAGCAATATTCGCATAACCTTCGTGTGGAATGAGCGCAGCACTCAGCGTTTGGCATTCGGCAGTATCTGGAGTTTGAAGAGAACACAACCATAGATCATAAATGGGATCGGTGCAATCATCGCCGAGAGGGGTAGCCCTCATGCAAACGACAGTCCGAGTATCCAACTCTAGTTGTAACAACACTCAAACCTAGGCGCCCCGCCGCCGACCCGCTGCCCCACCCCCTTAAATTCTGTGATCTCTCTAATTAGTAGGCAATCGTCAACGAAGAGGCAAACCTTCTATTTAACGCTGTCATGCAGGCCGTTAATGTGGCAAAAGAATAAGCTCGGTCATAGGACAGTATCCTGTGGCACTGCTGATTCAACCGGGAGATTTATGAATAGTTTCTGTCAACCACTACCCCCATCTTGCGTTTGGTCAGGAACTTTTACAGCCAGTGCTGGCTGCATTAATGTAATCGATGCACTTATGCAATCGATGAACTAATAAATAGGCGACCCCTCTCGCACATAGCGCAGCATTAATTGCGGGCGTTGTGCATTCGAGCTCAGCGTTCAACATTCGAATAACCAACCTCCGTATAGTGTGAGCGCAGCATTCAGCGTTCAAAATGTGGCAGTATCTGGAGTTTGCACACCCCTAGATCATAAGTGGGATCGGTTCAGTCATCGAGGTAGCCCTCGTGCAAATGACTGCTCGAGTGTCCGCAGTCTACATAATTATAAGAACACTCAAACCCAGCCCCCCCCCCCCCCCCCGGATGCTTTGATCTCTCTATATAGGAGGCAGTCGTCAGCCAAGATGCAAGCCTTTGATTTAAAGATGCCAGGTGGGTCGTTGATGTGACATAAGTATACAGTAGAGGTCCTAGGACTGTATCCTATGGCACTCATTGTTCAACCGGGACATTTTCTAAATAGTTTCCGTCAACGACTTGTCTCATCTGGCGTTGGGTCATGGAGGGGTGGACGCAATCGGTGCACTCATGCAATCGGGTGCACTAATAAAGGGACGACCCCCCCCCCCCCCCCCCCACACACACACACACACACACTCATCTCCGCATACAGCGGCGGTAATTGGTGTCTTTGAGTTTCCCAGCATTCGACATTCTGCAATATCCATAGTTGGAAAAAAACACAACCGTAGGTCGTAAGTGGAATGCATTCTTCGGAGGGTAGCTTTCATGCAAACGACTGTCCGAGTGTCCGCAATATACAACATAATACATGTAACAGCATTCAAACCCAGGCGGCGCCCTCTCGCCGACATTGGTATTGATGAATATGTGTATTCCAGCTCAGCGCTCAACATTCGACCAACATTTGCGTGAGGTTAGTTCAGCGTTCAGCATTCAACATTCGGCAAAAGTCTGTGTTTGAGAGAAAAATGAAAGATATATTGTGTCGAATCTGTGGTTTTACCCGATGTGTGCCCTTCATGAGACCGACTGCCCGTCGTTTACATTTAACAATACTCATACCTGGGCGACCCCTCTCACCTGAAGTTTGGGAAGGATACGTTCATAGGCGTATGGGGACTGTTTGTTTAGGGGTGTGAGAGGCAGAGAAGTTTACTTGGCCGAAATTGTCATAGTTGAATCTGAACACGCGAGCGCCGTATAGGCTCGAAGGGGCGAAACAATTAGCGGGGGGTCTGGAAAATTTTGAAAAAATGATATGCTTAAATGCGTTTTCCTAGCTTCTGGCAAAAATTTACTGGGCTAATTTTCAGTTCCATTTAAATTAGTATTCTATACGAAAATGTTGGAAAGTATTTTGGGGAGCTCAGTGTGGGGTCAGAGGTGGGGGTGGGGTGGGATGTAAAAATCATCAATATCAACACGGAGTCGTCCATATGTGAGTGTTCTTACATGTGGGCGATGGGCAGTTCGTCGCCTGAAGACTACACCTCGGGTGAAAGCACAGATTCGACATAATATGTCTTTTCTCTTTCGCCCAAACACAGACTTTCGGCGAACGCTGAACGCCGATGAAAGAACAGATTCGGAATATGGCACACTGACTTGTGACGAATATTGAACGCTGCGCAAACTTCACACGAATATTGATCGAATGTTGAACGCTGAACTGGAGTAGTAAAAATCATCAATATCACCTCGGGTGAGAAGGGTCGCCCAGATATGAGTGTTGTTAGATGTAAACGATTGGCAGTCGGTCGCATGACTGGTCGCATAAAGGATAAACCTCGGGTGAAAGCCCAGATTCGACATATGGCACACTGAATTTTGGGGAATTTTGAACGCTGAACGCTGAACGCTGCTCTTACTTCACACGAATGTTGGACGAATGTTGAACGCTGAACACTGAGCTAACTTCACACGAATGTTGGTTGAATGTTGAACGCTGAACACTGAGCTAACTTCACACGAATGTTGAACGAATGTTAAACGCTGAACACTGAGCTAACACTTCACACGAATGTTGAACGAATGTTGAACACTGAGCTAACTTCACGGACCCGTTCTCGTAAGTAGTGTTTCGGTAAGGCAGTTAATACCACGTGCATCGTTGTTTATTTTCAATTAAGAGTTTTGAGTTGGACGCCCTCGGGCGTAACTGTGGGGAAGGGTGGGGAGTCTGACACCCCTGTGATTTTTCTGTCGGGACATTTTCGTCTAGATATCGATTTCCTCTTGCTGATAATCCTGCATTCTCTTACAAGACTAGATTTTCTTCTTGGACTTCGTCACACGTGCAGTCGGTTTCATGCAAATGAGGTCTCAGTGTGGCTGATTGGCAATACTGGACCAATTTTGAGTCCGATACGTTTTAACCCTTTACTCAACGTAACGGCCAAAACCGCCAGCGCTGTTCACAAAAATCGCCAGCGTTATTCACAAAAATCGCCAGTTAATTTTCATTATTTTTTTTCATGTTTGTCTCAGAAACATAGGTTATGACCCCTCTTTGGAACGAGCTCGACGAGCTCGTTCCAATGAGGGGTTATAACCTATGTTTTTGAGACAAAAAATGAAAAAAGTTAGTTATTCAAGAATTTTGTTTGCAAGTGTCGTCTGCTTTTCATGTTAGGTAAAGGGATAATTGAATACAAAGTCCATGCATCACGACTACTACAAGTATTTATTCACACACAAATGTCCCGAGTTTTTAACTATACTATAATTTAAAAATAATTCCTATTGACAAAGATCCAATCTACATCATCAAGACTTGCCTTCGAAGAATGCAAGCCTTAATGATGAAGTTGGATTATTTCTTCAGTCGGGACTTGAGTAATTACAGTCGGGACAAACAGGTCTTACACCAGTACCTCTCCAATCGCTCATCTTCGCGAGGCCCATGAAGAAACCTACCCCCCCCCCCCCTGTAAAAAACTAACTTATTTTAAAGCCTAGAGATGATGTATGATTATGTAACTGATTCACCCGTTTTTCAGTTCTGCGAAACGGAAAATGTTTGAATAAGATGCATAATCAGACAACGTCGTTGGCTTAGGGACTCCAGAAGACTGGATTGGTTTTGGAAATACGTATAGAATACCTACTGATTTTGGGGTAGGTACAAAAATGTTCGCATGGATGAAAAAACAGTAGGTAAGCTCTTTGTTATATACATTGCTATGTCTTATTTGCAATTAAATCATGTTTTATTTACAATTAAAACAGCCAGACATCGAAAATGCGGTTTTATCGATCTAAACGTACTGCGTTACTTCTAGACAGATAGATTCTTTTTTCTACTATCGTGACAATAGATATCAAAACAGATTTTTAGACACATCTCACTATCTTATAAGATAGCGCTATATAAAATATTGCACCATTTGCACGTTCGCTACACGTAGAATGTCCCTCGCAGACACAGAAAATTCACCAGTCTTTGCGTAAGCCCAATTCTCACTTGTCAGTGCGTAAGCCCAATCATTGTTCTTTAACCTCTAAGTTGAATAAAGGAATGTTGGTGGTCGAATTTAGAAAACGATGTTGTATCAGATGCTGACCATCAGCAACACTGCTCGCATGCCGAATTGGGACCATATCGGTATTCCTTTCTCTAGATCTTTCCCTCTTTTCTTCCATCTTCTCCCGGCGAAAAGACAGAAAGTGCATCTGGCTATGCTCTCCCCTGGCAGCTTTCAAATGTAATAGACTGTTGTGAAAATATTACTCCCTTAATTATATGCACTATATGCATGCTGTGTTATATTACTCCCTTAATTATATGCACTATATGCATGCTGTGTTATATTTTTCTTTACAAAAAAATATATCAATATCAATCTCAGTGTCTTGTATACGGAACTTTACTATTTCTTATTTTTTCCACAGTTCGGAAGATATCATTCCTGTACCACCTTCTCTTTTTTCTTAGTTTTTTTGAAAACCAAGATTCTCAACTATCTGCAGCCAAAGTTCGTTTTCATACTTCTGGATTTTGAGCTGACGTAAATGTTTTTTACTGGCGATTGCCAAGTTATGGTATATTTTAATTTTAGCGGCGCAGGCATAACCGTGTAGAACATCATTTATTTATTGATGTTTAAGGTCACATATTTATGCACAATGGCTAATCATGACCGTGACAGTTTTACGGGTGGAGGAAGCAGGAGTACCCTGAGAGAACCACCGAGCAACGACGAGCAGCTGCCAGCTCCCCAACATCGTAACTCCGCACTGCCGCACAGGCAGGGTTAGATTGGTTGAAGACATGCGTACCATCGACGTGCATTACGCCTTAGTACACGGCGTCATCGTGCCCCCACGCGGGCAATGGAGATGAAGTGTCTTGCCCAAGGACACAACGCGGTTGCCGCAGGTGGGATTTGAACCGAGGACCTCTCGGCTTGCAGCCTGCACCTCTACCTACTGAGCCACCGCGCTCCCTAGAACATCATTTCGTCCCTTGAATAAGACAAAGCGCAACACTCAATGGACGATTTGGCCTACAACATTTATTCTTATTGCAACAGGCCTGTGAAAAACATCCTCAGATCTGCACCATGGTTGTGTTCTTTTTGACAAAATGAATATGAAATAATATTTTGACTACATGATTGTAAATGCCCCTTAACCCCTTTAACACTGGCGCCCTGGAAGACATTATTTCAGTCAATACTGTCAACTGCGATGGTTCAGTAATAATTTAATCCAACAGCTCTCTCGAGCTGTTGAATCAAATTATTACCGATCCTCGCGTCACTTTGTTTGCTCTTTATATCGTCTGCTCGTCCACTTCCATTTTTTTCTTCATGCAAAAATTTAGGTACACCGGGTTGAAAGGCTTAAAAGATGGCGTCCTGTATTGGACGCTGATTCCAGAGAGAATTTCAGCAATGCTTTTCAGTGGCCATTTATCTCTTCGCGAAAATATGAAAGCTATAAATTTGGTCAGTCCACTGTTGTTCTTTACCATTTCAGACCAGACACACTGAATGGAGTCATCTGAAGCAATTCTACCAACAAGAAAGCAGGGAGTTCTTGTCATATCTTTGGGGAGCTCAGAAATAATATAATCATACAGCCGTGTATGGCTGTAGTATTAAATTGTTACTGAACCTCCTCCAAATTCAGTGTTATGTTTGTTGCTTGCTCATGTACTATAAAATTTTATTTACTCACAAATGTATACATAACCGGGTGGAAGGATTAAAACAATCTGTGGCTACAACCAGTCTCGTCGAAACGGGAGGCCTGTATGATCCCCATCTCCCAAATCTCTTCTGTCGAGTGAGGGTGGAGTAACAGCTATGCTAGGTAATAAAGCTCAACAGTTAAAAAAGAATAATGAATTTATTTTGTAAAATATTAATCAGATTTAATTACCGTGTTCCGCAGGTGTTGTTGTACCAGAACCGCCCTTCGAAGCATGGAAGTCAGGACGTGGAATAGATGTGCCACTGGTAGTAGGTAGGTCTTTTTTTACTACAAATCAACGAATAGTTAAGTCTGACCTGAAGGCGGTGGACTTCTTTAGATTCAGATCTATTTGTTACCAAAATGTTTCACAAAATTTAGATTATATAACACTCACGTTTCAGCGAACTGTTGTTTAAATTATCACGCGTTTTGTTTTTTAAAACAGTATTGCACTTCTTCATACCCACACCGCGGGTTAAATTTCTAAAATCTACTTTTGCAAAATTGGCATTCAAATACGAGTAACGGTACGGATTAATGCAACACTATTCAGGTATTGCACGACAGGCAACTCGTTGAAATCATCAGCTCTACCATTTGTGGTTTGTTTGTGAAGCAGTGAATGTACATTATCGTTTTACATTACCAGGGGCGGATTGGGCCAAGAAAAGTTACCGGGAAATGTACCAAGGGGGCCCGGACCCAGGCAAATTTTTTGATATTTCGAACTGAAAGAACTCTGCCTGCTTGCATCTGAACGATCAATGGCAGTCCACATAGCGAGCATTTCGTTGGAATTCCTATCTCATTTTTGGCAAAAATGGCCGCACCAAAGGGAACCTGGACTCATCCGGCCGACCGTAGTTCGGCCCATTGGACGAAAATTTTAATTATTCGAACCGAAAGAACGCTGTTTTTCTTGCAACTGACCGATTAATGGAAGACTAGACTGCTGGTATATCGAAATGCCCCCCTCTATGTAGACCGCCAACGGTAGTCCACATAGAGGACATTTCGATAAACCAATAGTCTATGCAATGAGATCAATTTTGCCTTTTGGTCATTGTCATGACATTTCAAGCACCAACAGGTGTTGGGCTGCATCAGTTTTAGTAGCCTTGGGTGTGGCACGTAATAAGGGGCCCGCCGGGAAATTTACCTGTGGACCTGAGTGCCTTTACGGGAGAACAGCGGCGCTGTGTTCTGAGTCTCAGGCACGACGACGGTATACTTGCCTTCAACCGCTGCTAACCTTGCCGGGTTAGTAAAGTGGAAAACCCGGCATTTTCTATGCGTTGCCAGGTAGTTCTCTTCGTCAACCTCGGCTTCCGACTGTCTGACAAGATATATGTCGCTAAACCCCAATAAACAAACAAACAAATTATAGAAATGGATCCCGCTGCGTACGATTATATTTCTACGCGACCGCGTATTTCGAACGTCGTGTACATCGACTCTTTTGATCTCTTTCTTTGGCTCTCCACCATCTATTTCATCTCCACATTACTCTTTTCCTTTTTTGCTTTCATTTTGTCGGCTTTCATCCTGTAGTTTATTGTATTTAATGTCACCATTGATTACATAGACACTTCTGAGAAATTCAATTCATTTAAAACATCATATATACCATACACAGTGTTTTCTTATCTCTATAAACAAGGGTGCCGTGCCAGGAGCATTCGAGGACAAGTGTGGCAGGGTTATCAAAAAGGGCCCTCGATCCTGGGTAGGAGCTTAGACCGGGAGTTTATAACGTAAAATAAATTGTAATGTAATATTTGGAAGAGGCAAGGTGGGTGCCATCTGCAATACTAAAGCATTGTTCCACCCAAAGAACGATATAAAACTTTAGAATACACTCTACCGATTGTTCAATTTCTTTGGTTGGAGATTGTCGACCAAACTCCGTCAATTTATATGATACGCCCCCGGCCAATTAACATTGGCACATGTAAATTGCTATAGAAAGGAATAAACGAGAGTTTCTCAGTTATAATGTTCTTGGAAAGTCTGCACTACTAGTGCTCTCCTGGCGAAAAAGGGCACGCGCTGCCAACATGCCCCCTCCCCTAGCCCCAGTGCAAGCGGGCAGCTGTCCTCTGCCCCCGATGTCCTTCTATATACAATTAAATGTATCATCCTCCATTTGTCATTTAGAAAACTGACGACAGTCGATAACCGCTTATCTTTTAAACAAGTAAGCATTGTATTTTATCAATCATTGCAGTTGTGTATTGGAAAACTTATCGGTTCGACATATTTGTCACACGGTTGTTAGTAACCCAATAGATGGTATAAACGGTGTCTGTAATTTCTATATTGAGCATGAGCGATAGTCATAACCAACGGTTTAAACCTTTACTGCCACGCCCACTTTATACATATATGGAGGAACTCTTTGTACGCCTGTATGCGAGGAAGCTTAATAAGATTTATGACATACTTGAAACTCTATCATCTGATTAATTGTTGGAAAGGGCTCTCTGAGCCCTTTCCAACAATTAATCAGATGGTAGGTTTGATCTGCGCATACCAGAACGTACAGATAATCATCATAAAATAGGTGACAATTATCGCTTTCGGCAACTTAAGTGTTAACCCTTTATCCATTGTAAACAAAAATACAAACGGCCAGCGTTATTCACAACACTCACCATTCAATTTTTTTTATTGTATTTTCACTTTTCATTTAAAAACATAACTTATGACACCTCCGTAAAACGATCCCTGGCTCATCCCGGTCAGAGATCGTAAGCTCTGGTTCTGAGACCTCCAAAAAGAAAAAAGTTAAGTTAGTCAAGAATTTGTTTTGCAATTGTCGTCTACTATTCGTGTGGAATAAGGATTACCTAATAATACCGTTAATCTTATCTCCACTACTTACTGGTGCTTAGCGACATTTTCAAAAGCCTGTGTCATTACGTATCGGAAGTTTTACGTGCGGAGGAAGCCTGAGTATCCGGAGAGAACCAACGAGCTGTGACGAGTAACTGTCAGACTTTCCAACTTACTAACCAGGTGCGAACAGAGGTAGCATCGATTGAAGGCATGTATAGCATCGACGTGCGGTACGCCTAACTGTTCCACCATGATCCCACATGGACAGTTCGAATTAAGCCCTTGCCCAGGGGCACAACGCAGATGGCGTGGGTTACATTCGAACCTTCGACTTTTCGATCTGAATTCCAATGCTTCTATTAATAAGCTTCCTCTCGTTTCCACTAACACTCTCATAACCCACCACAGATACAGCATTTTTTTACCTTTACAAAACTACTCATCACTTTATACCACACATACCATGTTATTATTGGAAAACTACCCCACCCTCCTTCATTACTTTCTCGTCGACACGTGTCTCTTTCTAACCTGTCTACAGCTATCAAGACTATTGAATTATGTTTGTCGTGACGTTCCCTATCTGTTCGACCTCTACGGGTCCGATCGACTCCTCAAACTTGCCAGGTCTATGTATTTCTATCCAATATATCATGTTTGGTGGCAATATTCTGCGTTATTACTGAAAGTCGCAAATCATGTTGCATCATGTGCTATTCTGTATACAGATTGAGTTACCATTAAACATCTCAAGGGTATAACTCTGTAAGGCAATGCTCGAGGGTTAAATGATAAAATTAGTACTCCATTATATGTTTGTTGTCTTTAATAATTACTATCCCTGAAAGCCCAGCAATCGAAAAACCATTCGAAGCACGGGTCCATCCACTATTATATGGTAGAAAGGGGATTGCCCCATACCGCAATTTCGGTTCGCAAAACCATTTCCTTATATCCACTATTATATGGAAAGGAAACACCGATCTTAACCATTTGAACCCGAGCGGTTGTTTTCTTCGGCCACGGGACATGATACGTGATAACGTCATTAAATAGGATGGCTGTTCAGTAAATGTGTGGGGAAGACCAATCAATATTTTCAACGTGCAGCCTAGGAGCTGCACGTTGAAAATATTTATTGGTCTACCCCCAAATAATGAATGTTTACTCTTCCAATTGTTGCCATTGAGCTGAATTGGAAGATACCACAGTGTTCAAAGGATTAAGTGCTTTCTTTGGACCATGACAGTAGACTACATATGTTCACACTTCGGACTACGATGACAAATACAGTGCCACTTTTGGTTACTTCCTATTCAGTTGACACAGCGTTGTGTAATGTGATAACGCCAATTTTAGGTTATCGAAGTTACTAATCGAATTTGCTTGAAGGTTAAATATAATATATTTTTAGTGTGACATATTAAACATTTTATCCTACGGGTACTTAGTTGGATTAATTATTTATGACACGAGCCTTGGTGTGGTTTAAATTGTTAATTCCATGAGTGAGAATCTCCGCTGGTCAAAAGGTACAATATGTAACGATCATACCCGATCTTATCAATCGGACGCAGGAAATTAAGGAGTTGAAAAAAAAAATTCTCAAAATATTTTAACAAAAGCATATCATGTGATCCCTTATCGGAACGATGCCATCGAAAATGTTTTGACATTTTCAGAAAAAATAACAAAATAACAAATTTTTATATCGTGTGCGTTGGGTAAAGGATTAATAAAAGTCGCCATTCAAAATTTACTATTTCTTCAGTGTTTGCTTCCGAACATATATTATGACCCCCACTGGAACGACCTGGTCCAATGGGTGTCAAAAGCTATGTTTGTAAAAGAAAAATTGAACATTTTTAATTATTCAAAACTATTTAAACTTCGAAGTGCCGCTTTACAGCAATGTTCGGTAAAGGGTTAACAAATTGAACATTTTTAATTATTCAAAACTATTCAGACTTCAAAGTGCCATTTTTCAGCAATGTTCTGTAAGGGTTTAACAAATAAAAATTAAACCTCCGACACTGATATATTCCATTTCCATCGACTTGCACAACAACGTGAGCACTACATTGGAATGATAATGTTAAACTGTAAATCTTACAGCTTGCAGTTCCGTGTTCGGCCTACTGACAAAATATTTCAAATACGCGAATAATGCAGGGGGGGGGGGGGGGGGGTCAGGAAAAAATTTGCAGACACTAGGCCCGAAAATTTTTTTTCCACCCCTAAGGGACCCACCCCCCACCCCCCCTGCATATTTTTTCCACCGACAGTTCAGGGACCCACACCCAATTCCACAAAAACTGTTATGGATAGTCAGGATTTCAGTCATATTTGTTCCATTTCATACTTTCGACTTGCTTCCACATTTTTTAACAGTCTTATTCAAGGGAATTAACTCCATTAGAACAAAATTGGAAGTTTCAGAGTTATGTTCAGAGTCACAATTTTGTCTCCAGTGATGAGAAAACAACAAACACATTATATGTAACTTGTCCTCAGAAAAAGGTATCAGAATAGTGTTCCACATTAAGAACAGATGTCTTTTAATGAAAAGTTTGTTATGTTTTTTTTGGTAGGAAGTGGGCATCCCTAAATTCGTGCTACTGCTAGGCCCCCATGATGATGCTCCTCAGCTTTATGAGAACATACAAGTGAGGGAAGTGACATGCACTCATGTTGAAATGAACCAAGTTGAATGATCAAACCACAGTATAAACACTGGTACTAATATGAACTGAACAGGGGCGGATCCAGGATTTTGAAATAGAGGGGGCGCCATCCAATGACAGTTTGACACTCAGTTGCAAGTTCTGGGGGGCGGGGGGGGGAGGGGGGCACTAACTCATCTGCGAAACGGAGGGAGAAAAAATTGGAAAATGATAAATCAACTTCACACTTTCCGTGGCTATTCGACGGTACATGGCGATCATTCGAATTGCGGGGGGTTGGGTTGTTTGGGGTATTTATATATTCACTTCAGCACTTCTGGAGACTGTGACATCAACTACCAATGGTGGACTCAGAATTTAGCTAAGAAGGGGCACCATGAAGCTTATTTGTGCCTTGATTGACCTAATATTGGGTTTATTGGTTGCCTTAGGTTAGCAGACAGGCAAACATTGATTTTGAGCTTTGTGGGCCATACATCCTGTAAAGCATGTGCAGTCAGTACATATCAACTGACCCAAATGGAATGATCATTCATAAACAAAGAGAGGGACCTGCAGCAAAATTGGTAATCAATCATCATCCGCAAGATGCCGGTCAGGTTGTATCCAAGATAAATTTTGATTATTCAAGATCTCAACCCCCCAAAAAACAAATTTATCATTCTAAATGGGCTAGAATGCATCCAGATACATGCTAAAATGGTTTTGTAAGCTCAATCTATTGCAAAAATGTGTTTTTTTGGCTGGAGGAAAAAATTTGCAAATTGTCTACTTTACGTGTTTTTTCCAGCCTCGGGGTACCCACCCATCCCGGCCTAGTGTTTGGAATTTTTCTGCAGACCCCCCCCCCCCCCTGAATAATGAGGAAATTTTTCTGAGGTTTGTTAGCAATGTAGTATTTGGCTATTTAGAGATAAATGCAAAATGTTATTAATTATCTCCTTTTTGGTTTACACAAAAGATTCCATTCTTGATAAATGATTCCTGACAAACAACATGTCACAGAGAGGTTTTTCAAAAATTAAAGTGAAAAAAAAACTTCAGAAAATAATTGTTTGTCTTTGCAATCCTCAAATCTATTTCGCTTTCTACTTTAAAATAATGAAAAAATGGTTGGAGGCGCACTGTATGGTGGTCGTAAAAACGGCGTTTTCTTGTTCAGATCGTTGATCCTGTCTCGACACATTCATTGCAATTTTCATAAACACAATATTGCAAATTAAGAGCTCAATCGCAATAATATTTCATGTCTTTCAACTGGTAAGATCCAAAAGTGTTGTAGCCAGGAAGACGGGCCAAGAAGTTCGAATAGGTCGTGACCTGGAGTCAATTCTATAAAACTTTTACAATTGTATTTTCTAGAATTGTCTTTTCTACCTATTAATACAATTGATTAAAATGAATCAGCATTTTGAAAGATATGGCAATTTGCCACTGGCAAATTGCCACATCTTTGAAAATGCAAATGGTTCATTTCAACCCTTTTAAAGTCATAACTAGAAAATACAATTCTGGAAAATACTATTGTAAAAGTTTTATAGTATTGGCCACTTGTCACGATTCGCTCGATATCGTCCGTCAGTTTTTATTATTATAATTCTACAGATACGCAAAATAAAATTACATGATTGGGGTCGAACCCCTGTTTAACGTATATCTGATAGTTATTTTTAATTCATGTCTCACTGTCTTAACCCTTTCTACATTTTACTCCTGAATGGCATTGACATATGGGCCACCGTAGACAAAGAAATGGATGAGTTTATTTTGTATTTGTGAGGCGATGCAGTGATAATTGAATCCTACAGCCTTATTGGACTGTAGGGTTAAATTATTACTGATCCTCCACCCCAATTTCTTATTTGCTTTGTTGCCTGCAAGTGGATTGTCACTTTCTTCCGTCCAAAATAAGTGCATAACGAGTTGAAAGGATCGCATTTATATTATTATTGATCGATACGTGGTTTGTGACCTACAATATATGACGTTCAAGTATAACCTTCGCCGTGAGGATGCAGATCCAACTGTTATGCACGGCACACCTTCTAATATCGTAAACAAATGTTTGTGGTCCAATAATTATACACTTGATGTCTTCCGAGTTGTAACTTAGGACGGATATAATGGTTTGCCATCATATACGGCCGTGCCCTCGAAGAAACTGACCAAAGTTACTGAACAACTCTATTACAAAAACAGTTACACAAAGTTTTATGTTTGTACCAACATTAATTCCCGAGCTGTGGTTCAAACATGAATTCTGGCGATCAACATTTCATCTTCAATTATGCCAGGGAACTTACCTGTCAAACACGATAAACATTCGCGAGTTCTAAACACTTCAGTGAGGTCTGATGGTTGGATACTTTCTGAGTTATAGATGAGACACGATTTGTAACAATTTTAAGGTGTTACCATGATGTCAAGCATTGGCTTGAATATGCATACTCGACCATGAATCTTCACGCATTTTCCAATAGTTCGCAACTCTTTTGTGAAATTTGATGACCGTAATTCGTATATATAGTTGTGTATAAATTACTGGATCGGGTGCATGGACATACACTCAAACAGACCCCCCCCCCCCCCCCCCCCCCACATACACACATGCTCTCAACTACCCGCGCCCACAGACAAAGATACTCCATAACACACAAAAGCACCCTCGCACACCCACAAATACAGATTCAATCCTAATTTTGCAAACCTTTACGTAGTAAAGTCAGGTAAAGTGGGAGGAACCTATATGAAAGGCAGACAACACTTGCAAACAAATCTCTTGAATAACTCATTTTTCTCATTTTTGAGTCAAAAACATAGCTTATTACCACTCATTGAAACGAGCTCAACGAGCTCGTTCCAATGAGGGATCATAAGCTAGGCTTTTGAGAGCACAAACAAAATTGAAAAATAATGAAAACTGAACGGTGATTTTTGTGAATAGCGCTGGCCGGTTTTAGGCCGTTACGTCGGGTAAAGGGATGTGCAACGCATTTTATATCTCAGATCTTAAATGGCGTTTATATCATTTAGGAACATTCGAAAGAAGATCCTGATGGTATTTAACCCTTTGAACCCAAGTGGACGCTTTTCCGACCAGGAACATGATACGCCATAACGTCATTATATAGGATGGCTGTTCAGTAAATGTGTGGAGTAGACCAATTAATATTTTCAACGAGCAACAACAACAACAACACTATTACCATCGTCGAGATGTCCTCAGGTTGCACGTTGAAAATGTTAATTGGTCTACCACAAATAACGAATATGTACTCTTCTAATTGCTGCCATTGACATGGTATGGAAGATACCACTAGAGTTCAAAGGGTTAAGACAGTTTTAAACAATCACAATCCAAACATTAAATTATAAGCTACCACCATTCAAGATTTTGTTGATTTTCTTGATGCGACCACGTTTGATGGCAAACAATTCCGGGCATTCGATCATCTAGATTATAAAGTGTATTTTAAACCAACGAATTTACGTCATTTGTTGCATATAAAGTCATTCTTTCCACCACATACACTTAATGGTACCACCAAATCATAGCTCATCCGTTTCCACTATAATTCAAATAAGGTAGATTTCAGGTAGGCATGTTTCACCCTGTTTGGTGACCCAAGGTCGGGGTTTTTTCTATGCGCTTTTTGCATAACCTGAAATCTCAGACTTTGAAAACAAGAACCTCCTTGAACTCTTGTTCTATCACCAGGTCTATTTTACTGGAGATCTGATGATAAAGGACTCCCAGAGACGACACTTGGTAAGATATCTGAGGACACCTCGACGATTCGATAATTTCCTTACCAACGCGACTTGAATCGAATCGAATTTAATCCTCGAGATGATTTCGAATTGAATCGAAGTTCGAAACGTCACGAGACTAAACACGAACCCATTGAGGTATTACTTCAATTAGTGCCAATCAGTTTAACCCTTTACCTAACATGAAAAGCAGACGACACTTGCAAAAAAAATTCTTGAATAACTATTTTTTTTCATTTTTTGTCTCAAAACATAGGTTATGACCCCTCATTGGAACGAGCTCGACGAACTCGTTCCAATGAGGGGTCATAACCAATGTTTTTGAGACAAAAAATGAAAAAATGATTAAAATTAATAGGCGATTTTTGAGAATAGCGCTGGCCGGTTTTGGCCGTTACGTTGGGTAAAGGGATAACCATTTTGAAAAAAAATGTTTGAAAGAATAAATTTTGATATTCTATGCGTTGGATAAAGGGATAATCTGTTTCTAAACACAACCTTTATTTTAAATCCAAATTGTTGTATTTTTACGCCATGTTGCAAACCTATTGGGACTCAAAATATAATATTTAAAAAACAATATTTTGGAGACATATAGCTAGAAAGAAACGTTTTAGTAGAAAATATCTGCGCGAGTGCGTTTTTTTTTTACCTTCACCGTACTCGAGTATAAGTACTCGAGTTTTTTGTGTTTGATTAACAAAACACAAGCTAATACAGCGATGACCATCATCATAATTAGTATGTCGATACGCAGGGGCTGTACGTAAAATACGAAGGTCTTGAATTATTATTAGGAACTATATAATGTGTATTGAAACAGTTTAATCTTGTTTGACAAAGCTCACAAAGCTCAATCAAAAAGAATATAATTTGTTGATTTTATAATTACCGAGAAAGATGTTTGCTTTATCTTTGATGATTTGACAGGTTAATTCTTGACCGACAAGTATTCTCGTCACTTGCTTGTCCACTTCTTCTGTGAGGGTGTAATTCTGCCGTTATCAGCAATTAGCTTAACCACGACCAACAGCGGACTGGCCGTATGGCCCACCGGGACATTTCCCGATGGGGCCCCCTATTACGTGTCCTCCAGGGCCCCCAAATTTGATGCAGCCCAACACCTGTTTGTGCATGAAATTTCGCGAAAAAGACCAAAAAGCGAAATGGATCGATTGCACAGACTGCCATTGCCAGTCCACATAAATGCATTTCGATATTCCAGAGGGCATTTCGATATCTAGTTGAATCTGGGCCCCCTTGGGTGCAACCATTTTTACCAAATGAGCGACAAAGATGATACAGAAATGCCATCGAAGCACTCTCTGTGTGGACTGCCATTGATCACTCAGATGCAATGAAGTAGCGCTCTTTCAGTTCGAAATATCAAACTTTTGTCCGGATCCTGGACCCTTGGTACATTTCCCGGCAACTTTTCGTTGCCCAGTCCGCTCTGACTACGACGTCATTTGCGTGTCTACTGCTGTGGGATGTAATTTTGTCATCAACATCAGTTGGCTTAACCACGACATCCATGCTTCATGCAAGTAAAGGACAATACACGAGACCAAAAAATAGTCGGTCAGAATAAAAGTCGAGAGTGAAGCCCGAGAACATTATCTTGCCGATTATCATGGATTGAGTGTATTTGACTTGATACCCACTTCACATTATTTAACCTTTTACCTAACATGAAAAGCCCACAACACTTGCAAAAAAAATAAAAATTCTTGAATAACTCATTTTTTTCATTTTTTTTTGTCTCATAAACATAGGTTATGACCCCTCATTGGAAAGATCTGGACCAGCTCGTTCCAATGAGGGGTCATAACCTATGTTTTTGAGACAAAAAATGAAAAAATAATGAAAATTAATTGGCGATTTTTGAGAAAGCTCTGGACAGTTTGGACCCTTACGTTGAGTAAAGGGTTAATGCGAAACAATGAAACATTTTATCACATTATGAAGAATAAAAATTGAAAATGTGAACAGTTTTTGATCAGTTAGCGATCGAAAACATTTCTTCACAGAAGCATCTGCTCCAGATTTTGAAATTATTCAGGATAGCAATGAAATGTTCCAAAAAGTGTTCAGCATGAGCATACTCTCTGATGATATAAAACAATTTAACAGCTGTTGAACATCGAACTCTCCCGAAAGGTAGAAAAATAAGACATCAATTATTAAACGAACAGATAATGACTGGTCATTTGTTCTGTCTCGGGACAATTATACTATTGAAGCCCTGGCATAACTCACCAACAGCAAACAAAAAAAGAAAAGAAAACAGATTAACTTATTTGTCCCTACAATGTTGAAGAATCTAATAAAATCTTGAAAGTTCTCCTCGACGAAGAAAATATGAACAAAAATCAATTGAGATATTGAAGAGCTAAGCAAAGTGCCTCAAACAAGATAATTTTTCATACTTCCGAAGATCCACAAGGATTCTTCTTTATGTATGAATGATTTAACTCTACCCGGGAGACCATTTGTCTCAGATTCTTGACTGATGGTAGCTTTGAATTTGTTGTTTGGATCATGGATGTTTGAAATTTCTAATTGTAGGTTATTGTTCCAATACAAACATTCAACGTGGACGGACCGATGGTCTTCTGAAACATCCGTGCCCAACGTACTGTTGCCTGCGATAAGTTATAAAGGATAACTCAAAAACTGTTCACATTTTCAATAAAAACAAACAATTCCAGACATACAACCAAATAGATTATAAAATGCATTTTAAACCAACTGATTTGGCCGAGTAATATCGGAAAATTCAATAAGATCTTAAAATATCTCTTCGACGAAGGTCATATTACCAAAAAACAATCGCAATATTTAACAGTAAGTAAGTAATTCTTTATTACAGTGACATGTGCTATCGTTTACAAAAATACAGAATACAATTCATGATTAAATAAGCACCCGGCCAGTTTGGCCTATATGTCACAACTGCAGGATTATTGATTGAATGATTGGGCCACTTCCACCTCTACCCCACCGCAAAAGCCGCCCACCCACCCACCCACCCACCCACCCAAAAGCCACCCACCCAAAAGCCACCCACCCACCCACCCACCCCATCCACCCCATACCGCACAAACACACAAGGATCCACACTCTTTATTCGCAGACACGGGAGCGCGGTGGCTCAGTTGGTAGAGGTGCAGGCTGCAAGCCGAGAGGTCCTCGGTTCGAATCCCACCTGCGGCATCCGCGTTGTGTCCTTGGCCAAGACACTTCATCTCCATTGCCCGCGTGGGGGCACGATGACGCCGTGTACTAAGGCGTACTGCACGACGATGGTGCGCATGTCTTCAACCAATCTAACCCTGCCTGTGCTGCAGTGCGGAGTTACGATGTTGGGGAGCTGGCAGCTACTCGTCGTTGCTCGGTGGTTCTCTCCGGGTACTCCGGCTTCCTCCACCCGTAAAACTGTCACGGTCATGATTAGCCATTGTGCATAAATATGTGACCTTAAACGCCAATAAATAAATAAATAAATAAATTCGCAGACACATACATGCAGGTAACCCCAGTCACACATCTAACACCATAACGCGCCACACATAACACACACAAACACTCATAACCACGCATCCTTACAAACACGCACATATGCGCGAGCACTCACACATGGGCACCCTTACCCAAGCACACACACATGCATTGACACACGTATACTAACACTCATCTTACTCGAGTCGTCCCCGCCACTCCCCCCCCCCCCCCACCCTCGCTCACCAGATTAAGATCACCAGGTACTGAAAATCTCACCCGCCCCAAATGGAGGTGAGAATGATCCACTGAAAAAAGAACATAATGGTGTTTCGCTATACAATGCAAAACCTGAAACGCCTGCGAACTCTCATCACATGGATTCTGGGGTTTGCACTCGGTGGTCCATGTGGTGAGAGATTGCATGCGCTTTTCATATTTTAATGGGAAGTGGAGTGCACCCCCACTGATGCGCAATTCCTCCAGAATAGCAAAAAAAAACAAAAAAAAAAAAAACAGTGACAATGACTTTCGGTTTCATTTGTGAAATGTGGGTATTTAATTTTTAGCACTGTCAATCATCATTGTGGATGTTGCTTGAAGTGGGCGGTTCTATCAAATGCCGTAACAAGATAGGTAATTATGCAATATTGTGGACAAGTTAACGTTTTCCGTATCCAACAATTCATTTCGGTGTACGTCTGACATACTTCTAAATAATTTTTTCTCTAAATTCCTTATAAAAATCACATTCTAAAAGGAAATGCACTTCGTTCTCAACGGAGTGTTGGTTACACATAATACAAAGCCTTTTCGTAAAGTTTTTCATTTTTTAAACCTGCCGGTGTGACAGGAATGATAGTCCGTAGGAAAATTAGTCCCTCTGGACTATTATTCCGCGGAATTATAGTCCTAGGTCTAACAATTCTAGGAATAGTAGTCCGCCGGACTACTATTCCTTGAAATGTTAGACATAGGACTATAATTCCGCGGAATAATAGTCCAGAGGGACTAACATTCCTACGGACTATCATTCCTGTCACACTGGTTTCGATTCCAAGAGGGAGAATACTAGTTCGAAACTTTTTTGAACTGATCGTTGTTTATGATTTAAATTTAATGTAATATAGCTTTCCGTTTCATAGATCGCCTTAAATGTCCTTAAATGTCCTGTAGGTCCTGAGTTTGGGCACGTATTCCAACCCATTTACCCATTTTTCAGAAAAATAAATTTCCATCAGAGATTTAATTTCAGATAGATCGCAAACCAACTGATTATTGAAAATATCTGTTCTGTTGATTTCTTGAAATAATGCCTTCATCTCCGAGCACCACCCTCGTTGCCCATCATAAGAGTTTTCGTAATCACACTGAAAAATTCTGCGTGCCACCCTGTGATTTTCCATCTGAACGAGGTTATTCCAAAGTCGAAACATACTAAGCCATCGTCGATCTCTGCAGGATGTTAAACCCATGTCCCCATTTAACGATAGTAATGAAATAAATCGGTGGACGCCGAGACAATAACGTAATGCTCTATTCTGAATAGTATCAACAGAAGAGTAGGCCTTATACCCCAAACACCCGACGCGTAGTCTAAAACTGGGCAAACACAGGTAGAGTATAATTTTTCAAATGTGAGAAAACCTACATCTTCATAGGGATGAATTTGAGAGATAACTGAGCCCAGAGCTCTCCCACCCGACTTTGCAAGATTTTCAGCCGTGAGAACAAATTGTTTATATTCGTGCAATATCGCACCTAAATATTTATATTTATCTACCACTTCTATTGATTTACTTCCCATTTTAAATTCGTACTGTATTTTCAATTTTCGTTGGTTTCTGGAGTGTACAATTTTGAAATCATTAACAGCTAAGCTCAGTGCTCAAACAAGACAATTTTACATACTACCAAAGATCCACAAGGACCGTTCTTCATGGACCATGATTTGACACCGCCCGGAAGGCCAATTGCCTCAGATTGTAATTCGGAATCTTATGCGATCTCGGAACTAATTAATTATCATCTGAAACCTATAGCAAATAGACATCCGAGCTATCTAAAAAAAAAAAACACAGGCTTTCCTGTCCAAAATTTCGAAATTGAAAATATCGAAAAATGCAATCCTGGCTACTTTGGATATCGACAACATGTATACGAACATTCATATTGACAAAGGTGTTAAGTCGATTAAAAATGCATTTGAAAAATACCCGGATGCAAAACGCCCAGATGAACAAATTTTGGATCTTTTAGAGCTGAGTTTAAAAGGTAATGACTTTCAATTAATGGAGAATATTTTTTTTTACAAATAAGGGGTTGTCATATGGGCAAAAGATTCAGTCCTAATTTTACAGGTATTTATGTAGCGGAATGGGAGGAAAATGCCTTAAGCAAATGTGCAAAGCATCCTCTCGTTTATCTCAGGTATTTAGATGACATTTTTATTATTTAGGAACATTCAAAAGAAGATTTTGATGAATATTTAGATATTTTAAACAATCATGATCCAGACATTAAATTAAAAGCTACTATCGGTGAAAATTCTGTTGATTTTCTCGATGTGACCGTGTATAAAGGCAAGCAATTTCAGGCCTCCGGTCATTTAGATTATAGAGTATATTTTAAACCAACTGATTCACATCAGTTGTTGCACACAAAATCATTTCATCCTCAACATACATTTAAAGGTATCATCAAATCACAGCTCATTTGTTTCTACCGCAATTCAAGTGATAAGGTAAATTTCAACGAGGCTTGTTCTACTCTATTGGGCGCCCTCAGATCGAGGGGGTTCTCACTGCGCTTGTTGCGTAGCCTGAAATCTCAAACTCTGAAAAAGTTCGAAAGTCCTGCTGAAACTACTGATTTCGAACCACTGAAAATTGAACACAACAGACCGTTGCAGAGTGGTAGTGGCGCAGTATTTAATTGCAAAATGCCTCGTTGTAGATTACATACTTTTATGCATGATCAGAAAGAGGCGATTTTTCTTCGAGCAATCAAAAATCATTACCAGATCTGTAACCCTATCCATTGGGATTCACCAAATATTATTTATCATATTACTTGCAAACGCTGTCGGAAGCAGTATGTTGGTCAGAGTCAAAATCCATTCCGAGAACGTGCTACTGGACACAAACAGGATATAAAACATAATGCTGGTGCCCCAGTAGCACAACATTTTAACCTGTCTGGTCATTCTTTGGACGATTTCGAAATTCATCTTATTGAACAACCACCAATTAAAGACATATAAGAAGAAACGGATGAATTTAGAAAAAAAAGTGAAACTTTTTGGATCAATACGCTTCAAACCCTCTGGCCATTTGGTATGAACATATCAGAGGGAGAATGCGAGAGGAGGTCAATAATTCTTTTCGCTTTAACATGCAACAGAATGAATATCGAAATAGCAAAAATATTAAAAGATGAATTCAGTTTAACCAATGCTAAATTAAATAAACCTTTGAATCTTCGACCTGTCATCACCTATAAGAAAAACAAAAGCTTGCGTAACATCCTTGTAAGGACTAAATTAGAGCCCGTCAATGAATAACATCAATTATTGCCACTCATCACTTAGTTTAAATCAATTTTATGTATTTCTTGTCATGTTTGAAACCCGTCAAGATTCAGTAAATGAAAACAATTTTTCGGCGGCAAATTTGCAAGACGTGACGTGGGGGTGGGTGAGTCTCTTGAGTGCGCCAAAAATGTGCATTTCCAACTTGTGCAATTTTTTAAATTTTTTAAAAATATATCAATATATCAGCTAATATATACCATCATTTGTGTTTCAAATGATGTTAGATGATGTTGTACATCACACTCGTAACATAAATACAACATCAGGAGGCTTTATATGTGAGAATATTGGGCTTAATCTGAGAAAATGCCACACGTTAGTAGGGGATGGGTGTCTTGTTCGAAATGTAGAAAATGTACAGACAGTATTTTGGGAAAATTCGCTCTGATGCACTAAATTCAACCCAAGTTATTTATTTATTAATTTATTTATTTATTTATTTTTTTTATTTATTTATTGGTGTTTAACGACTCTTTAACAACCAGGGTCATATCGTGTTGGTGACAGGTTTACGGGTGGCGGAAGCCAGAGTACCCGGAGAGAACCACCGAGCAACGACGAGCAGCTGTCAGCTCTTCAACATCATAACCCACGAGTGTACTACACACTGCACACGGGACTGCGTACTAGACAGCACAGACAGGGTTAGATTGGCTGAAGACATGTGCACCTTGGCGTGCAGTACGTCTCAACCAATAGCGTCATCGTGCCCCCACGTGGGCAATTGGGGTGAGTTTATTTTGGATTTTAATGGGAGAGTTGGGGGGGGGGTGAGTGTCTGAGAACGGTAGTAGAAAATTTGCGTGTAGTGGGTGGGTGGGTGTAAAAAGGAGCCGAATAAAAAAATAGGACGTCACGTCTTGCAAAGGAGCCGAATAAAAAATAGGACGTCACGTCCCCCCACCCCCACCCCCCCCCCCCCCGGGCATATTAAAAGAAAAAAACGTTTCAGTAGAAAATGTCTGTGCCAGTGCGAATTTTTAACCCTGGTAATGTGGTTTCCGGTGATTTTACAAGCGATAAATGTCTGATGACTCGTATAAAACCACCGAACAGCGACTAGTAACAACGAACCCTTCCGTGATACAAACTGGCCAAAGTGGGTCATACGCTTGTGTTGTTAAATTTTGTTTAGCCCTTTACATAACGCACGCGTTATTTAGATTTTTAATTGTATTCAAATGTATCCAAAATGTTCAACAAAACTATATCATGTGTCCCCCCCTCATTGGAACGCGCGAAATGTGTACAATACGCAAGCGTTTGAAGTCGATTCGTTAAGTAAAGGGTTAAGGCCAACAATAACATTTCTTTTATCCTCCAAAGCTTATCGCCTTTTCATTTAACTGCTGTAAGATTCTGTGAACCAAGTAGTCTACAAGATTCTAAATTTTATATTTGAGGTATCATTCTTGATAAGGTTGTTAGATTTTAAATTATAAATATATCATTCCTTTGAGCTACAAGCACGGTTAAAAATTGATATAAACCATCCACACTAATGCATAATCTTTGAATATATCGACATTATCTCATAGAATTTACAGGTTCACATTTATTTTGTTTGACATTATCATTGGGGAATAAACACTTTTGAATCGACATTTAATTGTAAATGCACTAATTTGTATTTAAAAGCCATTAACAACACGTTGATAAAAGTCCGGATACAAGGCTCCACAAAGTAGATCTTCTGTTTCTCAGGCCATTTTCTGTAAATTGCATGTGGGTGGGTGGTTTTTTTATTTTATTTTTGTGATTATTTCGTTGCCATCAAAAGTTCATATTCTTGATTTGTTTTATATTTTAGTGGGAGGGACTGAGAAACAAATTCTTATCTTTCTAGGCCTAAGTATAGTTTTATATTTCATAAAAAGAACTCACGATTTCTGTGAAACGAGTAACTTACCAGAATATTCACAACTCCTTCAATGTGAAGTTGCTGATTTCGATAGTTAGAATGATATTATTTACATCAAAATGGAGGAATCTCTTTAGTATTTGTTGTGAGATTTTGTCGTAATTTCGTCCCAGGTGAATTATCACTTGATCGCCTCACCATTTCTTGTTTATCTCATCATCTTGCTACAGTACAGTCGCCATGGACTGGTCGTAATCCACGCGTGGGCAGTGATGTCCACGCATGCGTTTATCAGGTAATAAAAATCATCATCAGCAAAATTGTAATTAATGAATCACGTGGTTGTACCCGTTGCTTCATTAATTAAAGTTTTGATGATTATTCCTATAATTAGTGTCTGGAATCTAATGTTATTGAGCCCGTGGAAATATTGCTCACCCGTGGAAAATGACCAGTCCACGGGGGTCGTACTGTACTAAAAGACAAATTTCAATTTATTCAAAAATTTAGGCATACAGACTTGAATTGGTTAATTCTGCAGGATCCTCCCATAAACTCAAGCTCTCAAGCCGTCAGTCAAATTGTGTAAGGAGTTCGACGATGTTATGGCTTGGAACCAGTTCAGCTTTTAAATACCCCATAGCTTATGTTTTGATTTACCTGTGGTTCGCTTTTCCAACCAACTGAAAATTTTCAGATGATTGAATCTAGAAAATACCATGCACATTCATTTTCTTGGAATCAACGCTAGAAGTGTTTCTCAATCGAGACTTCATTTGACAGAATCTGTATTTATTTATTTATTTATTTATTTATTTATTTATTTATTTATTTATTTATTGGGGTTTAAAGACACTTTCGACAGCCATGGTCACCTCGTGTCGGACAGTTTTACGGGTGGAGGAAGCCGAAGTTCCCGGAGAGAACCACCGAACAACGGCGAGCAACTGTCGAGCTCTCCAACATACTAACTCCACACAAGCTGGATTAGCTTTGGTTGAAGACAAGTGCACCATCGATGTGCAGTACGCCTTACCTTAGTACACAACGCCATCGTGTCTCCACGTGGGCAGTGGCGGTGAAGTGCCTTGCCCAAGGACACAAAGCGGGTGCCGCAGGTGGGATTCGAACCGACGACCTCTCGGCATGCAGCCTGCACATCTACCTACTAAGCCAATGCGCCCCGGACAGAATCTGTAATGACTTTACCAATATCATATGTGGTGTTTTTTATTAACTGGTTTACTATGTTATTTTGGAGGTCTGAGTTGTTCATCAAAATATGTTTTACTAGAAATTATTGGAGAGTGCCTACAGGCACTCTCCAATAAATTGTAATAAACAAAACGTATATAAACAAAATATTATTGGTGTTTGACTGAATGTGAAACATGAGCAAGGAAAATGCTGGCTTTTGCGCTGGTATCCTCATTTTCCTGAAAGCCCTGATAGGGGTTTCTAGCACTCAACCAGTTAACCCTTTACCCAACGTAACGGTCCAAACCGGCCAGCGTTATTGACAAAAGTCGCCAATTAATTTTTTCATTTTTGTCTCGTTGAGCTCGTTCCAATGAGGTCATAACCTATGTTTTTGAGACAAAAAATGAAAAAAATAGTTTTTCAAGAATTTTGTTTGCAAGTGTCGTCTGCTTTTCATGTTTGGTAAAGGGATAACGAATTATGAACGGAGAGTCGTCCAATCAGTCAGTATTTAATTCACTTTGCAAACATTAAGATAATTACATCAACGACAATCTGCGCGCAAACTTCATGAAATGTGGGTAAACAAAAAGCACATTACAGAGTCTGATCCCTAACGGAATTAGACTGGTGGCCTGCCACAAACTAGGAATTGGAGAGAGATTTGCTCACATGTTTAGGTTGTATGACTTGAATCAACCTATATATTTTCGTCCTATAGTTTTATTCATAGGGGACTAAACGTCAATTCATATGACGCAAAAAAGAAGCCAGAAGTACTTTTAATTGGGAAGTAAAGTTACTCCAGGAATAAAGCACGAAAATTCTATGCATTAACATATGCATTTAAAGTGGAGTTATTTTGGCGAGATGCCATTTTTATCGCAGAAACTGAACGAGGAAGAAATGCTAGAAATAATTGTTGTTTGTTCTGTGATTGGTTTTGTTTGCGCTGTAGCGGTGGTAGCGAATCCCACAGCTGTAGTTGTTGGGGCTGTTGTGGTTGTAATGTGCTATGTGGTAGTTGCTGTTGGCTGTCTAGTGGTAGTAGTGTTTTCAGTGGATATAGTTGTTGACTCTGAGAAATGATACACCATGAATCGTTCTAAAGTACGCTGGTATACTTGGCAAAATCCTAGTATTGCAGGGAAGTTTGGGACAATATCATTTTATAACATGACCGTTTCTATAAGGCACAAGCAAAACATACCGGTGGCCCCTGATCCCTCGTCCACTGGTGTTCCACTCTCATGCCCTCCTTAATCACAGAACCTGAATTCGCTCCTGAGAGGGCTAGCAAACAGAAAGTCTTCTTAGATTTGTATTCCTCAAATTGGTACCAGCAATCCCGTATGCAAGGGAATGGTTGGAAATGCACAAGAGAACTACTTATAAAAGAATATTATTGTACCTGCTATTTGTCCCGAACATACTCTAGTTAACTCCGCCTGACAAATGTCATTGGAGTTTTTCTAATGCTAAGTCGTCCGTCGTCTGTCCGTCCGTCGTAAACATTTTGTTTGTTCGGGCCATAATTTCTTAACCACTGAATATTTCTTAACAAAACTTTGTAACCGTATGTATTGTCACTAGACAGTTTGTGATCAGGCATGATGCGATCTCTTCCTCTAGGTGAAGGTCACGGTCAAGGTAAACCAAAATAATATCTAGATATTGCTATACAGGGACCGATCAGGACTATTTAAAATACGCTGTAGCCTCGGAGCCTATTTTTTCAATTCATGCGCCAGATTTCAATTTACGGAGTCACACTGCTGTTTGTAACACACACTGCAAGTATGTAATAGCTCTCATCATTTTCATTTAGTCCACTGTAGCAAACATTAATCTTCACTGTGGTTTCTGATCAAGTCTTGGCTGCCTATTTAGGCAGCCAAGACTTGATAAGAAACCACAGTGAAGATTAATGCTTGGTAATTAAGACTTGAAGTATTAACTTAAGCACTCTACAACAATGATAAATGATAATCATATATATAATACATGTAAGAGTGTCTCTCTCAATTATTCATCGAAAGAATATCAAAATATGATCTGAGAAGTTACGCGCCAACTGAGAAGCCTATTTCTGAGATTTAAGAGCCAGGTCCTGATGTTTCAGAACCAAATACGCACTGGCGCATGCCCGGGTCGGTCCCTGGCTATATTTCCGTTGTTCGGCCTCTGTACTCTGATCCATATGATTGATCTTGTTTATACTTGATACACTTGCTGACCTTACAGTTGCTGACCTTAATCAAATGTTGTGTCATGATCTTGACCCAATATCATATTCTCATGGTCAAGGCCATATTCAATAAAACTTCAGTATCTTACCATTTTGTTTGTCCGGGCAATAATTTCTTAACCACTTAATATTTTTAAAAACAAATGTAACCGTATGTGTTGTCACTAAACAGTGTGGCATCAGTCATATTGAGGTCTCTACCCACAAGGTCAAGGTCACGGGCAAGGTCACAAAATTAAACTTTGGATATTGCTATATTGCCCTTGTCCGGTCTCTATAATCTGATTCATATGATTGATCTTGTTTATACTTGACACAGTTTCTTACCATATCCAAAGGTTGTGTCATGATTTGATCTGAGGTCATATTCTCATGGTCAAGGTCACATTCAAGAAACTTCAATATTTTAGTATCATTTTTGTGCGGTCCATATAATTTGATCTGATTTATGTATTTATTTACTGGGGTTTAAGGTCACATATTTCTGCACAATGGGGGTGAAGTGTCTTGCCCAAGGACACAACGCGGTTGCCGCAGGTGGGATTCGAACCGAGGACCTCTCGGCTTGCAGCCTGCACCTCTACCTACTGAGCCACCGCGCCCCCCATTTGATCTAATTGGCAGATCTTGTTCAGACTTCAAACAATTATTGCCCATGACAGAATAGTGTGGCGTGAAATTGACCCCGAGGTCATATCATCAAGATGAAGGTCACAAAAATAATAGTTGGATATTGCTATATCGAACTTGTCCGGTCTTTATAATCTGATCCATACGACTGGTCTTGTTCGTACTTGACACATTTGCTGATCATAACCAAAGAGTGTGTCATGATCTCGACCCAAGGTCATATTCTCATGGTCAAGGTCACAGTTAAGAAAACGTCAATATTTTACTATCATTTTTGTCCAGAAAACTTCAATATTTTACTATCATTTTCGCCCGGTCCATGTAATGTGATCTCATTGGCAGGTCTTGTTCATACTTGGTACAATTATTACGCTTGACTTAATTTGATAAAAGATCTATCATCAAGGTCAAGGTCACAGATAACAAAAGTAAGGTCACAAGCAGTAATACTTGAATTCTTATATATTTTGCTTCCTATAAAAGCATTGACCCTGGGCGAACGTATTTCCCACAATACAAGTGAAAACGTCTACATAAAAATCAGTGTTGCATTTAGCAACTGCACGCGCAATCTTTCGATGTAGAAAAGAGAACTCTTTGTACGTGCACTCAATTGGCAGTCCACTAGCTCCACGAAATAAATTAGACAAGAAATTTAGTTGCCATGCTGATATTTTTTATATAGGCCTACTATGTGTTAAACCTGAAAAATAAAACAGACACACACACAATTGAAAAACTTCAGCGGTTTAAGGACGAGAAGAACGGTGAATGGGGATTACGTCATGCACAGTGTAAGACAACAATACCATGATGTCACGATCTTCATTCATAAAAAGCAAACTAAATGCCATTATAAGCTGTTCCCAAACCCGTCATTATGCAAATAAACCAGGAAAGGAAGGAATATTGTGAGATAAATTGGTTATTACCAATATGTGGGTTTTCGAGATGGTGTATTGAAGACGAGACCTCGTCTCTGAGCACATATCAGCGAGTACTTTAGGGGATAATAACCTGTATATACAGAGGTATTTTGGGACAAATGACATGGTATATCATATTATTTTTCTATAAGGGACTGGCAGAACTCTCGAACGAACGTCATCACACCTCCAAATACTTGGCTTGCACTCCCACGTCGCCACTCCATCGTCCTTGAGCACGAGCCCCGTACACACCCCTGGTTTGCAGGAGGATTATCATATTTGTAATTGGTATTTGGGGTCCGTTGCACCGTTTACATTCTTAAAATCTACTTAAAAACAAAACATGTTTTACACTTTTCTAGGGACCACCGCACAGGAAATAGATATGCTTCCTCTTGCTCAAAATGTGAATAGATGGAACTGGAAAGATTACTCAGACCACGTAGTAGGGAAGCTAAAAACATATGGAGAAACTGTTCTAAGTGGAGTCTTGAAGTTTTACCCGACAGAAAAACTCACGCCGGAGTATCAGTTAACCAGCATGGCATCAGATATACGAACCAACTGTGGCAATGACATTCTAGCCAAGCGAGCTGCGGAACGATTTTCAAACCCCGTTTATCGCTATGTTGTTGATTATTATCCATCTGTGCCCATACACATTATATCAAGGTTGTATCCGGCTGCGAGCTATGCCTTTCATTTGTGGGACTTCTTTGCATTTATGGGTTTTATCAGAGATCATATTAAGCAGCCTACTGATTCGGACATGTCATACCAACGACTTGTACAAAATCAGATGCTACAGTTCGCAAGGAATGGAACAGTGAAAAGTGCATCTTGGAAGCCATTTCCACAATCGACCGCAATTATCAAAGATCGTTTGATTGTGGATGTGGAAACTTACCATAAAGCGGAGTGTGACTTTTTGGGTGAACATGATCTCCTATCATACAGCTGGCTAAACTAATGATTCCAAGAATGTGCGCTGCACACTAAGCCCCATGTTTGTGCTTCTAATTAAAGTTTAATTTATTTATTCCGGAAAGAAAATTGACATCTTAGTTAGGGCTCTTCGAAGTATCCAAATTCAGATCGATTCGAAAAGGTCCTGAAAAAAATCCAGTCGATTCGCGAATTCGAATTTCGAGTCGAGACGTGCTGATTCTATTTTTTTTAATCTTCGTGATGTTTTCAAAATCCTACCATGTCTGTCCTCCTCTAGAACTCTTCTTCTATCATCAGGTCTCCTTTAGAGGTGACCGGGCGATCGAAGAAGCGTACAAGGAGGTTCCGCTTCCGAAACTACTTTGATTCCGTTTCCAGAATATTTTCTTTATTGATTGATTTGCCCACATAGACGAGGTACCGTTGAATGCAATTGAGGATATTTACGGTTAACCCTTTACCTAACATGAAAAGAAGACGAAACTTGCAAAGAAATTCTTGAATAACTATTTTTTCATTTTTTGTCTCAAAAACATAGGTTGTGACTCCTCATTGAAACGAGCTCGACGAGCTCGTTCCCACGAGGGGTCATAACCGATGTTTTTGAGATAAAAAATGAAAAAATAATGAAAATTAATTGGCGATTTTTGAGAATAGCGCTGGCCGGTTTTGACCGTTACGTTGGGTAAAGGATTAAGGTGCAATTCTACAAATTGAAGAGCGGTGAGATTCGATTCGATTCGATTAGAAGTCATCTGCTTGATTCGATTCGACCCGAATTTTGGGATCTGCAGTGCCCTAATCTCAGTTTTTTAAATAATGTTCTTTGCCCAATTGTTGCAGGTGAAACGATTAAACTCTTACTATACCTTTGACGGAATTCAAATTGTTTTCATCACCCCGAACATTTGTACGGAAAATTTTGGTTCATTTCATAATATTGCTTTTTCTTCCGAAAAAATAAAATATATCTAAAAACAATTCTTCCGAATTTTAAATGGTTTTGTAACTTCCCAAAATATCATATTTCACACGTGGATTTCTCATTTATTTCATTGTCTGAAACTAAACGTTTTAATATTTTATTTTCTGATGTTTCAAAGATTTCAGGGGATTTTTTGTCTATTTGGGTTGTTGGTTGTTTCCTTATTTAGTCCAGGCACATTAGACATAAAAATGAGAAAGTAAGGAAAAAAATCGGAGAAAGCTGATTTTTTTTATATGTTTCCGGGACACACATTGCGGATAAAGTGTGAAAAGTCCCCGCGAATCCGAGTTGAGCTTTTTTAGTTATAGCGTTTTTTTGATGAAAAAAAAATTTAAAAAAAAATTCGACCCAGCTCCATATTTCTCATTCTTATTCGCCTTAGTAGGGTGAGAATCATAAATATCGTGCTGAATTATATTGAGAATACATATCTCCAACAGAAAATGCCAACTTTGTTCCAATCCTCACACCCAATGGTGAAATATTCACGAAAATGTACAAAATTACGAAAAAAAATTTATTGTTTTCATACACACAACGGTACACAACGTCCATTAAATCAAATCTACGACTACTTTGGGAGTTAAATTATATATAAAAAAATGCAGAAAAGCAGTGGCTTTATAATGATATATAACAATAGTCATTTATTCCATAATGAACTGGTGAAACGTGTGAAATATTAACCATACCCCCTAAACTCAAATTCAAACGGCATCGACTTTTCTCATTCAAATACCGTATTATAGCATCATTGTTTCAATTTCCATGTTCGATTAAATCACATAATGTGGTGTTCGCCTACACTCAAGATGCATTGGCATGTAATGTGTGCACGCCCTTGATTTGGGTACAATACTACGAGCAAATAGGTCTTCTCCAGTTGTTCTTAAGAGCAGAGCGCACAGGCGACTGGGAACTCCACACATATTGTGTTCGCAATATGATTCCAGTATTTCACGCAGGTGGTCATTTTGATACGCAAAAAGTTCTCATCTCTATTTGCAGCAGATGAATGAGCTAACAGAAATAATGCAACAGGATGATTTGAAGTTGTTCACTGAGAAAGGTTACTTTACCATAAGGCGCTCAGATAAATTCTGGGACGGGATATATTCTGATCAGACCATAGAGCAGTGTTTAATGAGAATGTTCAAGCTCCCTGGTGGTCTCACACATGGCAGGGGAATAACCGATAGCACTGTTGCGAAATGGGTACATGGACTACCTCTTTGCCTTCCGATATGTAATGCTCTCGAAAATTTTGTTCATGTTCACACTGGTCATGGCGAACAACATCGGGATCTCCGTCAAAGTTCACAATTGACTGATGCCAATGATATCACCAAATTATTGAACTGGCTCAGAGTGTATTCCCCCTTTCAGAATAGAGATCCACTACAATTAGTCTCTATAGCGACCGGGCTTGTGGCCGACGAAACTGTGAACTGTGACCAAGTTCGCAAAATTGGTGAATGTTGCGTATCGAATGTTGTAAGCAAAACGTTCAACAGCATCAAACTACGACGTGTTGACACTGTGAAGTCTTTCGCATCGATGGCAAATAGCATCAAAGTCCGTGGAAGTAAGGTAGTGATTGACCCCACAATTCTGTTCAACCGCATCACATGTGTTATTCAGTCACAAGCAGAGATGGAAGAGTATCTCAAATATGAACACGCCCCGAAACCACCAGCATTGTTTGATTCTGCTGGAATGAGGAAGACACAGAAAAGCACGCTCGGTAAGATCCTCAAAACATACGGTTCCGAGCAAACTAAAATCCCAGAACATTCTCTGTTTGTTGTAGATGGTGGATTTTTATTGAGGGCAGTTGTATGGCCTAAACAGTCGTCATATAAGGACATATGTACATCATATTCCAATTATCTAGTGAGACATTTTGGGGCGAACGTCGTGGTTGTTTTTGATGGTTATGCTTGTACAATGTCGACAAAGGGCATGGAACAAGCCCGTAGATCTAAAGACAGGTATTCCATTGATATCAATATCTCACCCGAGTTACCAGCCACCACACCCCAATCCGATTTCCTTGCAAATGCCAAGAACAAAACCCAACTGATCGATCTTCTAATGCAGGAGCTATCTGCTATCAATATTCAGTCCAAGCAGACCGAAGCTGATGCTGATGTACTGATAGCCGAAACTGCACTTGACATCGCTCAAGATGACAACAATGTTGTCGTTGTGGGAACAGACACAGACTTGTTAGTCATTCTTACCTCTCGAGTTCAACCGGGATGTAATATTCACATGATGTATTCCATTACCCCAAACTTACTAGTTTCAGTTAGTGAAATAGCAACCAAAATGGGTAACCATAGAAGCAACCTCCTTGTAGCATATTCTATAAGTGGTTGTGACACTACTTCTGCACTCTTTCGAGTTGGTAAGAAGAAAGTATTCAGTACAATTGTCTCCGATGTTACTAGCGACTCACAACAGTATGTCAACACAATTTTGGCGGATGACAGTACACCAAGTGCAGTAGCCGCTGCCGGGGAACAATTTTTCCTGATCTTATACGGGAGTAAAACTGTTTCCTCTCTCGACCAATATAGATATGTCACTTACAAGCGTTATGTAGCAAAATCTAAACTGAATAAACCCATCGACCTAGCCTCACTCCCACCAAGCAGCGATGCTGCACAACAACATGTCTACAGATGTTATCTCCAGGTCCAACAATGGCTGGGAACTTCGCTTCCTCCGACGGATTGGGGGTGGTCGCTAGACAATGGACTTCTTGTACCGACTGCAGCCACAAAGCCATGTGCCCCCGATAACCTACTGAATCTGATCAGTTGTGGTTGCAAGAGTGCTTGTACAAAAAGGTGTGGGTGTAAGAAGGCAGGACTCTCTTGCTCAGGTTTGTGTAATTGCAGTTCGGATTTTTGTAACAACCACAGAAACACTGTCCTGTCGGAAATTTCTGAGTTCGATGAATAATATGTATATAGGTCATGTCATTTCTGTATATAGCGTTGATAATAGTCAATGTAACTTAATCCATGTTGATTGATTTGTACATTCTGTAAATATTATTTATTGATTTTTCTACATTCTGTAAATATTATTTATTGATCTAATGCTGCCAGACACAGACGTGTCTGTTCGGTCCGAAGCCCGAAAATAGTTGAGTTCTCATGCTGACGAATTTTATGCCAAAAGGGGAACTCGGCCAGAAGCAGAGGGGGTCTTCCATAATGTCTATTTTGTAAGCAATGATAAAAGTCTTCAAATGGTGGTGGATTTTTTATCGTCTGTCCAACTAACATCCCGTTCTGTACTACGACCCTTTGGGCACATCCGTTAGGAAAATCGTCATTTTTTGCGTAAATCCGATACTTTTTTGTGAATTTTCAATAACTTTTCGCAGAAATTGTCACAGAATGCACATTTTCCTCTAGGTAAATGTGAATTGGACATTATGTAGCTCGAAATACGCGTAAACAAAAAATACAGTTGGATCAATTCGAGGTTACAAAGTTCGTGAGATTTTTTTTAATTTTTTTCAAACGCGTTTTCGAAAAAAGGCTGTAGAAAAAAAAGCTCAACTGGGATTTTAGGGGACTTTTGTCTAATCGTTCAGTGACATGTACTCGACATTCCCTGAAAAAATCAACTTTCTCCGATTTTTTTCCCTAGTGAAACCTAATGTTCTTGGGCTAG
This sequence comes from Pictodentalium vernedei, assembly GCA_031216915.1. Lineage (NCBI taxonomy): Eukaryota > Metazoa > Mollusca > Scaphopoda > Dentaliida > Dentaliidae > Pictodentalium > Pictodentalium vernedei. Next base: position 293,347,490 of record CM062292.1, on the reverse strand, counting down.
TCCAGGCACATTAGACATAAAAATGAGAAAGTAAGGAAAAAATTCGGAGAAAGCTGATTTTTTTATATGTTTCCGGGACACACATTGCGGATAAAGTGTGAAAAGTCCCCGCGAATCCGAGTTGAGCTTTTTTAGTTATAGCGTTTTTTTGATGAAAAAAAAATTTTAAAAAAAATTCGACCCAGCTCCATATTTCTCATTCTTATTCGCCTTAGTAGGGTGAGAATCATAAATATCGTGCTGAATTATATTGAGAATACATATCCCCAACAGAAAATGCCAACTTTGTACCAATCCTCACACTCAATGGTGAAATATTCACGAAAATGTACAAAATTACGAAAAAAAATTTATTGTTTTCATACACACAACGGTACACAGCGTCCATTAAATCAAATCTACGACTACTTTGGGAGTTAAATTATATATAAAAAATTGCAGAAAAGCAGTGGCTTTATAATGATATATAACAATAGTCATTTATTCCATAATGAACTGGTGAAACGTGTGAAATATTAACCATACCCCCTAAACTCAAATTCAAACGGCATCGACTTTTCTCATTCAAATACCGTATTATAGCATCATTGTTTCAATTTCCATGTTCGATTAAATCACATAATGTGGTGTTCGCCTACACTCAAGATGCATTGGCATGTAATGTGTGCACGCCCTTGATGTGTATATATCAAAGCAGTGGAGATTGTGTCTTCGTCAGATAAGATGACAAAAGTTTTCGTTAGACTCGGCGGCTTCCATATGATTATGTCATACTTAGGGGCAATTGGTTCGATCATGGCTGGTAGCGGCTTGGATGAACTTTGGGGGACTGTTTATGCTGGTGGGTCAATCCATCATTTGATCAGTGGTCATGCATATTCAAGAGCAGTTCGTGCCCATTTGCTAACACAAATTGCCATTACAAAACTTGTGTTTGAAGAAAGCCGAACACTAGATAACATAGACTGCACAGAAGTCAATGAAATATTCTGTGGACTTGCCAGAGGTGACTGTACAACAGCTGACGCTGTCAATCAAGAAAGTGTCACCCATCTACTGTCAAAATTACACGAACTGCTCCACAATGAGTCCGTAGGACGCACAGGAAAGCTTTGGGTACAATACTACGAGCAAATAGGTCTTCTCCAGTTGTTCTTGAGAGCAGAGCGCACAGGCGACTGGGAACTCCACACATATTGTGTTCGCAATATGATTCCAGTATTTCACGCAGGTGGTCATTTTGCATACGCAAAAAGTTCTCATCTCTATTTGCAGCAGATGAATGAGCTAACAGAAATAATGCAACAGGATGATTTGAAGTTGTTCACCGAGAAAGGTTACTTTACCAAAAAGCGCTCAGATAAATTCTGGAACGGGATATATTCTGATCAGACCATAGAGCAGTGTTTAATGAGAATGTTCAAGCTCCCTGGTGGTCTCACACATGGCAGGGGAATAACCGATAGCACTGTTGCGAAATGGGTACATGGCCTACCTCTTTGCCTTCCGATATGTAATGCTCTCGAAAATTTTGTTCATGTTCACACTGGTCATGGCGAACAACATCGGGATCTCCGTCAAAGATCACAATTGACTGATGCCAATGATATCACTAAATTATTGAACTGGCTCAGAGTGCATTCCCCCTTTCAGAATAGAGATCCACTACAATTAGTCTCTATAGCGACCGGGCTTGTGGCCGACGAAACTGTGAACTGTGACCAAGTTCGCAAAATTGGTGAATGTTGCGTATCGAATGTTGTAAGCAAAACGTTCAACAGCATCAAACTACGACGTGTTGACACTGTGAAGTCTTTCGCATCGATGGCAAATAGCATCAAAGTCCGTGGAAGTAAGGTAGTAATTGACCCCACAATTCTGTTCAACCGCATCACATGTGTTATTCAGTCACAAGCAGAGATGGAAGAGTATCTCAAATATGAACTCGCCCCGAAACCACCAGCATTGTTTGATTCTGCTGCAATGAGGAAGACACAGAAAAGCACGCTCGGTAAGATCCTCAAAACATACGGTTCCGAGCAAACTAAAATCCCAGAACATTCTCTGTTTGTTGTAGATGGTACATTTTTATTGAGGGCAGTTGTATGGCCTAAACAGTCGTCATATAAGGACATATGTACATCATATTCCAATTATCTAGTGAGACATTTTGGGGCGAACGTCGTGGTTGTTTTTGATGGTTATGCTTGTACAATGTCGACAAAGGGCATGGAACAAGCCCGTAGATCTAAAGACAGGTATTCCATTGATATCAATATCTCACCCGAGTTACCAGCCACCACACCCCAATCCGATTTCCTTGCAAATACCAAGAACAAAACCCAACTGATCGATCTTCTAATGCAGGAGCTATCTGCTATCAATATTCAGTCCAAGCAGGCCGAGGCTGATGCTGATGTACTGATAGCCGAAACTGCACTTGACATCGCTCAAGATGACAACAATGTTGTCGTTGTGGGAACAGACACAGACTTGTTAGTCATTCTTACCTCTCGAGTTCAACCGGGATGTAATATTCACATGATGTATTCCATTACCCCAAACTTACTAGTTTCAGTTAGTGAAATAGCAACCAAAATGGGTGACCATAGAAGCAACCTCCTTGTAGCACATTCTATAAGTGGTTTGACACTACTTCTGCACTCTTTCGAGTTGGTAAGAAGAAAGTATTCAGTACAATTGTCTCCGATGTTACTAGCGACTCACAACAGTATGTCAACACAATTTTGGCGGATGACAGTACACCAAGTGCAGTAGCCGCTGCCGGGGAACAATTTTTCCTGATCTTATACGGGAGTAAAACTGTTTCCTCTCTCGACCAATATAGATATGTCACTTACAAGCGTTATGTAGCAAAATCTAAACTGAATAAACCCATCGACCTAGCCTCACTCCCACCAAGCAGCGATGCTGCACAACAACATGTCTACAGATGTTATCTCCAGGTCTAACAATGGCTGGGCACTTCGCTTCCTCCGACGGATCGGGGGTGGTCGCTAGACAATGGACTTCTTGTACCGACTGCAGCCACAAAGCCATGTGCCCCCGATAACCTACTGAATCTGATCAGTTGTGGTTGCAAGAGTGCTTGTACAAAAAGGTGTGGGTGTAAGAAGGCAGGACTCTTTTGCTCAGGTTTGTGTAATTGCAGTTCGGATTCTTGTAACAACCACAGAAACACTGACCTGTCGGAAATTTCTGAGTTCGATGAATAATATGTATATAGGTCATGTCATTTCTGTATATAGCGTTGATAATAGTCATTGTAACTTAATCCATGTTGATTGATTTGTACATTCTGTAAATATTATTTATTGATTTTTCTACATTCTGTAAATATTATTTATTGATCTAATGCTGCCAGACACAGACGTGTCTGTTCGGTCCCAAGCCCGAAAAGAGTTGAGTTCTCATGCTGACGAATTTTATGCCAAAAGGGGAACTCGGCCAGAAGCAGAGGGGGTCTTCCATAATGTCTATTTTGTAAGCAATGATAAAAGTCTTCAAATGGTGGTGGATTTTTTATCGTCTGTCCAACTAACATCCCGTTCTGTACTACGACCCTTTGGGCAAATCCGTTAGGAAAATCGTCATTTTTTGCGTAAATCCGATACGTTTTTGTGAATTTTCAATAATTTTTCGCAGAAATTGTCACAGAATGCACATTTTCCTCTAGGTAAATGTATATTAGACATTATGTAGCTCGAAATACGCGTAAACAAAAAATACAGTTGGATCAATTCGAGGTTACAAAGTTCGTGCGATTTTTTTTGATTTTTTTCAAACGCGTTTTCGAAAAAAGGCTGTAGAAAAAAAAGCTCAACTGGGATTTTAGGGGACTTTTGTCTAATCGTTCAGTGACATGTACTCGACATTCCCTGAAAAAATCAGCTTTCTCCGATTTTTTTCCCTAGTGAAACCTAATGTTCTTGGGCTATCAAGCTTGAAAGAAATGAACTTTTGCCTTGTCTGTCGGGTAAGTCAAAATGTGCAACACGAATGGAACACCATTTTCTTATCCGTTTAACGCTTTATCTAATATGAAAAGCAGACGACACATGCAAACAGAATTATTGAATAACTAATTATTTTCATTTTTATGTCAAAAACATAGCTGATGACCCCCCCCCCCCCCCCCCCCCCCGCCCCCATTGGAACGAACTCAACGGGCTCGTTCAAATGAGGGGTCATAAGCTATGTGTTTTGAGGCATAAAACAAGAAAGTTGAATGGCAATTCAAGTGAATAGCGGTTTGGCCGTTACGTTGGGTAAAGGGTTCAACTTTTAACTCCTTTAGTTCCGAAACTAATCTTTGCATAGAAGCCAGTATTAACCCTTTACCTAACATGCAAAAAAAATTCTTGAATAACTAATTTTTTTCATTTTTTGTCTCAAAAACATAGGTTATGACCCCTCGTTGGAACGAGCTCGACGAGCTCGTTCCAACGAGGGGTCATAATCTATGTTTTTGAGACAAAAAATGAAAATATTTTGAAAATTAATTGGCGATTTTTGAGAATAGCGCTGGCCGGTTTTGACGGTACGTTGGGTAAAGGGTTAATAACGTATTTTAGGAATTTTCTTTGAAGAAGCTGAGTATATGGTGTTCTATGATGGGCAGTTGGAAGAATCCGGTTGAACACTTTTCAACGGTTAATGTTGAAATACACTGTTGAAACGAGATCATGTCAGTATCAGTGTGAGGAATGTACATCATCCTCTTGGATTTGTACATGTCAACATGGCGACTGTTTTCAACGTCATGCTAAATCGTTGTTTATTATAGAGATTTTAAATATTTTTCATGCATATTACAGAGCTCTGAACTTTTAAAATTACATATTATAAGTTATCTCCGCCAACATGTATGGTATACGGAGATTTAATACCTGGATATCGGTTTTTGAACACCGAGCCGCAGGCGAGGTGTTTAAATGAGACATCCAGGAATTAAATCTCCGTATACCATACATGTTGGCGGAGATAACGTTTTTATCCCGTTTGAAACACAATACAACTTAGTGGAAATAAATTGGTGGACCCATTTCTCAGCTCCACGACCATTTGGACCAAATTCCTGATATTAATTTTGTTTTTATAATCGCAGAAGACAACCGATAGAGTTACATCCCTTGGGTAATTAAGGAAACGAGTAAACGGTATTTTGTTGACATATCGTCCCCTGAGTTCCAATGTGTTCTATATGCCTACTGGCGCATAGAACATATTGATACCCAGGGGACGAATTATTTGCTCTTATTTTATTTTTATGATTGTATTGTCCGAAATCTGATGATATTTGTGACTATTTTCGGGTTTTTTGGTTCGAGTTTTATAATGAGGCGAGCAAAAGCGAAAAGCGTTCATTGAAACCATATACCCCCGATGTTGGGCGCTCCCTTTGCCCTGGCTATTTGTCCAAGGCATTCTGACCAATCAAAACACAGGATTTATCGGGATATAGGGACAAAATGATTTAACAAATACTATGAAGAGCCAAGTCCTCGTAGCCTTAAACAAATACTTCATTCCAAGCTCTCAGGTCACCTGCTTAATTCTATAAAGAATTCGATGCTGTTCTGGGCTATTTGTTTACACACTTTTAGTGGACTTTGCGCGCAGTCAACAATTGATGAAATGATGTCATTTTACTCACAAAGATACACAGAAACACTTTTGTGCTACAGTCCAATCAAAGGTAATTCAATTCACCTTGAGACCATTGAGATATTAACAAAATCAGTGGAACTACGCAGTGTAATTATAAAACTACGGCTGTGGTGAGTCTTCAAGCATAATTATTTAGTAAACAAACATGTATAATTGTATTCGAAGGTCTTCAAAGGTTCGATCTAATGAAGTGTCGTTTTCGAAACATTTCTGACGTTCATTCAAATAAAACGTTTATGGTATTTTTTGATTTAATCGGATGAAATGTTTCAATTTGTCTACGAAAAGTGGGTGAACAAATAGCCCATAACAGCGTTATCGCATTAATGAATTACTTGTCAGATATGATGAAAGCTGTGCTCATGCTCTCAGATCAATGTGGAGTTTTGTATAGAATTCGACACTGCTATGGGTATTTGTATGCCCACTTTGTATGCAGTTTGCGCGCAGATTACAGTTGATGTAGTGTGATGTCTCTTTTGCTTTGAACCCTGGTGGTATCTTCCATGTCACTTCAGTGGAAGCAATAGGAAGAGTCCATATTTATTATCTGGGGGAAGACCAATTAAAATTGTCAACGTTCAGCCTTGGGCTTCACGTTGAAATTATTGATTGGTCTAGCCCACACATTAACTTTGCAGCCAACCGACTTAATGAAAGCATGACATATCGTGTTCCTGGGCCGGAAAAAGGGTCTCTCTGGTAAAACTATTAACAAAATATACATATATTTGTTCAGCCCAGGTTGCAGATATTCCAATTAATAAGTATTTAATTCATCTTGAAAACATCAAGATTACAATTAGTAGAACTACGCGGCGTAATTTGAAAACTGCCTCTGTGGTGAGTCTTTATTCATTATATTTAAAAAAAAAAATGTTTAGTAGTAATGATAATGTCAGCGAAGATTCAAGTCTTGATTGAGAATCGCTTCTGGACCATAACATCGTCAGATTCTTTAAAGACTTTCACTTGCGGGTTGTGAACTTGGGTTGTGTTGTGGACAAAATATACGCTGTATCAGATAAATACCGGGGAGTAAATATCATGGATCAAGCTAGACTTCTTAATTCTGGAGAATCACAGGGCTTTGATGATGTTTTCGCAGTTCAGTATTTTGTGTTCAACATGGTTCCTTCTATGTGAATCAAAATGAGCACAGTGCTTGTTGTCGACTACAGTCGCCTATTCCGATTTCCATTGGCAACAAACAGTACCGTTTGTTTTTGGTATCTTCCCATCTCATCGAGTATATTGTGGAGAAAACAAACGACCCCTGCTTAGTATATCGCCTTATCAAAGAAATACTGTGCTGCAAAAAGGGTATATCGCCATATGATCTTTGTTTCAAAGCTGGGATTTTTCCATTTACAGCAAAACTTCGCATTAAATTAAACAGACACACAATTGCTTGTGACATGAGTTTATTTGAAATCGAAAGAAGCCAGCAACTCACCAGTTTGTACACTTCAAACGGGCCTGGTTGAAATTTTATCTAAAATACAGCCTCTATCGTATTCATAAGGTCTTTTCCTTTGATGCGATAAGGTGGGTTCTAACTCCCTTTCACTAGTCATGATGGTTTATTAATGTAGTGTGTCAAATTAGAAGAAAATCTGCGAAGGTGGCCCGGTTGCAAATAAATTGAACGACAAATTTTGAACTTTGAACACTGGGTAAACCGCCATAATACTTAATCAGTTTTGAATAAACTCCTCTTGTAACTTTGCTTCTTGCCTAAGGAGTTACCTGGTTGCTGGGAAGTGGGGAAGATTACTTGCTCTTTAAAATGATTATAGTAAAAGAAGGCAATATTTAGAGATTATTACTTGGTTAGTTTCATATCGGCTGAGACATCAGCCAGAGGTAACTTTATATCAGCCGGGGATCAAAGTTCTCAGGCTGATGTTAAGTTACCTCGGGTTGATATCTCGGCCAATATGAAACAAACAACTCAATAACCTCTTTAATTATTAAACCAAAACAAATAAGTAAAAAATTTTCTCAGATCTGTTACAGTTTTCTGACAGTGTCATTGTTTAACCCTTTGAGACTTCAATTATCTGACGTTTAACCCTTTACCCAACGCAGACGATATCAAAATTTATTATTTTGAATATAATATTTTTAAATTTTTCAAAAAATTTCAACAAAACCATATCATGTGACCACCTCATTGGAACGAGCTCAATGAGCTCGTTCCAATGAGGGGTCACATGATATGGTTTTGTTGAAATATTTTGAAAAATTTAATTTTTTCAACTGATCAATTTGCATATTACGCGGGAGGATTCGGGCGATTCGTTAGGTAAAGGGTTAAACGTCACTGAGAATTCGGTTTTTTCAACGTTATTCAAAATGCGACGTCAAACGTCGGAAAGTACAAATAACAAGATATGTTTTACATTAGTGATTATCTGGTTGAGGGCTAGATTATTTTTGGTGGTTTGAATTTGTTATTCAGAACTTGTTTTATTACAAAATATTGGAGAGTGCCCAGAGGCACTCTTCAAAAATTTGTAATAAAACCAATTATATAAACAAAATATTTTTTGTGTTTCACTGAATATGAAATATAAGCAAGGAAAGTGTTGGCTTTTGCTCTGGTATCCTCGTTTTGTGAAAGCCCTGATAGTGGCTTCTAGCATTCAACCATTTAAGAAGTCTTGACAGCAGGATTATATTAGTATTTTAAGCTGAGATAACATTTGGCTCATCGGTTGTCCCCGGACACTATTCGGGAGAAAATAGGAATTGAGGTTGAAACTTTAAAAAAACGAAAAATAATAACAAAACAAATGACCACAAAGTATCAACGTGCTGTTTGATTTCGTACGCCATAAGACGTACAAAGGTATCACAGGGTTAGTAACCTCTATAATTATTAAACCAAAACAAATAAGTACAAAACTTTCTCAGATCTGTTACAGTTTTCTGACAGTGTTATTGTTTAACATTGTTTTAACTTTATCCGAAGTTTCCCCGTTTCCTAGTTCAGGTAGGATAGCTGAACTATCTCTTCTCCCACTTCGACGGATCTCTGCTTATGACTCTGAATCTTAGTTGCGTTGAACTTTTCTGTACAATTTTCTTCTCTTCATCCACCTAATCACAACTTATTATCATCTTTAATTCCTCATCATAAAAAAAATCAGCTTTAAGTCTCTCCATTATGACGAAAAGTAGGTAAACAAACAGCCCATAACAGCGTTATCAGTCCCCAGCTTACATTGCTAATCTGGTAAAACCATATATACCGAAACGCCCCCTCCGTTCCACAAACCAAAATCTTTTAGAAGAGAAATCCTATGTTCTCGCTAGCTACGGTGGACGTTCTTTTAGCTACAATGCTCCTAGACTGTTTAACATGCTACCAGAATTTGTTAAAACAGCCCCTTCTTTGACAGCATTTAAATCTAGATTGAAATCCCATTTATTTAACAAATATTTTTAAATCCTATCTTGGTCATCATTTTGTTTATGAGCAGTGTTGTAAAGCGCCATGGAACTTTTTTTTAATATTGTGAGATGTTTGCGCTATATAAATGTATATTATTATTATTATTATTATTATTATTATTATTATTATTATTATCGCATTAATGAATTACATGTCAAATATGATGAAAGCTGTGCTCATGCTCTCAGATCACAAGTCGAAGTTTGCATGGAATTCGACACTACAATGGTTATTTGTATGCCGACTTTGTATGCAGTTTGCGCGCAGATTACCGTTGATGTAGTGCGATGTCTCTTTTGCTTTGAACCCTGGTGATATATTCCTTGTCACTTCAGTGAATGCAATTGGGAGAGTACATATTTATTATTTGGGAGTAGACCAATTAATATTGCCAACATGCAGCCTTGGGCTTCACGTCGAAAATATGGATTGGTCTATCCCACACTTTAACTTGGCAGCCATCCTACGTAATGAAAGCATGACATATCGTGTTCGTGGGTAGGGAAATAGGTCTCTCGGGTACAAAGGGTTAACAAAATATACATATATTTGTTCCGGCCCAGTTTGTAGGTATTCAAATTAATAAGTATTTAATTCATCTTGAAAACATCAAGATATTAATACAATTAGTAGAACTACGCGGCGTAATTTGAAATCTGCATCTGTGGTGAGTCTTTATTCATTATATTTAAAAAAAACATGTTTAGTAGTAATGATATTGTTAGCTTCAAGTCTCTCCATTATGACTGGGCACACCAATTTTCTTGATTGCGTTTGGCGAAAACGATGAATGATTTCCATGCAAACAATCTGGTTGCGCCCTGTAGCGCATCAATTCGGACAGGTCTAGTTTGGCTCATATCGGCCGAGATCGGCGTCATATCAACTGAGTTTGAAGTCATATCTGCCGAGTTTGATAATACCAAATGTGGGGACAGAAAATCTTATCTAATAAAACAAATTTAATCCAAATCTGGTGATTACTTTCCGTTTCTTGTCTCTATGGGAATGACCTGTTGATAACGAAGTCAATAGACAAACATTGAGCTTCTCTGGAGAAACGGTCATAATGATGTGTATAACAAAATTTGGCCCATATTTTTGCTTGCTGTAAATGAGAGTATTTGGATGATGGGAAAAGCGAGTGATTAATGCCTATTGTTACCTCTCTAAAAATGTTTGGGCTGTTATAAGAACATGAACAGTGAACAAATTTCTTATTGATGTCCGATATGGTTTCTCGGGAAGTGCAAAGGAAAACACTGAACTCAGCAAGTCAGCCTAGAGCAATACGCAGTCTCTCTCTCATATATGAACAGAATGCGCTCTTACCTTGCTTGGTCTTAAGGGGGGTACCCAGAATGCTTCCTTACTCTACTTACTCAGTTTATCCAGTTTTGAAGAAGTGTATAAGGGCTGTAAGTCAAACGTGAAATAAATAACCAGAACAACATTCGCGTCATATTTTATCGCACACAAGATCGATTTGGGCGGAGGGATAATATTGAACGAGAAGCCGAAGGCTTCGAGTTCAATATTATCCCTCCACCCAAATTTATCGAGTGTAGTAAATCGATCTGTCATTTTTTATCGCACGAGATCGATTTGGGCGGAGGGATAATATTGAACTCGAAGCCAAATCGATCGAGTGCGGTAAAAAATTAGAGTTCGAACGCCAACAGTTAACGAAACAATTTTTAATCGATTTTGGCGGGGGGGGGGGGGGGGGATAATATTGAACTCGAAGCCTTCTGCTTCTTGTTCGATATTATCCCTCCGTCGAAATCGATCTAGTGCAGTACAAAATGACAGTTCGAACGCGTATACTGTTCCGTATCTATTGCACACCTACCGTTTACTAAAGAAATTATTAAAAGTACAAATTATTGCCAAAAATAACCCAAACGTAAAAAAAGAAATAGTTAAATAGTCCGCGCACGTGATCCGTATTGTTCAAGGACAATACAAAAAAATATTGTTCGCTTCGATTTTCTCAGAAAAGGCGTGTATTTTATGAAAATAAGAGCATAGGCGTGCAATAAAACTTCTTTTGGGATGTGTATTTCTCGGAGGGGGTAGGGGTACCAGTATTCTGGTATTCAGGTTTATTTTCACCTTTCCGAAAAAAGTTATATTAATATGCAATACTTATTATCAGCACTAAAATAAACAAAAATGGTCATCTGTATTCCAACATTAAGCATTTAAATTTACATTGCAAAGAATAGAGTATGAGCATTGTTACTTGATTTAACCCTTAACGCGACATACTTAAACGGACAGCACTATTCTAAAAAATCCTTTCAAATTTTATTATTTTCATTTTTTGTCAATAAAACATGAGTTATGACACATGCTTGGGACGAGCAGGTTGAACTCGTTTCAGTAAGGACCATAAGCTATGTTTTTAAGGTAAAATTATAATTGATATTCATACACGCATTTCTAAGGGTCATCTACTTTTCGAATTGAGTAACTGTCCTCCCTTCCCCTAGCCACAGACACGCTAGGTAAAGAAAACAGTGTACCCGTTCAATACATTGGGTAAATGCGGTCTGGAGGTATGAACCCTCGTGGAGCGTTGAATAGAGGGGAATAGAGGGGAAAAGTCGAGGATTTTGTTGTCTTTGCGGGTGGTGGGATGAGGTGCGGGTGGTGAAGGGGTAGACGTAAGACTCAAAAGCCTTGGCTATTTCGAGGCCATTTATGCCTAAAGTGTGTTTATTATAAACAAGTACAATATTCAACTTGCATTTTTATTTAGATATGTGATTAATTAACACATTTTAAATGGTATTGCTACAAAACACACTAGGTGGATAAGTTGTTTACTTTAAAGAGAATATATAAATAAATACACACACACACATATATATATATATATAACTTGATAAGGAAAGCTTCCCAATAACAAAATTTATCTTTGATACAGACATTTTATTCACACTTTTTACAATACCAGTTCTGGCTCCAGGAACTATCGCGAGTGATGGCACGAACATCAGACAAGTTGCCAATTCAAAATAGGCATAAGTTAGGAGACAACTGGCGAAGTGAGAGTGGTAGGTGTGTGGATAGTAGTCTCCATCTCTCTTTCAAAGTCCCTCTCCTCTCCACCTCTAAAGACTTTTTCTAGTGAAGAAAACTAGCTGGAGTGAATTGGGAAGAGGAAGGGGGTTCAGGGGCGGCAACTCTCACCAGAGTCTTCCTCTCTTTCCCTCTGCACCTCTCAAAAGAAGCCGTTAAGTGTGCAGTGTTCCTGCACTTGATGTAAGAATCTCAGTTCGTCCCCTCACTCGGATCTACTTAAGTGTTGAAAGGTACTCGGGAAAGGTATTCACACTCTCCGCAGGTCGGTGGTGAACGTGCAAGAGGGTTGGGTGTATTGTCATTTCTTGAGTAAACCAGGAGTTGTTCTCCCAAAGTGTTTTCAGAGTCCAGCTTGGCTTGGCTTGGCTCAATGCCTCCAGTAGACTGCAGACTTTGGTCCAATCTGGGGTAATTAAAGCACCTATGGTAACGACAGAGTACTGTCATTGTCAGACAATAGTTTTGAAAAAGGCAACAGGAAAAAAATGCAAGCACTGAAAAATGGATTTTCTCGGACTTTGGATCCACCCAACAAAAATATATTATCTCATTGTACAATTGTTTGGAACTCGAACTCAAATTACATCACAGCATATTGATATAAAATGAATAGACATATAATGTTGGGAAAGAACCTGTCCTTCCAGAAGCCACTACTATAAAACAATTACAATCGTATTTTCTATAATTATATTTTTTACTTATTAATATAACTGCCTAAAGGAATCATTAGCATTTTAAAAGATATGGCAATTTACTAGTTGGCTAATTGCCACATCTTTGGAAATGCTAATGGTTCATTTTTAATCCATTTAATGTTATAGCTAGAAAATACAATTCTAGAAAATACAATTGTAAAGTTTTAGAGTACTGGGCCCAGATCGAGAAAGGAAATAAAATAACAGAAGCTGCTGTCAGCAGATCATTGAGATAAAAATGATTCTGGGTGTATCATCAGATTAATCAACATTGTAAGCTATTGTAATGAATTGACGGTAACATGGTCAGAGGTTTACGGCTTGAGGCTTATGTTCAAACGAGACGCATAGTTTCTTATCTTGGCATGGAATGATTATCAAAGTTTAAAAAGTTCAAAACAGGACTGGCGACTCAAGCATAAACATTTGGTGTGTCATTGACTTGATGTGCATCGTAACTCTAAAAACATGCTGCCAGCATCAGAAGTCTGATTTATACGTGCATGCTTATGTCCAACTGGTGAGACTGGCAACATGTTTTTGGAGTTACAATAAACATCTGATGAATTTGTAATTCACTGATGACACTGGCATATCTATCTAGGATGCAATGCCCTATCCAAATATGCCTACATTTGGCACGTAATAATGTTAATCTGTTCTGCTTGAACATTCGAACAAAAAAATATAAATAAAAAAATCAATAATAATATACAGCTTCTGTAAACTGACGTTTAACGATTACAGATACGGGTAGAGAATGTGTGTGAAGTACAGAATGACAACACACGTAAAAGCTAGTTTCAAACAGTTACAATCAACTCTAGCGATGAAAGAGATGACTGTTGTACCTAATCTGCTAACATAGGAATTTGCGCAGTAAAGTTTGACTAAGCTAACCAAGGCAGGGTGTTGTCGCATGAGTCTGAGCTCCACCAACTTTAAGTATTTAAGTATTAAATCATGGTAGAAACCGAGCGCTATATCACTATCCATTTTCGCTAGTTTTTGCGAAACTTCTGTATCAATATTAAGCCGCTAAAATGATTTTATAAAAATACCCACTCTGGGCCTCCATAAACTCTTGTCACTCAACATCTATCTGTAGGTTTATTATTAAATTTCTAGTTGTATTATTTCTAAAACTTTCTGTGTGTAATTTGGTATTTTGACAGCAGATTGCTGAGGGTTAAATGAAAGTCATATGTGAGGTTCAGAATTGCCGTTAGATTAAGGTTAAAAGACTAGCAAGTAGCTATGGTACTGCTACCGTGAAAATAAAGTCGAAACTCATATTTAGGGCACTTGCGACTCTTTGGTTCATCTCACCGCAGAACATATCACGTTGTAGTTGGTTTAGTCTTAATTTACCAGACTACTGTGCAGGGGTCAAATGAGTGGCGAATTTAATTGCTTTAAAGTTTGGCAGGAAATATAGGCCAATTAACATGTTTAACCTGCAGTTGCGTGGCGGCTGTAACGAGTTAATTGTGTTCATTCTGAAATTTGGTTGCAGCAATGAACACCACACAGGGAAGTGGGGAAGTTCGCTCCTCCCCCTCTCCGTAATAATTTTTCCAATCGGAACTTTTTCTCCTGGACTGGAGTCTTAGGTATCAATTCGCACTTCCCAGAAATCATGTACTGTCTTACGAGAGCAGATTTGATATTTGAACTTATGTCACACACACAGCCGGTCACACATAATCACTTTGCCCAGCCGCTGATTTGTCGTTGTTCTCGGGTGAGAAGGCCTTGGTTACCCTTGTGCTCCAAACTGCATCCCTATTCCCACGCCTTTTCTCTTCTCCCAACACTAGGAGATAAACTGCTTGATGGCATCTCGTACCCCATTCTTCACAATCTAACCCTCTCCTTTGTGTCAACCACTAATCACATATCCTTCATTCTGCCACCCCACTTCCACATTATACTCCCAGTGAATCTTATTCTGTTAAGCTGGTGTTTTGGATATTTTAATAGAACGTTTTTCTAGAGTCTGCACTGCGCCTAACTAACGCATTTGACACTCCCTTTCACTGTCTTTCTCTTTTCACCCCTAATCTCCAGCGACCGCGACATCAAATTGATCAACCGTAACACCACAAAGGTGCCATCATAGCATTCTTCAAAACCTGGCTTCTCTTTATCACGCAGGCCACCCAAAGACCTCTTTGATTTGACCCCCCCCCCCCCCACACACACACACACACTCTCGCCAGTTAAGCTTACAATCCTCCATGACTCATTCTCTGGCGATTTTTTTTACTCTGTGTTGTCCCTACTTATAAGTCCGAGATCTCCATTCAGTAGTCCTTTATTGACTCCATCACTTGTACTATCCACTCTATCTTTGCCTTTGAATTCCAACCATTTTGGAACAATTAGTTTACACCCTCGGCTTTTCAAAGCCGTGGTTTAGAGGTACCACTTACGTACTCTACGTTACATTTGGTATACCCATCAAATAGTTTTCCCCACAAACTCTTTATTGAAGCTGTTTCATCCCTATAAGTTTTATTTGATTAATGATTCGCTTCCCCCTCATAGTTAGTTGATTCGTGTGGTTTTGGTAGAAACCTCTTCTCGGACTAGATACTACAACTGTCATGAATTTCTGTTCCGACGGGTGGTATTCTATCGTTTATATATTCAATCATTGTGGATAGCCTGAAGAGATGGTAAGTGACTCTCCTTTCCTTCCTGAAGCCATTGTTAATCTCTCCCAAAACCCCTACTCTTCGATCACCTCCTCTGATCTCCCATTCAGGACTGTACACAAATGACCGGCTGTGGTACCCGATTAGGACATTTTGGAGACCCATCATGACCAATTCAGAGTACCGTGCGTGTTACTAAAACAAGAAGTAGCGTTCCCACTACAACATGTTTATTTTTTATCCCAAACAAAATTCCCAAGTAGTTTTCAGTTTTTCGACAAAATCCTAACCGACCAATATTCCAACTACATCATCAAGGAACGCCTTTTATCGGTCGGGACTGGGGCCGTCATGGTCGGGATGAAATCAGGTACCCATCTCCACCAATCGGACATATTCGTTGCGCCCATAAACTCATATATTATTAGCTCACCAACTTTAGTTGTGTGAGCTTATGGAGTGGCTCGATCGGTCGGCGTCAGCGTCGGCGTCGGCGTCGGCGTACGTGTCCAATAATGTTAAAGTTTCTGTTTAGGTCACTTATTCGCCCTATTTCCATATCATGGCTTTTATAATGCTGCTATATGATGATTATTATCATTTTACATTGATTTAACCCCTCATACCCTACATTTTAGACATTTTTCTTGACATTTTTAGTTGCGTTTAGTTTTCTGTTTAGCTCAGAATTTCATGTTTAACTAAGTGTTTAGGCCAGCTGCTGTGCTCCTTCTCTTCCAATGGCACTTATATGCATCATACATGTTCCTCAGTATCATTGTTCCATGATTAACCCCTCATACACTGCATTTTAATTATTTTTCTTGACATTTTTAGTTGCGTTTAGTTTTCTGTTTAGCTCGGAATTTCATGTTTAACTTAGTGTTTAGGTCAGCTGCTGTGCTCCATCTCTTCCCATGGCACTTATATTCATCATACATGTTCCTCGGTATCATTGTTCCATGATTAACCCCTCATACCCTGCATTTTAAACATTTTTCTTGACATTTTAGTTACGTTTAGTTTTCTGTTTAGCTCGGAATTTCATGTTTAACTAAGTGTTTAGGTCAGCTGCTGTGCTCCTTCTCTTCCCATGGCACTTATATTCATCATACATGTTCCTCAGTATCATTGTTCCATGATTAACCCCTCATACCATACATTTTAAACATTTTTCTTGACATTTTTAGTTGCGTTTAGTTTTCTGTTTAGCTCAGAATTTCATGTTTAACTTAGTGTTTAGGTCAGCTGCTGTGCTTCTTCTCTTCCCATGGCACTTATATTCACCATACATGTTCCTCAGTATCATTGTTCCATGATTAACCTCTCATACCCTGCATTTTAAACATTTTTTTTTACTTTTTACATTTTTAGTTGCGTTTAGTTTTCTGTTTAGCTCAGAATTTCATGTTTAACTTAGTGTTTAGGTCAGCTGCTGTGCTCCTTCTCTTCCCATGGCACTTATATTCATCATACATGTTCCTCGGTATTATTGTTCCATGATTAACCCCTCATATCCTGCATTAAACATTTTTCTTGAAATTTTTATTTGCGTTTAGTTTTCTGTTTAGCTCGGAATTTCATGTTTAACTTAGTGTTTAGGTCAGCTGCTGTGCTCCTTCTCTTCCCATGGCACTTATATTCACCATACATGTTCCTCAGTATCATTGTTCCATGATTAACCTCTCATACCCTGCATTTTAAACATTTTTTTTTACTTTTTACATTTTTAGTTGCGTTTAGTTTTCTGTTTAGCTCAGAATTTCATGTTTAACTTAGTGTTTAGGTCAGCTGCTGTGCTCCTTCTCTTCCCATGGCACTTATATTCATCATACATGTTCCTCGGTATCATTGTTCCATGATTAACCCCTCATATCCTGCATTAAACATTTTTCTTGAAATTTTTATTTGCGTTTAGTTTTCTGTTTAGCTCGGAATTTCATGTTTAACTTGATGTTTAGGTCAGCTGCTGTGCTCATTCTCTTCCCATGGCACTTATATTCATCATACATGTTCCTCAGTATCATTGTTCCATGATTAACCCCTCATACCCTGCATTTTAAACATTTTTCTTGACATTTTTAGTTGCGTTTAGTTTTCTGTTTAGCTCAGAATTTCATGTTTAACTAAGTGTTTAGGTCAGCTGCTGTGCTTCTTCTCTTCCCATGGCACTTATTTTCATCATACATGTTCCGCAGTATCATTGTTCCATGATTAACCCCTCATACCCTGAAATTTAAACATTTTTCTTGACATTTTTAGTTGCGTTTAGTTTTCTGTTTAGCTCGGAATTTCATGTTTAACTTAGTGTTTAGGTCAGCTGCTGTGCTCCGTCTCTTCCCATGGCACTTATATTCACCATACATGTTCCGCAGTATCATTGTTCCATGATTAACCCCTCATACCCTGCATTTTAAACATTTTTTTTTGACATTTTTAGTTGCGTTTAGTTTTCTGTTTAGCTCAGAATTTCATGTTTAACTAAGTGTTTGGGTCGGCTGCTGTGCTCCTTTTCTTCCCATGGCACTTATATTCATCATACATGTTCCTCGGTATCATTGTTCCATGATTAACCCCTCATACCCTGAAATTTAAACATTTTTCTTGACATTTTTAGTTGCGTTTAGTTTTCTGTTTAGCTCAGAATTTCATGTTTAACTTAGTGTTTAGGTCAGCTGCTGTGCTCCTTCTCTTCCCATGGCACTTATATTCACCATACATGTTCCTCAGTATCATTGTTCCATGATTAACCTCTCATACCCTGCATTTTAAACATTTTTTTTTACTTTTTACATTTTTAGTTGCGTTTAGTTTTCTGTTTAGCTCAGAATTTCATGTTTAACTTAGTGTTTAGGTCAGCTGCTGTGCTCCTTCTCTTCCCATGGCACTTATATTCATCATACATGTTCCTCGGTATCATTGTTCCATGATTAACCCCTCATATCCTGCATTAAACATTTTTCTTGAAATTTTTATTTGCGTTTAGTTTTCTGTTTAGCTCGGAATTTCATGTTTAACTTGATGTTTAGGTCAGCTGCTGTGCTCATTCTCTTCCCATGGCACTTATATTCATCATACATGTTCCTCAGTATCATTGTTCCATGATTAACCCCTCATACCCTGAAATTTAAACATTTTTCTTGACATTTTTAGTTGCGTTTAGTTTTCTGTTTAGCTCGGAATTTCATGTTTAACTTAGTGTTTAGGTCAGCTGCTGTGCTCCTTCTCTTCCCATGGCACTTATATTCACCATACATGTTCCGCAGTATCATTGTTCCATGATTAACCCCTCATACCCTGCATTTTAAACATTTTTTTGACATTTTTAGTTGCGTTTAGTTTTCTGTTTAGCTCAGAATTTCATGTTTAACTAAGTGTTTGGGTCGGCTGCTGTGCTCCTTTTCTTCCCATGGCACTTATATTCCTCATGCATGTTCCTCAGTATCATTGTTCCATGATTAACCCCTCATACCCTGCATTTTAAACAATTTTCTTGATATTTTTAGTTGCGTTTAGTTTTCTGTTTAGCTCGGAATTTCATGTTTAACTTGGTGTTTAGGTCAGCTGCTGTGCTCCTTCTCTTCCCATGGCACTTATATTCATTATACATGTTCCTCAGTATCATTGTTCCATGATTAACCCCTCATACCCTGCATTTTAAACGTTTTTTTTTACATTTTTAGTTGCGTTTAGTTTTCTGTTTAGCTCAGAATTTCATGCTTAACTTAGTGTTTACGTCAGTTTCTGTGTTTTACTTTTAAGAGGTTGTGTTTAGGTAAGCTTTGTCGCATGTTATGAGCCTGTTTGATACAGTTCTTGTGTTTGCCAAAGTTACTATCTAAGAGGAATGTTGGTGAGCTATAGGGCGTTGGCGTCCTTCGTGTTAGTAGTTCGTATGATTATCCTTATTCACTGCCAGTGAGAATAACAACAGGGGCCAATACTATAAAACTTTTACAATGATATTCTCTTGAATTGTATTTTCTTTAGATGAAATGAACCATTACCATTTTCAAAGATTTTGAAATTTGCCAGTTGGAAAATTGCCATATCTTTTAAAGAGCTAATGATTCCTTTTAGTCAGTTACATTAATAGGTAGAAAATATATTTCTAAAAAGTACAATTGTAAAAGTTTTATAGCATTGGCCCCAGAACGTATGCCAATCAATTTACCACGATAAAGTAGCAATCTAATTTTTAATGTTTTCGTTTGACATTTCAATATTCCGACCATGTGTTTTTTTTCAGGCTGAAAACAAGTTTGCAATCTTCTGTGCATTTATTCACCTTCTTTCACACAATTCGTGCATTCGTTAAAAATATAGGCACCATCATGTAAATTGAATTGTATCGTCCTGTTCAACACTTAACCTCCTAACCTGACAATTCATGGTTTTAGCGAATTATTCAGGAAATCAAGTTATGGCTGCTTTTAACCCTTTACCTAACATGAAAAGCAGACGACACTTGCAAAAAAAATTCTTGAATAACTAATTTTTTTCATTTTTTGTCTCAAAAACATAGGTTATGACCCCTCGTTGGAACGAGCTCGACGAGCTCGTTCCAACGAGGGGTCATAACCTATGTTTTTGAGACAAAAAATGAAAATATTTTGACAATTAATTGGCGATTTTTGAGAATAGCGCTGGCCGGTTTTGGCCGTTACGTTGGGTAAAGGGTTAAAGAGACATGATTTGATGAACAATTCAGAGGACATCTGGTATAAGATATGTCAATGATAACGTTCTGCCTCTATTTATTTGGATTTAATTTGCTACCAAGAGTCAGGAACATACTGTACTATGATCGCAAAGGTGGAATTTTTCTCGATCAGATCCCCATCGCGTCGCGAAACTTTTCACTCCGTGGGCTGAGTTTTGCGGAATCAGGTACAAATCAGGAATAAAGCAAACTTTTGCGGAATCAGCTACAAATTAAGAAAAACAAGCGAAAACAGCATTTTAAATTTGCTGTTCTCACATTTCTGTTCCGACGGGTGGTATTCTATCGTTTTGTGGGTAGAAAAGCTGAAAGATGATTTCGACTGGATCTCAATTATCTGTCCGCTTTTGTAATCACAGTACAGTGTCTCTTCAAGACGTCAGAGTATTTTACTACTGGACAGAAAAAATGTCCTGTTCCTGGAAAATATTTAACATAAAAAATCAAGACATATTTCCCAAAATAATGTGCAACATTGAAATACAAATGAAGTAATACAAACTAAAATAGTTCTAATTGTATTGTGTAGTTTCTCGAACGAAGCTACGAATTAAATCCTAGTAAATTTGAAAGTTTGAGATATGAGTTTTTGCTCGTTGTTTTTCCCAACCATATGGGTGAATAGCATAAAAAGAATGCCATTAAATTCTCATCATGTCGAAGATGAAGAGCATTTCAGATGAGCAAATGAGTCTGTCATTGGGCAGAGTTATAGCAGTCAAACAAATTTGTAGAGGAATGCCACATTGTCTTTTCCAACTCCATTCCAACAAGACGTTGAGCATTTGCTTCCTTCTACGTACCCATGAATAATATTAGCGTTTTCATACATTCCGAACCAACACTCTCCATAAAACTCTATTGCAAAAGCTGAGTATCCAAGGGGTTTGACCAGTTGTGCACACTGGAAAATGGTTTTGGACATGTTGGACCAATCAATAGTGGTACGGAAACTTTTGTAATTCGGGAATATGGCGTCAGGGGAATTGAAACAACCAACTTCAAGAAACTGTGCATCTTCAATTTCTGGAAAGAAAAATAAGTGAGAACTAGTATGAACGTCTACACATGGAAGTAATACACCGTCCGCATGTCCTGCTGAAACCCTGAAATATTTTTTTAAAAACTGCCCAATTATAGAACACAACTACCACATTACTCACATGAAAAGCTGAAACTAGAGGCTGGCCCTCCTAATTTACTGTAATGGCATTTCAAATAATTCTGGGAAAGAAAAAACCGCGTAGGTTTTGTGAGAAAACCCCCATATAACAAAGTTTCTGCTGACAGCTTCTCTATTGATGGTTTTGATAAAGCAATGCCCAATCTGTTGTCTGCCCTAAGTCGAATGAAGAATTCTACCAACATTGGCATGAATGGTTACCATTTTGAGACATGCAGCATTCACAGAGAGGGCTTCGTAAAAATGAAAGTACAAAACGGATCCAGGATATCCCATTAATGATGGACACGGAAACAAAAAATTGATAAGAGTGCACCAAGAATTTTTAAAGTCGAATAGCATGGTGATGGTATTATTGGGTTGTGCAGCAAGACTTACTACTGTTTCGGTTTATCCGACAAATTGAACTGTAAAGGTATAAATAAACGCCAGAATAAACTGGCCAGGGACACATATCTGAATGTAATCGAAACCCAACAGGCAGGCAGAGGTGTCAATCGAGGATTTAGAATGAATGACAAAAATGTGTTTATGTATACACAGAGTAAAGATGGGCTCTCCTACTTCTACCCCAAAGGGAAAGTTCAAGAAGATGGTATGACGATCAAACCTCTGGATATATAGACTGATAGACTTGATAAAAAGTATGTTACTTCATTTCCGTTATGGTTCATATTGTGAATGCAACTAGAGAATTGTAATTTGTTGGACAATTTACGGGCTTTCCCAACTTTGTACCGTGCAAAAGCAGACTGCATATAGCAAAGCAATGTGTTTAAAGTTAACCCTTTCCAAAATGATAGAAAGAAAATACCTAAGGCTGGCCAATTCTGTCATTTTCAAATGATACTCTTTTTATAGTCATCAGTGTCCTGGAATGTTAAAGTGCTATATAAGTAATAGAATTTTGTTATTTTGTTTATTTTGAAATTTCCACCTCTCATATTCCTTACGTTCAAATTAAATACAAATAAATTATACATCAAAATGAAGGTTGAAATGAATAGAACACGAAACACATATGTAATTAACTCACAAAGTTGACAGCAGGCACCACTAGTTCCTGGAAGTCTGCTACCGTATTCGTACCAGAACTGAATAATATTTCTGGAGAACAACTTGTGGCCAAATGTGCTTCACATATTCAAGAACAAAGCTAGGGCATCAAAATCCTTCAAAACACAGCGACATGACTGCATGGGGAAAATTCCAAAACTGACTGCTTCGTTTACAATTGTTTTTACTTTCGATTTCCGGTCAACGTCATCGGACGGAAAAAGCATCATAAAACCACGCCGTTTAAACGTAAATAATGAGAAAGATTGCTCTAATACAACATACTATTATTAAATAGAGACGAAACAGTTGCCATATTCTGTGCAAGGTATCATTACACCTGTTGAAATTTCTTAGAATTACGATTTTGTTTTTCGATGGAAAATCGTGGTATCGAGTGATTTGCGCATGACCGACGAACATGGAATCCATCATCAATGAAAAATGCAGACAGTGTTGTCCTTTTCCTAAATGCTATCCTATCGCTGCAACTATCAAGTGTTTTGAATTCCTAGCTTTGTTCGTGGATATCTGAAGCACATTTGACCACGAGTTTTCTCAGGAAATATTATTGTATTATCAGTTCTGGAACGAATTCGGTAGCAGACTTTCAGGAACAAAGGGTGCCTGCTGTCAATTCTATGAGTTCATTTCATATATGTTTCGTATTCTATACCTCCCAACCATCGCTTTGATGTATAATTTGTGTATATTTAATTTGAATTTCAGGAATATCAGAGGTGGGAATTTCAAAATAAACGCAAGAGAACTGTAATTTGTTGGACAAATTACGGGCTTTCCCAACTTTTTATGTGAAAAGGCAGGCTGCATATAGCAAAGCAGTGTATTTGAAATTATTCCTTTCCAAAATGATAGAAAGAAAGCACCCAAAGTTGGCCAATTTTGTCATTTTCAAATGATACGCTTTTTGTAGCAATCACTGTCCTGGAGGGCTGATAAATGTGAGACTAAAACATGAGCAGCAATGTTCCTCTACATGTGCAAAACATTTTTTGGCAGACAGTTGTTTACTTTAATAATCATTTCAGCGGAAATAAAGTTGTGTGGATTTGGATTTAATGACAGGAAAAATGAGTATATATGTAGAATGCAGTAAAATTGAGGAAAATGAAATTTTTTTTCTGGATAATGATGTCAAAACATCAAATTAACCACATCTATCCATACCAAAATAATTGCTACAACAACCTTGCAATTAGAGGAAATGAGTACAGATGTTTGCAAAATTCACTGAAAATCAATTTTTTTTTCTGACAGGCCTATTCTTTACATGGTGAAAGTTTATTTGTGTTAAGCCCTCAAAGCATAACTTACAGCAGAGGATTTGTTCATTAGGCATCTCTATCTATAGCAAAACAAAGTGTTTAGAATTAAACCTTTCCAAAATGACAGGAAGATGCAACCACAGTTAGCTAATTTTGGTATTTTCGGATGGTACTCCTACCCTCATTTGCTTGAGGGTTAAAGACGAGATTAAAAACTAAACAGTAACATTCTTCTGCAAGTATTGTTGCATCTATGCATACAGAAATAATTGTTACAACAACCTCGCAATTATGAGAAATTTGCCCTTGAAGTTAGTAAATCTTGAAGATAAAATGATATATTCAGATCACTTGTGGCCATGAGGGGTTAATTTTGAAATATTTGTGAGCTGATTTTTAGTGTATCATATTATGCTCTAAATGTGTGAACATCAATCACAGACTGAGTGTTTGAAAAGAGACATGGACTAATCTTGAATCTTGGTATTTGAATGAGCATGTACAAGTTGAGGGTACTCCAATTCAAGGCCTGACAACTGGGTGAGGGTTAAAACTTGGAATAAAACATGTAGCAGCAAAATTATTCTTGGATGAATGCCCTATCTTCTCATGGAAAAGGTTTTGAGAAAATATGGCTCCAGTGCTGGGAAATTGCATGTAAAAGTTGGGGAAAATAACAATTATTCCGACAGTACCCTTATGGCAAGTCTCAAATCTGAAAAGTGTTAAAGTTTTAATAACAACATATAAAACAAAATTTGTCATAACTTGACTGCTGCTGCTATAGAAAACATTCAGTGCTCAATCAATTAAAAATGGAATAAATCGTCACCTAAACTTACCAAATTCTGAAAAAATTGAGTTGTTTGGACGGTACCTACTTTTATGCAAACAGACTGGGATAGCGTTAAACTTTTTAACGAAACTTACAACAGCAAATGTGTTCGATAATCAATTGTGAACACGTACATAAAAGTTTTTGAATTTTACCCTTTCCAAAATGATAGAAAAAGCAACCAAAGTTGGCTAATTTTGACATTTTTAAACGGTACTCTTATTCTCGCCCTCATTGTGCTTGAGGGTTAAATCTGAGATTAAAAAGTAAACAGTAACTTTCTTCCCCAATCATTGTTTCATCTATCCATATCAAAATGATTGTTACAACAACCTTGTAATTAGAGAAATTTGCCCTTGAAGTTGGTCAATTTGGAAGAAAAAAGCTATATTCATGTCATTTTTGGCCAATGCGGGTTAATGTTGAAAGATTTGAGTGGTGATTGTGGTGTATCATATTATGTTCTAAATGTGTGGAAAATTTGAGCTAAATAATTGTTAACTGTTTTGAGACATTCGAAAAATGGTGAAATTTTGAAGGTTTTGGTAGAATATTTTGAAAATACGCGTTTTCACAGAAATGACAAATGGGATTTTGCGAGTTCCCATGGTGCTACATAAGTGTGCCAAATTTGGTTGAAATCGTTCAGCTAGTTTTCAAATTAAGGGGGAAGAAAAAAAAAATTTTTTAAAAAATAACAAGGAAATTTTTTTTGAAATTTAAGAATAACAATATTCTTTCCCTAATTGCCAAAAATTAGAGATGAAAAATTTTGAAAAAGAAGAATAACAAGAGTCTTTTTCCAAACTGGGCTAGGAAAGGCTAAAAAAAATAAAAAATAGAGAAGAAAAATTTTGAAAAAGAAGAATAACAAGAGTCTTTTCCAAACTGGGCTAGGAAAGGCTAAAATAATAAAAAAATAGAGAAGAACAATTTTGAAAAACCCAGTTTGGGAAAGCCATACTTTGTGTATGGATATTCTTAGACAAAAGGATGTATCACCATGACATCACAAGAGGACATGACAATGTACGCTGCATTTTGGGGAAATGATGATATCACTTGCGAGGTCCATAAGCGGGGTCCATAAGACAAGGCCAGATCTCAACATGGTATACTAATGGTGGCATTTTTGCTGAATTTCCAACATTCTATTTGTTTTGAGATCAGCGGAACCCCCAAAATAACGACGTTTTTGCTCAATCAATGCCCATAACTATGAAATTAAATGCGGTAGATATCTCAACATTGAAGTTAACATGCATTTTGTTTTTATAAGTGGAACACTCAAATCTCAAATAGTTCATAACGGGAGAGGAAGAGATGTCACGAAAAGCAAACAATGGCAAAGTTTTGAACAATATAGGTCCATAATTCTGAAACAACTTACACAGAATTACAAAACTGAACTTGACTTTGGTCACGAGTACTGCTTACACTTTCAAGTATTTTGCAAAAAAGAAATTAACCCTTTTACTCCCACACCCACTTTAGCCATATATGGAGGACCTCTATTTACGCCTGTATGCGAGGAATTTTAATAAAATTTATGACATACTTAAACTCTCTGAGCACTTTCCATCAATTCAGCAGACGGTAGGTTTGATCTGCGCATACCAGAACGTACAGATAATCATCGTAAAAAGGTGACAATTGTCGCATTCCCCATCGTTAGTGTTAAGCTTATCGTGCAGATACGTACTAGCGTATGGACGGAAAGACGGGAGTGAATAATTCTTAATACACCCATTCACATAAATGCACTCACCATAAAAAAATCATTTGCTGATTCCGAAAGAAGTTCGGTCTTGGCAGTTCTGGACAATAAAACGTGTATTTTCCGTTATCCAAGAATGTCCGCCCTGTTTAGAATTATCATTACACGTAGAATGTTGTTTGTTCTCTCAGTCTGTTGTGGTTCAAATAAAACCCAACAAGCTCCCAGTTTATAGCAAAATTTACAAGACGAGTTTAGTAAATTAGTTCTAGGTCTACATCCTGGCGAGGTACAGACATGATGAACTGGGTGAGTTTAGTAAAGTTTACACTTAACTTGTTGAGTGCTAGAAGCCACTATCACGGCTTTCAAAAAATGAAGGTACCAGAGCGAACGCGAATATTTTCCTTGTTTAGGTTTCATATTCAATCAAACGCAAATAATATTTTTCATATAATGTAGTTTTATTACATCTTATTGAAGAGTGTCTATGGACACGCTTCAATAATTTGTAATAAAACAAATTTTGAATAACAATTTCAGATCGCCAAAAATAAACTAGTCCTCAACCAGTTAACTCGGCAGCAACTGAAGATTATCTTTATTCTTGATCCAAACACGGTGGTAGTAGCCTAAAATGTTAGTGTTCCCTAAAATGTATCGAATCATGTTGTTAAAACAATGCGTTGAAATAAAGCTCCTAAAAATATCCTCTATCGACGTATATATACTACACACAAACAAAATGATTTGAACAATCCAAAACACTTCGACAGATCGGCGTGAATGACAAAAATACAATAATTGCAAAAAGCAATATACCACGTGAACACCAATTCACAAACTGAAAAACGAATGATCGTTTCGGATCAACGTATTGGAGAATATCCGTGGTATCAATTGTCACGCACATGAGCTGTCGGTGTCCAAAAAACAACACAGTTGTACCAGTCAGTCTCTGTTCGGTCCCCGCCCTGACTTGTAAAGAGGCTTCGCACCTCTGCCACCTATTGTAGACGAGAGTACGAACTTGATTCTGACCAATTTAATTTAAACAAAAATTATTCAGCAAGACTGATATTATATATACTACAATGCACTTCAAACACAAAATCAAAATGACTGCACATTATGGCAAATAACAAAGTATGTATCATTATCAAGATAAAGGAAGGAAATAACGGATATGAAGACAGGATTCGGCAGGAAGCTAAGAGCTTATTTTGAACAGTCTCCCTCTCCTGACCAATTTGATCCCTTTCCCGGAGAAGAATATTACACCAAACTGACTAGCACCCCCCCCCCCCCCCAACATACATACAAGCGCATATACCAGTTTGATAGAGCTGACAATATTCTGCCCAAAGCATTGTACAGACATGTTTAAAGTGTATAAAAGTCACATAACAAACACACCTAACTATGAAATGCACAGAGCTCCCTAGCAATACAATACAAGCTAGCCAATCTGTGATTTCAAAATACTACATCTGATCTACTAATTGACCGCTGTGGTGGCCGATTGAGCACTGAGAAACATCCTCAAAAGTAACATTTTCTTGCGAAACTATTCTGATTCATGTCTTACATTTCATAAAAACATTTGGCCAAATGTACTTTTGAACAAGTTGGAATAACTGGGGTGGTTCAAAAAGTTTTTGTGTAGTATAGTTTGAAGTTTTTGGTAATTTAATTTGATTGAACGAACGGGTTAAAACTCATTAAATGATGTCACTGGGGGCTTTAGTGTCTCGGCTTCTGGAGTAATTGTCAACGATTATTATTTCACGTTGCAAGACAACTGCACACACTCCGGTTAACTCATTTTAATGACTACATATATTGTGGAAAAAGGGTCGGTTTATGGAATGGAGTATTGCTTGAAATGATTAGGAAAGTTTGTGTGACACCAACTAATATTCAACACACACAGGTTGATTTGGTACATGACAAATGAACAGTTTACCTGTATTCTTACCGTATAGTCGTCGTGGACTGGTCGTAATAAACGCGTGGTCAGGTAATACAAATCATCATCAGTCAAATTTTAATTAATGGAGCACCGGATTGTTCCCGGTGCTTCATTATTTAATTTTTTTTATGATTATTCCTATAATTAGAGATTGGAGTCTAATGTTATTGAGTCCGTGGAAATATTGCCCGCCGTAGAAAGTGACCAGTCCGCGGCGGCGTTACTGTACGTGCATGCTCATTTGAACCAGGCGGACACAGTTGTGTCATCTGAACCCACAAGCGAGTCTGGAGGGAACCACTGGCCCAATTTGCAAATATGTTAATGGTGCTCTCAGTTTGGTTTTGTTTACAATAGAGTGTCTCCAAATCTGTTAGCTCAGTGAAATTTTTTTTTAAAGTGTTCTCTATTGTACATACAAGAGCCGCATGCAGGCAAGAAGACTGCGCCACTGTGGACTTGGCTACATTTAAACTGCAGAAACAACATGTCTAAAGCATTAATGGATGTACAATTAGGCGAGAAGGTGGTTAAACAGACAAGTATAAAACGGGACATAGAATGTTCACGTAAGTGCCTGCACCACGTTCGTGTAAAAGGACCAACGTTAGCAAAATCATTCATCAGAAAATAAACTAAGCAATCTGATGATATAGCATCCATTTACCTTGCCAACCCCTATGCCACCAACAACAAAATTTAGTTCCAACCTATTAAGATGACATTTCCCAAACCAAAACCGTATAAAGCAAAGTTCTCGCAATACAATTTTGCGGTCAACAAAGACAGCGAACGGGATTTGTTAAAGACAAAGACGACACCGAGGCGGGAGAAATGCATCTACAACTTCAACTCCAATTTTGCACTTATGATTCCAGTGTTCCATTTTGCTCACTTGTTAGTTCCAGCTTCAACAAGCGGCAACGGAAGATAAATTATAAATAAGTACCAATATAGAGAATGTCTAATGAGTCACGATTTGATATGCGATGTCTGATCCGAGTTCACTCAAATCGATCAGAGCCGAGAATTACCGGTACTCAGTTGAAGTAAACGAGGTTCGGTAATTTCATACCAACTCGTGACGAATTTGAAAATTCATTTTGCCACACTAACCCTCTGAACCCGAGCGGCCGCTTTTCCGGCCAGAAGCATGATACGTCATAATTTCATTAAGGAGGATGGTTGCTAAATGAATATGTGGGATAGACCAACCAATATTTTCAACGTGCAGCCCCAAGGCTGCACGTTGAAAATATTGGTTTGTCTACCTCCCATAAAATGAATATGGACTCTTCTAATTGCTGCATTTGAACTGACATGGAAGATACCACCAATTTTCAAAGGGTTAAGTCCCAGAAAACGTTCGAGATTCGATTCGGTGTTTCGAATCTTTTCGCTGATTTTACTCCATTCGAAACCATCTTGACTATTCGAAAAAATTCGAACCTCGGAGAGTTTGGGATTTCATACATTTCTTTATTGCCAACCTTCTGAGGGTGACAACTCATTCCATAGCTTTCCGAGTAACGAAATTGATCGTATCCATTCTAACTGGATAACACAAAGTTTGGTCGGAAAATTTCTAAAAAGATTGTCTAGAGTCTACTTTGAACAAAATATCGCACCTTGATTGGATCAAAGCGCCATCTGCAACGCTAAAGCATTGTAGGTGGCCCCTTGTTCCACTCAGTGGCGATATATAGAGGATATCTTGTGTTTTTTGAGTGGATACCGAAAGTTATCTCATGAGAGACCGAGACAAATGTTTATACTGTCACTCTCCCATAAATTGTAACAAGGCAAAAAGAATGTGACAAAATTTGGACAACCCCCAAACATTCAGCACCCCACCAGTTAATTCATGAAACTGTACATACTGCTGAATCTTGTATTCATTCGTCTTGTAGGGGAGTGGCGGTGAGGTTGGGGTGATGAGAGGAGCACACAGACACAACTGAAGGGGTTTGGGGTTAAACTCTTTACTCGGCAATACATATTTGATTTTAGACGTTGTTTGGGCTGAAATGGTCAAACTCTTCAGTTTGCGGCCAAACAACCCCGAAACGGAGAAAGAGGGTTGAAAAAGGCCGAACAAATATTTTTAGGCATTGCACTGCTCTTTTCGTCTCACCAAATAAATAATAAAGGGATAACATTTTTACATATACAGTGAAGCGAAGCCGAGGAGCATAAATTGCTGTACCAGTATCGTCATTGAATTTGAACTGGAAGACATATTGTTTAAACCTATTTGTGAACAGTGCGATTTGGAGCCAAGTTTCTGTTCTATGAATCAACCGGAACAAAAAACTTGAAACAGAAGAAACACCCCGAGTCCGAAATAACGCCTTACGTTGTACTCGCACATTGCAACAATGGTTTATCTTATTCAATAGTTCACATTTAGCCCTTTACCCAACGAATCGCCCGCATCCGCCCGCGTAATATGCAAATTCAGCAGTTGAAAAAATATTATTTTTCAAAAAATTTCAACAAAATCATATCATGTGACCCCTCGTTGGAACGAGCTCGTCGATCTCGTTCCAAGGAGGTGTCACATGATATGGTTTTGTTGAAATTTTTAGAAAAATTTGAAAAAATGATATTTAAAATAATAAATTTTGATATCGTCTGCGTTGGGTAAAGGGCTAGACCGTTAGACCGGCGTGTTATGTTCAATATCAACTTTTATCGATCACATCCAAAAGCCACACGCAAACCAGATTTATTGAATAACTAAACATTTTCCCGTTTTGCCTCAGAAACATAGTGTATGACCCTACACGGATCCGAGCTCTATGTGGTCCTTTCAATGGTGTCATAAGCTTTACTTTAAAAAGATAATTTGAATGACATTAAAATAAATAACGCAGGGCGGGTAGGGCTGTCGCGGTGGGGTAAAGAGTTATCAAAATTATTTTCTGAATTTGTTTTCAAACGTTTCCAAAACAATCAACAAAACCATACCATGAGAACCATCATTGGAAGAAGCTCGACGAGCTCAATCCAATGAGAGGTCACATGATATGGTTTTGTTGAATTTTTTTTTCTTTTTCAATTGCTCAGTTTGTATATTACATGGGCAAATTCGGTCAATTTGTTTGGTAAAGGATTTTACGGTGAGTTGCAAAGAATAATGTCCAAGAAGTGGGGAAAAAGTAAGTTGAAAGTATTGTTAAATATTACTTTATATCTACATCTTAATTACTTATCCTTCCATAATTAGTTCCTTGCAGAGGATTATGGACATAATAGGATTTAAATCTCGACATCAAACCGTGCTCAATAAATACATTTATCTGATGCTTGGAGATATCAACTGCAATCAAGAATCATATTAAAAGAAGTATTAAAACACGGATGGGGCGCGGTGGCGTTGCGGTAACGGGTTGTCGTCAGATCACCGAAGTTAAGCAACGTCGTCCCGGTTAGTCCTCGGAAGGCTGACCGTCTGAGCGATCGATTCGACTCCCGCGTTGTGTCCTTGCGCAAAGCACTTAATCCAGATAGTCCACATGGGGGCACGATGACACCATGTACTAAGGCGTACCGCACGTAGATGGTTCGCATGTCTTCAACCAGTCTAACCCTGCCTGTGCTGCGGTGTGGAGTTACGATGTTGGGGAGCTGGCAGCTGCTCGTCGTTGCGTCCTCCACCCGTAAAACTGTCACCGACACGATATGACCTCGGCTGTTAAAGTGTCATTATACCGTAATAAATAAATAAATAAATAAATAAATAAATAAATAAATAAATAAATAAATAAAAAAGGATAAACTCGAGGGAAAGCATGTCACAACTGGAGTGAAAAAAATACAGAAAAATTACCTCTTAAAAACTGTTGGGGCACTTGGCATCCCGGAATGACTGGTGAGTCGGCTTTGTCACATTTTGCGGTGTAGAAACCATCTACAAATGTTGAATTGCACATTTCTTCATCCTTGCATTTGTGATTTCTGCACACTCCCTGAACACCCTGAAAGAGTGAAAAAATGTTTTCATTTCAATCGTAATATGCATCGCGATTTCTCCGCTGTGGCTTAAGTGTGAAGACATCACAGGGGTAAAATAATGTTAAAGAACATAATAACACACATTCCAAAGAAACCAGCATTGTTGCGAGAAATATATGATCTGTGCTTGACATGTTTCTGAATAGAGCTTGCGAACTTCGGTTCTATTAACGCACGCGCGCGCGCACGCACGCACGCACGCACGCACGCACGCGAATATCTATCTGTTTATTTATTTATTTATTGGAGGCTGAGGTCACATATTTTTGCACAATGGCTAATCGTGACCGATCTATCTGTTTAAAGCTTCATGGAAACAGGGAGTGGACGTTTTAGAAAAAAGAAAACCAATGCCCCCTTTCAACAGAATTATGAGGTGCAGTATGTGCGAGGGTTTATCTTTGTGAGAACATAGCCAACAGCATTTGGATTTTTACTGGGATGTCCATTTTTTCCTATTAATTAGGTTTGACCTTCCCGATTTTGTGGAGACTTCTTTATCACTGCGAAGAAAAGAAAAACACACACCAGCGGTAAAACAAGACCGTGGATGTATGTCGTAATTAAGGGGTCTGTGATCTCGATTTTGTGAGAACGTAGACAATTGTGTTTGTGTCCTCACAATGATTTCCTTTATTTTCTCCAAGCCTTCATAAAGAAAACAATGGATTGTGGCGTGTCTTTCCGATTTTGTGAGGACTTGTTTGTCATTATTTGTCACCGAGAACAAAAGAAACAACACGTTTCTACAAAGAACACTGGGCAAAGACGACTAAAGACGACTGGGGTGTAGAGATGTGTCATTGTGTATGAGGTTGTATATATTTCCATGTAGTCAGTGGGTGGCTTTAAAGTCTGCCCGTGTTATAATGTTTCCTTGTTTGCTCTTCTCGTAAAAACAAAATGAATCCTTACCTCCTCCCATGTGGATATGTTACTGTAAATAAAGGAAGCATTCTGTTCAAAATGCGTTGTTGAAAGAAAATCCTGTTCGGCTTTCATATTCAGTTCACATTTTCCTGATGAAACATCATAGTTGATAGATTTACACACTCTCTGGTTGAGACATCTCTCTGCACATTGAAATATATTCTTTACTGTTACTTTTGCATACACTTGATTTCTAAGTCTGATACCATTAGCAACACCTGGATATGCTGGTACCGTGAATTTTTCGCAAAGCGGAGAAACAACGGAAATCAAGAGTATCAAAAACAGGATAATGACTGGGCTCAGAATCATCTTGATTTCGTACCTATCGCAATACCACCAATTATCTATATATCAGCCGTCACTAGTCACTGTCAGGATACAATACCTGATTGATTATTCTACTACCTTGGTTACGATTTACCTTAAACACTTGACTATGCTTTGATATAAAATACAAAACAAAGTATTGATCCGGTCACAAATCTTTGTGCTCAAAGTGACGGAAACAGATGAAGATGCGATCTGGTTGGTCGGACGATTTATTATATACTTAACGCAAAAATCGACCCGAATTCTCTATTTTGATCCCCTTTAATCGGATCTGACGGAAAACAAAAGTGTGGTCTTCCAAACACATACACCCATCCTCTCAAATGACGACATCGAACGATTTACATCTACGTTACTATTACGTTCCACTCCAGCTAGGTTCAGGGAAGTAAGAGGTTTGTTCCAGAAAACGCCATTTTTCCAATCGGCAGATGTTTTAACTGCTGCAAAAACTATTATTTACGTTTGAAAATCAGGCATAAATAATAAGATTAAATTCAACGCAATTAATAAATGTCACACAAAATACGAACAGCTTGTGTTATCTGTGATATAGTCCGGGAGCCAGAGTACTGAATCTCACAGTGGCACCCAAAGTTTTTTTCTCAATGGAATGTATGAGAGTAGCATCTCCTAACAACGAAAATGTTTACTGGATGTCTGGCAATTTGACATATCCACGATTGAGGTGACATCGTCATTTCTTTGACTGACATGTTTGACTGCGCCTAATACAACATTCCAGGCGCATACCAGAGGTTTCATCCGAGCCTATATACATTTAAAAGGGACGTTTTGGGTGTTCGATGATTCTATTCATCAGAGTTATTCATAGCTGATATATATGTCCTAACCTTGTTTCTTCATTGCAGCACTCTAGTGTGGCGTTGGAAGAGCAGAATTATGGGCGACGGGATGAATGTTTTTGTGTGAGAAATAGGCATATCCAGGCATTTTGGTCCGTGATAACGAACAACTTCCAACCGATAGTCAATATTCTCAAACTTTTTAAGTCGCGAGAGCCGACAGTGTTCCGACTGGGCCGTGTTATTTGCTTAAGTTAACAAAACAGCCAGAGAATGGGTACTAAGTTGTGCATTCTGAGATGCAATTTCAGCATCCAAATTATCTACCCCTTCCAGTCAGTATTACCCATCGCCAGATCTAGATATTGGTGTGAAGTCAGCATTGCGAACTGCTATATTTGTTACCGATTTCTTGAAACGCAACAAGTCATCATAGGAGCATGTTACTTCGAAGTCATGCATCATTTTTATGAGGTCTTTAGAATCCCTCGTCATAGCAGCAAGACCTATTTGCATTGTTGTTGATATCCCACGTACCAGTGATGTTATAATGTTATTAATCAGCATCCCAGGTAAGGTGTTGTCTAATTTCGTTGACAAGCTACTCACAAAAGCCAACAACGTCCCGCTTGAAAACTCTGATATTTTGTCAAAAGTTGAGCTTGAGATCATAGGTGTTTCGATCGATATTCATATCCTTTATTTCGGCGAATATACTTTCCTTCAAAACTTACATTGCGCTAACGACATTACAATCATGTGGATCCTGTGTAATACGTAAAGCCGACCCAGCTCTCGATCTATCCTCTAAAACCGTGTCAATGAACTGCTTTGCATTGGACGCTGCGGATCTTGGATTCATAAACGTAGCTCTACAGACCGAGTGATAACGAGCGTCTACCGCATGCAAATCACTCATAGCACCAAGAACCTTTAACCTAACCTATTCCTCCATTTATCGTTCCGCTGCTCACAAACTCGGAGTATCTCATCCTTTTGCGACGAACTAGTGCTGGTTCCAGGATTCACTATTTAATGGAAAACATAAGCCTTTGTCCACCTTGCCCGGTTTATAGGGTTATTCGTCACTCACAATTGCAACCACAAAATGGACATTGTCGTTTGAAATCAAACACAATTTGTGCCTGACATCTTCTAGACCTTTTTCGCGTGGTGCATCCGCCTCAGTAAGAAGGGTTCTGCTTGGTGTATCTTGTCTGACACTTTTCGGATGAATATATTTTTCTGCACAATATTTGTGACTTCTCAAGACTCTATTGGCATCCAAATCTTAAAACAAAATAGCTATTTTGGGCGAAAATGCAGTTATTTATGCAATGAATAATGCCATCTGTGTTTGTATGAGAATAAACTTCTAGATTTTTCCAAGTAAATGTCCATTATATATGAGAATTTCAGCACCTGACTAACTGTGCGAATTGAAATTGTGTATCCCTTTTCTGCGACGAATATCTCAAATTGTTCAATGCTGTCAGACATCACCAGGAAATCTTTTCTAAATCAGGAGATGTCCCTCTAGCAGAAGCCACTGAGAAAAAAAAAACTGGACGCTACGTTGAGGTTAGGCAGAAAGTTGGCATTTGGCGGCCTGACTAATAGGTTTGATGATGAGAAACAACCTGAACGTTTACGATACCTTCATTAGTGAATGACGCATTGCGATGACGTTTTGTATTTACTACTTCATAAACTTGGTGAATGAATGGCGTACAGGTAGTGACGTAATTATTCACGGAGCATGTTCGGAAATTAGTTCATTTGTGCGGGCCTATTTCGATTTTACCTGCCTGTGAAGCTGTGAAACAGAAGGGATTACTATGGCAATAACTGTCTGGTGTTTTGTATGCTGCCTTGTTGATGAGAGCAGATCAACCGCATCCCACGAGTCAACTTCGGTGATTCGTGGGATACGATTAATCTGTTATCATCAACTCAACGGAACTCAGAACACCAGATTAGTTTCCGTCATGATGATTTGTATGTATCTTTAACAGCCGGTATCAAAATCATTGTTTTCTGTGATACCATTAAACGCCGGTGTATCGCCGATCTGGTATTTATCGGCATCAAAAAAAATAATAGAAGCGTTAACCCTTTACCTAACACGTAAGGCAAACGACACTTGTAAACAAAATTCTTGAATAACTAATTTTTGGGGGTTTTTTGCGTCAAACACATAGCTTATGATCCTTATTGAAACGAGCTCGACGAGGTCGTTCCAATGAGGGTTCATTGCTATGTTTTTGAGACAAAAAAAAATGAAAAGAAAAATGAAAATTGAATGTTGATTTTTGTGAATAACACTGGCCCGTTTTGGCCGATATGTTGGGTAAAGCTTCAAGGGAGATACTAATACTGATTTTGTAGGCATCCGTCTTATCCTCGTCAACTTGGACTCTTTCCAGCCATGTATGTCTTAAAGAGTACGACGGATGTTCTGCGGAATTGTTTATTTGAAATTTGTTTAGGGTAACAGCATATGGAGAGGGAATATTGTCAATAGATACTTTGTCTTTTTTACAGTATTTCACCTGATTTTACTCTGTAGCAAAAGCCTGGGGTGAATACTCCAAATCGCGACAAAACCTCGAATCACGATTTCCTTGAGCCAGTATCGGAATTTTTATTTTTTGCGACACTGTCGGAATCAAGAAACCAATCTGATGTTTTTCTCACATGTCTTCTTAATTCCTTACATCTAGCCACCAGTCAAATTCAGTAAGAATTTAGACGCTGTTATGGCCTACAACCAGTATAGCCCTTAAATAGTCCATCGCCTATGTTTAGAATCTATGACTCACTTTTCCCACCAACTGATATAGTTCACTAATTCCAGACGATTGAATCTAAATATACCGTAAACATTCATTTTCTTTACATCAACGCAATACATGCTTATGAATGAAGAAGACTTGCAACGCCTGTAGTTTTATGATTACGCCGCGCAGTTCCACCAATTATGTTAATATTTTGATGTTTCCAAGGTGAAATAAAAATTTATTGGTTGTAATATCTATAATTGGAGCACGATAGAATATATCTATGAGAATAAAGAGATATCACATTAAATCAACGATAGTCTGCGCGCAAACTCCACGAGGTGTGCGTATGCCAATAGCGCCAAGCTTTCAAGCCACCAGTCAAATTCTGTGAGGAAGTCGACACTGCCACGGCCAGGAACCAATCTGGACTGAGTACCCAAACATCTATGTTTAGATTCACACGTCTAGAATATATCAGTTGGTCGGGAAAGCGAATCTACTGTTCGCTTTCCTGGCCAACTGAAATATACCAGACTATTGAATCTAAAAAAGCAACCTAAACAATCAATTTCTTCCAATCAACGCACAAAGTGTATTTCAATCGAGACTTGATTTGATCAAATCTTTAGTGGCATTATTTATGCTAACATAGATGTTTTGTTTTATTAAACAATTGTGACCTCTTCGATGCTGCTTATTGGATAATTGAACATTGGCATTAGTTTAGAAAATATTGCTTCTGATCTGTCCAGATGTTATGTTTTTGACGACAACATTGAAGAAATAATTTAATTTGATTGGTGCTTAATGGGAATAGCACTGGCCGTTATGTTAGGGAAAAAAACTTCAGCTTAAACACAATTAACCTAAAGGTGCAATAAATTTGAAACTTTGCATTTGGGCTTCTGTAAAAGTCAATTTATTTACAACATATTTTCACACACACAGAATAGGGAGCACGATGGCTTTGTGGTTTCGGCACTGGACATCAGACCAAAAGGTCCACGGTTCGATCCCCGCCAGTGGTAACTGCGATGTATTCTTGAGCATAGCACATAATCCTGATTGCCCACACGGGACCACGGTGGCGCTGTGTACTAAGTCGTATTGCACATTGATGGTGCACTTTTCTTCAACCAATGCTAACCCTGTTTATATGGAATTAGTACGTCGATGAGTCTGACAGTTGCTCGACGCGGCTCGCCGATTCTCTTCGGTTACACCGGCTTCCTCCACCTGTAAAACTGCCCGACGCGAGTTGACCCTGGTGTGTCGAACGTGCCGTTAAACCCTAGTAAATAATAAATAATAAATAAAATTTGTTCATAACAAGTGATTTTCAACATTTTGATATATGAAGCATAATGGTACTTTCGCAAATAGATTATTATTTTTATCATCATTAACCCTTTGAACGAAGGTGGTATCTTCCATGTCAGTTCAATGGCATCAATTGGAAAAGTCCATATCCATTATTTGGGGTGCACCAATTAATATTTTCAACGTGCAGCCCATCTGGCTGCACATTGAAAATATTTATAGGTCTAACTCACATATTCACTTAGCAGCTATCCTACTTAGCCGAAAAATCGGCATGTCGGGTTCAAAGGATTAAAGGCATAACTAATTATTTTTGATACTTGTGTGTTTTCCTGTAATATACAAATATTCAGGGATGAACTGAGGTATAAGTCTGTAAAATCTCTTCGACAATGAAAAAAATTACATTTGTAGTTGTTAGCCGAAACATAACTGTCAATTGAAGACGTAAAAATGTCTTTATTGGAAAAGACTGAATTGAAAGTATAAGCTTCTTACCAGACAAAGTTCCAATGAGACTAACGTCCTCGCCCTGAGATTGGACGAGAGCTCGCTAAATTTTTTCTATGTTTACTCCTCCAGTGGCATATGCTATCGTCTGACGTCATCACGTGAAATATTTGAAAATACCAAAAACAATGGGAGGAGATTCAAAGAGCATAGTGCCTACAAAATCGTATTTCTCGAGGCCAGTGATCATTCCATGAATGTATACTCATAACTCACTTATAAGTTCATGAATTGAACTGAGACTGAGTAACCTCGACCACTATCCACGTTACTGATTTTTTGTTGTCCAACGACGTAGTGGGGTACGTGGGAGGTTTATTTACTAAATTTTGATCGCTAAAGTTGCCTTGTTCATTCAAGTTGCATTGTTCATTCCGCGATGTAGGTTTGGAGCTATGGGTAGGGTCTTATTGGAACATATACGTTATTGTGATGAATTGACGGTAGCATGGTCTGAGGTTTGCGGCTCGGAGCGTATGTTCAGCCTCAACGCATCGCCTGTCGGTTGAACATAAGCTCCGCGCAGCAAACCTCTGACCAAGTTACCGTCAATTCATCACGATAACTTATGCTGTTATTAGATGGCAAAGAAAACATTAAGGGAGCACGGTGGCTCAGTGGTAGACTGTTGGACTTCTAAGCGAGAGGTCCCCAGTTCTGTCCCCGTCCGGGGCGACCCGTGTTGTGTCCTTGGGCAAGGCACTTTATCCCGGTTGCCTACATGGGGACACGATGACGCCTTAACTAAGGCGTACTGCACGTCGATGGTGCACCTTTCTTCAACCGCTGTAACTCTGCTTGAACAGAGTTAAAATGCTGAGGAGCTGACAGTTGCTCGTCGATGCTCTGTGGTTCTTTCCGGGTACTATGGCTTCCTCCACCCGCAAAACTGTCATGATCACGATTAGCAACTGTGCATAAGTATGTGACCTTAAAAATAAATAAATAAATAAATAAATAAATAAAATAGCAGTTTTACTTTTTGTGGTGAGTAAATATGTTTAGACTGACTACATTACATTCGCAAAGAAGCATAGTTACAAACGATAGTTAAAAATCACTAGAGTGTGCTCATCTTCTCATTTAACTCAATTGGAAATGTAAGCAGATGTAAATATAGTTGTTAACGTGGTTAACTGGGTAAAAATTCGCTAAACCCAATTATTGGGGCTGATTTTCAACCCAACCAATTTTAGAATGTATATTACATCTCACTCACACATATACTCTCTCTCTCTCTCTCTCTCTCTCTCTCTCTCTCTCTCTCTCTCTCTCTCTCTCTCTCTCTTCTCTCTCTCTCTCTGAAAAGATCGATCATAAGGTACGTGTATGTTTTGAACAAAAAAAACAAACATCACATTTAATTTTAAATGGGAACCCGTCGCGTAGATGAAAGAGAACCCAGTGTGGCGGACGCTCCCCAATCAGCATTTGTCGAAAATTTGAAGTTTTGCCGGATGTTTTTGTCACGATAAAGGCGTTCACCAGCTGCCTATTACAGTCAGGTAGATTGTACATTTTGGTACTTTAAACACCATTTTGTGAATATTTTCCAAGTCAAGAAGACGTTGGAACACGATTGTCCTAAATTGAGAAATCCAGACTGTGAATATTCCGACAAAAATTAGTGATGCAAAGCGTCACGCGTCGATCTAAATTTGATGATTTGATGATTTCACAATTTGATGATTTCACACTTCATCTCTCCAAAACATTAGAAATAACTAATACATCAATACCTGGAACGGGTACTGTTAGTGAAGTCAAGGAATTGTGTGAGAGACAGGAATGTTTTGTTTCATTGGAATTCTATGCTGATCTTTTCTCATCGCACTTAAAGCTGGTAGTTTATATTTTCTACTGTTATTAACTACATAATGGATCCAAACATTTATCCTTATACACAAGGGGCCTTTGCCAGTTTCACGGTAATGGTAAGAATCCATGGTAGTATATCAATATTTAATTTTTTGATCTCTATTGATCACCAATGACCGTAACGATACGACAATAATTTTCTCTCATAAATCATTGATCAAAATGTTGTTACACACAATATTTAATTTTTTATTTAATGTATTGTAACACCCTGGGGAGAATGGATATACAGTCAGTGGATATATATATATACTACTCAAAGTTTGCTAAGCACCAAATATTTGACACATCATTGTGAAATATGCTTGTGACATATTTGCGATATTTTTGGTGGATATAATTGAGAAATGTATTGAGATGGTCCCCAGTGTTTTTATTAGCTCTCTTGAAGGCAGACTTTTCGTGACAGTCATGGAAAGCATGAACCCCTTGGTTTTCATGATGTTTTCGTGTACTATCTACATGTACATGACATGTGAAGGGTATTCAATCTTCATTTCAACACAAGCCCTTGTGATTTAATGATTGAATATGGCAAATGCAAATGTAAGAAGACATTTGTCTGAAGCAGAAATGTGGCGGGCTGTAGGGATGGTGGGACAAGGGGCTCCCAATCGTCAGGTTGGTGAAGCCCTTGCTGTGCACCATTCGTGATCGCCAGAGCCTGGGTAAGATTTCAGCAGTATGGCACACCCAGTAAGACGGCATGGTGGTGCCAGAGACAGGGCAATGTCTGCAGCTGAATACCGGTTTTTGATCATTCAGGCCCGTAGGAACCGCTTTGCCACAGCAATCCAGCTTCGCAGTGACCTTCAGAATGCATCCGGGGTAAATGTTTCGACACAGACAATCC
This sequence comes from Pictodentalium vernedei, assembly GCA_031216915.1. Taxonomy (NCBI): domain Eukaryota; kingdom Metazoa; phylum Mollusca; class Scaphopoda; order Dentaliida; family Dentaliidae; genus Pictodentalium; species Pictodentalium vernedei. The sequence continues at coordinate 293,305,689 of CM062292.1, read as the reverse complement.
GGGCATGGTTGCACGAATGTGGTCTCCAATCGAGAAGACCGTGTATGCGCATTCAGCTGTCCCAGAACCACCGCCAGGCACGATATGTATGGGCCATGGATCACGTTGGATGGACTAGAGAAGATTGACGACCTGTCCTTTTTACAGATGAGTCAAGGTACTGCCTAGACAACACAGATAAGCGTTCTAGGGTATGGAGAAGACCAGGAGAGGGATTCCATGCAGCCAACTTTGCTGAGCATGACCGCTATGGTGGAGGGTCAATAATGGTCTGTGGCGGCATCAGCTGAGATGGACGATCCAAACAAGATTAGTGGACGACACTTAAAAAAAACCAAAACAAAAAAACTAACTGACTAACTTACAATATAAATAAATAAAATAAAATAAAAAGATTTGAATAGGTAAATAACATTTTTTTTGGCCTCCAAAACATAGTTTATGACCCCACACTGAACGAACTCCAATGGAAGAGGGGGGTATATGCTATGTTTCGAAGGCCAGTATTTCAAGAAAATAAAAATGTCCATTACCTTGGGTTAAGTGGATAAGACACCCCCATTCAGATTTCCTCCCGAAACTTTTACGAAACTATAATTGTACACTTTAGTATGTCATGCTAGCTCCCCTGAATGGCCATGTTTCGACGCCGTTACAATGGTGATACGTGATGGCAAAGTCGAACAGAACTTTTAGATTGTTCATAGAGTCCGTTTTTGCAGGGTACATATTTTGGGGTATTTGGAATAAGAAGAGGAGTGGACTGAGTTGAGTTGGGAGCAACCAGAGCTTGCGAAACAGGAAGATAAAAACATGGCCTACAGGTCGAGTTATCCCGACAAACGCAAAAGGATCACTACTCGCAGTGATGCCTGAATGACTGTCGGCCCCTATGTTTCTCATTATCATGGCAGCTTAACAGTGGAAATCTTATTCATACTTCAGATTCATCTCTTACCACCACATCACTGGTGCATTAATGCCTGGCTCGTTGTTATCTTCGGTACTTCAGATCTGCATGTAATGTGTTCAATGTTATGTCGGTGTTTTGATGTGTTCGTGCATTTCCTGCCAAATGAATCATCGGTCGTAAACTATTTTGCCACTTCTGCCAGTCCTAAAAAATGTTTTCTGAGAAATGTTTTCAGTGACATTGGATGATAATCTGCAAGGACCGAATCCGGTACAAGTCCATAATCATATCGCATATGACCACAGGGACGTTCGGCAATAGTAGCGGGCCTCTCTCTCCGCTCTTGTTGAACTTAAAGTCAAGACCATGATGATGATGTGGGCACACAACGTTCTTGATCATGAAATAGCTTCAACCTGAGAAGTGGTCAGGTAATACAAGTAGTAATCTGATAACATGTGCATTTGGAGTGTCCGAGTGAAAATAGTGTTTGAATGAATCCGTAATGAAATATTGATTCTACTGATACATAACATTAAACTACCATGGGAAGAACGGTTCTGTGAAATTCAGAAATGAATACCAAGTAACAAGTAACAAACTATGTCATTATACGGAGGTCTCCTCTTCCTTACTTATATATAAATGACATAAGTAACTCTTGTCTTCTCAGAATCCTTTCCTTCGCAGACGACACGACAGCACACGCTTCTAACAGTAATTCAGATATTTTAACTGACCATGTAAACTCAGAAATTCAAAAACTGAATGAGTGGTGTTCTGCAAATAAATTATCCCTAAATGCTGCAAAAACCAACTTTATGTTCGTACACCCACCCGGAGATTCTCACACTTCAAAAAATAAAACAATAACTATTAACAATACCCCAATCAACGCTATTGGGAATGAATTAGATTTTAATTACGTTAAGTTTTGGGGGATTAGGATGGATGAAAACCTTACTTTCAAACACCACGTTCAAGATGTATGCTGCAAAATATCTGGAGCACTTTTTATAATGAATCGAGCTAAAAGATACCTCCCTCTCAAATCACTAAAAACGCTCTACTTTTCGCTGGTCCAGTCACATTTACCATATGCCATACAGGTATGGGGGCATGTACCCTCAACAAGAAGAATCCTCACTTTGCAAAAAAGGCAATGTGAATTATAAGCAATAAAAAATTCAATTCACATACCGATCCCCTGTTCAAATTCCATGGAATATTAAAATTCCCGGACCTATATAAATTCCATATTCTTTTGTTTATGTATGACTGGACCAACAACAACTTACCAGAAAGTTTCAAAAACTGTTACACAACATATAAGAATCCGTCCGGGATGGCCACCAGGCAATGCGGACAACTGTACACGTTAAAACCCCGAACAAACTTCACAGCCGTGTTACCGTTACATACGTTTCCGAGGGCTTGGAATAATGTTGAACAAACAGACCAAAACCTTACTAGACCTGCATTCAAAAAACGTATAAGGGAAAATTTTCTTAATGGTTATTCGTCCCTAATCTCCTGCGGAAACAGACAGTGCCCCGACTGCATAATACTGCATAATAGTGCATAAAAATAAATAGAGCGTGTTTTTTGTATAATTTTACTACACTAAGAGATGACATTTCCAACTGAACAAGAAACTACATGCGGTCAATCTAAACATTCTACAGTGAGGATTATTGGGTGGTAAATTCAAAATTATATTCAGAGCTATTGATAAAAAAGCTGGGTTAGTTACCTGTCAATCACAAGCTCGTATCTCATCATACCTTAACATGGAGGGATTATTATTATTATTATTATTATTATTATTATTATTATTATTATTATTATTATTATTATTATTATTATTATCCCACAAACACAAATGTCAGAAGTGGCTGAAGGTTAAATACTGTTGTGCTTCAAAGTATTGGCTTGTATTTATTTTGCTATTTTCGTTGATGTGTTCTTTTTTTTATTATATTTTTTTTCCAACGGGACTGGCTAGAAGAGAGCTATTTAAGCTATGCCAGTTCCGAGCAGTTTCTAAATTAGCATGTGCATTATTATTATCTAAAAGTTTTTGTTGTTCTTCGCTCATATGTACAAACTGTTCTTTTTCTTTGCTCATGTAGATGCTGCTAAATAAAGACAATTCAATTCAAAATTCTCTCAGAAACAACCTCAGTACCAACCACAAGCATCTACATACTACTCGTTTATCTGCCTTTGCAGCCTGCATTATTCAACATCTTACTCCATACAGACCTTCACTGGATTTCGCACGTCACTCGCAAGCTGTATATCATGTACCATGTAAGTGTGTTGAAATTCTTGCGCGGCTAACAAAGTGATCTCTCCAGTTGTTTGGGCACATGATAACGGCTAAGTGTACTATATTACATTGCTAGTGTCTGTTCAGTATACAGGAATTAGTCGGTAAGATAAAATTCTTACACGCTTACTTAGTAGCCTAATGCGGTATATACGATGAAGCGACCGCTAGGAATTTACTGAAATCATATATATATAATTATATTAATCCTTTACCTAACGTAACGGCCAAAACCGGCCAGCTCTATTCTCAAAAATCGCCAATTAATTTTCATTATTTTTTCATTTTTTGTCTCTAAAACATAGGTTATGACCCCTCACTGGAACGTGTCGTCTTCTTTTCATGTTAGGTAAAGGGTTAACTATATTAGATCACTGACAAACTGTGACGAACATTATGATAAGACAACGAAAAGGGCAACCACCAGTGAAGATCAGACAACTCTACTGCATCCTAGTACAGATCGAATGGTTATGCTGAGACACAGAGAGTAGCGATGGAATCCCAAAGTTAACGCTACGCATGCTGATGTCAAAATACCGAAACTTCAAGCTGCACGTCTTTGCATAATGATTACGAATTTAACGAATTCAATTTTGTCTGACAGAGCTCAATGAGCTCTGTCAAAACACTATTGCATCAGTTGAATTCCCCCCCCCCCCCCCAAAAAAAAAAAACGTGCAGATTGAAATTTTGATATTTCAACGTCGGCGTTCAAAGGGTTTATCGGTGCGCTGTAACATAGCTGCATTGAGCCGTTGTAACATAGGGTTTCTATAGAAGGGTTGGTAAAACTGATTGGGCATTCGGACCATTGAATATTTTGCTCACTGTCGTTGTAGTTTCCAGACGATACCAGCTGCAGAAGTGTTGGATTTCGTGTTCTGAATTGAGAGTTTGAGACTTGTCTCGGTCATGGACACTTCGGGTTTGGCATCGTGGCTCAGCAAGTAATTTTTATTTGCATCAGAATATGTTACAGCGCTGACTGTAGTGTTTCGATCAGCAAAATACTCGGAACCCTCTTCCCTATTGTGATGTCAACCGTAATGTCCTTTTTTTTAATTGACTATTGACGTTTCAAGAAATGTCCTTTGTGTTTGACCTTACTTTGTTCTGCATATAAAAAAGATATATGCCTTCAGAGCAGTCTGTGATCGTCATGACTGATTAGTTTTGCTGGAAGGACAATGTGCGAAAGCACTATTCAGAATTGAACCCAAATGGAATTCCATTAACCCTTTACCTAACATGAAAAGCAGACGACACTTGCAAAATCTTGAATAACTAAATTTTTTCATTTTTTGTCTCATAAACATAGGTTATGACCCCTCGTTGGAACGAGCTCGACGAGCTCGTTCCAACGAGGGGTCATAACCTATGTTTTTGAGACAAAAAATGAAAATATTTTGAAAATTAATTGGCGATTTTTGAGAATAGCGCTGGCCGGTTTTGACCGTTACGTTGGGTAAAGGGTTAACACTGCTGTTCTGCATCAGTATAATAAAGTTCAAGGAATGTAGGTAATTTACTTGGAAAAATCTAATTGACAGCTTAACTGGAAGAGCGCTAAATTATTTTTGATAGTCAGAATTTGTTCACATGTCTCTGTTACAGTTTATGGAAGGGTGCCTCTCCTATAAACTGTAACAGGGCAAATCCATTCAGATGATATAAATTTACTTGGAGCCCTTATGTTATTTATTTATTTGGGTTTAACGACACTTTTGACACCTGCAAGCCAGACTGGAGTCCAAAATATGAGCTTCCAGTACTCTACCCGTTAGTAATGTTCGCGCTGTTAACTCTGTACCTAACACGCAAAGCAGACGACACCTGCAAACAAAAATCTTGAATACCTATATTTTTTTTCATTTTTTGCCACAAAACGTAGCTTATGACCCCTCATTGGGCCTCATTGGACCCCTCATTGGAACGAGCTCGTTCCAATGAGGGTCATAAGCTATGTTTTTTGAGATAAAAAATGGAAGAATGAGGACAATTGAATGGTGATCTTTGCGAATAGCGTTGGCCGGTTTTGACCGTTCCGTTGGGTAAAGGGTTAAGTTATCAAACAGGTGATTTGTCTGACATTTACAATGCAGATTTTGGTTTACATAAAAAAAATTATCTTAGAAGAACGTATTTCGCCCAATACATGCAAAACGTCTAGACAAAATACATAGAGATTATTACCATTATGTGGATGTACAAAATATGTATCCGAGTCGAGCTCCGGGTTCTAAGGGCAGATCACGACGAGTTGAAGACTGACCAGCCCATCTCAGAAGTTAGTTTTTGGTCAGTCTGCTGTGGATTTACCCCTTTACCTGACGTAATGACAATATACGTCATGCCTTTTTCACAAGAAATACACAGAACGACACGCGTGTGTGAATGGGCTAATCGATAGGATATCCTCAAGTTTTATCCTTCTGCGATGGCACAAGTGACATATCGATTAACCCATTCACACACGCGTGTCGTTCTTTGTTTATTACACGCCTTCGCGTCTATAAAACAATTATTAGAAGGACACATAACAATTCATTTGATAATTATCACCAAAAAGAACACATTTTGTCGCCAACCAAACTTGCGAGGGGAACCTGTGTTACTCTTTCGTCCTCTGAGTTCCAATGTGTTCTATGTGCCTACTGGCACATAAAACACATTGGAACTCAGAGGACGACTTTTAGCTATCGCTAGGGATTGAAATTGTAATTGCGGTACACGATTTGTAGAAAATTCCAGTGAAATTTCGCTTCTTTATAAAATAGTCCGTCAACGATTTCCGTTCCACACATGTGCGGAACAGATTTTTATTTTCCGCACGGTTTAGTGTTGCTGTAGATAGGGATTTCATAGAACAGGCGTGTAATAAATAGAGGATCTCAAATGAGTCACGATTTGATATGTAATTTCTGTACCTGAGTTCACTAAAATCGATCTGAGCCGAGGTTTACTGAATCGATCTGAGTCGAGGTTTACCGAGGCTCAGATCGATTTTGGTGGAACAGATTCAGAAATTTCACGTCAGATCGTGACGAATTTGAGATCCTTTTTTACAACATATTGTATAATTTAACTAAGCGTAACGACTAAAACTGGCCAGCATTGTGAACAAAAATCGCCAATCAAATAGTTTTGTATTTTTTATATTAATTTGTGGTTCGAAAACATAGCTTATGCCCCTCATTGGAACGAGCTCGTCCTAATGAGGAGTTATAAGTTATGTTTTCGAAACAAAAAGTAAAATTACTTATTCTGTTAATATTTTTGCAAACGCTGTCTGCGATTCTAATTAGATAAACAGTTAATGAAATATAAGAGAATATTAATTCAATTCTACTTCTCTTACAACGTTACGACGTCGACGTTGACTTCTAACATCAAAGGTTTATTTGACGTGTTGTGAACGATATTTCCATAATAAGCTCTTCATGGTGATTATGTGGTAAACGCTTCAAATAGTTTAGTATGGTATTCAACATTTGCCTCCAAAAGATACCTTATGACCTTCATTGAAAAGTGCTGAGGTTGTCCGTTTCAGTGAGGATTACAAGCTTATGTTTTAAAGGAACAAAATGAACATTTTAACTTATTCAAACTTTATTTTGCAAGTATCGTCTTGTGGTTGTGTTGAGCAAAGGTAAAGGCAGTGATTCTTTCTGGAATTCGGGAGTAGTGCAACGACTAGGGTCGCGCGGTGGCCATAGCTGCGTGTTGGGAGCCCGTTGAAGCATTAGGGCGATTAGTAGTACCCAGGGCTAACAGGGGACGCTACTATCATATCACTGCCGTACTAGAAACCCTACATCCCCTGACCCGAGTAACGTTATCTCGGGATGTACCGTGTGCAACAACAGAAGTCAACGTCTTTATGACGTCGCGTGTACATTATGACGTCACGACGTTAATAACAACGTCAACAGTTTCTCTGGGAAAACTTTAAAAAAAACCACCTTCACCAACAATTTTCCATCGCATACCCATAATATATACCCATATCCCTGTGTGCACACATATCACTATACATACCATAGCCTACTATATATGCAGTACGTACCTCACTTGCCGGATCTAGCTGGATGGTGTCGAAGTTTTGCACAGAAAAAAAGTTGCTCCACCAATGCTTCAGCTCTTACGTGACTTTAACACTAGCTGCTCCACCAAAGCTCCGGGTAATAAGGCACGAAAATCTCCTGCTATACTACTAATGTGTTTTACACTTTTACATTAATGGAAAGAACAGTGTCTATATTATATATCACGATGCGCACGCTTTTGATATAATTGATAGAAAAAAGTTACAGAACATCAAATGATGGTGAGGACAGTTGAGGACGCCGTTTTCTCATTTTTAAATGGGCTTCAACGGAGAATAATAGTCAAACGTTCAAACTGATTAAAAAAAGTATTTTATCCCATAAATGTCTATTTATTCGAAAAGAAATGCCTTGGATCATTTTTTGCTTTATTTACCTAGTAGGGTGATAAATTTTCCCCATAGGTTTAACACTGAAATAATGTATTCCTGTACTTGAGACGGACTTGTTGACCTTTGACCTCTACCGCATAGGTGCAGTATAATTAACAGTTCAGTTGTTGTTTTCTTTAAACCTTTTTGAAATTACTGCACATTGTTCATTTAATAAAGTATTTTGCAAGTTTCGCTCAAATTTGTAGGGGGATTATTTTTAGACAGAAATGTGTCACTGCGGCCTTTTTTATTTTTTGCAATTTTGCTTGTCATCGAATTGGACCTATGTGCTCCTCACCTCTCGCTGTGATTTGTAGCGAGTAACAGCACGATTTTGCCACGACTGCCCTGTAAAAGATTTATTATGGGATAAACAAAATAAACGTATATTGTTTTCAAATAAAAAAAAATATTCTACTCGTAGAATTAAGAATGAAACCGACTCGCCAGAGGCTCGTCGGTTTCATTCTTAATTCTACTAATACGTTTATTCTATATTTAAAGAGCCATCTTCTGTGTTCTTATACTACTGTACTGCAAAAATGCCCGAAGAATGTGAATGATGCGCACATCGATGATGCAAAGTTGATAGCATTTCGAGATTTCAACTTTTAGAAAAATGTTCCTTAACTTTAGTGTTACATTTACTAACAGCTTTTGGAAAGCTAATTTTGCTGTAAATCTCTTCCTATGCCGGACACTTTTGACAGTCAGAGTTACCTTTGCTGTAAATCTCTTCCTATGCCGGACACTTTTGACAGTCAGGGTTACCATCCTATGCCGGAAGTGGTCAACCAGGAGGCATGAACTCTTTACCCGCTGAATTTTTTTAAGATATTTTCCATCAAATCTAGTCATGGCTGCTTTACAGCAGCCATGACTAGATTTGATGAAAAATTCATCTAAACTTAATACAAGGAATCATTGGTGAAAAAATCCTTTTAATTTACAGGGAGATAATTTAATGAAATGTGCCCATATTGCACTTATGTCAGTGACAAGAGAAATGCTGTCCTGTGCAAGAATATCCGCCAGCAGCAACCAAGGAGTTCCAACGAGGGGTCATAACCTATGTTTTTGAGACAAAAAAATGAAAAAAATAATGAAAATTAATTGGCGATTTTTGTGAATAGCGCTGGTCGGTTTTGGACGTTACGTTAGGTAAAGGGTTAATAACAGAAGCCCAGGGTGCGAGGTGGCTCATTGGTTACGGCATTGATCTTCAAATCGAAAGGTCCACGGTTCGATTCCCGCCAGGGGTAACTGCGTTGTGTCCTTGGGCAAGGCACTTAATCTCGATTGCCTACGTGGGGGCACGGTTGCGCTGTGTACTACGGCGTAATTCACGTCGATGTTGCACCTGTCTTCAACCAATGCTAACACTGTTTGTGTGGCGGTAGTGCGTTGGGGAATCTGACAGTTGTTCGCAGTTGTTCGGTTGTTCTGCCCAGGTACTCCAACTTCCTCCACCCGCAAAACTGTCCGACACGAGGTGACCCTGGCTGTCGAAAATTTCGTTACACTCCAATAAATAAATAAATAAATAAATACATAAATAAATAACAGGAGCATAAATGCATTGAGGTAGGGAACAGCGGTTTTCAGGGTACTGGGACAAATAAGATAATGGATAATATGAGATTTTGTCATTTAGTGATGATGAAGACCTCTAACTTTACTCTTCCTGCCATCGGCAGAGGTCATATTGATCTTCTCGAACAAATTTGTGAAAAAATGCCTCTGTCTGCAGACGTTATGAGGCTCGATAAAGAGTCAGCTTACACGAAAAATATTATGTTATCTGTAAGTACTCTAATTCCCGCTCCATACAGATCGTAATGTTGGAGGTCCGTCGGGATTAGGAATAGGAGGAGGTCAAGGTCCCATGACAAATTCGCTACACTTGTACATAATTCATTGGCTATTTCCAACCGTCGGCATAGATACTGTAACAGGTAATGGAGCTAACGAATTCAATTACATCAATCGTGCTGATGGAACATAACAGAAGATCGCTTAACTGGTAGAGTGCTGGATGCCTATATTTGGGCTTTACTCTAAATTGCAGGAACCACAACTCAAAGGCTTCATATTCAGTATATATGCTTTATATTATTTTTGAAGTGAAATTATTTAGTCTGTATGGATTTGCCTTGTTATAATTTATGGGAAATCTCCCAAAGATTATAACTAGGCAAAGACATTTGAACAAACTTTGATGATCAAAAATAATTTAGCACTCTATCAGTTAAAAAAACTTGTTATGCAGTTAAGTGAATCAATTCCACCTGCATTCGTAACAACGTATAGATCCCTTGCTATTAGATGCATTAGTGTCTCCCGCACAACAAAGCATTAAAAATAAATATGACATTGGAACTGAACAGCCACAATTTTACAGAAAACTAATTCCCTTGATCAATATAAATACCAGATGAAGCATTTAACCCTTTACCTAACCTGAAAAGCAGACGACCCTTGCAAAAATAATTCTTGAATAACTATTTTTTTTCATTTTTTGTCTCAAAAACACAGGTTATGACCCCTCGTTGGAACGAGCTCGACGAGCTCGTTCCAACGAGGGGTCATAACCTATGTTTTTGAGACAAAAAATGAAAAACATAATGAAAATTAATTGGCGATTTTTAAGAATAGCGCTAGCCGGTTTTGGCCGTTACGTTAGGTAAAGGGTTAAAATAGGTTTGCTGAAAGATCATTAACCCTTTGAACCCTAGCGGCCGCTTTTTCTGCCAGGAACATGATACGTCATAACGTCATTAAATAGAATGGCTTTTCAGTAAATGCGTGGGGTAGACCAATCAATATTGATTGGTCTACTTCAAATAATGTATATGGACTCTTCCATGTGCTTCCATTTAACTAGCATGGAAGATCCCACTAGAGTTCAAAGGGTGAAGAGCTTACATAAAACAAGTCGTTTGGTCTCAAAGGCCTGCTGTTTTATATGTAGTATTTGAAAATGACGACGTTGTCATAGCTACTCACGTGTTTATCCCTTCAATTTGCTTGCTAAAAGCTTCCCAAGAAATGAAAACAGAACTGAGATTACAAAAAAGAGAACAGAAAAATTGTGACCTGACAGCGACTGAGTCGCGATCCGTCGAAAGTTTCTGTCGTCTTTTTTGTTCACAATACTAGAACGCCATCTATCGAAATAGAAGAGTAAAACTATTGCATTCTGAATGCTTCTTCATTTGTTTTTCTTGATTACATTACAACCGCCATGGACTGGTCACATTCCACGGTAAGGCACATTTCCACGGACACAGTGACATTAGATTTCATATACTAATTAATAGAATAATCACCAACATTTTTAATTAACGAAACACCGGGTACAATCCGGTGCTTCATTAATTAAAAATTTTGCTGATGATTTTTATTACCCGGTAAACGCATGCGTGAACATCAGTGCTTACGGGTGGATTGCGACGAGTCCTCGGCGACTGTTCTGTACGTATTAGTTTCGAAATATTCTATTTATGAAATCTCAACCCCCTGTTAGAAGTTTTACCACTATATCGCGATCTGACCGCGAATGAAACCACTGCGGCGAGCATAGTACTCTAGATGATCTCTAATCCAAGCTTGGAAATAAGCAATCTGTCATTTGCAGAATGAGGTCCCCAGAGGGTGAATATGCTGATACTATCCCATACAGCGGGTAAATTTATCCTTTGGGTATCTCTTTCTGTTCAGGCCTGAGACCTTGGTTCAGACTGACGTTCACAGAGGGTAAATTTAGTGATGCTACCCTGCTGTGCAGGGCAGCATCACCAAATTCACACTCTGGGAACCTTATTCTGCAGGTGACAGTCTGCTTATTTCCATGCTTGTTCCAATCAGTCGTTATTCCATACGAATCGAATCAAATCGATTCTCACGGGTCTCCAAATTGTAAATACTTCACCTTCTTACAACCGTAAATATTTCCAGTTTTCATTCAAAATTGTATTCAATGGCGACTCGTTGTTTGGGCAAGTGAACCAAAAAAGGGAAATATTCCATTTGCAAAATAGAATTAAAGTTGCTTCTGTCACGGAACCTATTTGAATTCTTCTTCTATCATTAGGTTTCCTGTACAATAAACAACCGTAATTATTTCCAATCTTCAATCATAAATTGTATTCACTGGCGACTCGTCTGTTTAGGCAAGCCAACCCTCTATCCTCCCCTCCCCCCCCCCAAAAAAAAACGAAATATTACACTTCCAAAACGGAATCAAAGTTTTTTCGGAAGTGGAACGTCCTTAAACTCTTCTGTCATCGGGTTTCCAGTACAGGAGGAGGCACTTCGTATGATGTTGAGAACATCTCGGCGATTCGAAACCTTCCGGATCAGCGTTTCGTTAATCGAATCGAAGGGAATTATGGGGTTGATTTCGAATCGAATTATATCGAGACTGTACCGGAAAGTTTTCCATAAAGAAGTAGCTACTTGTAGTTACGTAGTAGTGAAACTACACTATTGTGCGGGACCGCAAAACACTCGCCGTGTATTTGCTGACACTGCATGGCGTTTCGAGAGGTCAATATGCTATAATTTATGTTATGTCACAAGTTGTATGTACCTGATCACAATTACGCGAATATATCCAGGCCTGAAAATAAGCAGTCTGACTGAATGAGGTCCCTAGAGGGTGAATTTGATGATGCTATCCCATAAAGTGGGCCAACTTATCCTCTGGGTACCTCTTTCTGTTTAGTTTTGAGACCCTAAGTCAGATTGAGGTTCACAGAGGGTAAATTTAGTGATGCTATCCTGCTATGCAGGGTAGCATCACTAAATTCTCCCTCTGGGGACCTCATTTTGCAGATGACAGTCTGCTTATTTTCTGGCTTGAATATATCACGTGTCAAGACCTAACTTAGCACTTCTATTGAATACCACTAAAAACTCAATAAACCAACTACCAATATTTGGGGAAGGTTGGTAGATCTAGACATCCTCGTTTTAATTTTCCACACTAAGATATAGTCAACCCATATTAGTAAAATAACAAACAGGTCAAATTCAGTCACCGGTTATATTCGACGCAACCCCAATACTTCTCTAAACAACTGAAAGACACAGGCTACATCTCACTCGTCAGGTCCGTATTGAACTATTCATCTGCTGCGTGAGACACTCACCTTCAATCGGAGATCGATCAGCTTTAAAGAATCCAGCTCTCTGCAGCCATATTCGTTTGATATGACAACGGCAGACATTGCTGCGTTTCACAAATGTTACGTGATTTAAAGAGGCTGTCACTTGTTGAACGTAAAAGAGAACAAGGCCTATTGCTCCCTTTTTTAAAATCCAAAACGGCCTGGTAGCTTCCCAACCGATTCAGTATTAAAATTCAACAAAAGACCCCCAAGGACATAACACTTGATGTCAATTCACACATTCGCCGCAACCGCAAGATCTTTAAAAAACGCTTTTATTTCTCTACTGTTGAGGAGAGGAACATTTTACCACAGCGGTAATTAACAGCAAAATACCTGAACATTTCAAAGCTGCATTAACAGCCCACCGCGGCACACACGACCCTGGAAGATTTTTGCTCAGTAGTAATCTACCATCAATACAGAAACAGATACGGAAGAAAAGAGACACTCCCTATTAAAACGAGGAAAAGAATCGACTGAAATGTTTGAAAAATAATATACATTTTAAGTCACCTCTTCCTTATATGCATCCGGTTTGTATCGAGTCAAGTAAGGTATTCTAAATCAAGCTGAATTTAGAATCAAAGCGGATTAAAAGGACATGTCTGTTTATTATGGCTGACAGCGCACCAGAAGAACAGAACCGTATTATTTTGCTGTGGGCCTGCACTCCATCTCTTGCTAAATAGATAACCATTATCTCCAGGAGATACAAATACAAAAGTTAGAGTCAAGTCCAACAATGAAATAATAGATGCAGTTCGATTCAGTTAACGCAATTCCACATTCCAATTTATTCGATAACCCTTCCGAGTTTGAAGGTAGTGACTGTAGCAGTCACTTTGTTTCTCAGGGTTCAGATTGGTTTCGTGCACCAGTAAAACGTAGCACGTGACGACCTTCATAAGAATAATACGCTCCGAAGTCCTTTTTCAATGCGCGCAACATTCTGATTTGAGAGCGGATGAACGTGCACTTAAAATAATTTGAAAATATTCGATTCGTTTTTCGAATATTTGCACTAGTTATTCAATAAGACTCATAAACAATGTACTCATACGCGAGGCCTATGAACGGTACGTAATCGAAACGTTTATGTCGCACTTGTCATTTACTGTGACTGGTACCGTGGCAAGACTTTATGGGTGTCTGGCATTTATTTCACCTTCCACCTTGACGATTACGTTTGGAAATGGTAAATATCGATCATCAGCTATTTTGTGTGCATCTGGAGCTATTCGTGTCGCCTAGCAGGAGTGTCACCACATGTGGTTAACCTACCTCCTTTCACTGTTCACATGACCACAAAAAACATCCAATCGCAATTTTACACATGGAAATGAAGCTTCTCCCAACAAAGAAATTCACCGCTCTGTCAGAGAATAAAAGGGAGAATCGATTATCGAAGCAACAAAGTACCTCTCCTTGGAGTTTATGACATTGCAGATGGTGCTTGTCTCTTTTGTCGGTACTGGGTACGTAGAGAACATAACTTTCGGACAGCAGTATGTCATGTTTTAGGTTTTGCTATTTTGTTGGGAGAGAAAACAACGTGACTTGTGACGCCATGTGGATTATGATAAAGTGTGTTAGCGACTATCCTGTAATGCCATCAGACACATGAACAATGGCGTAATCAGTGGTAACGCAAAGGTTTCATCAATGACATTAGTGACGTCATCACTGTCGTCATCGGTGCCCGCATAATAAAATGGTGTCATATCTTAGGCGACGCCATTAGGAACGTTATACCACAATGCATGGTGGTGCCACGTATATTGTCAAGGTGGTTAACTCTTTCAACACTAGAGGCCTCTTTTCCGGTCCAGGAACACGATACGTCATAATTCCATAAGTAGGATGGCTTCTAAGTGAACGTGTGTGGTAGAACAATTAATATTTTCAACGCGCAGCCTGAAGGCTGCGCGTTGAAAATATTAATTGCTCTACCCCCCAAATAATGGATATGGACTCTTCCATTGTCTGTCATTCGACTGACATGGAAGTTACCACCAGTGTTGAAAGGGTTAACCTTGTAGTGTGGTTGTTTGTTGTTTGGGGTGTTGTACATGTTTGTGGAATGGACTCAACAAAGCGAAGAAACTTTTCATCTTGAAACATAAAAATGTTTGTTGGCAAGTTTTCGCTTTTCTGAATTAGTCTGTCCTGGATGTCTTTCCCCAAATGTTCCATCAGAGTAATGAGGAAATGCTTCTCTGAAGCCTCGACTTACTTTCCACGCATCGACACAGCTACGTTCAATTTCGAGCGTTTACCACTGTTATTCATGACAGTAACACTGCTACGACCTATAGCGTACTGTCATGCAATCATTGGATTACAAACATTGCCACTGTTCAACCGTATTTACCCCAAAAGAGTTATCTCCTTTGACTAACCGAGGCACGTGTCAGTTCGGCGTTTCCTACTTAAGGCCATGAGTCATTTGAGTATATGACCCAATGACGCCTAAAATAATATACCTCGTGGAAAACATGTCCTTATAAAATGAACTTTTTATTCAGATACGACATAGGGATTGCACAACAGACGATTGATACATTATGCATTACTCTTCTGTGCATTGTATTTCGAGGTTACTTTTGAACGCAAGGTGCAAATTTGTTGGGTTAGGCATAAAGTATAAATGTGCCACCGTGGGGGCTTGGATACCAGCATTACAATGTGCGTGTCCAAGTTGTTATGGGGTCAAATACACCGACAGCAATTCTGATCAATTGGGCTGTTGATCGAACTTATATCATTGTAAAAGTGTTACCCAACTTGAAACCATCATATTATGGAGAGTGCACTTACGAAAATCCACTCAGGATGCACCTCCTAAGACCAGTTGAATGGATGAACGAATGGACAGACAGACACGTTCTCTTCACGAGAGAAGAGAAATATGATTTAGTGAAAAGACTGAGAAAGCATGCCGAGTTTAAACACAGCTGAGTCGTTGTTCTGTCCAACTTACAAGTACATGTGTTCGCCATATGGAAAATTTACATCGATTTTTTAATTGTATCCCCCTTCTCCATATTGATTTAACATTTAAGGAAATAATTACGAATGATAATCACAAAAAGATATTACTATATTTGAAATAATAGTAGCTTTAAAAAAGGCGAAGGTTTTCTTAGAAATGTTTACAAGAGAAACTTTCATTGTTAATGGATTCTCGTTGGCTTCAAAGCGAAATTACGAAAATGCCTAATCTTTCTCCACAAAGACTTCTCGTAGTGAATATGATGGAGAAATAGTAAAAGAGAGTAAACGTATCATTACTGCATTAGTTAACAGTACGCTCTGCGAAGCTTCGAAACACAATTCGATTTGATACGATCTCGTCAAGATCATTCGATTCAATACGAATGGCGAAGATTTGTATTCGTTCTCAAAATCCTAGCAAGTGTTTCCTTTTGAATTCCTCTTCTATCGCCAGGTGTTCTGTAGACCTGGTGATACATGGAAAGTTCAAAGAGGTTCCGTCCCGAAGCGTATTTGATTCCGTTTCTGGCATATTCCACTTTTTTAACTAACATGCCCAAACTGATGTATCGCCGCTGAATACAATACTTGAGTGGAGAACAAAAATAGTTGCTGTATTACACGGCTGTAAGAAGGGGCAGTATCTAAAACTTTTGTTTCGAGGTTAGTTTCGATATTCAGTTCTATTCGAAATCCTTTGCCTCATTCGATTCGGGATTCGATTTGACCCGAAATTTTAAATTCACAAGGACCAAGATTACAGCGTCCTCGAATCCAACTCCAAAGAAAAACGCTCTTCAAAAGACTTGGTTACACACTCAACAGTCAATATGCATTGTGGGTCTTGATATATTTGTTTTGACTTTACTCGGGGGATTGATTTTGCATCAGGGTATTGTTTGAAGATTCTCTGATGTGTCCAATGTATTTATCGCAAACAAATGGACAACAGCTGATGAATAATAGATGTTCACAAACATAATGTAACGCAAGGTTTACATGTACCAATTGAAGGCGTGTATTTCAAGGGAGCGGACAACATGCGAGTAACTATCCAGAGCAAGTCTATGTCCCTTTACCTATCACGAAAGAGGACGAGACTTGTAAAAATGTTTCTTGAATTCCTAAATGTTTATATTTTTACCTTAACCTCTCAACACTGGAGCACTAGGTCGTGACATAGCACGCTGTACTGTCAACTTCGAAATGAGCGAATCCATGAATCTATTCTGCTTTTTTGGGAGGTTCAGTAATAATTTAATCATATAGCTCTGTAATTACTGATCCCCACTACGATTTATATTGTTCATTGCGTCGTTTGCCTGTGCATTGTCAAATTTAATTTGCCTATAATCACTCACTGGAACGCACTCAACCCAGTGAGTGGTCATAAGCAATGTTCTGACGCACAAGAATATACTCGCTCAAAAAAGAAAGTGTGCATTGCAGAAATTGATTAAACTCCAAAAAAATAATTTCGTAGGTGTAAAGAGTGTTAACCTGTTCATGAATAAGTTATATTGAACACAAAAACAGCTTTCCCCGTTAAAATTGCATTAACGTTAAATGACGTGCTGCACGTTTGTGAAAAGGCATGTTTTGCACGTGGAGAGTCTGAAAATTTATGCAGCAGTGTGAATCCTTGAGTATTTAAACACTAAAGTAAGGCCTTCCTATCGTTCACATTCAAACTTGCGCTGCTGTTAAAACGACTCCACATTAGCATGCCAAGATTGACAATGAATCAACGTCTCCTTGCCCTGGGTATGATTAGAGCTGGCAGAACACACAGAGAGGTTGCCCAGCATTTGAACTGCCACCGTAACACTGTAGACAGGCTAGTCCATCGACATGCACAACATGACGACGTTCGAGACCGACCCCGCTCCGGAAGACCCCGAGTTACCACCCCTGCACAAGATCGGTATATCCGTGTCGTCCATCTCCGGAACCGGCAACAAACGGCAACGACGACATCCAGGAACATCCCTAACCTGAGACGGATACATCCTCAAACAGTAATCAACCGGCTGAGAGAATACGGCTTACGTCCTCGAAGACCTGCAATTTGTCCGATTTTGACGTTACGTCATCGTCGTGCTCGACTGCAGTGGTGTAGACAACATCTCAGGCATCCCTTACACTGGTGGCGACGTGTTTTATTCACAGATGAATGTCGTTTCCATATTTCATCATCAGATGGCCGCCAGAGAGTGTACAGACGTCGAAACGAACGCTACGCAGATCCATGTGTCGTGGGGCGAAACCGTTATGGGGGAGGGTCTCTCATGGTGTGGGGTGGCATCACTGCCCATAACAGAACTGAGCTGGTCATTATTGATGGCAATCTCAATGCAGCCAGATATCGTGATGAAGTGCTTACACCTGTTGTTATCCCATTTCTGCAACGTCACGGCCCCGGCGTCATTCTACAGCAGGACAACGCCCGACCCCACGCAGCTCGTGTTGTTCAACAGTATCTGCAGCAACAACAAGTGGATGTTCTTCCCTGGCCCGCAAATTCGCCCAATATCTCACCCATTGAGCACGTATGGGACGAAATGAAACGTCAGCTACGCCGCCTCCCCCATGCACCGTCAACGCTTGTGGAACTCCAAAGACAGCTTATCAGAATATGGAACAACATCGCACAACACTTCCATGCTAACTTGTTCGCTTCCATGAGGCGTAGATGCACAGCAGTAGTCGATGCAGACGGAGGTCATACCAGATATTGAGTGTGTGACTTTTGCGTTTGACCCTTAGCGTCTTTGACTCTCCATGGCACCAAGAGTATTCGTCGAAGCGTAATGAAATTTCTCGTGTTGATCTCAAATTGATTCATCTGTGATTGAATAAAATTTCCATGAATGAAAATGATATTTTTCTTTTTTCAGTGTTATTTTTTAGCATGCACACTTTCTTTTTTGGGAGAGTATACAATAAAAATTGTAAATAGCACTTGTCGAAAATAGCCATTACGTAAGGTATAGAATCAAACTTAGATTCATTTCAGTTTTATAAAAGCCATTTTCATTTATCGTCCATAGAAAGCTCCTCTTTCAGTCTGTGCGTTTGGGACGTTGCTTTGTTTGTGATATAGGGTTGCGTTGGTTAATAGACAAGCGTACTCCAGTTGTAGAGCTGAAATGGTATATGCCCAATTTGATCGATTTTAGCCAAGGTTGGGTCCGTTAGTCCTCTTTAACCACCAGAAGCCTTATACTGTACGACAGTGCTGGTGTTATAATAATGGTGTGTGCTTCGAGAATGTGTTCTTGTGTTCTGGGTTGTTCTGGTGATTAGAGCATTGAACTTTAACCCTTTACCCAACGTAACGGCCAAAACCGGCCAGCGCTATTCTCAAAAATCGCCAATTAATTTTCATGATTTTTTCATTTTTTGTCTCCAAAACATAGGTTATGACCCCTCATTGGAACGAGCTCGTCCAATGACATAGGTTATGACCTCTCGTTGGAACGAGCTCGTCGAGCTCGTTCCAACGAGGGGTCATAACCTATGTTTTTGAGACAAAAATTGAAAAAATTTAGTTGTTCAAGAATATTTTTTGCACGTGTCGTCTGCTTTTCATGTTACGTAAAGGGTTAACTTTCGTATAAAACAGTAACTGATAGAGGAACGTGGCTACAATTTGAAGACATATTTAGACCCTAACAACTAAAAGTTTCATAAAATATACACATTTACGCAACAAAGGCCATTCATCGCTTAGTTTGCGTATTTTTTCTTTGTTTTATCTCTGGAAACTGTCCGACAGAGACGCTATGTTATTGATTTGGGCAGGAAATATCAATATAATAATATGGTATTTGAAGAAAACTGAAGTCACAAAATCTTAATATTGTTTTCATTATAATGCTTGTCTTATAAATCTTTCTTGTATGCTGAGGGTCTAGTAATTGACAGGGTTTAACAAAATTCTATCCATTTAGGCAACGGCATGCACACAACCATGGGAACAGTTGTCCTGTTTCACTAATACTGGCATAGTGTCAAAGTGAAAATATAAAGTCCAGCTTAGAATCTTTCATCTTAGTGTTGAAAACTTCGTCGAAAGTATTATTCATTTCTTCTGTAAACTTTTCTTTCCATCCACCAACGCCGCCTGTAACAAAAGGACAACATGACAAATACAATATCTATTCTGGACGATGGGACTGGAGCAAATATTTAAATGCTTGACCCAAAAGCGGACTGACCATGTATATTATCCGGAAATTTTCCCGTGGGCTCACTTTCTTGAGGGACATAGTTGCGCTCACTAATCAATCACATGAGCGCAATTCGGATCATTGTAATCATGTTGATTTTCGATGAAATGGTGGAAGGCCATAATTGTTATATTTATATATCCTGCATCGGCATGATATTTATAGGCGTTATAATTTTATAATCGCCGAAGCTAAATACGAGATCATAACATAATAAACGTTAGCGACAAAGCGCTGGATTGTAATGGATGCATGTAAACATATTCAAAGGTACGTACAGATTGCTGAAACAGTGTTGGCGTGTGTAGACGTCTTGTTTGATTTGGCAGATCTGGTCTCGTCAACTAGACTGAATATGTCAACCCAGATTAATTGACAACTGTAATAATTTGTTTATTATATGACAGTCGATATTTAACCCATTGAATCCTGGCGGTATCTTCCACGACAGTTTCGTATCATCAGTTGAAAGATTCTATATTCGTTACTTGGAGGAAGACTGACCAAGATTTTCAACGTGCAGCCCGAAGGCTGCACGCTGAAAATCTTGATTGGTCTACCACACGAATTCACCGAGCTACTACCTGCTTGATGAAGTCAACTTATCCCGGACAGAAAAAAATGTTCTTTTAGGTTCAAAGGGTTAAAAACTATTACGACACCTGAACTGCAAACAAACAAGAAATTATGGAATTGTTTTACAAAGTGTTCACCGTGAAGGTACTCGCTTTTTCACTCCACGTTTGACCACTGTAGCCCCGTAAATATACCCACATCTGTCACGTCTCACGAGCCTCGTTTGGGGCAGGCGTGATATGGATTTGGAAAAGCCGAGTCTCCTATTTTTCTGATCCAGAATTGTTGGGCCAACTACAGTGGTATTGATGGGCTATTTTGAGTTGTCATTCAAAAGCTGATTATCAAGTTTTACCATTTGAACAGTATAGATAAGACACGACAGCTAAAAAACTAACTTCAGTTATGTTTTGTATAGTTTCTGCAAGTCGATACACCCAACAGGATACTCAATAGATGCACGGATTTCGCACCTTTCATATCTGAAAACCAGACATTTTTTACCCCTGCGAACCATAGTCGGTCCGATCGATATAGCACAGAGTCCATTAGGCCAAACCATGGTCCAGTCCGTGGTGAGAAAATTGGGAATTACAGCCCGAAAGGCTCTTGGACACTCCAGTCGTGTCTGCTCCTGTACGTGGCTTATCAATATGTATGGGCTGGACATGTCAGTTTAAAATTGATTATCCTGTGCTATTGTCCATTTCGTGTTAATTGTTTCAATTTTTATGCTTAATTATCCCACGTCGTCCTCAAATGTGAACGTTATATGTGCAATTACCGAAGAATGCGGGCGGTTGCCATCTCTCACATGCACAGCTTCGATCTAGGGGTTTGAGAGCATTACACTTTTCAGCCCCACCCCCCCCCCCCCCCGAAAGAAGATCAATAATGCATTAATCTACAGCCATATTGTTGGACGAACCTCTCTAAAGTTCCAATCGCTGTAGTCTTTATTATATCTAACGGTCTGAGGAATTGATTTTTGAAATCGTTAAATCTTAACCCGCTAAGTATTTTTTAAAATAGTTTTCATCAAATCATGTGATGGCTGCTGTGAAGCAGGCATCACTAGATTGGACGATAAATTCACGAAAATTTAACACAAGAAATCGGTGGTCTAAAAGTCGATAGAATTTGTAGGGGAAAATGTGGTTAAATGTGCTCAAATTTTACTTATTCTTGTGGCAAGAGATTTTCTGTCAAGGCCAAGAATATCTGCGGGCACCATGCAAAGAGATAATGCTGGATAAAGGGTTATGCCTGGCAGGATTTGTTTTAGCAATAATTACATTGTTAATGTACTTATACATTCTGGGTCCAAATACTCAATTCCCATTGGTCAGCTGGGTGAAAACGTTATGACCAAATGTAATTCATTTTCCAATGAATACATTTGGTCGAACTTTGGCCTGCATTTACGGTAGAGCGCAGTTGACAGAATGTAATTCGGACGGTGTTTGGGCGGGGTTTTAACTTAAAGCGCCTCTCGCAATCGCTGCTGTTTCTTTGGTGACATTTCCTAACTGTGACATAAAGCCCGTTACTAAAATACTCGTTTCCATTTCTAAAGTTGTGAATATTAAAAATCAGAGTTGTGCGCTTTGTCTTTTGTGTGAGGGCGGTTTTTCGCCTCGTTCGTTCGTACATGTTTTATTTCGTCTTTCTGCTTTGTTGTTTGGTAAAAAGTAGTTTAAATAGTTACGGGATGTAATTATAAGAACTGAATGCAATTTTTATAATCTTTATTGGGGTATGAACGTGTGGGAATGGGTACAAATTGTATAAAAATTGCATTCACTTCTTAAATGATTTGTTTGGCCGAACCCTTGATGATGAGACAATGACATGTTTTTCTCATATCTAAAAGGCTATTCTCGGCTCAGACCTCATATGCGTAGGGCACCATAACATGCTTTGCTGCAAGTTGTGTTTCAAAACCCATCAATGCCATCCTAGCATGTGACTTAGTAATGGTTTCTCTAGTTTCTAGACCAGATGAAGGTACGAATAAATTGCGCGCAAACATCACTACTGTGGTTTCGGGGTGGGGTGGGGGAATTCGCACGTGTTCACGTTAATAAGTTTATTTATCACAAAACAAATGTGGGCAGATAAATTAATTACGTGGGGAAGCAAGTACATACAAATAGTTCATTACAGATTCGTGTTATGATCTGGATCCACAACAAACGTAAACGAACAGCCACATTCAGGTTGGTTTTCTTTACAGAGCATTCATTCATTATTTATTTATTTATTATTGATGTTTAAGGTCACATATACAGAGCATTCAAATCAAAGCTGTCACGTTAACCCTTTAGCCAATACAAGCAGAAGATGACATTTGCCAAAACGATATTGAGTAACTAAAACATTTACTTTGTTTGGCTCAAAAACATAGCACATGACCCCGAACGAACTCAAGGAGGGATCATAAGCTATGTTTTTGAAAGTAAAAATGAAATAAAATGTGGCGATTTCTGTGAATAGTGGTCGCTGGTTGCGGTTGTTGTATTATTTAAAAGGGTAAAATATCTCTGATTTTAAAGGATTGTCATCACCCGACGAAGACGATATTGGAGCGGAAATCTCTATGAACATCAGACTAACTGTGGGTGAAAAAAATTTTCTGCCGTGTAACTGACAGTAACAGTGGTACAGAGAGGTGAAGACTTCGAAAAAAGTATTTGCAAAAAATTACAAGTGCAAAGTTTATAAAGACATGTCATAGCAGA
Organism: Pictodentalium vernedei; assembly: GCA_031216915.1. Classification (NCBI taxonomy): domain Eukaryota; kingdom Metazoa; phylum Mollusca; class Scaphopoda; order Dentaliida; family Dentaliidae; genus Pictodentalium; species Pictodentalium vernedei. Next base: position 293,282,244 of record CM062292.1, on the reverse strand, counting down.
TGATTGAAAAATAATTAAAAAAAAGATCATTTGGTTCTCATTGCAAAGTTTTGCTCACAATATTTACGGCTTGACAGGCTGTATTCTGTATCCGTTCACCCTTCCACATAACTAATTGGACTGTGAACATCCCATGATGCATTATCCATGGCGGATTGCAAATTAGGCCTGTTAGCCTTGATTGTCCTGTTTCAGATACGGGATTCTTTTCTACTTGTCAAGTCCGACTTGCTACGTTTCCCCAAGTATTACAATATAGAGATTTAATGTATCCTGATTTTTCTGTTTAAGTGCTAATCCCTATCTCAACTGAACTAAACTGCATTTATTTTACAATATACACTGATATGAATATTTATCTAATAATCAACTTAATTTGCATCCAAAGACTCGCAAAAAATGCGTTCCGCGATTCCGTCAGATTCAATTTCAAATAAACACCACACTATCACATATATGCATTGTTATTACGCATTATATTAGTTCCTGAAATTCAAATTTTTTACCAATTTCACCCCAATTTAAACTGAAAATAGAAAAAACGGGCTTTATTACACGCCTGTTCAATGTAATCCTTATCTACAGCAACACTAAACCATGCGTAAAATGAAAATCAGTTCCGCACATATGTGCGAAATGGAAATCTTTGACGGACTATATTCAAATAGAAGCGAGATTTCACTGGAATTTTCTACTAATCGCGCAACGCAATTACAAATTGAATCGCCTGCGATCGCTGAAAATCGCCCCCGAGTTCCAATGTGTTCTATGCGCCAGTAGGCACATGGGGCACATTGGAACCCAGGGGGCGAAATATTAACACGGGTTCCCCTCGCATATTTGGTTGGCGATAAAATGTGTTGTAATTGTTGATAGTTGTCAAATGAATTGCTGAGTGTCCTTCTAATACTTGTTTTTTATAGGCGTGTAACAAACACATAACGGCACACGCGTGTGAATGGGTTAATCGATATGGCACGGGTACCATCGCGGAAGGATAAAACTCGAGACCTGCGGCCTCTCGTTAAATGCTTCCGCGCTGACACTCGTGCCATATCGATTAACCCATTCATACACACGTGTGTCGTTCTGTGTATATAGGTAACGATGTTGTTAAACATATTACCATGAGCATGTACATGTCCTGTAATTTGTATCAGATTCGAGGTCGTGTTTACAATCGCATGACAACGAGCCCGTCAGCACATGGTCATGATAATGTATATATACTAATTTCATAACAATCAAGTTTCAACACTCACACATGTATATTGTTGGGGTACAAGTACAAGGTAGCCAAATTGGCTGTCATCCGCTAACCCCTATCTTAAATACAACATATCATTCCTGGCGTGCCCCCCCCCCCCCCCCCAAAAAAAAACAACTTAATTTCTAATAGACTGGGTCCCTTATCAGGAAGAGTCCTGTACTCAGAGTCGCATGGTTCGCAGACACCGGGTGAAAAAGTTGGTCGGAAAAGTTGTTCTTGTGGTATAAAAAGTGGTTTTATGTTTGTTTAGAACAGCGTCGAATTGGTAAATCTAGTTTTCGATGCATTGGATACATGTATGGCTATCTGTTCATTTAGATGCTTATGTAATAGTTCGTTCTGGTATTGATTATTTTCTGGATGTTGTTTGTATACGCCATGGTGTATTAATATACTTTGCGACGACAAAACTTCAGATGGATTGCTGTACTGGGAATATAATGAAAATCCGTAAATATTTATGGTGTTTGAACAAAAAGCATAAATAAATGCGATATACAGTTCTCAAACAGAAGTGCAATCTGTAATCTGTGCACAGGGATTTATCTTAGAAGAACGCATTTAGAGTAATACAAGTAAAAACGTCTGGATAAAATACATATATGTATTGGGGTTGCAACCGCATGTGCGATCTTTCGAGTCATAAATAGAACGTTTTTTACATTCACTTATCGAAAACTGATTACACACGTTGAGTTCAACGTTTTGGTAAAAATAATTAAATGATAAATAAATCACCAACTCAGCGAAATAAATTAGACTGTATTATTTTTTGAAACGATACTATAAACTTCGACGATTATAGTATAAGTGACACAATGAATGTGGATTACGGCATGCATAGCTCAAGACTGTAATACCATGAGGTCACGATGTTCATTCATAAAACGCAATTCATAGACGCTGAATGATTGTCAAAATATACGTTAGCAAGTGAAGAAAGAGTGGAAGATTGTAAGATAACTTGGTAATTACCTCCAAGTGGGGTTTCGAGAGGGTGTACCGAAGTCTTGACCTCGTCCGTCGATCATATATCGACTCGTTCTAACGGACACGTCGATATATCGTCGGCTGAGTGCTAGAATGTTCTATGTCCCATAGGGGACATAGAACATTCTAGCACTCAGGCGACGATATGTCAAGAAGCGAGGTCTCGTCTTCAATACACCATCATGAAAACCCATATGCTGGTAATGATTTATATTTATTCAACACATCGTAACCACAAGTGTCCTGAACTCTTTTCTCTACACGATGAGACGACTCTTGCAAAACAATTTCTTGAATAACTAAACTTTTCACTTTGTGCCTAAAAACATTTCTTTTGCGGTCTCGTTGGCACGAGCTCAATGAACACGTTCCATTGAGAGGTCATAAGCTACGTTTTGAAGTCAAAATTGAAAAAATAATAACATTTGAATGCCGATTTCAGTAAATAACGCTTACTTGGTATAACGTTAGGTTAGGTAAAATGTTATCTGCCAAACCAATAAACCACGGGTGGAAAAGTCCAAACAGTGGTTTCGGTAGGACTAACTGTGGCTCCCTTTGGACTATACTGTCTCATAAACATAATCAACCTTCGATCCCTGTAGGTGTATTCCATGTTAGTTCAAGACATCAGTTTGAAGAGTGCGTATTCACGATTTGTGTGTAGCTCCAAGAATGCATGAAAGCTCTGAAGGTACCAACCAAATTCTGTAAAGCGCTCGACGCTGTTATGACAGGGAACCAGTCTAATCTTCAAATAGTCCATCGACTATGTTTAGATTCACTCGTCTGGGGTATATTTAGTTAGTCGCAAAAGCGAACCTATGGGTGAACATAAAAACAACTTCATACATATTCATATACTTTTCCTCAAAGAAAGAAAGTTTTTTATTAATCAGTTTACCATTACCTTCAGAGAGGTATATTTATTGAATAAGTATGAACAGAGTCTCGTCGCCGTTCTAGTTTTATGATAACAGCGCGGAGTTCAACTAACTCTGTTAAAATATTGATGTTTGCAGGGCGAATTAAATACTTATTGATTGGAATATCTATAACTGGAGCACGAAATAACATCTATATATCTTTGTGAACAAAGAGACATCACATTAAATCAGCGATAGTCTGCGCACAAGTTACGCAAAAGTGGATAAACAAAACCATAACTGAGTCGAATTTCTGAACAGAATTATACTGGTGGCCTGAGAGCTTGCCTTTGTAGGTACAATGCGTTCTGAACATATGTACTCCACCCTTAACCTTGGTTTTATTGGTCTTCGGCTGCCTCTGACTACAATTTATATTGAGTTACCTTTTCTGATTACTCCTTGCTGGTTGTTTTTCCAAACCGATGTTATGATATTCTTTTTTGCTTTCATGTTTTCTAAGCGACATTCATTCAAGATGGCTTGCAATCTTTCGTCATCAACATCAATCTTCAAGTATTCAGCAATCCGCCTGAGACATTTTTCTGGATGCTGAAATAAGAAAAATGTCACATTCAGTACCTAACCCTTTGAACCCTGCTGGTATCTTCCATGTCAGTTGAATGGCAGCAATTGAAACAGGCCATGTTCATTATTTAGGGATAGACCAATTAATATTTTCAACGAGCAGCCTTAAGGCTGCACGTTGAAAATATCGATTGGTCTACTCCCAAAATTCAATTAGCAACCATCATACTGAATGAAATTATGACGTATCTTGTTCCTGGGCCGGAAAAGGTGTCTCTCGAGTTCAAGGGGTTACGCCTTTTGGTGTTGTTGTCACGCAATAGATCGTATTTAGAAAAACTGAGCTTTACGCTGTCATCGCGCAAAATATCATATTACGAAAAGCTCCGCTGCTGTCAATACAACAATCGTACCCATCGCCACATGTTCAGTTATTTTCGGATTATGACATCTGCCAGCCTAGGGGGCGAAGAGAAATATTTGAATTATAGGAGCCGGGACGTGAGATGCAACCTAAATCGTCGCGGTGATTATGAGACTTCCAAAGTTCCTCACAAGCTGGAAGGTTCTCTGAGCCTGGTACATAATGGTATTGTTCTAAAATACTCCGGTATATCACGTTATTAGACTGGTATACACAGATGATTCAGGACATTGCATGGTCCACCATGGTCTCTTTTATGATGAGTTCACTAATGCGTCCAAGGTCATTTACTCCCACGCCAAGTCAGAAGACTATATTGTAATTACACAGTTTACTGATAATTAAGAATAAGTAAAATTCAAGAGGCGGCATGAGATGGCAACACCCACCCCCGCATCTCACACACCTCCTCCAATCCTAGCTAGTATTTTCAATAGGTAGAAATTTTAATTCTCAAATCGCCCGCAGGTGGGATTTTCTCTCCCCCTCCCCCCGCCCTCACTTCCCATGCAAGATTTGTGTGTCTCATGTGAGAAGGCCATGTGATATAGATATTTTTCTCCCCCCACTGCATGTGTAACATACGTCTGTCCAGTGTGAGATAGCAGGGAGAGACAGATGTATCCCACCCCACCCACGTGACGTTATACATTTATAACGTTATTATGACGCGATGCATGGTATTTGGCTACCAACTAATTCATATTGACGTCATCAGAATGCCGTGTGTTCAAAGTGTGATGCTCTAAACTCTTTAAACCCCAAGATGCCACCGTTTCTAATTGATTTTGTGGTATATACCTTTGGTATATACATAACTTTTGCATGGTCTTTCCGATGGTGTCATTAGTTTTTCAAAACAACGAATACCAAATGAGTTGATTATATCAGCACGTGACCGCCGATTACCCCTGGCTAACGTAACCGCTGTATGGTGGGGCAGAAAAATAATCCCTGATGGGTACGGGTGTGGGATGGGAAAATCTCACCCTCGGGACAAGATATTTGGTCCAGACACTCGGCAAGCCTCGTGTCTGGCCCAAATATCTTGCCCTCAGGTGAGATTTTCCCATCCCACACCCGTACCCATCAGGGATTATAATAATCTCACATGGCCCACGTAAGCGTATCTTATGTTTCGTTGGTGTTCGAAGTAGTGTTGTTTGTTGTACTTGATGTTAATAAATAACTGTATATTGTATACAGTTTGTTCAATTTTTTAACTCAATTCCTATCACTACAGCGACCATCGATCGATTGATGCATGCGCCCAACTGAGTTTATTAACAAGCCGAAGGTTTCTAGTTGAATATTATCCATCCACCAAAATCGATTTATAATTTTTAAGAAAGCTGTTGGAGTGCAATAAATACAGAACAGCATACGGTATCGCGGCAGTAAATATTTGAATTGTTGCACTCGGAAATGATGCAATCTCTAAAAATAAGCAGCCATGGGAAATATATTGTTTCAATAAACATTTGAAATATTCTAATGATATCTTGCATTATTATTGAATATTCCAGATGAATAAACAGGATGATTTGATGACTTTTGAACTTGAAAAATACAATTGACTTTTGGTGTGGCTTTGTTGGGAATTTCCAGAAAAATATGTGCACGTGACCGGTACTTCTCTTCCGGTCAGGTTTTCTCTCTTATTTGTTGCATGACATCCTGTTTTCAGGTCAGAGAAAGTTGTCTGAAGGGCTATAGTTGAAAAAGATATTTGAATGCCAAAATTAAAGTGATGCAATCATAATTTTTTTCGCTTGAACATTATAATGGTCGCCTATATGAAAATATATACTGCTATGATACCATACGCGTTCGAACTGTCATTTTTTACCGCACTCGATCGATTTTGGCGGAGGGATAATATTGAACTCGCGGCCTTTGGCTTCTCGTTTAATATTATCCCTCCGCCCAAATCGATCTCGTGCGATAAAGAATGACAGTTCGAACGCGAATGCGGTTCTGTCCATAACGCGCCTTTAAAACATCATTATACTAACCAAATTATTTGGAACTACGTTGCGTAAGACTATCTTTGGGATGCGGCTTCATTCATAATTATTTAGAAAATAAACATTTTTAATATTATTGATAAAGTCATTCAAGATACGGTCAAATCGAGTCTCAATTGAGAAATAGTTCTTGCGTTAATTCAAAGAAAATGAGTGTTTAATCTTTGGTATATATATATATATATTTTTTTGATCGCCTGAAATGTTTCAGTTGGTCGGAAAAGCGAACCATAAATACACTTTTCCGACAAACTGAAATATTCTAGGCGATTAAATCTAAACATAGGCGATGGGCTATTTGATGGCTAGACTCGTTCCATGCCATTGTAGTGTGGAATTCCTTACAGCAGGTGACTGGTGCCTTGAGAGCTTGATTTATTATGTACACGTCTTAAAGCTCTGTTAGGTTACAGTACTGTAATCGCAAATGCTGTCTATTTTCGATCAGATCGCGATCTGGTCGCGAAACAGTAACATTAGTGGGTCGATATTTCAAAAATTATTGCGAAATCAAGACAGGACCAGCAAAGAAAACCCGAAAAAAAAATCGTACAGTTCTGTGGGGAGGAAAAAGGGCAGAAAATTTCGTCGGAATCGCGACGCAGGCGGTCCGTTCGAAATGAACTGTCCGCTTTTGTAAATACGGTATCGTATTAGAATTAGGGCTGCACGGTATCGGTATTAAAAAAATACCGCGGCATATCGAAAGACTGTTCAGATATCTGAACAGAGGTACCATAATCGTGGCTCGAGCCATCAACGTCAAAAGAACGAATTGCGTGCCTTAATGATGCATTTTGAATAACCGTTTACCAAACACGAACGATATTAAATTTTATTATTCTAAATAGTAGTTTATCGAATTTTTCAAAAAATGTCATCAAAACAATTTCATGTGACCCCACATTGGAACGAACTCGTTCCTCTGACCTGTCACATGATATGGTTTCATTGAAATGTTTTGATATTACGCGGGCAGATGAGGCCGAGTCGGTGGGTAAAGGGATAATATTATTCATTAAGGACTACGGTTAAAACTCATGGCATCTTGAAAATTAAATTGTGGGTAAATAGATAATGACGATAAACCGATATTTTTTGTAATTACACCAGTATTCAATCGATACTGGTTTGAATACGGGTTTATCGATGTACTGTGCAGCCCTAATTAGAATACAATTTAAAGCAAAATAAAATAACATATTGAACCGTTATTAGCTCGAATTGTAATGGTCACTCGAAAGTTAAAATTTTACTTCATCCAATCATATCAGTATACTGAATAGAAGGATCCTACAGTTATTACTAAGACACAAGAAACATACAGAAGAAAAAGAAATTATTCTGATAAAGCCCTCTGCTCAAAGGGCTGAAATAATATATACTACTCAAAGTTTGCTAAGCACCAAGTATATTCAACTACCTGTTTTACGTTTTAGTTGAAATATTGTTATGAAAAGTGTATATATTTTATATTTAATTATATCTGTAATGATTTAAGTACAGAAATTAAGATTTTATATGTCTTTGACATTATTTTTTAGCTTTTGAATACGATAACCATGGAAAATGGATATTATTAGTAAAAGAGGACATTTCTCAAATTTGCCAAAAAGTCGAGGGAGTGATCTGGTGTAGGTTCAATATCGAGTATGAGACCCATCTCTGTTAATTACAGTTTGGCAACGCCTTCTCATGCTACCAATCGGGTTCCCGATGGTCTTTTGTGGGATGTTGTTCCATTCTTGGACCAGCATGGCACCAAGCTCCTGGACACTTCTTGGCAGAGCTGGACGGGCTGAAATTGAAAGCTGCAACTCATTCAAGACATGTTCGATTGGATTGAGGTCAGGAGATCTTGCTGGCCAGTCCATATGCTCAATCCCCTCCCTCTGTCGGTACTCCCCTACAGCATGGGCAACATGAGGACGTGAATTATCGTCCATTAGAATGAATCTATCACTCACTGCACCTGCATACAATCTGAAGTGGGTATCCAGGATCTAATGAATATACCGCTGTGCAGTCAATGTAGCACGGTCAAGGACACAGAGGTCTGTACGTTCAACCCTGCTGATGCCGCCCCAGACCATTATTGACTCGCCACCATGCTCAACAATGTTGGCTGCATGGAATCGCTCTCCTGGTCTTCTCCATACCCTACAACGCCTATCTGTGTAGTCAAGGCAGTACCTTGACTCACCTGTAAAAAGGACAGGTCGCCAGTCTTCTCTGGTCCACCCAACGTGGTCCATGGCCCATTCATGTCGTGCCTGGTGGTGGTTCTGGGACAGCGGAATGCGAATACATGGTCTCCTCGATCGGAGACCACCTTCGAGCAACCTTGCCTGGATAGTCTTAGTCGAAACGTTTACCCCGGATGCAATCTGAAGGTCACTGAAGCTGGGTTGCTGTTCCTACTAGCCTGAATGATCAAAAACCGGCCTTCAGCTGCAGATGTTGCCCTGCCGTCTTACTGGTGTGTCAAACTGCTGAAATCTTGCCCAGACTCCGGTGATCACCGTATTGTGCACACCGGGGTCTTCACCAACCTGATGATGGATAGCCCCTTGCCCACCATCCCTACAGCTCGCCACATTTCTGCTTCAGACAAATGTCTTTTTACATTTGCATTCGCCTTATTCAATCATTAAATCACAAGGGTTTGTGTTGAAATGAAGATTGAATACCCTACACATGTCATGTACATGTAGACAGTACACGAAAACCTCATGAAAATGAAGGGGTACATGCTTTCCATGACTGCCACGAAAAGCCTGTCTGTCAATAGAGCTATTGTAAACACTAGGGACCATCTCAGTACATTCCTCAATCATATCCACCAAAAATATCACAAATATGTCACAAGCAAATTTCACAATGATGTGTCAAATATTTGGTGCTTAGCAAACTTTGAGTAGTATATTATCCATACAAAATCAGTTGGGTAAATTTCAGGTTTTCAAACAGTGGATTACCTTACTAATTTCTTCATATGATACCATACAGTTGTTTTCGTCAAGGGCAACCGTTTCCCATGACTTCATGTATTTGAACCAAGAATCAAATGGAACTGAAAGAGAAAGAGGTTGTGCTGGTTACATACTTTGTTTGGATAGACATTTAATACACATAGTCCAATTTATTAAACCTTTGAACCCGAAAAACGTTTTTACGGTTCATGATTGTTTTACAACCTGTAGTCACTTGTGGGTGGTTGCTTAATGAATGTATATGGTTGACCAACCAATATTTTCAAGCTGACAATATACACACTAAAACTAAAGTGTTAAAACTGACACTTAATAATAAATAATAATAATATACATTTATATAGCGCAAACATCTCACAATATTAAAAGAGTCCCATGGCGCTTTACGACACTGCTTATAAACAAAATGTTGACCAACATAGGATTTAAAAATATTTGTTAGATAAATGGGATTTCAATCAAGATTTAAATGCTGTCAAAGAAGGGGCTGTTTTAACAGATTCTGGTAGCATGTTAAACAGTCTAGGAGCATTATAGCTAAAAGAACGCCCATCGTAGCTAGCGAGAACATAGGATTTCTCTTCTAAAAGATTTTGGTTTGTGGAACGGAGGGGGCGTTTCGGTATATGTGGTTTTACTAGATTAGCAATGTAAGCTGAGGACTGCTTCATGTGTACTTTATATGTGAAGAGGAGAATTTTGAACTCAACTCTGGCCATAACAGGAAGCCAATGCAAACTTTTCAACTTAGGTGTTATGTGATCTCTTTTTTTCGCTAAAATGCGTGCTGCTGTGTTTTGAATAGACTGTAGTCTGCCAAGTCGTCTATTGGGAAGACCATGTAGAAGCGAATTACAGTAGTCCAGCCTGGAAGAAATAAATGCGTGAATGAGGCATTCTGTGGCACAGGTGGTTAGGAATTTTCTGGATCGACCAACTTTCCGAAGATAAAAATTGGCGGACTGGCAGACTTTTGAAATATGAGGAACCATGGTTAAGTGAGAATCAAAATACACACCAAGGTTTCTAACAGTGGTAGATGGATTGATAATGGTATCTCCTACTTTAAGGCAGGGCAAATTGTCTGGGGTAGGTTTATGCAGAGAAGAAAAAATTATAAGTTCTGTTTTCTCATCGTTAAATTTAAGTTTGTTTACCAGCATAAAGGTTCTAATATCATCGATGCAATTCCGCAAAATTTGAAATTTCAACTCAGTGTCATTTGTATCCAAGAAGTCAAACTCCGCATAGATCTGTGAGTCATCTGCATAGAAATGGCAGCCAATCCCATGTGATCGAATAATCTCCCCGAGGGGCTGTATGTATAATGTAAAAAGAATTGAACCCAGGACTGAGCCTTGGGTTACGCCAAATTTAAGTGGTACATGGTTTGATTGAATTCCCTCAATTGTGACACACTGGGTCCTTTCTGATATGTAGGATTGAAACCACCTCAATGCATATTCATCAATACCCAAATGCAAAAGTCTATCGGATAAGATTTTATGGTCTATGGTATCAAAGGCAGCTGAAAGATCTAAGAGGATCAAAACAACTGCCTTCCGGTGGTCCAGGTATTCTAGTATATCATTTTGCACGCTCAGAAATGCAGATTCTGTGGAGTGGCCTTCGTGGTATGCAGACTGTTTTGGATCCACAAGCTGATTGTTGTCTAATTATAAACGCAGCTGTTTGGCAATTACTTTCTCAATGACTTTGGAGATAAATGGCAGGTTTGATACAGGTCTATAATTTTTCAGTACACAGGGATCTAAAGAAGTCTTTTTTTAGAAGAGGCGTAACCAGGGCTGTTTTGAGACATGGTGGCACATAACCATTTTGTGCTAACTCATTAACAACCTTTGTTATACAACCTATGAGAGCTGGAAGACATGACTTCAACAAAAAAGTGGGAATAGGATCTAAGGCACAACTTTTAGTTGCCGAGGACATGATAATTTTCTCAACAACACTTTCGGACACACAATCAAAGCTTACCAATCTTTTATCAGATGAGATAAATAGGGTTTCGGTAGGGCCTTGATCGAAGGTACAATGTGTTTGATCAAGGTGTTAAACCCATTCTAACTCTTAGGGTTTGATTACAATCGTCAGACATCTGAAACTCGAATGGATGGCACTTCCCATGTGTCTAGCATTGGTGGTTCTTCCAGAATCGTCCATAATTTGATTTGCGCTTGGTGGGTACATAATTAAAAGGACACAACGCAGATGACGGGGATCAGGCTCGAGAGTTCGAGCCTGGTCCGCGTCATCTTCGTTGTTTTCTTCTAAATGTCGCGACATTACACTTGTCAAGTGGTATTATTGTAACATCTGTCAAGTTCTGGGATATCTACACTTGAACTAAGTGCTAGTTCACCACTTAGTAAGTGTTAAATACAGCACTTCAAGTGTAGTTTTTAACACTTTAGTTTTTAGCGTGTAAATTGTTCTAACCAGATAGCGAATATGGACACTTCCATTTGGAAGATACCATCGGGGTTCGAAGGGTTAATAAATACCTCAATGCTGATTACTGTGAAATAAAGAATAGAGATACTAGATTACAGAAGCGGAATCATGTAGGGGCGTATGCTGCGGACGTCCCTCCTTCCCGTGCACTAAATTCGAATTTCGAACTACCACTTATGTTTTAGTGATAGAGGGGCCGGAAGCCCAATGGAAGTATTGATCTCTGGCTGGGGTGAACAAAACTGTGCAAGACCTATTGGACCCATGGCTCAGCTCAGTTAGAAAATATATGAAACATGAATCAATAAAAATGCATTCCTTGTTTTTTGGGTCTTGGTGAGTATTACGGATTGTGATGTAAAACATGCCGTTAAAATACGGTAATACTAGTGGAAATCTAGTTGCCGATACTTCTGTCGTAAATATTACAGTGAAAATACCGCGTTTAACTACATTTGGAAATGCCGACCTCTTTTGTTCGATCTTAAGCAAACAAGAGCTATTTCTGAAGGCAATTGTACTCTCACTGCAGTGATGGACCGATGAACCATTAGTGGATTAAAAACAAAGTAAGGGCAAAAAATCACAAATAAATGACAATATACCCCCCATTCTACTGGAGAGAGGTGGTATAAAAACAGAAGGCCTGATACTTCGTTTCACGTTATCACACCAGAAGGCTGCAGGTTTATCATACAGAGTAGAACAATTAATATCTTTAACCTGCAGTCATTTGGCTACAGGTTAAAACTATTAATTAGCCCACCTTAAAACAGAGTCTTCTGAAGATAGGCGTCTTTCGTCATGGACGACGCCATTTCGCAAACGCAGGAATTGAATAGTTGAATACGCACGTTTAAAAAAATACTGCACCACTGTTTGTAATCACTCCTCTATTCCTATTAGTTTATATGTATATATAATGAAACTTCAACCAGTGACAGACAATTATTGTCAAATTTATGGTTGGAGTAACGGAAATTGGTTCCCAATACTTCTACCGTAATCTTAACAGTAATTTTTAGCGGTGTGTGTTCGAACGTTTGTGTATATATGGAGCGGGTTAATATATTAAACCGAGATCATTTCCAGCAATAATTCAACACGTATTCACCTTGAATTGATGCATGAAACCCGCCATCGCAGCGTGAATAGGCAGCGATCAGCTGTGTACTTCTATGCATAAATTCGAGGTTGAAACGAGTGGAATTATCGATAGGAATGATCAGATTCTTATAAAAAAAATTCATAATAAAAAGAAAATCTATTGTTTTTGAGTGGGTACCAGCGCGAGCGAAATATAACCATTTGTCTCGGTCACGAGTGAGATAATTTTCGGTATCCACTAAAAGTCTTGTCACGAACTGTGCGCTTATCAAGACTTAATTGCCATATCGAATTGATCCAAAGCACGGCAGGTTCTCCTGGTTACTCATAGCAAACACAGGTAATGTTTCTGCCAATGGACCTCCGGGTTACCCGGAGGTCCATTGGCTGAAACAGTACTTGTGCACTGGCCATATGTACAGAATTTGATAGCCTTACTATGGTCATAACGCGTAGATTAACACGCAGATCGACGTGATATTTGTGCGCATTTCATCGCAGGACTTCTACTTTTAACTGTATGTATTTTTCAGAAAGCTGCATATTCACAAAAACAGAAAACTTTAATATCTATAACTGCAGCACGAAAGGATATCACATTAAATCAACAGTAGTCTGTGCGCAGATTCCATTAACGTGGATAAACAAACAGCCCATAACAGCGTCGGATTCCTTACGAAATTTGACTGGTGGCTTGAGATCTTGGTATGGAGGATGTGTATGTGTGTTGGTTCCCTACTTTACTTTCAAAAGTCCCACGCTTCTAAAGTTGTTGGAAGTTAATCTTAAAGTATGGAAGAACTAAAGTAAACTAGTCTCTCTAACTCCAGAGCTATTCAGAAAAGTCACCATTCAACTTTCATTGTTTTCACAAAACATAGCTTATGACACCTCATTGGAACGAGCTCGTTCCAATGAAGGATCAAAAGATATGTTTTTGAGGCATAAAATGGAAAAAAATAGTTATTCAAGAATTTTGTTTCCAAGTGTCGTCTGCTTTTCATGTTTGGTAAAGAGTTAAAGCCGGCTTTGTATTCTGCCAAGTAAATATTGATGGGTTTGGGTTTTTCGAACTTAGTTTTGAGAATAGGTTCGCAAAACGCCGGCATTTTCTTCATGACATCGGTCTGTGTATAAGACAGTAATTTGCAACGCCAGGTGCATAACTACTGGATATGGTTGTAATCGGTGGTGGTAAACAGAACAAGGTGTAAATTGTATGATTGTTTAAGGGGTTTAACGACACCTTCGGCAGTCAGGCATTTTACTTAAACACATTCTTTATGTGTACATGAACGTGTTTGCCTCGATACTATTGGACGAAAACAAAACTCAGAGAATAGGACGCGGTGGCGCTGTGTACTGAGGCGATCTGCATGACTATGGTGCACTTGCCTACGACCGCTGGTAACACTAATTTCGCCGGGTTAATGAGCTGGAGAGGCTGACTGTTGCTCTCTGTTGCTCTGGTGGTTATATCCGGGTACTCCCTCTCCATCCACCCATAACACTGTCCGACACGATCTGACCCTGTCTGTTGAAATTGTCGTTAAGCCCCAATAAACAAAGAAACAGAGAAATTCTGAAATGCTATACACTACATTTGCAAAACATGGATGTAACGTCAAGAATCACGTTTAGAAATGAAATATATGAGGAAGTTGAGACAAAAGAGCAACGCCCCCAAAAAATTCATTCTGTAACAATCAGAGGAGAAAGGGAAAGTACGTTGTATTGCGATTGTCTTATTCCTTTGATCCCTGACGGCGTATGCCATGCCAGTTCAGATCCATCAACTGGTACAGTCTATATTCGTTACTTGGGGGAGACCGATCAAGATTTTCAACGTGCAGCCTTACGGCTGCACGTTGAAAATCTTGATTGGTATGCCACTCAATTTCACCGAGTAACTATCTGCTGTCTGAATTGAGGTCGTATCACGAGCCTGAACCGGAAAAAACGGCCTTTCGTTTTCGAAGGGTTAATGGGTGACGCTTTAGAAAGAAATCGACACACGACTGTCCTGATTTGTATTCCATTTGGGGAAGGACATGATGACAGCCAGCTCGCGTATGCCAATTCCTTGCAGAATATTTATCTCACGCAACTTCTCTTTCCCCTGATTGGTTGAGAGGAACAATACCATTGCTTATAGTTTTTCTCTCGAGGATTCTAAAAATAACAGTTCACTATACACTTTTCAAAATAGCTGTGAAATATTCTATGACTTTCAACTGATGGAACACAACGCCCCCTGAATGTGCAGTGGCTCTATGGTTCGTTTTGCAGGTGCAACTGTGTTGTGTCCTTGGACAAGGCGCGTAATCTCGATTGCTCACGTGGAGGCACGGTGAAGCTGTGTACTAAGGCGTACTGCACGTCGATAGTGCAATTGCCTTCAATCATTGATTATCCTGCTCATGCAGAGTTGAAACGCTGGGGAGTCTGACAGTTGCTCGCCACTGCTCGTTGGTTCTCTCACGGCAGTCCAGCTAAGTACATCGGTAAAAATGTCCTACACGAGGTGACGCTGGTTGTCAAAAGTGTCGCGAAACCTACATAAAAAAGGAAAAAAAACACATGGCGCACATTCAAGGGATATTTTTTTCGAAATTCTGCTTCGTTATTTATGAATGAAAATGCTTGTCTTGGACAATGTCTTAGAATTGGAATTCTGACAGATAGCGAGATTTCCCCTCGTTTTGTTCGACATAGTATAATTACTGCACGCCAAATTTGTGGCTTTGCCAAAATGGTGGCCTCCGGCGCGTGGACTTCTCGTCTTCGATGATCACTATTTTGTCATAGTCAACTCCAAGCAATGTAATATTTATAATATATTTGCAAGATTATACGAAGGGTGGTATTATTTATTTTGAAAATAATGGGTTGTTTAATTGATTTGATTTAACCCTTTACCGAACGAAGACGATATCAAAATTTATTATTTCAAATATTATTTTTCCAAATTTTAAAAAGAATTCAACAAAACCATATCATGTGACCTACTCATTGGAATGCGTTCAACAGGCTCGTGCCAATGAGGAGGTTACATGATATGGTTCTGTTGAAATGTTTTGAAAAATAATATTTTTTTAGCTGATGAAGGTGCATATTACGCGGGTGGATGCAACGACTGGTTAAGGTATGGGCTCAGTTTATCCCTCTTTTGCATTTTGTTGAAAATAACTAAATTCAGTTCAATGGAAAATCGGCACTAGTTTTCAAATTTTTTATTAAGATATTGTTGAAAAAGTGTTTAAAAATTGTTGAATGTGAATTATAAGGATCTTTAATCTAAATAAGGAGCATTATAATAATGTTATACAGTGGATATTCATATCAGGTTCTTGTTTGGATCAAACGACATTCGTTAGTATTCAAATTTCTTTGGCGACTTCTTTGTGAATAGTACTGACAGGATATGGTTTGTGTCTACTACCTGAATGGCTAATGAACGCCCAGGTTGAACTCTGAAGTTCACTTGCAATCAGGGGTCTCACGAAGATGACCAATTAGAGTGGGGTGTGAGTGTAGACATGAGCTGACACGACTTTGATGGCTGTCAAACGAATTGCTTGACGATGTAATTGAAATATTAGTCCGTCGGGATTATAGTAAAAAACATCAAGACTTTCTTATTTATTTATCTTTCTTTATTTATAAGTGAATAAATAAAATATATATGTAGTTGTTGTGATGTAACTTCTTATTTAATTAACAAGTACCGTACCGGTACTCCAGATGGGTCATGCTGTCCCCTCCCTCAGTCAGAATCGGGTACTACAGACCTCCATTTGACTTAGACTCCAATCCTGGCGATAATGTCCAGGGATGTCACCCACTAGTCACCCCCGCCTTAGCGACGCCTCTGTAATTGGACTAACTCTTACCGAGCTTCTTAAGCTCTTTTTGTAGAATTTGAGACTTATTCAGGTCTAAAAATATCCACAGTCCAACTGTCGCTGGTAATGTTTGTCGCCAACAAGAAGAAAAATGTGTTTCCTGCCCTATGCGTCAGGTGGGCTTTTATTGGGCAAATACAAGTCTTAACAATGTGCTATAATTTAATTTAATTTCAAACCACGACATATCAAAAAATAATGTGAGCAAAAATTGCATTGCGTAAAAATACCCACGCGTGTCTATCGCCATGTGTGATCCTATTAAGGCGCGCTTGGAATGGAAAATCAGGATTGAAAATAACATTTACGGTGAACATCAATCAATGCAAGGGGATCTCCCAACTGGTATTGTTAAGTCTTAACCTGTTAAGAAGTATTTTTAAGATATTTTCATCAAATCTAGTCATGGCGTCTGAGAAGCAGCCATGTTTAAATGTGATGAAAAATCCATCTAAATTTTTAAGTCAAAAAATCATTTGTGAAAAAAACAATTGAATTGACAGGGAGGGGGGGGGGGGTGGGTATTAAATATGCCAAAATAATATATATTTCAGAGGCAAGAGAAATTCAGTCCTTGTCGGGAATATCCGCCAGCACTAATTCTATTCTCGAATATGATGAACCGTTTTTAGAGTTAAAGGGACAATAAGCGTATGAGAAAAAAATTAGTTGAGCATTTCCTTAAGCATAATATTTATTCTATGCAAGACTGTGAATTGTCGTAAATTATCTCAAATATATTTTTCGATATCCGTCGACTCCATGGATATCGAGGAATATCTCTTAGTAGCTTCCTAAGTGACGTCAGGCTACGCTGGATCAGGTCGCCTTGAAAGAACGATCAGCTGATATTTGTTATTGTTTGGAAAGGAACGCATTTGGGGTCGAATTGGGCTCACTATTGTGTTATAAAATGTCTCGAAGCATATAATAAAAAAGAAAATCTACTCAAAATTAGTCAGTATCTGGAACTCTCACAAGCGCTCGTGAAAAATAAAACTTTCAAGTCCACACTCATGAGATAATTTCCGATATTCACTAAAACAGCGCAGATATCCTCTATATATTCACGTGAACGCATTCGTATCGATTAAACTAGCTTGAAATCGAGAAATTATTGGCTTTATCAAAAAAGACAGACAGTGTCTTTTTCATCCCATTCTGGTTACTCGATCACTCACGGAAATTTCCGCGCAGTGTAAAGTGCAGTGTCATTTTGCACTTTCGTCAAAATTAACTCCCTCAAAAGGACAAAGGGAAGTTTTTTTCGGTTATAGCACAAGCGTCCTTGCAACCTATTTCGGATTGCCGTTGTCGAGACACGTTCTGTGGGTTTTAATGGAGGCTTAACTGCACTTTATTTACAATTAGCGGGGGCCATCCGTCTCTGGACTGAGTAGCTCCGCCCACGCGACGGAAAACTTCTAGTTGCACTGCATATCGGGCAAGTAATCAAAGCTTGAATTTCTAGCTGAACGGACACACAGTCCATATTTATAAAATAGATAATACGAAGTTTTTAATCTGATAATGCCCAATTATTGCTAAACTTTGTTGACCGTGGCGAACAGTTATTCTGAAAATTCGTCTGCATTAAAGATTTTTAATCACAAATTTCGGTAATTTCGAATTGCGTCTGTAGTCTAACAAACACTTAGCACACAGTGGTTTCTTTACAGGCTCTTTCACATTCAAGCAAAATGGGAAAGTCGATATTTTTTCTTTATTTTTCAAATATATAAGGCAAAGATTGTGCATGATCTCATATTTGCAACAAATCACGCAAACTGTGGTCAATATTGGGAAGTTGAGAAGCAGAAGATTGCGTAAAGTCTTAAATTATTTTTTGTCAAAAAAGAACGGCAAACATTTGTCTTAGAAAACCACGGCAAACATTAGTAAATAGCGCAGTTCTTAAATAAGGCAGGCACACGCGCCGACGATGGTCGACCATAAGGTTCCCTAATCAGCTTGGGTTTTTAAAATAGTGTCCTTTTGCAACGTTCCGTGCACGCATGTGGAGATGTGGAAAGCGGTGTGTGGTTGGAGTTCAAAAGCCATAATGCGCACATTAATTTAAAATGAATCTTGTTCTGATTTCGAGGAGTAGGTATTTTGTTTAGAGTTAATATATTAGGCTCGCCAGACACGCATAACTATCTTCTGTTATGGACAGAAAATGTTTAAGAAAAATTTAAACGAATTTCAATAAAAAGTAAATTAATATGGCTGCGGATTTCCAGTTTCAAAGAGAGCGCTTATTGTTAGAATTGATTGCTTTCAGACTATATAAATTCTGAGGGTGAACCAGAGACCAACGCCGGACATGTCTACTCGACCAGTAGAACACGGCTAGCTGTAACAGACGACGTGGATCCACATCATATGAACTGGAATTGTGTGTTATACAGAACTTCTCGGACTTCTGATAAAGTTGTAAGTAAACTGCCATTTATTCCTGTATGCATGTAAATAAATTATCTTTTCAGTGAATTTTCGTTGATCACCATTGCATACTTAAAGCCATTGGTTCCTTCAGATGTAAGAATAGTCCCAAACAGAGAGGGTGTCGATAAGGTGGTGATGCATTTCGAGCCAGGGTCCAGGCGGCAGTCACCAGCTTGAGCGTAGATCTCTCGAAAAAAATTTAACCACTACTTCGTGACAGACATAGGTGCTGAGGTACAAAATGGCGTATCTCAAGTTTATGTGGAGAATGTGGAGACTCAAGGTTGGGTAATGCATACAAGGCGTACAATTAACCTGTAACACCGTATCATCTGAGTTCCTTAGCAAATTTCTGTGATACGGTGTTACAGGTTACAATTGCACTACGCAGCAATCAGTTAAAAAGGTGTGAGTACAGTTCGGGAGGGGGCTGATGGTTGAATTTGTTTTATCAATGTTTCTTTTCTTGAATTCATAACAGTACCTTCGTGAGAAATGCTTACAATTTGTATATTTTACTAGCCCACTCCTTCATTCTAAAATAAATGCCACAGAATATATTATCCTGTTTTACTAACCTACCTCTTCCTTCTAAAAATAGTGGCATAAAGTCTTCGAATGTTCCGTCGTAGTCCATACGCGTTATTGTGGTGAAAAGTTTATACAGGGAGTATGCGATGTCTTTAGGATTTCGATACAAAAAAATCATTTTTAACTTGCGAAGATTGTCAGGCAGGAGGTGGAGCGGAAGATGTGTTCCAAGAATTCTCGGTCTATTGGGACCTTGGGGAACGAGCTCCTTGGGTCGCAATTCGACAATAACTTGAAGATCCATGAGCTTGCTCAGTTCTGTTGTTCCGTTTTGAAGCATGTTCACCATCTCCCATAACCAGTGGAAACCTACAAAACAGTATAAAAATTAATCACATGTGTCATGATTTCAACAACCACTGAAACAAAAACAAAACAAATAAAAAACCCACTTTGTATATATAAAAAAGGACGGGTGAACCCACCCGGTGATATAAACATGTTACTTGAAATTTTAGTTTTACTGGCAATTTACGAATATTTTCACTTTTTCAATCAAAAAACATCTTGTGATCCTTTTGTGGGATCACTTCAAGGAGAATTTACATTATATAATGTTCCTTGCATGGATCAAGACGTCATCTGCAATGCCAAAGCATCGCAGATGGCGTCTTGTTCCTCTCAATATATTGACAAATAAAACTGAAGTTAAATTTCTGTTGAAAGTTGGGTGGTATCATTTAACCCTTTACCTAACGTAACGGCCAAAACCGGCCAGCGCTATTCTCAAAAATCGCCAATTAATTTTCATTATTTTTTTCATTTTTTGTATCAAAAACATAGGTTATGACCCCTCGTTGGAACGAGCTCGTTGAGCTCGTTCCAACGAGGGGTCATAACCTATGTTTTTGAGACAAAAATAAAAAAAATTAGTTATTCAAGAATTATTTTTACAAGTGTCGTCTGCTTTTCGGTTAGGTAAAGGGTTAACGTTTTGTTGTTGCCCAGGTGGTGAACAAATATACAAACTGGTGTAAAGTGTTCGGTAGTACTGGCAGCGCCCAGACCTCTGTTGGTACCGGATATAATTTTAGGCAAGAACAAGGAACATATGTAATTACTAGAACCCGGTGTTCCGCTTCTGTTACCGTGCAAAGGACACAGGTTTCATTATACTAAACGTAGTTCATTACATAAGTAATGAACCAACTATCTTCTTTTTCAACATATGATCATAAGCATGAGCGGTGAGAATAACACTAAGTTAATCACACATTTCACCCTTTACTCAACGTAACGTCCAAAACCGGCCAGCGCTATTCTCATTTATTTATTTATTTATTGATGTTTAAGGTCACATATTTATGCACAATGGCTATGCATGACCGTGACAGTTTTACGGGTGGAGGAAGCTGGAGTACCCGGAGAGAACCACCGAGCAACGACGAGCAGCTGCCAGCTCCCCAACATCGTAACTCCGCACTGCAGCACAGGCAGGGTTAGATTGGTTGAAGACATGCGTACCATCGACGTGCAGTACGCCTTAGTACACGGCGTCATCGTGCCCCCACGCGGGCAATGGAGATGAAGTGTCTTACCCAAGCACACAACGCGGTTGCCGCAGGTGGGATTTGAACCGAGGACCTCTCGGCTTGCAGCCTGCACCTCTACCTACTGAGCCACCGCGCTCCCCGCTATTCTCAAATATCGCCAATTAATTTTCAGTATTTTTTTCATTTTTTGTCTCAAAAGCATAGGTTATGACCCCTCGTTGGAACGAGCTCGTCGAGCTCGTTCCAACGAGGGGTCATAACCTATGTTTTTGGGACAAAAAATGAAAAAAAATAGTTACTCAAGAATTTTTTTTGCAAGTGTCGTCTGCTTTTCATGTTAGGTAAAGGGTTAAAATGAACTTATTCATGTCAATAAACGGATGGGCTTTAAGTGAAAAGTATTCATCTATGTTTAGAACCAAACCGCAGTCAATACAGTTAAAACTAGTCCTGTCACGAACTGTGGGTTTATCTAGGCTTAATTGCGCGTATGAATTGCGCGCAATTGCCATATCGAATGGCATCCAAAGCACAGCAGGTTCTCCTGGTTACACATAGCAAACACAGGCAATGTTTCTGCCAATGGACCACCGGATTTATTTATTTATTTAGTGATGTTCACGGCCAGTTTTATCATCTGTGGCAAAATGTATAGAATCAAGTTTAGACAATCGTTTATACCTATAGTGTCTACTTTAGAGAACTTTCATTCCAGGCTTTTGGTTACCGACTCAAATTTAAAGTAAAGTAGAACTTGTTTACCACAATGAACAAACGATGCTTCACTTCACGCGGAAAACACATATACCAATATGTCTATCTGCCAAGGAGATTCATCAAGATACAGACAACAAAGAACAAAGGCACACACCCCACGCACATTGACAAACTCTGTAAATTTTGTCTTGACTGCAGCGTGCATGGTGTTGAAGTCAGAAAGTAAGAGAAGACAAAAACATTTCTTGAATGCAAAGATGTTGTTCACGGAAAACACTTCTGGTCAAACGATGAATACGCCCAGGCCTCTCCAAGATTCTTGTTGCTGAAGTAGGGTTTCATTACATCCTTCAGAACAAGCACTGATGGTATTTCAGTTTGAACCGAGAGGTCTGGTCTGATATAAGAACTTTTTTATGTCTTTTGTACCTGCGTTTTGTAATTTCTCTTTTAACCCTGATCATCTAAGCTGCTGAGGACTTCTACTTCAATAAAACCATATCATGTGACCCCCACACTGGAACGAGCTCGTCGCGATCGTTCCAGTGAAGAGACACATGATATGATTTTGTTGAAAAATTTTAAAAAATATTTTTCAACTACTTAATTTGGAAATTACGCTGGCGAATGCGGGTGGATACTGCCGATTCGTTAGGTGAAGGAATAACAGAGTATTCATGCGAGAAACTCGGTAAAAAATAATATTCAGGACATGGACTAAAACAAATCCGAAATGGATGGGAATTGCCGGACGGAATATAGATGGATATCCACCGGATAATAGGTCCAAGTTCAAGGCTACAGAGTCAAAGAGAACAATTTGTGCATTTATGGCAATTAGACTACACTTCAGACGTACAGATTACGTATGTTAAGTGGATGCAAAAATGTCGTAAAATAGCCCGTCCCATGTGTGAATTCGTGACAAAATGGAGATTGCTGTCGCCTGTCTGTGTGTTCGTATGTTTTTATGTATATATGTATATCCACAGGAGTAACCCTTAAACCAGCGCGATCTATCCTTGCCGCACATGTTGGTCCAAAGCTATTCTGATCAGTTTGCATGTACAGGCCAATAAGTCACACGACACACATACATGGGCGATAAGTATAGTTTTAACATGTATAACAGTTGCCCCAGTGTTCTCAAATATACATCTTCAGTATTTATTCTGAAATCAAAACACTGTCAATAACCCCAAGCCAATGGGAATTTAGCAGCGCCCAGACCTCTGTTGATACCGGATGTAATTTTAGGCAAGCACAGGGAACATAGAGTGGTAATTGGTGTCACTTGCCTGCTTTATAAATGTATACGATAGGCGTGGGTTAATTCTTGGTATATAAGTCCATCCTCAGTGGCTGTTCTGCTACCGCAAGCTAATGGTTAGCGCGCACCGATCGCTTCAATGTATTAACCCTTTACCTAACATGAAAAGCAGACGACACTTACAAATTATTGAATAACTATTTTTTTTCATTTTTGTACATCAAAACATAGCTTATGACCCCTCTCTGGAACGAGCTCAACGAGCTCGTTCCAATGAGCGGTCATAAGCCATGTTTATGAGGCAAAAAATGAAAAAAATAATGAAAATTGAATGGCATTTTATTGTGAATATCGCTGGCCGGTTTTGGCAGTTACGTTGGGTATATGGTTCAAGACAGATTGGCACCTTTGATTTTATAATTATGATACGATGAAAAAAGTAAGTAGAGGGAGAGAAGTGGGACGGAACTCTATCGTCGCTGGCGTGGATTTGGTCGAATAGGGCAAGGTTATGGCGGCAGTAGAGACCAAAGGAGGCGTATTGTTATCCTGTTTTTGTTGGAAGAATCGGGCGGTGTGCTTTTCGGTCTATTTTCGGTCTCGATTCTACATCCAGTTCAGCCCGTTTTGTTTATCACGACAATCATTTTCAGGGCCTGCACCGGAGTACGGCCAAGCTCATCTTGGTCAAGAGGAAGCAACGAATGTGACATGGAGCGGTAGAAGTCAGCTTCCGGTTCCGTCTCAGTTTTCACGTGTCGTTCTGCATTCATCGGCTCCTCCTTTGGATGGGTCGGCTGCTTGATGGGTAGAGCTGTAGGATTGCACGCTAAAAACTAAAGTGTTAAAAACTACACTTGAAGTGCTGTATTTAACACTTACTAAGTGCTGAACAAGCACTTTGTTCAAGTGTAGATATCCCAGAACTTGACAGGTGTTACAATAATACCACTTGACAAGTGTAATGTCGCGTCACTTAAAAGGAAACAACGCAGATGACGCGGATCAGGCTCGAACTCTCGAGCCTGACCCGCGTCATCTGCGTTGTGTCCTTTTAATTATGTACCCACCAAGCGAAAATCAAATTATGGACGATTCTGGAAGAACCACCAATGCTAGACACATGGGAAGTGCCATCCATTCAAGTTTCAGATGTCTGACGATTGTAATGTCTAAGTGCTTAAAGCATTTTACTTTGAGTGTTAAAATCAAACCCTAAGAGTTAGAATGGGTTTAACACCTTGAAAGTGTCAGTTTTAACATTTTAGTTTTCAGTGTGTTCGAAGTGGTGGTTGAGTGGTGGTTGCCTCTTTCGCTTTCTTCCCGTCAACATTTGCTTTCGTCTTATTCAGAAAAGCTTCCAAGCGCCGGTGTCCCGACGCCTGGTTGATAGGATTTTCTTGAATACCAGGGTGATGGGAGGCTCTCTCACAAAAGTACAACGTCTACCTTTCCTCGAGGGGCGGTTGATGGTTTTCTGTCTGAAACTCCACTTCAGATGAACTTTCTTGCTTTTCACTTAGTAAACGTTGCTGAGAGGGCGTGAGACAGAGAGAGAGAGAGAAAGAGTGTGTCTGTGTGTGTTTGATAACAGTAAAAGTTTTTCTGCGCACACCTTTATTCTATCATCATATCGTCGCCTGAGTGCTAGAATATCTTTTGTCCCCTCAGGGAAAATGGGACATTCTAGCACTCAAGCGACTATATCCTGCACAACATATCCGCATTATATACTATTAAAAAAAGTAGGGGGATATTTGATAAAAGTGAGATATATCGGGGAGAGGCCACCAAAAATTTGCAAGACGTGACGTGGGTGTGGGTGGGTCTCTTGAGTGCGCCAAAAATGTGCATTTCCAACTTGTGCAATTTTTTGAATTTTTTAAAAATATATCAATATATCGGCTAAAATATACCATCATTTGTGTTTCAAACCTTAAAGACGATGTTGTACATCACACTCTTAACATAAATACAACATCAGGGGGCTTTATATGTGAGAATATTGGGCTTAAACTGGGAAAATGTCACACGTTAGTAGAGGGTGGGTGTCTTGTTCGAAATGTAGAAAATGTGCAGACAATATTTTGGGAACAATTCAAATGAAAATTTGTTCCCGTATATGTACACCTGCTCTGGCCAAGCCTATAATGAACAGTTTGTCATTTGTAGATTGGGGGCCCACAGCAGCCCACAGAGGTTTAAATTGGCGGTACCAGTTTAACCCTTTACCTAACATGAAAAGCAGACGACACTTGCCAGAAAATGACTGAATAACTATTTTTTTTCATTTCTTGTCTCAAAAACATAAGTTATGACCCCTCATTGGAACGAGCTCAACGAGCTCGTTCCAAAGAGGGGTCATAACCTACGTTTTTGAGACAAAAAATGAAAAAATAATACAAATTAATTGGCGATTTTTGAGAATAGTGGTGACGATTTTGGCCGTTACGTTGGGTAAAGGGTTAAGAACATTATGAAAACCCCCTAAAGACAGCTGTGCCTACTAAGTTTATAAGTTTATTTTAGATTTTAATGGGAGAGTGGGGGTGGGTGTCTGAGAACGGTAGTAGAAAATTTGCACGTAGGGGTGGGTGGATGTAAAAAGGAGCCGAATAAAAAATAGGACGTCACGTCTTGCAAATTTTTAGTGCCCCCCCCCCCCCCCCCCCAATGGATATATGAAGAAATATATTCATATTTTCATCAAGAAGACAGTTGAGGCATTGCACTGTGACATCTGGTGATTGATTTCAGCGATAACTGGGTATCTGACAAGCACACATTCCACGCACGGAGCTGTAGAAGACATAAACGGTCAGTCAGAGAATTTACCACATTCAGTCCATGACCTCAATCCCTTGTAAATCCTCCCCGGTTCGCGAGATAAGCGCGGATCCGACGTGGCACACTCCTCACCAAACGTCTCCAATATCAGCTTGACTGATGTAATGCATTCTTGGTACTGTGCAGCGGCGAGTTCCTGGACATTGGTCTGGAGCTGTTGGCGTTGTCGTAAGCGCCTGCCAAGCATATCCCAGACGTGATCGATTGGTGAAAGGTCTGGACGTAGTGCTGGCCAAGACAGTGTAGTGATGTTCTGCTCCTGGAGGAACTCTGTAGTGACACGGGCCCATGTGCTCTTTCATTGTCATCTTGGAAAATGAATCGACGGCCGTGATGAAGCGTAAATGGCACCACATGAGCTGCTAACATGTTGTCACGGTAGTACTGCCCTGTGACACTCCCTTGGATGGCATGTAATGCTGTTCTGTTTGTCATGGTTATGACTCCCCACACCATAACCGATCCATCACCAAAACGATCGTGCTGCCTAATGGTTACGTCATGGTATCGTTCGTTCCGTTGCCGCCACACTCTGAACATAATGTTGCTCCACCGACGATTGTCCCAGCGCTGTCGTGCTCCACGCCAATTACGCCATACTGCGATGTGGCGTTCAGTCAAACGTGGAATTATTCTAGGTGTCGAGCGTACAAATTCCAGCTGTGTAGGCGATTTCAAATAATCTGACCACTGACTTGCACATCTGTCGCTCGGAGCAGCTTTTGTCCAATTTCTGAGGCACTATGATGGCGGTTACGTAATGCTTGTCGGAAAACGAGCTTTGTCGTTGCTGAGGAAAATAGATTCACGCCGCGTATTCAGCCAAAACTCAAGGAGTGTCGCCTGAACCCGTGCGTGAACGTATGTCTCACCGTTACGAACCCGCCCGTTTCACTTTTGCTGGGGTGGTTCTTATCCTGAAGGGGTCAATGACTTTTCGTCCAAAAAAAAAAAGAATTATCAGGGGTTCACCACAAACAACCATTTTACTACACATATATATAAAAATGAATATGGTAATTTGTGACTCACATTAAATCCAATGAATCAGAAAACAAAAAGTCAATCCCCCCTACCCACACAGTTTTTGAATCACTTACGGGCCGCATTCTCTGTTGTCGCTGGTTTTTCCTCCTTCTCGCTGGTGTTTGTTCTTTGATCTCCTCTTCACTTCACTCTTTCACTACCGTCGCACGGCCTCTAACATATTGTCACTTCATAGGACGCCTTTGCTCCAACATGTCACGGAATATCATTGTACCATTGTCATTGCAGGGCCACTAACGTATTGTCACTTTACTATACCGCTTTCCCTCTAACAAGTGACTCGACAACTACCGTCGCAACTAACGTATTATCACTTTACTGAACGCTTTTTACTTAAGCGGTCGCCACCAATGCGGTTAAACTCCCCCCAACGTTTATCTCAGAATAATGTTCACACAAGCAAGCTTACTCTGCCTACGTATGTTTTGCCTTCTACAACAGGTATGCCGTCTTCCTAAATACT
The DNA here is from genome assembly GCA_031216915.1 of Pictodentalium vernedei. Classification (NCBI taxonomy): domain Eukaryota; kingdom Metazoa; phylum Mollusca; class Scaphopoda; order Dentaliida; family Dentaliidae; genus Pictodentalium; species Pictodentalium vernedei. Next base: position 293,254,723 of record CM062292.1, on the reverse strand, counting down.
AATAGCTCCCTGTGCTCGCACTTTCTATTTCTGATTCTACACTCAGATATGGCTACCGACTTGGCCCGCGGCTGTCCCTATTCTAAATATGAGCTCTATGGCACCCCTGCACTACACCGTGCCTATACTTTCTCACAGATGCAGCACCTCCACTAACCTACAGCATGGGACATCCCCAGCTCTTATGGCCAACGAAATACACACATTTCGGTATATCCTGACATTCGGTGATAGGCTAGATGCGAAACATGTGTGTGTCCAGAACATGTGCGATACTGTTTTCAACACAATTACATATTAACCGGCAATAATTACACAGATAATGACTGCAAGAGAACACTGATCTCTCTTTCTCTTTATCAGATAGCTCATATGATGTTCAGTATGGCCATTAAATTTTCATGTTTAATTAGTAGCGCATGAACTACTGCTGGTCTGTTTAAATGACAAATCTGTTTCCGGGGTCCGTCATATACCTATATTTACGCTTCATATTTATCCCAGTGAGAAAGATTATTGAAAATATTTACACTTTTAAACAAGAAAATCGCAACTTTAAGCTACCACCTTGACAATGCTGTGGTTTGGATGAAACGATCCTGGTTAGAAGTTGTCGCCCTTGGACGACCTGACCGACGCCTGTCATCAACATTGCCTGTAGGACTGTAGCGTGACCACACCCTGCTAATCACCGATTGAGTAACGTTGAGAATCTTAGCCACTGCAGTTTATCTGTTGCTGGCTTCCAAAATGCCAACGGCACATAAACGTTCGTCACGAGTCAGTATTCGCATATCTCAAAAGTTACTTTTCGATCAGAAAGTATTGATGAACGAGTTTATACAAAGAAAAGGACGATGGGACCTCCGAAAAAGCCCGTCCAGTACAAATGAAAATTTCAAAACGTACCCCGCAGACATTAACGCGACGCTCGTGCGAAAAAACCTGCACGAAGTTTTCGTGGGCCGATGACATTCATGAGGCACAGTAAACTTCATAATGATGTGTCCAATCACGCGTATCCAATACCATTTTCCGAAAATATCAACATCAGTTTGGATATCCCCTACTTTTTTGAATAGTATTTTACTATATCAATTCACTACTTTTGTCGTATCCTCCTGTATTTATCATTATACCACTCATACATGTCATGTCATTCATATATTTTTCTTTTATGTACACTCACTGAGCCGTAAAAATATTTGCTTTTCTCTATTTGATTTTTATTTCACCCATAAATGGAAATTTGTTTTAAGTATGTCACCATCAGTGATAATTATTGAAAATTTAAGTACAGACATAAGCCCATTAATAAGTGGTTTTTAATTCGTAGGTAAACAAACTGTGTTTGCCTCACCAAGATTCTCGCCCATCAAACTGGAAAGATTTTATTACAATTGTGGCCGGCCGTTCAGAATATTCTCATGGTAAGAAAACTGATCACAATATAACACTAATGACCCTGGATAAAGTTGTACAGGATCCTCCCCTTGGTATGCTCCTTCCTTTAACCATCCTTGGCCACAGAGACTCAGCACCCTTTTCACTGATTGTGGAAATATGACGGCTTTACCCTTAGGTATAATAAGCCAGATTTTCGTGTCAATTGGATGTGGTAAAAATTCAGCACATGTTATTTTTAGTTTGTCAGGCTAAGTGTTCAAAGTTGTCAGTCTTTCGATTTTGAGTCGAACTGTCGATCTTACTCGCCATCTCACCTGCAGTTTTTACTTTTTGCGAGTTGACAATAGCGCGTCTCTGTTACATATAGAGAGCGATTAACCCTTAACCCTTTACTCAATGTAACCACCAAAACCGTCCAGCGCTATTCACAAAATTCACGTTCCAATTTTTATTACTTTTTAATTTTTTGTCACAAAAACATAGCTTATGACCCCTAATTGGAATGAGCTCGTTCCAATGAGGGGTCATATGCTTTGTTTTTGATGCAAAAAATCCAAAAAAATAGTGCTTCAAGAATTTCATTTGCAAGTGTCGTCTTCTTTTCGTGTTAGGTAAAGGGTTAACCTAATGATTCGGCTTCATCCGCCGCGCAATATACAAATTATGCAGTAGAAAAATGTTTGTCTATGCATCAGAAACATAGCCTATGACCCTTCATTGGACCGAGCTCGTGCGAACGAGAGTCTCGTGGGTTATTTTTTGATGCACAAAATGAAAGAAATATTGAATAGTGAATAGTGAATTTTGTGAATAGCGCTGGCCGGCAGGTTTTGGCCGTTACGTTGAGTAAAAGGTAAAACAAAAGTTGACTGAATTGCTTTCATGCTTCCAACAGGCTGTTTAATGGGTATATTCCACATGCTATCTCTCTTATTTAATGAAAGTACCCCATGACGGTGTATCTGATCATAAAGAAATGTAGTAATGCTAAGAAGTGAAAGACACGTGATTTTTGGAGTAAAAATAAATAAAGTATCTCTATCACCTTTCAGTTTAAAACAATATTTATTTCCAATAGTGTCTGGTAATAATGTATAATAGTATGTGGATTGGTTTCGACAGTAAGCCGCAGGCTTACTGTCGAATCCAATCCTCGTACTATATGGAGTGAAAAAAAGAAAGTATAAGAGAAACAAAAGTGAAAAATAGCATAAAGGATGAAATATAATAGTTCTAATGTTGCATGTCTGTGGACAAGAAGTCGTGCAAAGAGTTTAATGTCATGTTGTTGTTGTCCACCCAACCGTATACAATTTTGCAACGGATTTCAAAATAGCACGTATTACCCGAAAATGTTAAATTGACCGACTATTTTCTTTGTGTAATGTTGTGCTAGAGAGCCTGGGTTATTGAGAACACACGCTAGTTTTTGTCTTCCGGCATTTTAAAAAATACCAAGGTTAACTGAAAATCAGAGGTTGCGTGCCATTGGTATGCATGAGGCTGGGATACCTCCAGATGAGCTCGCTGCTGAGTTCGGAGTCACTGTGGCCACTATTTACCGTCTCATTGGAAGGTATAGAATCTCTGGATCTACTGCCGGCCGACCGACCGCGTTCAGGTCGACCAAGAGTTATGACTCCTGCACAAGACCGACACATCAGGACGTCTCACTTGCGAGATCGCTTCCTTCCGGTGACGAGGACATCAGCAATTACGTCTTGTAGAACTAACAATAGAATCAGTGCACAAACTGTCCGCAACAGACTCGCTGAACACGGCATCCTAAGTAGGCGTCCATACCACGGACCAATACTTACCCAACTCAATCGTACCGTCAGAATGGAATGTGTAGGTCGCCGTGTTCGCTGGACTCAGCAGCGTTAGGGCACAGTTCTTTTTAGTGATGAATCACGATTTTGTCTACGACGCCCTGATGGTGAGGCAAGACAGTATCAGAGTATCGCCAACGAGGAGAACGGTTTTCTGATGTTTGCGTGCGGGAATGCGACTGTCTCGGCGGGGGTAGTATAATGTTTTGGGCAGGAATATCCTTGCACCAACGAACGCTGTTGATCTTCATCGATGGTAATTTGAATGAACAGCGATATAGGAACGAAATTCTTAACGCAGTTGTTGTCCCGTTGTTCAGCGCTAACGTCGGATTGCAGTTATTCCAGCAAGACAATGCCCGATGTCACGTGGCGCGTATCTGTCGTGACTTTCTTGAGGAGCAGAGCATCGAACTTCTCCTCTGCCCCCTACTTTCGCCAGATATGTCGCCAATCGAGCATCTTTGAGATCAATTGGACCGTCTGTTACGACTTCATGATCTTCAGACGTTAAGCGATTTACGTAATGTTCTAAGGCAGGAGTGGAACGCAATACCTCAGGGTGGCATCCGGAGACTTATCATGTCCATGCGCCGTCGATGTTTTGCCATCCAGTAGGCAAACGGTGGAATACACGCCATTGGTGCATGTGTAAACTTTTCATTTCACCCCATGTCTGAATTGCGACGTCTTGACGTGACGCTGGCAACAATAAGAACATGAAATTATACAAATTCATACAGCTAAATTCGAAAAATGAATTTACAATAATTTGTTTGGGATTAAAGTCGATAATACTAAAAGCATTGTTCCTCGAAGTTTATTATACTTTCTTTTTTGACTAAGTATATTATACGTTCCTGGCTTACTGTCGAATCCAATCCATATACTATTATACAGTACTACCTACAAAGTTTACGGCCATGATGACAGTGATGACATATATTTAGGTAACAGAGTGTTGGGGTTACAACTAATACCGCTTCCCTAACAAAACCACGTGAAGTACCATCCTGAAAAAAAATAAAGTATACGATCGCCCTGTTTCATAACAGAACGCTCAAACCTATAAATCTTAATAGACCAGATTGGATCTTACTTTGGCCTTCTAACTCACTAGGCTGATAAACAGGGTCTACGTTCGCTTGAAACTGTTTGGTTAGTCATTCTGGATATTTTAGTGCCAAACAAAGTGTTTTGGTGCCAAAATGTAGTGGGAGGGGTGTGGTGTTTTTTCGCTGTCTGATCCAAATAAATTTATCGAGTTTTCAAAATTAACTATCAGTTACGTCTGGATTAAATGGACGATTGGTCACGGAAAATATCCGGTAGAATTAAAAACGTTTTGACAAGATCCTCGGTAGTCGTAAAGGGATGTCACCTAAGGTGTATCTATACCACTGATTCAATTAATGGTGAGACTGAATGGTGTAGGTACAGCACTTGTTCCTTCACTTAGATAATGGCAGATTAATCTACTAATTACTGTCAGCTCACTGGGCTTTGCGGGTCGCGAGTAATTACAAAAGGCAACATTTAATTAGATAAATACTTCATACCGTCGCGAGTCACTCGCGGCGGAATAAATTATTTATCTAAATGAATGCTGCCTTCAGTAAAGTTGATAACCTACAATGTTTTATTGGAGAAGAAACAATGCCTCATTACCACTCAATGACAATTAACGCTGAAAAATTGTCCAACTCCATCTCTTACACATTACTACCATCACCGGCTTTGAGAGACTTTGGTAAAAATCTGTTATTTTTGCGCCTTTTTTTGCTAGTTGACGATTTTCTTGTACTAGAAGTAATAAAATGTTTTTGTGTCTTTTTTTGTTCCGTCATTGATGGCGCTCTTCACTACTGCAACAGCATTTTTAAAAAAAGGAAAAGGAAATTTGATTTAGTCCAGTTTTTAGCGAAGAGAGAGTTTTTGGTACTAAATCAAAATTTTAGTGCAACTGTCTAAATTTACACCGACAGCTTGAACACTACTGGTAAAGATACCTAACACAAACATCAGATAATTTGTTTCTCCGAATGTCTCGATTGTCTCCGAATGTCTCGACGAGGCAGGCTTTGATTCTAAATATTTTGCTTTAATAACATTTGCGGAGTTTTGTTCCCAATAAACTTTATTACTTTTTTATTTAATGCTTTCATAACAGTGCAGAAGAGCCAACCACTCGGTAGAACTTTTTGATAAATTTGCAATTTCCAGCGCATATTGACGCACAAACAATCGTTCCGCTGAGGTTCGGTTAAATCTTTTAACAATTACCTGGCTTCGGCTGGCGTCCGTGGGGTGGTGTCTCATTTTCACCCCATGCTTCTTCATCAAACAAGATACGGGTCCCATAAATTCTTTACCGGGATCAATAAGTAAAATTTTGAGTTGAAAAAGGTTCAGCTTCTTTATGGCGACTTTGTGACATCAACAAGTGTTAACCCTTTGAGAGGGAGCGCGGTGGCTCAGTAGGTAGAGGTGCAGGCTGCAAGCCGAGAGGTCCTCGGTTCAAATCCCACCTGCGGCAACCGCGTTGTGTGCTTGGGTAAGACACTTCATCTCCATTGCCCGCGTGGGGGCACGATGACGCCGTGTACTAAGGCGTACTGCACGTCGATGGTACGCATGTCTTCAACCAATCTAACCCTGCCTGTGCTGCAGTGCGGAGTTACGATGTTGGGGAGCTGGCAGCTGCTCGTCGTTGCTCGGTGGTTCTCTCCGGGTGACCTTAAACATCAATAAATAAATAAATAACCCTTTGAGACTTTAAATATCCTGACGTTCAAACGTCACTGGAAATTCAGTTTCTTCGATGTTTTTCAAAATGCGACTTCAAACGTCGGAAAGTTAAAATAACTAGATATTTTTCACATTACTGATTATCTGGTTGACAGGTAGATTATTTTTGGTGGTTTATTTGTTATTCAAAACTTGTTTTATTGCAAATTATTGGAGAGCGCCCACAGGCACTCTCCAATAATTTGCAATAAAACAAATTTATATAAACAAAATATTATTTGTATTTGACTGAATATGAAATATAAGCAAGCGAAGTGTTGGCGTTTGCTCTGGTATCCTCGTTTGTGAAAGCACTGATAGTGGCTTATAGCACTGAACCAGTTAAGAAGTCTTAACAGCAGGATTATATTAGTATTTTAAGATGCGATAACATTTGGATCAACGGTTGTCACTGAGCATAATTCGGGAGAAAATAGGAATTGTGATTAAAACTTTAAAAAATCGAAAAATAATAACAAAACAAATGACCACAAAGTCATAAGACTAACAAAAGTATCAACGTGCTGTTTGATTTCGTACGTAATAAGACGTACAAAAGTATTAACGTGCTGTTTGATTTCGTACGTAATAAGACGTACAAAAGTATCAACGCGCTGTTTGATTTCGTACGTAATAAGACGTACACAAGTATTAACGTGCTGTTTGATTTCGTGCGTAATAAGACGTACAAAAGTATCAACGTGCTGTTTGATTTCGTACGTAATAAGACGTACAAAAGTATCAACGTGCTGTTTGATTTCGAACGTAATAAGACGTACAAATGTATCAACGCGCTGTTTGATTTCGTACGTAATAAGACTTACACAAGTATTAACGTGCTGTTTGATTTCGTGCGTAATAAAACGTACAAAAGTATCAACGTGCTGTTTGATTTCGTACGTAATAAGACGTACAAAAGTATCAACGCTCTGTTTGATTTCGTACGTAATAAGACGTACAAAAGTATCAACGCGCTAATTGGTTTCGCACGTAATAAGACTACAAACGTATCAAAGGGTTAATGCATATTTGTATGTGTTCCGGTTTACTTGATCGTGTAGTAAAATAAAAGGTCAACTTGGTGTGCCATATTCGGAATAGTTATATCGATTTTAGGCCTCTGGGGTATTTTGGAGCCGTTAGATATATTTAATATAAAGCCTTTTTTTAACCATTGTTCGGCAGTGGACTCCCATACTTTTACAGCTTCAGCTAATTTCTTAATTGGTGAAAATCCTTTCCACTGCCCTCGAGGGTTACAGTACATACGGGCAAGTTTATCTTCCATTTTTATAGTGTGATAGTCAACATTTTAACCCTTTACCTAACGCGAAAAGCAGACGACACTTGCAAAGAAAATTCTTGAATAACTAATTTTTTTCATTTTTTGTCTCAAAAACATAGGTTATGACCCCTCGTTGGAACGAGCTCGACGAGCTCGTTCCAACGAGGGGTCATAACCTATGTTTTTGAGACAAAAAATGAAAAAAATAGTGAAAATTAATTGGCGATTTTTGAGAATAGCGCTGGCCGGTTTTGGCCGTTACGTTGGGTAAAGGGTTAAAGAATTAAAAAATATATAGTTTGTATCACAAAATGGAAACCTGGCCAACAGATAAAGACTTTGAAAATAAAAGAATGGCTTGAAGAGATCAACCTCTCCAAGTATATAAAATGACAGATAAAAATGCTTTAAAAACGAAATAATTCTAACTTTACAAAACGAGAGCACTGAAATAGTTGAAGTGTGGCTGCCACAGAGGCATGTAATTTCACATTCTGATTATCCGGAAGGGCAAATAACTTAATTCCGATTGCCCACGCGGGGGCACAGTGATGCTGTGTATTAAAGCATACTGCACTGCACGTCGATGGTGCAATTACCTTCAAGCACTGCTTACCCTGCGTGTACAGAGTAAGGACGCTGGGAAGTCCGTCAGTTACTTTTCGCTGTCCGGTGGTTCTCTATGAGTAAGCCGGCTTTCTCCATCTGTAAAACTGTCCGACACGAGGTGGCCCTGGCTGTCGAAGGCTCTTTTAACCCTTTCCATCCGGTGTGCATATATATTTGCGTGAAGAAAAAAATGGTAGTGGACGAGCTGACGATATAAAGAGCAAAAAATCTTAATCGAGGCTGGGTAATAAGAGCTGTTGAATTAAATTATTACTGAACCTCTCTACATGCCAGGATGGTTTCGCCCATTTCGCCATTGACAATATTGACTAAAATGGTACCTTCCAGGGCGCTAGTGTTGAAAGGGTTAAACAACAATAAAAGAAAAAAAAAATAAACAAAACCAGAAAGAACATTTATTTATTCTCATACTCAAATATAAGGACTATTATTATCTTCGAGTGGCGTGGGCTGGGATGAATAAATCTTACACCGAGGGTGAGATTTATCCAGCCAATCCCCACACCACTCGGGGATGACTTTTGTCCAAGCAGAATCCCACCTGACGTAATCGAAATCAAAGTATTGCTCGCGCGAGAAGATTTGCTGTTCAACCGATTGATCGCGGAGCTAAACGAATTACATATTCGGAACGAGCATCGGAAAGTTCCGTATACCCGAGTACACTCTAAGAAAATGGTTAATATAATGAAGCGAATTGAAACAGATGACTTTCCGGCGACGTCTCTTGTGAAAATATTGATTCTGATGACGTTATGTGGCGCGCGGTGGGAGAAAATTCATCCTCTAGTGATTTGGGGGTTGGATGGGAAACCGTGTCAATATTTGTTTACAAAATGCAGACTATGATGAAAAAGTCAGCCGAGTATTAAATATTCAAATGAGGATGGTCAAATGGGGCGGGTAAGATAGATCTGTCTCACCAATATATATCTGAGGGACGCGTATCTCACTGGGCAAGTGGTGAGCGAGGAATAGTATACATTAACCATTTGGAGGTCGTTTTTTTCGGTCAGGAACATGTGCCATGATTTTTTTAAGTAGGATAACTACTAAATGAATGTGTGTAATAGACCCATCAATATTTTAGGCAAAGTAACACCCTCTCCCCTCCGCCCACCCCTTTTCTCTCCAATAATGGGCACATTAAACATTCACTTTTCTTACTGTGCAGTATATGTGATGTTACGTCTGAAGCCATTTTACTGTAGTTTGAACAGGGTACGAATATGATCCTCTTAATCTACTTATTTCTCCCAATTCATCTGCATACAAAATATATTCATATCACATAGCCTCTGAAACTGATTTATTGAACTTTGATTCTTCTGTCATGTTTTCTCACGCCGGCATGTTTACATATATAAGTGTAACATATTATTCTATTGGCTATAGACGAAAAGCACGTACCCACAGTACGTGCATAAATCATGCAAAATAGCATATTTGTTCAGGTTTATGTATGAACATGGAAGCAAAGTCTGATGGTGGTAAACGAATAAAATATATTAATGTGTTAGTTAAGCCTTTCGACATTATCACCCAACACCATCAAACATTTTTACACCCCTGAGCAAATATATATTTTAAATCAAAAAGATTTAATACGGATTTTCAAGAGAACAATACAGTCAAATCCCCTCCGCCCTTAACCCCGTCTCGGTTTCGCCGCTAGAGGCGGCGAAACAGAGGTGGGGGCTAAGGGTGGAGGGGGCTGAAAGTATGTGTTCCTCCTCCATACACATATTTCATTGGGCATGCTACTTGTTCATACAATGATAGGAAAGTACCATCGAGCGTGTATAACTGTGTCGGTATATTTTCTGCGACTGTTAACAAATTTAATTGCAATCTTCCAAGCAGATGGCCGTCTTTTGGTTGGAAGACGGTTGAAGTTCAATAAATAGACTAATGTTGGGCAGACAAAGAGAGACTTGTGGGTATTTTACACATTTCTTGATATGTGATTTCAATTTGTGATCTCACACAAAATGACGTCATCGGGTCCTAAAGGTATAGTGTATGGTTCCCATCTCATTCCTCACATACATTAAACACCTTCCACCGCACATGTGAAGACCTGACATTCAAGGAGATTGTATTATCTGTTGGTACCCATCCCCTCCCTCACACACTGTTATCATTTTCCATCGCACAAGTCAATACCTGAGATTTAAGGAAATTTACACCTGTTCATCATTAAAATTTTACTCTTCACCTAACATGAAAAGCAGACACTTGCAAACAACATTAATGAATAATTATTTTTTTTAAAAAATGTTTACGTCGAACACATAGCTTATGGCCTATCATTGGTACGAGCTCACCCCAGGGGTCATAAGCTATGGTTTTGAGGCAAAAAAATAATGAAAATTGAATGACATTTTTTGTGAATAGCGCTGGCCGGTTTTGGCCGTTTCTTTCGCTAAAGGGTTAAATCTTCTGTTATCGATATTATGGTTTGAACCTTGGACTCTGAGTGATTAACCATACCAATGGGCAATGGAATTTTATATGCATTCGGGGAGAGGGGGGGGGGCGTGAATTGGAAGTTTCTATATAATTTTTATGGGTGGACCAGTTAACATTTTCAGAATGCAACAATCTGACTGCGCGGTGAAAATATTGATTAGTTTTCTTCTGAGATTCACGGAATAGCTACTTATATTTATGAAATCAGAAAGGAAGCACGTTGATTCATTGGTAAGAACATTGGATTTGGGATCGAACGCTCGGCGGTTTGATGCGGGCCTGTGCCAATTGTGTTGTGACGTTTGGAACGACACTTCAACCCGATTGCCTATGTCGAGCTCGGTGGCGCTGCGTAATGGGGTGTAGGGCACGACGACGGTGCACTTGCCTTCAACCGATGCTAAACCTGCTAGTGTCGGGTTGGTGAGCTGGAGTGTCGCACAGTTGCAGATCGTTGCTCGGTGGTTCTCTCTGGATTCTCTGACTTCCGACACCCATAAGGCGGTGTCGATATATCCTGGCCGTTGGCAGCGTCATTTAACCCCAATAAACAAACATGAAATTGGATGGATAATGATCGTAGGCCGGAAAAGCTGCATGTCGGGCCAGAAGGTTACGTCATGTGTTATTTTACAACACGACCTTTACGCTTTGTATTCTAACATGTGCAGATAACACCCCATGGATTGCGTTTATTAAAGACGTTACATCTCGACGAAACGCGTTCGCGTTTCACCTACTGTTTCTGAAACACATTGATTTGGCAAGATAAAACAGAGACGCGTTTCAATTTTAAACTGGTGTTGTGCGAGAAACAAGTGAAACGGCTGTTTCTGTTTGGGATACTCACGTGATAATTGGTGAGACACTAACAACAAGAAAACGATTGAAATGCCAAATGAATGCTCTATGTCTAATAGAAATATATATGTTATATCGCCTGTTCCTCAACATATTAATTCCAAATTAAAATGATAAAAAACTACCATAGACTGAATAATAATTTTGAAAAATACTCTTAGAATAAATCCAAATACACATATCGTATTACATTTTGGTTTTCTGCCTGAAAGTTTAATACATGAAAACTGTCAGATGCTGATTAATCTTGTATTCATTCGTCTTCTAATGGGGCTGGGGTGGATGCACACAGACAAAACTGAAGATGTTGGGGTTTACATTATTTATTCGGCAATTTAACCCTTTACCTAACATGAAAAGCAGACGGCACTTGCAAAAAAAATTCTTGAACAACTAATTTTTTTCATTTTTTGTCTCAAAGACATAGGTTATGACCCCTCATTGGAACGAGCTCGACGAGCTCGTTCCAATGAGGGGTCATAACCTATGTTTTTGAGACAAAAAATGAAAAAATAATGAAAATTAATTGGCGATTTTTAAGAATAGCGCTGGCGGTTTTGGCCGTTACGTTGGGTAAAGGGTTAATAATGTTCGACGTTGTTCAAGCTGAAATGGTAAAACTGGTAACGCACTTAGGTCAACCATGTGTTCAAGCGAGTGTACGTTTCTTTTTGTCGCAGTCGTTCTGATGATTTGTCGTGTGTCGTATGTCGTCGGTCGTTACGCATGCAGTGTGTCTCCGACTTAAGTCCAAAAGACACCCAAAACGGAGTAACGCCGCAGACACACTGCATGCGTAACGGCCGACGACATACGGCATGCGACAGTGCGATAACGGCCGAAAAATATGAGCACGTTACAAGTAAACGAAATGAACACCTCGCATACGTGATCACTATTTTTGTAATAATCGTGCGTCACAAATCGAACATGTCTCGATTTTTCTGTCGGATCGTCAGTAACGCACTTAGGACAACCGATCTTTTTTTGTCTTTGTCTTTTTGTGCCGCAGTCACTCTGGTGATTTGTTGCGTGTCGTACGTCGTCATTCGTTACGCATGCAGTGTAAAGCAGGAGGCACACTGCATGTGTAACGACCGACGACATATGACACACGACAGTGCGATAACGGCCGACAAATACGCGCTTGTTATAAGTGAACGAAATGAACACACCGCATACGTGACGACTATTTTGTAAGAATCGTGCCTTCACAAATCGAACACGTCTCGAGTTTTCTGTCGGATCGCCGATAATGCACTTCGGTCATCCAATCATTTTTTTTTTCTTCTTTTTTTGTGTGTCGCAGTCGTTCTGGTGATTTTGTCGTGTGCCGTATGTCGTCGGTCGTTACGCATGCAGTGTTTCTCCGGCTTTCGAGGTTGAAAAGCAGCAAACAATTATATTTATTGGATTTGCATGGCTTTGTCGTCGCCTTTTGTCTATTTCGAATCACCGAATAGATAATATAACGTCGCCTGAGTGCTAGAATGTCCTATGTCCCATATGGGATATAGGGCATTCTAGCACTCAGGCGACGATAAGGACAACCATTACCCACAAAGGAGAAGCTGAGAAATATAAAATGTACCGGGGTACGCCCCCCCCCCCCCCCCCCCGCACCCCGGTACATTTCCCAGCAACTTTCTTGGATCAGCACGCCCATGTTGTCGTGTCGGACCTTTTTACTGGTGAAGGAAGCTGTAATATCTGGAGAGAACCACCGTGCAAAGGCGAGTAAATGTCGAACACACCAACTTACTGATCCCGAACAAGTAGGATCAGAATCGGCCGAAGGCATTGTACATCGACATGTAGTACGCTTTAGGAAATAGTGCCAGCAGTCTCCCACTTGGGCGCTTGGGATTAAGTGATAAGCCCAAATACACAACGTAGATGATGCGAGTCTGGATCGGATTGCACTGCTCTAACTGCTGAGCCACCCTGTTCTCAACGTATCAAATTGAAATGATATTTATGTCGACAAAATCCACACCGGTTTTAGAATTTATGTCATTATTACTTGACGTAAACTGTCAAAAGTCTTTCGAATTTCCGCCGTCTTTGGGGAATGTATCACTTCTATACTGGCTTTTAAATTTGAAGGCTGCTGGTTTGAGATTGCCAGGAGGAGATAGGGATGGGATAGCCCACCTGACATTACGGGTTTGGACGAGGTTAATGCGGCATACATATCTTCTCATTTCGGATATTTTCCTCAAATGTACTTTGGAATGGGGCGCAAAAAGGTTACTGACTTGCACCACATCTGTTCTTGTAACCAAACGCTTAGATTGATGGCCTCTACTTTTTTTTTTGATTAGGCAACCATCCACCTACATCGATAATTGCTTCATGTAATAGTACACAGTTCTCTCTAATAGTACTGCGACTATTCTATTTTCTTCTGCTGCTCTCAGAAAGGAACTGTAGTTCGAACGATAACCGTGTTGTATAAAAATTATTATATTTGTTTGAAATAAAATATTGTTTAGATTAAGATATTACGGATTGCGTCCGTGTACGAAACTAATTTATTGTATTGTATAATTTTATTTTCTGCTTGGTTCAATTGTCAATATACCCTCAAGAAGAATAGTCTTCTATCCATAATAATTATTATCTGACAATTTCTGGGGCGTGCGAGGATCAATGCGTATCATATGAACGCATGGAAATGTCATACTTACTTTGTTGAATACAGTGAGTGCTGTGGCTCATTACTTAGGGCACTGGCCTTGAGAATGAAAGTCAATCGTTTGATCCTGACATGCGTCATCTACGTTGTGTCACTGAAAAACACACGGCATCACGATTGCCTCCGTGGGAGTACAGTGACGGTGTGTACTACAAGCCTGGAATTTGCAATCTGTCATTTGCAGATTGAGGCCCCCAGAGGATGGATTTCCTGATGTTATCCCATACAGTGAGCTAGAATCCCCTAATTTATTATCTGGGTTCTTTTTTTCTTTTAGGTCCGAGACCGTAATTCAGATTGAGGTTCACATAAGGCAAATTTAGTTATGCTAACCTGCTGAGCAGGGTATCATCACCAAATTTACCCCCTGTTATCTCATTCTGCAGATGACAGTCTGCTCCTTTCCAGGCTTGGTGTACTAAGGCGTAGGGCACGCCTTGCCTTTAACCGATCCTAACCCAGCTTGTGCCGGGTTAGTAAGTATGATAGTCCGAGGGTTACTCGCCGTTCGTCAGTGGTTCTCTCAAGCTGTTGAAAACGTCGTTAACTCCCAATCAACAAACAATCAATATTTGTATGTAAGCATACACAAATGTTGAGTGTAAAACCCAATTTAGTAGATCAAAAGCCCTTTTCATTGTCATTGTCGCCCATTATCTAGTGTCTAAGGGCCGATACTATAAATCTTTTTGAGTTGTATTTTCTACCTGTGAATATAACTGACTGGAATAAATCACTAGCATTTTAAAAGAAGTGGCAATTTACCTTCTGGTAAATTGCCACATCTTTTAAACTGCTAGTAATTAAATTTCAACTAATTTACAATCTTTAAATGAACAGAGGGAGCCGTACTTCAAAAAATACAATTGTAAAGGTTTCATAGTATTGGCTCTCCACTTCGAATCCATTATGCTCATTGGGTTCAAAATTACGCGGCCGTTTTTAAAAGTCAATATCCTCTTTCTCGCACAATCCTGTATTATTCCAAGCACACTGGACATGAAAGGAGAAAAGAAAGGAAATAAATCGTAGAAAGCAGGTTTTTATATTATTTAGGTCATAACATCGCGGATGTATCACGAAAAGTCCCTTAAAATCTGAGATGAGCTTCCTGAATTACACCATTTGTCTATATTAAAACAAACTTTCTTCTTTTTTACAAAAATGGAAATAATTGGATGCTGTGACCATTTTTCAGTTAAAAACATACAAAAGGAACTCACATTTGTTCAATACACAATTCTCTCAACCAGAGACACCCACTCAAAGGGGAAAATCGAATGAATATCGCAGATAGGGATATGAAATAACACAATGACCTCAAAAAATGAGGATTTGATGTCGTATTCGATGTCAGATTTCTCGGGCTTCTCAAAACATAGACACGAGCACTCGGTTTTCAAAAACTGCACAGACACACACTCCTTCACTATAATATGTGGAATTAGCGACAATGCCTATCATAAGTGGACAATACTTGTAAAAACATAACCCTATCCCCTAAACTAGTTCTTATCGACCTAGTGACATTTTACTCCTCTACTCTGACAAATCGAAATCGGGGTTCTGCCTTTAATAAATTCGTAATGGATCCTTTCTAATGTCATTTTAAACATTAATGTAAACACTGTATTGTATCCAGAAATGATCGTCATCAGAAACATTAGATCGCCTTGATGGCCTGCTCCGCGATGCCGCGGGTAGACGGACCGAAAAATTGTGCACGCAGTATCACAAACAAATCAGTCTCTATCAATTATTTCCGAGAGCAGAACGCACCAAAGACTGGTCTCTCAATACCTGTTAATAATATGTAAGACTAATGATCCCAATTTTCCATGCTGATGGTCATTTTGCCTACGCTAAGTGAGTCCATCTCTACCTCCAACAGATGGAAGATCTCCCCCAAACAATACCCATCGAGGACTTCAAGACGTTCTCGGAGTGCTCTATGTGGATATTTAAGGTATCTTGTGGTCTCAACCGTGGCAGGAGATTAACGGTGAGCACTATTGCGAAATGGGTTCACGACCTTCCCATCAGTCTGCCGATATGCAATGCTCTTGAAAACTTTATTCATTTCCACACTGGTCACAGTGACTTTCACCGGCACCTTCGTAAGAGCGCACAGGCAAATTACACCAGTGACATAACAAATTCCTCAACTAGTTGCGATTACATTCTCTTTTCCGCAATAGAGACCCACTGCAGTTAGTCTCACTGTTATCTGGCACTATGGCAGATACACCATTCAATTGTGACCAGGCCGTTACAGCAGGTAATGGATGTGTATCAAATGTTGTATGGAAAGCATTCAGCAACATCAAGCTGCGTTGCGCCGACACTGTCAAATCAATCGCATCAATTGCCAATTCTATCACAGTACGTGGAAATGGTAGTAGAATCCACGATACATTTCGACCGCATAACGTGTGTGATTCAGTCCAGTCCGAAATGAGGGGATATCTCAAGTATGAGTTTGCAGCAAAACCACCCGCACTGTTTGAGTTTGATTCTGGTGGAATGAAAGACACAGAAGAGTGTCCATGGCAAAACACTCCAGGTATATGCCACTAAATGGGAAGACCTTGCAGGAAGCTCTGTGTCGTCATAGATGAGGACTTTCTGATGACAACAGTCGTATGGCTCAAACAGTCATCACATAGAGATTTCTACAGCACATATTCAAATTATATAACGAAACATGTTGGATCCAGTGTCATTGATATATTTGATAGCTATGGGTGTGACATATCAAAAAAAGGATATGGAGCAAGCGCGCAGAGCTAGGGGTAGAATATATTCAGCAGATATCAACATCACGCTTGATCTGCAAGTAACCATCTCCCAATATGATTTTCTGGCCAATCATCGGAACAAAACAAAACTAATCCGTCTGTTAATGCAGGCATCTGCCCACGTTGGTATCCAGTCGAAGCCAGCAAAAGCAGATGCTGATGTTCTGATCGCCGAGACAGCACCCGATTTGGCTCAGAAGGATGCAACCAATGTCGTGGTTGTTGGAACAGACGCCTACTTACTTGCTATTCTAACGCCTCGCCTTCAGAATGGAACATATACAGATGTTCTCTGTCGCACCCAAAGTCCTCTTCACAATCGGGGAAAATTCGACCCAGTTGTAAGAATCAAAGGAAAATGTGTTGCTGTCACATGCTATCAGCGGTTGTGACACAACTTTTCGGAGCTCCTACACAACAAAATGTTAAATGGAATCACAACAACGCCTTTAAAATTATAGGAATCGAATATAATTTGTTTAGCGAGAATTACATTGTTAATAACTACCTTAATCAGATGGGAAAAATTGAAAAACTTCTTAGTGACTGGTCATTCAGAAATCTGACACTTATTGGCAAAACGCTAGTTATTAAAAGCCTTGCTCTCCCAATGCTAATACACTGCTTGACAGTTCTCCCAGATCCACCTGAAAATATTATATGCAGACTACAGACTCTATTTTACAAGTTCCTTTGGTCGGGCAAAAACGAAAAAGTGAAACGCCGTACATTAATCAATCTGATAGAATATGGAGGACTTAAATTCCCGGATATAAAAACGTACAGCTACTCTCTAAAAGTTAGCTTGATAAAAAAGCTTTTAGACCCAGGCACACTGGCACCCTGGAAAACTTTGGTTTTAGACGATTTTGAAGATCAAGGCGCCTACAAAATTTGGTATTTACACAAGGAAGGACTTCTAAACGTTGGAGAAAAATTAAATACCTTTTGGAAGAATGTAGTACACATATGGTCCATACTAGATACAAATGCTACCTCAGCCCCTGAAGATATTCTGTGTGAACCATTATTTTATAATGTAAAAATACAAATCAATTACCGACCCTACTTCCTTAAAAAATGGTGTAGAAAGGATATATTTTTTATCAACGATCTCTTAAGTGAGCAAGGAGGCTTTTTAAGCTTCCCTCTTTTTTCAAGGAAATACAACCTCGAGACGCCCTTCACAATTTACCAAGGAGTGATTAATGCAATACCAAAGTCGTGGAAAGAAGCAATAAAAGAGACACGTAGAATCCCAACCATAAGAAAGGAATACGTTGAATTATTGAATATGTCGAAGAAAACGTGCCAAACTTTCTACCCCATCTTTTTAAAGTTAGCTGCTTCGAGACCTTATGAATCCCAGAAAAAGTGGGAAGAGTCCTTGGGTATCGACCTCCAACCGACAGACTGGGAGTCGATATACAAGAATTCTTTTACTATTAGTGATGACCCCTACCTTCAAAGCCTCCAATACAAAATATTGCACAGATCGATTTATACCAACTCCAAACTGCTTAAAAGTAAACTGTCTGAAACGGAACTATGTACCTTTTGCAGCAATACAAAAGAAACCCTTTTGCACCTGTTTTTCGAATGCAGTCATTCCAAGACGATACTCGTGAACCTTCAAGATAAATTGCGAATTAATTGTGCTCTGTCCTTCCCTCTTACTCCACAATATGTGCTTCTAGGTTTCCCAAACCAGGAAGTACCGTCAGCAGCCGCTAATCTGTGTGTACTACTTTTCAAAAAAATTATTTATTCTTGCAAGGTGAGGGGGTGTACACCTGTCTTCAAAAGCTTCCTAGAGCAGATAAAGGTATACCGTACGTTAGAATTAATGTCCGTTCATAAATATTCGTCAAAACAGGCAAAGTGCATTCAAGAGAGATGTATGCAATTACAAGACCTCTTGGTATAGCATCCTCTAATGAGACGGGGGGGGGGAGCCTAGTCAAACCCACGGTTCTCGTTAATACCCCCTCTTAGGTCAAATCCTTCCCCTATATTTTTTAAGACCTTTTGGTCACGACAGTACACACTGTTCATCACCCTCTTTTCAGACACTTGTATTATCTCCTCAAAACACCCAGAACTCATCAGAGAAACCTGAAATTGTGTATTATTTTATGTACATTTATTTAAAATACATTATATTGTTTGTCAAAAAGAAAAACTTTGTAAAAAACGATTTTTGTACATATCTGCTGAAATTAAAAATTATTAAAAAAAAAAAAAAAAAAAAACTTTTCGGAGCTCTGTCGCCTAGGGAAAAACAAAGTCTTCAGCTTGATGGTCTCTGAACATACTTGCTGGAGATTTACAAAAGTGCATCGATTCTTTCTCGGCATACGACATCACAACTCAAGAGATTGCCTCGTCGGGAAGCGAATTTTATTGGCGTGAAACGGGGAGAAAATTCGCTTTCGTCGACCATTACCGATAGGTTGCTTATAAGTGTCCTATAGCTAAAACTAAGCTGAATTAGTGCTTTCAACTTGCTTCCCTCCCACCAACCATCTGTGCAGCACACCAGCATGCATTCTGAAGATAGCTACAGGTTCAAGAATGGTCAGAGTGCACACCGGCTCCAAACAGAGTGGGACTGGTCGATGACCAGCGGAGTTCTCGGACCAACTGCAACAACACAGCCCCTACCTTCGCACCCCAATATCTCTTGAACTTGTTCAGTTGTGCGTGTGGTAAGAAATGTGTGTGTAAGAAAGCGGCCTGGTCGTGCTCTGGATTGTGCAGGTGTAATTTGGATTATTGTACCAACTGGCACTTCTGAAATAGTCGAAGTTGATAACAAGGAGAGAATAACTGGACACCCTTGAATATTCGCTTTTCAGTGTTTAGTTGTTCGACTGTTTGCTGTTATGGGTTATGTTTTTGCGATCAAGTCAGCTCAAATCGTAGCATATCTTCCCGTGAAATGCGTCCTGCTTAGTGCCCAAATGTTCCCATAAAGTTTGTCGCCGCCGCCGCTGCCGCCGCCGCCGCTGTCGTCACCGCCATAGTCGTCACGTCGGTGTCGCCACCGCTGTCTCCGCAGTCGTCACCCCGACTGTCGTCGTCGTCGCTGCCATCGTTGACGTCGTCGTTCGAGGGTGGAAACCGGGTTCACCCTTGTTGGATACATCAGAACATTTTAAGAATCCTGCTGTGCTGTTTGTATCAGCTTTTCTGGCATGATTATCTGCTATGAGGTCGTTTTGGCCTTTCATACACTCGAAGGCATGTTGCACGTTATAGAGGGTCGTGTTAAGTTTATGGCCATAAAGTCATAAGGGTAGTGATATTTCGAAAAACATTATCCATTTCATTATCTGAACCTCTGTTTTAGTGGAAGAAATCATATTTCAACTCATTTCATCTGAATATTTTTACTCGCTCTCTTTTGTGGGGAACATTCTGAATCGCCATGCACTTCCTATGCTCTCTTCAATAATACTGTCATCACAATTATGGAAAATCGACCGGTTGTTAGCGGAAAATTACAAAGGAGGATAAATTTCAAGCAATATTTTTTTTTCTTCTTTTGCAATTCGAAACAGGTAAAACAACGTTGTTTTCATATAAATGTTGCATTTCTTATATCCACTGAAATCCCAATACAAGTAGAAAAAAATGGAGTTGTAAACAAGAATGACTTTGACAGAAAAGTGTCATTAATGATATCCGATCAATGTTATTTATCTTATATTCGTTGTTTACACATGTTTATTATAGTTTAAATTCCATTAAACAATCGGTACCAAACATGTACATTGATCAATATTGTCAACCGGCAGCCATCTATGGAAATAATTTTTTTTTAAAGCTTTTTTGTTTTACAAGGATTGTCGAACAAGTTATGCAGCTTATATTAACGCCTCTCCTTGGCCCAATGCCGCTGGTGTGAGGGGTGACCTTAGTAGCGGCAACTTCGTGGCCTCGTTCTTCTTGAATACTACGAGGGGATCTTTAGCCTGCACGGATTGCGTCTTTTTCCGCACATAGGACAGTCATACGTCCCCGTCCGATAGGACGACACGCTGTGACAGCATTAACTCCTGAGTTGATGCTGACAGAGAGTGTGCGGGCACCTCGAGAACTTTCCCCTACCGAGGATTGATCCCGGGACCTCTGGCATTAGAGCCCAGCGCAATGACTGTGCTTTGCCTACCATCAGTTTATTTAGAATAAAATTAGAATAAAATCTAAAAAATAAATTAAATATGGAGTAACTATTAACACAAAATATAGACATCTAAAATTAAAATGAAATCTTAAAGGATATTAAAATATAGAATAAAAGGTAAAATGAAATATTTATATATGAAAATAACTTTTGAATAATACCGTAGGATTTTTTTGTTGTTTTTCTACGGCACTCATTTTCTTCTCAGCCCTAGTCTCATTTAAATTATTGTATTTGTATACACGTCTGTTCAAACGGACAGATGCGATAAAAATTAAAACTCACCTGATCTTGGATAGGAACAAATTAGAATATCATCTTCGTGGAATTGCTCATTTTCTAAATCATTCAATCCATTTTCTAACTTATTATCCGATACAGACGGGGGAGGTTGAACGTATAGATAACCCCCTGTATCAATACCAGTCAAGCTGTTTCCATTAGCATCTTGCACCTGCACAACCTTCATCTTGTTGACGTGAAAGTTCAAAATGAATGAGTTGATAAACATTCGACACAGGTGTTCATCGCCACAATTGACTGGAATATCGTTCTCTGTTTTATCGGGATGAATATATTACATATGAAAGAATTGCAATCAAACTAAGTCACGGATCTCATTATTCAAATGATATGACTTGGCATGAATGACAAAGGTGGGGTTGAATTTGATCCTGCGTATGCAACACAAGGCAGATGTTTCCAGTGTCAATGTTGTCTTGGAAGTCGTCAACTATCTCTGATTTTTGCAAAGTCGGGCTTACGGCCACTCAGGGAAAGAGCTGGGCGCCGGAAATCTATATTTTTGTATCATATCTATAATTACATTTAATGTTCCATGTTTTTCTGGTCGATAGTGTTACAACAATTAACCGATAATGTGATGATTTTTGCAAAACGATAGGATTACATAATTTCAACCGACAACGTTACAGCTTCAGAATAATGTTTTATGATGGAATTAATACCAAGCAGCCTAAACCTGACTTCTGGGATCGTGTGTGTGTGTGAGGAAGTGTGGAGGTGGGGAGAGAGAGGGAGGGAGCATTTTCGCTGACCTCTCTAGTTAGCTAAATTTTCAAACGTGGCACGTGTACGTCAACAAGCCGAAATAATGGTACACTAAAACGAAACATCCTGGCCATTCCACAGAATCTCCAAGTGCTACTATCACCAGATGATAGTGGCCAAGTCTACAACACGCCGTGATTACCATAGCAACCAGGAATCAACTCAGTAAACAAAGATGGTGACATCGGTTATTCAAAATGAATGACGCAAATTAGACAACACGTATTGCGCCTGTCCACTAACACAACGCACCACAGTAATAGTACTGTAAAAACATGAAATCTTACTCATGTTACAACCAACGTGACAACAACCATGCAAAATGGTAAGACTTTACTTCAGAGGTTCCTCACCGAGGACAGCCAATGTGGACCCAAAATCCTATGATATGCTACTAAAACCACTGAGTCCTACGTGGGAGTTTCTAAGACTTACGTAGGAGGTAATAAGTGACACGTACGAGATCATAAGTCCTACGCAGGTAGAGACCAAGTGCCACGTTGGAGACATTATCATGCCACCCATTTATTTTGACCAATCAACGTGCTCTAATAGCATCGGTGGACTATGCGATATTAGGTTATTTAATGGGAACCACCTTCCTTTCGGATTGAGGCCATACACTGCCAGTGACCGGGTATGAGCCCACACACACCCTCTGCTGGGCGCAATTTTGTTTCCGAATTAATTTTTCCACCTCAAGTTTCCACGTATTTTCGTGCACACGAAAGACAGTTTCCTGATAAATAATCAAAATGGAGAGATTCGGATCTTTTAGTTTATTATTTAATTCGTTTATTGGCATAATAAATACGTCACGGGACGTTTACTTGCCAGGTATGGCATCCTATGGGGCTCAGCGCGACTAATATTAGGTTCAGCCTGTTACAACCGATAATGTTACAACGCCGCATAATGTTACACCAACGCATAATGTTACAAAAAATGTAGTAAACAACCGATAATGTTATAAGCTCCGCATAATGTTATAACTTTTTTCAACCCGTTATGTTATAAAAATCGACGCATAATGTTATAACTTTTTTCAACCCGTTATGTTACAACAAATTAACCGATAATGTTATAACTTCTGTATACTAATTCCAGTTAAAGCTATTGCAGATGGACTTTACCACTTACCATTTATTGCCGCATCAAGGTTTGTAATATTTATACTAAAGGTTTCTGCTCTGCTTAACGCCCGGGGATTTATCATATTATCACAGAATGGCCTAATCACATTACATGGACGCGGATTATCCTGGCAACTCAATCGTGTGATGTCATTACCATGATCATCCAGTGCCCAACATGGTGAACACGAGGGTGGTGGAGGAGGAGTACTATTTTATCCGGTTGGTACGTTTACCAACATGCGTAATCTCCGCTTCCAGAAATGTAGTGCACCATAGTCCCCTGACGCCTTTGGGGATGGGCAAATGCCTCTGTTTCTGCTTGTTTTGGGCATCTAAAACTCATTTGTCGCATATTTCTTAGTCATAAGAATATCTTATTATCATGATAATGACATCACAACATGGCCACCCACGTGCACTATCATGACAACCCAACATGACCGCCCAATCACGTAACATGACGTCACTTCCGGGCTTCTGCCCCGGGGTCCTACAAAATGGCTCATTTTCAACATACATAACTACTCAACACCATCACCAACACCGCCACAACACCAACATCAACACAACTCCTCCTCCACAATCTCCTCCTTCTCCCTATACTGCCTGTTCTAGTGATTCCGCCTTATCCAGAACCTGTAATCCCAAATTCATCACTTCCACTTCTTCCAACATCTCCACCATCTATATTATCATACCGACTAGCACTACTCTCTTATAGTATTCTCAGATAGCTTTCTCTGCACAATCACCCTGATGTACTAATCCATGACCTCATCTTGTTCTCAGCCTAATCCCTGCCCATCCCTTTCAATCCCCCTAAACCCCATTCCTCTTCCTACCCAGTCTCGCATCTTATTATTCGGCTTCCGTGCGACACTACCAACCCACCACATCCACCGTATGTACCTCACTCCATCCAACTTTTTTGATCTCTTTTAACTCCACCTCATTTTTGTTTTTGTTCACTGTTAGTTGTTAAAATGTCAAATTAATGAACAATAAGATATTCTTATGACTAAGAAATAAGCGACAAATGAGTTTTAGATGCCCAAAACAAGCAGAAACAGAGGCATTTGCCCATCTCCAAAGCCGTCAGGGGACTGTGTGCACTACATTTCTGGAAGCGGAGACTACGCATGTTGGTAAACGTTCCAACTGGATAAAATAGCACCCCTCTCCCACCACCCCCGCCTTTACCATGTCGGGCACTGGATGATCATGGTAATGACGTCACACAATTGAGTTACCAGGATAATCCGCGTCTATGTAACATGACTAGGTCATTCTATGATAAATCTCCGGGAGTTGGGGGGGGGGGGGGGTCTCCTCGCCTTAAGCAGAGCAGAAACCTTTAGTATAAATTTTACATACCTTTATGCGGCAGTAAATGGTAAGTGGTAAAGTCCACCTGCAATAGCTGTAACTAGAATTAGTATACAGAAGTTATAACATTATCGGTTAATTTGTTGTAACATAACGGGTTGAAAAAAGTTATAACATTATGCGTCGATTTTTATAACATAACGGGTTGAAAAAAGTTATAACATTATGCGGAGTTTATAACATTATCGGTTGTTTACTACATTTTTTGTAACATTATGCGTTGGTGTAACATTATGCGGCGTTGTAACATTATCGGTTGTAACACAGCCTAAATACTACCCCTTCCCTAACAGTTCGGTAATAAACATAAAAGGAATAAACAGATTAGGGTAACAATTTACCTAACGTAAATTTTAAACTGCTGTTGATTTAGTTCAACCAATCTGAAGTCTAAGACTGAGAGAGCCGTACATTGAAAATACAAGTGTAATGGCTTTATATGATTGGCCCTCCGCTTTGAATCCATTTCGATCAGTGAGTTCAAAATTGCGTCAGCCGTTTTAACCCTTTACCTAACCTGAAAAGCAGACGACACTTCCAAAAATAATTCTTGAATAACTATTTTTTTTCATTTTTTGTCTCAAAAATATAGGTTATGACCCCTCGTTGGAACGAGCTCGACGAGCTCGTTCCAACGAGGGGTCATAACCTATGTTTTTGAGACAAAAAATGAAAAAAATAATGAAAAAATTGGAGATTTTTTGAGAGTGTTAATGATTCCAGTAATGCATTTATTTGAGGAACGGACTAAAAAACTCCCTTGGGACAAAATCCCGAAGGAAAAATGCCAGATGGATAAACAATAGTTTTCGTCTTCTTTTGCAATTCGAAACAGGTAACACAACGTTTTTGTTCAAATAATATTTATTACTGATATCTCAATAGGCACAAGTAGAATAAAAATGGAGTTGTAAACAAGGACGACTTTGGCAGAAAAGTGTCATTAATGATATCTGATCAATGTTTTTTATCTTTTATTCGTTGTCTGCATATGTTTATTTTATTTCTGCCATAGTTGTTTCCAATTCCATTAACTCTTACCTCTGCTGCGTAATTTTAATACTTTTTCATGAAATCTAGTCATGGCTGCTGTGAATAAAAATCCATGAAAACTTAACTTAAGTCTAAAAGTCTATACAATTTGCAGCGGAAAATCTGGTCAAATCTTCTCAAATTTTACTTATTTTAATGGCAAGAGATTTCCTGACCTGTGCAGGAATGTCCGCCAGCAGCATTCAAGACGTTAAACAAATGGTACCATAGATCGCTCAATATTGTCAAACTGCAGCCATGTTTGAAAATAGTTATAGATCTATGCCTACACTCATTTTTTTAAATAAAAAAGTCTAAAAAATAGGTTAAATAAATGGAATTCATAATAACACGAAATATTGACATCGAAAATTCAAATGAGATCTAAAAAATATAATAAATATAGAATAAAAAGTAAAAGGGAATATTTAAAAATTGAAATAACTTTCAAAATTTTACGCCTTCATGTCGTTTTTTTCTGTAGAGCTTTTCGTTGGGCTTTTGTCGAGTTGGGCTTTTGTTCGACACTCATTTCCGTTTCGACCATCCTCTCATTGACATTACACACTAAAAACTAAAGTGTTAAAACTGACACTTTCAAGGTGTTAAACCCATTCTAACTCTTAGGGTTTGATTTTAACACTAATGCTTTAAGCACTTAGACATTACAATCGTCAGACATCTGAAACTTGAATGGATGGCACTTCCCATGTGTCTAGCATTGGTGGTTCTTCCAGAATCGTCCATAATTTGATTTGCGCTTGGTGGGGACAAAATTAAAAGGACACAACGCATATAACGGGGATCCGACTCGAGAGCAGTAGCCTGGTCCGCGTCATCTGCGTTGTTTCCTTTTAAGTGTCGCGACATTACACTTGTCAAGTGGTATTTTGTAACACCTGTCAAGTTCTGGGATATCTACACTTGAACAAAGTGCAAGCTCAGCACTTAGTAAGTGTTAAATACAGCACTTCAAGTGTAGTTTTTAACACTTTAGTTTTAGCGTGTATTTTATTTGTAAGCTTTGCTGTCCAAGGACAGATGCAATGAAAAGTAGATGGTTTTGAAATCGCAAAGCGAATTTCCAGAATCATCCAAGGATGCACGGCCAACGCCGAAGCGCCCAACAACGGAGGGGGACTTGTCGCTTATGGCCGATTAACGTACTAAACCGGTCAACAAAGCGCACGCAGTCGCCCGTTTTTAAAGAAATATCACAAAATAGATTAAACTTTGAAGTGACATAAAAACGACAATAGTAAAGAGAAAGCGAAAAAACGAAAAAAAACAGCCCATTTTGTAAGTTGCACAGCATTTTAAAAAGTCATTAAAATACAACGCATTTTAATTTTTGTGTATAGTATTCCTTGTGTCCGCCAGGCCGTCAGACCGCCCCGAAGTTGTACTATACACTACACTCACGCCTTTCAAGACAGCCATCTGAAATTTGGCACAATGCACAACTGCATTCAGCACATTACCCTGTTAGCAGGTCAGACGACTTTTGTATGTTTGTCACAGTTGTTGCCCTTTATCAACTTCCATGTGTTTTTTAATTGAGGGTACTTTAATCAGCTCCTTCCTCAGTTTCTAATGAAGAGAGTGAAACTTTAGGATATGGTTACACGTGAATATGTGCAACATCTTTAAAGTTTGCAGAAAAATATTTTTTCACAAAATTATCAAATCAAATCAAGTTACTCTTACATATGGGAAAAGGGCGCTTATATTTGTTTATTTTATTTATGTATTGGGGTTTAACGACACTCTTGACAGCCAGGGTCACCTCGTGTCGGGCAGATGTACGGGAAGAGGGAGCCGTAGTATCCAGAGAGAACCAGCGAACAGCGGCGGCCGACAGTCATACTCTCCAACGTACTAACTCTAACCTAGCATTGGTTGGAAACAAGTGTAACACCGACGTGCAGTACGGCTTAGTACACGACGCTACCATGCCCTACGTGGGCAATCAGGATTAAGTGGCTTGCCCAAGGAACAACGCAGTTACCCATGGCGAGAATCGAACGGAGAACCTTTCGGGTTGAAGTCCAATGCTGTAAGCACTGAGCCACCGTATTCCCAATGTGGCGGGGCTACCGTTTTGTGTCACCCTATGGTAGTTTTTATGATAATGCCCCAATGGTCTGTAATCTGTCAAGGGTCCGTCGTCTGTAATCCTTCACCCGTCACCAAGTAATTAATGTTTCATTTCTGTAATACTGTCTATGGTATTGCAGGCGAGGTAGTGTTGGCGGGGGGGGGGGGGGGGGGGGGCATATGCCACTCTCGTCGTTGCTCTAGTTAATCTGTGGCTCCCATATGACGTCATTACAGCGTTCGACCACGGTTGGGAATTTCCTAGAATGGCACCACATTTTTAAATATGTTCTTTTGGGGGGATTACATTCCCAAAATTACGAATGGCTAAGGCTGAAAATGAGGTTGAACACAAAAGGTATAAACGAAGGTAATACTGGCATCCCTGGCATCGGGTGACTCAATTGGAAAAGAAAAATAAAGGTTGACAACTTCGGATGACCACAAATAGGCGTAGCAAGTTTCATAACTGTATTCCGCAAGGGCGCAATTGGATTCACGAAAATAGGGTTTTTAATTAAGAATGTAGAAAATAGGGAAAGCTTCAAAGTGACGTAAAAACGTCAAAATGACGTTAAACCGTAAAACGAAAAACAGCTATCTCCAAATTTTTTTTATCTCTACAAGATTATAAGCTAATGTGATGAACTGACGCTCCGCGTTTCGGTTGAACATAAGCTCAGAGCAACAAACCTCAGACCATGTTACCGTCAATTCTCCATAATAACGTATATGTTCCAATACGACATTACCTGTACACCAAAACCCACATTGTGAAATGAACGGGGCAACTTTTAACGATCACAAGTTTAGTAAACAAGCCTCTCTTGTACCCAACGAAGTCACCGCACAAATGATCAGTAAATCAGATAAAGGTCTCTCGACAAAAATGAAACAGTTTACAGGTCACCCCATTAATGGAACAACTGCGAAATGGTCAACCTTATTATAAATATTTTGGGCAGTGACGTCAGAAGGAAACATATGCTACTAGGGCCGCAACCATAGACAAAAAACTAAGCGAACTCTCGTCCAATCAGAGGACGAGGATTTTAGTCTTATGAGAACATTATAAGACAATGTGATGAATTGACGGTAACATGTTCTGAGGTTTGCGGCTTGGAGCTTATGTTCAACCGAGACGCTTCACATCTCGGTTGAACATATGCTCCGAGCCGCAAACCTCAGACCATGTTATCGTCAGGTCATCACAATAACGTATATGTTCCAATAAGACACTACGTATAGCCCAAAACGTACATCGTGAAACACGAGAGGCTTGTTTACAGAACTTGTGATCGTTAAAAGTTGCCTTGTTCAGGGCAACTTTTAACAATCACAGGTTTAGTAAATAAACGTCTCGAGTACCCACGACGGCACTGGTTAAATAATCAATAAACCAGATAAACTCATTCCATCTCAGTTCAACTCGTAAATCGGTTTTGTAATTTAAACAACACTTCATTCGGAACACGTCTGCTGCACGAGTGAAAAATCTAGAAAGATGAAGTGGCTTGCTAGAGACTCCCTTGGTGAAACTATTACGAAACGGGCGACGTCATTTCAAATATTTCGCGTTGTGACGTAAGAAGGTAATATTTGCCACTTGAGCCGTAAACATAGAATATATTAAGCGAGCTCTCGTCCAATCAGAGTAGGAGGATTTTAGTCTTATTGGAGCATAGTTAAATTTTTTTTTTAAAATCCCACGAATTTTAATTTTTGTCTTTATACCCCTCCCCCTCCCCCCACCAGGACGTCATCCCAGAGTTCGACCACAATTGTTGGAAAATTCCTAGCACGCACAACATTTTTAGATATGTTTTTTTGAGGCGATTATAATCCAAAAGTTTCGAAAGGTTAAGCCTCAAAATGATGATGAAAAGAAAAGGTATGGAAAAAGACGTAAAATATTGGCATCGCTGGATTCGGGTGTTTCAATTTGAAATGAAAAAATAAATGTGCACAAATGCAAAATAAACATAAATATGTGTGGGAAGTTTCAGAACTGTATTTCGTATAAATACATCGCAAATGGAATAGCAAGAGTGTGTTTTTAATGGTTTTTCTTCAAAATTGTAAAACATTTGAAATGAAGTAAAAACGAAAAAACGCGCTAAATCGAAAAACAAAACAGCTTTATCTAAATATTTGTAATCCGTACAAGATACAAAAATATGTATAAGATACAAACATCTGTACAGGATACAAAAATCTGTACAAGATACAAAAATTTCATGATAATCGGCCGACATTTAATTCTTGGTGATATCGACGTCAATAAAGGAACCCGAACTTTCGGCCAGAGCCCTTCAGAATTTTCCAGGTCGGTCCTATAGTTGTAGATGTATTTTTTTTATTGGAGATGCTACTTACAAAATCTGAAAAAGAGAGACTTGATGCAGGTGTAGATATTAGAATATAGAGAAGAAAGTGTTTGAGGTGACGTTGTTTGGGATAAGGGTCGAAATCAAAAATTTAGCACCAGAATATTCAATGCCGAAACAATATTTACAAATGTGCCAAATTTGGTGACCGGAGCTTTAGTAATGTGGCTGTGGTCAGTGGCGTAACGCTCATACCACGAGGTCAGGGAGTCTCCTAAGGGCCTCCAACAATTGCACGTTTTTAGGGGCCCCCAACATTTCCAACATTTGGGGAAAAAATCATTATTAAGGGTCTCAGAACAGTGTTGTAGTTGAAGCACTGGGGTTGGATGCTTTAATACCAGCAGCTTGCAAAAAGAATTGTGGCGATATTCTCTGAAACCAATTATGGGGTTGTGTTCGTTTCACGTGACAACATGAGTCAATAGTTCAAATGACGAAACAATTTTAATTTTAATTCATCTACAAATCTGAATGCATTCTGTACAAGTTGTTACACCAAACCGTCGAAGCAGAATCCGAAATCAACCAATGCCAACGTGAATCCTTCTCGGTTAAGGCGCTGACCAACAAACGAAGGAACGAACACAGAAACGAACGAACAGACGAACGAAAATCACCATCAGGACAATTTTAATTGATGAAGCATAAGGTTGTACCCGGTGCTTCATTAATTAACTTGTTAACTATTACTCCTCTAATTAGTGTTTGGGATCTAATATTACTGCATCCGCGAAAATAGTGCCCGCCCGTGGAAAGTGACCAGTCCATGGTGGCCGTACTGTAACCACTTACCATCACTAGAACTTCTTAGGCTAATCAAGGCCGGATCGATTTTATACTGAATAGAATGTTTGTTCCCAGTCAGTATGCTAGAATATAATATTATAATGTACTCAATAATTACAGTATGTGGCCTAAGTGCCCCCAATATTACTGTTACGCCACTGGCCGTGGTTCACCGAAGGAAAAAGAAAATAACAAAATAGGTTAACAATCGCTAAAGTCACTTCATCTTCGTTGAATGTCTTAAACCTTTGAACCCTTGTGGCATCTTCCGTGTCAGTTCAATGACGGCAACTGGAAGAGTCCATATTCATTATATGGGGGTAGACCAATAAAATATTTTCAACGTGCAGCCTCAGGGCTGCACGTTGAAAATATTGATTGCTCTACCCCACACATTAGTAGTATGTAATGTGGTTTTCATCCCTAGTTTGCAGGACCCCGGTGCAGTACCCCGGAAGTGACGTCATGTCACGTAACGTAGTGGCGCCATGTTGTGTTGTCATGGTAACCCACGTGAGCGGCCGTGATGTGACGTCATCTCCATAGTGATACATGGTGTTAGTGCGCATGCGCAGCGTGTATTGTTAAGGTGATACGTGTTTCCGTGGTCCATTTTGTATACTGGAGACCGCCATCTTGGTTTCTATGGTAGCACGTGATTGCTATGTGACCCAAAGTCCTACAATAGGACAGGGGTATGTTCGGATTGTATGTTCGATTGAATCGGAGTAAATCAAATTACCACAAACAACCCGACAAGTTGTATTATTTCGAATTCTTTCAGAATTCTCTGTTTCTATCTATATATGCAATAGTTTTCGTCTATCTGACCATATTCCTTTGTCTTGGAGGATACTCCAGTAGTGTAGAAGAGCCTATTAGTTGGAACAACTTTACTTATTATTACTATATTTAGCTATTCTGGTCTCTTCTTGTTAGTTCTGACCCTGTTCCATGTACTCTTGTAGTTTCATTTATCTAGATCATTTATATAGATTATAACTAACCAATCAGATTGCTTGATTTCCCATAATCTGTATGCAGAGTTATCTCCCCTTATTACAACGAAGTTGTATTCGATTCTCATCACCTCTGGATCTGTACCTTTATTGTTTTGTAGTGGTTGGATTTATCTGTTCAGAGTCTTGTAGTCATTGTTGAATTGGGTGTTATCAATCCCCTTCCATACCCTCGAATGTTGATGTTAAAACAAGGAATCCAAATTTTACGGACTCGGCTAGGAATCTCAATTACGGAATGGCTTTATATGTATACAGGGAAAATCTGATTCAACCTTGATCAATGTTATAGTCGAGACTGCGATGGGTATAGCTAGGAAGTAATGGATGAGATATGGGGCAGAATAACAGAAGCCAATATTACTGGTACAAGGCCGCAATGGAACAAGACTGTTGCAGAAGCTAATGATAGGATAGATAGACCATACACCAGTAGTGGCCTTGGAGCTTTGGCGACAAGATGGAAGCGGTTGGTAAGACTACATTAGACCTCATTGAGGGATTACTCATGGTCCTCATGGCCTTATACGACAAAAAAGGGATTCTCCAAAAGGTATCCTCGATAGGTATCCTCGAATAATACAATACCGGGTCATAGGTATCTTCAAAAAATCGAAATGAGGCTAAGAGTCGTAGTAAATTATACCTCATTGAGGAATTTTAATGGTCCTCATAACCTCAAAATTCAATGAGGCTATGAGGCATAATATATGAGGACTCATTGAGTGCTTTTACATAGCCCTTATGGCCTCACACGACTAAAAAGGGATTCCATAGCCACGGGTGTTTTCCAAAATGGGATTCCATGGGATATACCTGTTAAATACCGAAACGATGCTAAGAGTCGTAGTAAATTATACCACATTGAGGGATTTTTAATGGTCCTCATAACCTCAAAATCCAATGAGGCTATGAGGCATAATATATGAAAACTCATTAAGTGCTTTTACATAGCCCTCATGGCCTCATGCGACTAAAAAGGGATTCCATAGCCACGGGTGTTTTCCAAAATGGGATTCCATAGGATATACATATTAAATAGCGAAATGAGGCTAAGAGTCGTAGTAAATTATACCTCACTGAGGGATTTTTCAAGGCCCTCATGACCTCAAAATTCAATGAGGCTATGAGGGATAATAAATGGGGACCCATTGGGAGCTTTTACATAGCCCTCATACGACAAAAAAGGGATTCCTTAGCCACGGGTGTTTCCCAAAAATGGGATTCCATGGGATATGGCCATTGGATATAGAGGTGATGAGAATCGGATACAGCTTCGTTGTAATAAGGGGAGATAACCCTGCATACAGATTATGAGAAATCAAGCAATCTGATTGGTTAGTTATAATCTATATACATGATCTAGATAAATGAAACAACAAGGGTATACGGAACAGGGTCAGATCTAACAAGAAGAGACCAGAATAGCTAAATATAGTAATAATAAGTAAAGTTGTCCAACTAATTGGCTCTTCTACGCTACTGCAGTATACTCCAGGACAAATGAATATGGTCAGATAGATGAAAACTATTGCATAAAAAGATAGAAGCAGAGAATTCTGAAAGAATTCGAAGTAATACAACTTGTCGGGTTGTTTGTGGTAATTTGATTTACTCCGATTCAATCGAACATACACTCCGAACATACCCCTGTCCTATTGTAGGACTTTGGGTCACATAGCAATCACGTGCTACCATAGAAACCAAGATGGCGGCCTCCAGTATACAAAATGGACGACGCAAACACGTATCATCTTAACAACACGCGCTGCGCATGCGCACTAACACACGGATCTCTATGGAGATGACGTCACAACATGGCCGCTCACGCGGGTTACCATGACAACACAACATGGCGCCACTACGTCACGTGACATTACGTCACTTCCGGGTCCTACATCAGAGTCCTGCAAACTAGGGGTGAAAAGCACATTACATATTACTCTCATTCACTTAGCAGCCATCTTACTTAATGAAAATTAAGACATACATGAACCATGTTCCTAGGCCGCAGAAGGGGCCACTCGTGTTCAAAAGGTTAATTAAAACTCACCTGATCTTGGATAGGAACAGATTAGAATATCATCTTCGTGGAATTCCTCATTTTCTAAATCATTCAGCCCATTTTCTAACTTATTATCTGAGGTGGACGCGGGAGGTATCACATACAGATAATCCCCTACATCAATACTAATCAATTTAGCTCCATTAGCATCTTGAAACTGCACCAGCTTCATTTTCTTAACTTGAAACTTCAAATCGAATGATCTGATAAACATTCGCCACGGTGGCCCGGAATGTCGTGATCTAGTTTATCGTGAAAACTGTGTTCCAACTGAACGCATGGCAGTAAAACGAAGTCACGCATCTTATTATTCAAAGGCTATGAATTGACATAGATGACAGAGGTATATTGAATTCGATCCTACTTATGTAACAGAAGTAGGTGTGTACAGTGTCACCGTTGTCTTGTAAGTTGTCAAAAAATTTGTTATAAGTCTTACTGATGGCCACACAGGGAAAGATCTCGGCGTCAGCTCTTTCCCTGAGTGGCCATAAGTCTGATCTGTGGTAACACAGATATCTTATCTATAACCATATTTATTAGTCTGTGTGAAACACACAGACTATTGTTTTTGTACGGTTTCTTTTTCTTTTCTTTTTATTTTTCTTCTTCTTCCCTCTTCTTCTTCTTTTTCTTATTCTCCTGTCTTCTATGCACTTCCTTGTCCTCACGATAACTCGAAAACGAATCGTCCTATCCCGCTGATTTTTGGCATACTGGTGGACAGTCAAAAGTTCTCGACCACCTATGTTTTTCAGGTCGCTAGATCCACCGAGTATGGCCTAATCGGCCACAGGGCTTTCGCAGCCTCCAATTTCCTGATACAGTAAATTCTCCCCAAGCAATAGGATGCTATGTTATTCACACTGGAGATAATGTAAACACCAGTGGAGTAGCTGTCAAGAAATGAAATATAATCTTCTAACATTGTTATGATAATGGAATGTAAGTTCCTGGAACTAAGTTGAGAGAAACCCTTTATCTTGCAAGGAAATAGATTATAAATTATTCAGTTCAATGCTTTTAACCCTCTCAAGACTTCAATGTGGATTGCACATATTTTATTTCAGGCAGAATAAAGTTAACCCTTTCCATAAAACTGTACTAAATAATTGTAAAATTTGTTGAAACCTATCTTATTCAGTTCAATGCTTTTAACCTTCTCAAAAACTTCAATGTGGATTGCACATATTTTATTTCAGGCGGAATAAAGTTAACCCTTTCCATAAAACTGCATTGAATAATTGTAAAATTTGTTGAAACCTATCTTATTCAGTTCAATGCTATTAACGCTCTCAAGACTTCAATGTGGATTGCGAATATTTTATTTCAGGCAGAATAAAGTTAACCCTTTCCATAAAACTGCACTGAATAATTGTAAAATTTGTTGAAACCTATCTAATTCAGTTCAACGCCTTTAACCCTCTCACGACTTTAATGTGGATTGCACATATTTTATTTCAGACAGAATAAAGTTCACCTTTTCCATAAAACCGCAATGAATAATTGTTGAAACCTATCACAAAACTGCCAGGGTGCCGGTAACAATACTGACATTGTCGTCTGTACTGTTAACTGTGTTAGTGCTATGACTGTTTAAAACTCATTTGTTAGAGGAGTTGTATTAGTCTTTCACTGCGCTCGGCTCGGTCTCACCGAGAGTGCAGAAACCTTTGGTGCCAAAGTGCCATTAAGAGAATGTCTCTGATTTGTGCCGTTCCATCCCCAGAGTTCAAAAGCAGGTACTGTCAGCCGAGAAACTAAATGTTTTTCGCTTTATTTTCTTAATATTTAATTCTATATGGAATGGGACACCTTTTCAGTGTGCCTTCCAAGGTAAGGGATTCTTAACCCTTTAGCCAACATAACGGCGAAAACCGGTCAACATTATTCACAGAAACGTCTATTCAGTTTTAATTACCTTTTCATTTTTGCTTGAAAAACATAGCTTATGTCACTTTATTGGATTGAGCTCATTTTTAGAGGATTGTTTTTCCATTGGTGTTTAATGTCACATATTTCTGTGCAGTGGCTAATCATGACCACGGCAGTTTTTCAGGTGGAGGAAATCGCAGTACCCGGGAAGAACCACCGGGCAACAACGAGCAACTGTCAGATCTCCCACATACTAACTCCACACAAGCAGGGTTAGCTTTGGTTGAAGACGGGTGCACCATCGATGTGCAGTACGCTTTGGTACACAGTGCCACCATGCACCCACGTGGGCTGTGGGGTGAAATGTCTTGCCCAAGGGCAGAGTACGTACCTCACGCCTTGCAACCTGCACCTCTACCAGCTGAGCCACTGCGCCCCTATTTAAAGGATTAAAATGGAGTATTTAAAGGGAATATTTTAATCCTCTAAGGATCTTAATATGGGGGGCATTATTCAGAAAGACTGGGAAATGCATTGTATTACACCTTAATGCATTTCTAAAGTTTATGAATGTATTTCATGACTCAAATTAGTGGGAAGAGCCAAAAATGTCCATTTCTGATTCGTGTATCAAACCCTTTGAATGCTGGTCACATATATGCCATTTCTGGTTTCTTATAAAAATGTTCTGATTCCTGTATGAATATCTGTAAATACTGCAAACGAAAACCCATTTCTGATTTGTTCAAAAATATTTTACTCCCGAAAAATAAGCCTCCATGAATTCTCTTTCTTTATACTCTATTCCTGATACTTTAACCCTTTTCACACAGACTTGAATTTACTGGTGGCAGTAAATTCTGTTTCTCTAGTTAATGTTACATTTTTTTGCTAACCGACAGTGTTACAACAATCAACAGAGAGTGTTTTATACTTTTTTTTTAAAGCAACAATGTTACACAATTTCAGTCGATGATGGTGACCTTCAGAATTATGTGTTCTGACGGATTCTGACGCAATTGATACCAAACAGACTAATGTGATTGTGTTACAAGCATATCGGGAAATAGTATCATTAGGAAGTAATTAGTGTTATCGCATTGCATTTTGCGATGCATTCTTTAGGTTTAGAGATGCCCAGAAACACTAGCAAAAAAGCGAACCAGCAAGTCGACCCAAGCACAGTTATACTCTACTATCAGCCAGCCATTCACTTCCCCCGTCCTATTTGACTTTCATGATTTTCATGGTGGTAGAGAAGAAGAGAACCATCCTGGTTGAAAAGAAAGAGTAACTGTCACTATAACAAGTCAAGGTTCCGTTATTTTGACTGGTTAATTGGCCAGTATCATACCGTAGCCCTCTCTGTGGCTGTGCAAAACGTGAACTGTACAAAACCAATCTGATCTACTTTCTACTTACAAATAGGAGTCAGTTGACTGGAATTCCAAAAGTGCATTGATAACATATCATCCCTCGAGTGTAAGAAGGTGCCACCTGCAATGCAGGAGTGTTACAGATGGCGCTTTGTTGCTGAAAGGACTGTATATCACAAATGGCCTAAACTGCAATACAACAATATCACATCAGATATATTGGTGAAATGAAGCATGTTGCGCCACTTGAGAAACTTTTTAAACGCGTTCTTTCAAGTCGAGAAAATGCTCGAAGAAAGATGTGCTGTTATGCCGTATCTGCCAGAGAGCTGTTACTTATAATCAAATGAAGAATTTCTTTGACTTACTTCTGGCGAGTAAAAATTGCTATACAATTATCGCCAGGCTAAAATCTGGAGTTTATAAGCAATGGGTTAATTTATAATGACGCGTTGATAAATTAATGGATAGATTAACAGATTAAGGTGTTTTTCACTCAGACAATCAATTGCAATGCTCACTTAATTAATACAGGAGTCTACGTGTTATTTTCATAGCTACTAATGTTTATTGTTTTAGTTGGGGGCGCGGTGGCGTTGCGGTAACCGTTTCTCGTCCGATTACCGAAGTTAAGCAATGTCGAGCCCGGTTAATCCTTGGATGGGTGAGCGGTCTATTCGGACTCCCGCGTTGTGCCCTTGTGCAAGACACTTAACCCTGATTGTCCACATGAGGGCACGATGACGCCGTGCTCTAAGGCGTACTGCACGTCGATGGGGCACATGTTAGTAGTAGATCATGTACCCTACCGTCCCCATTTGGGGATCGCATGGGGGGGCTCATATGTGACGTCATAGTCACGTGACCGGGTGGAGCCATACTTGGTTGAGCGGCTATCTTGTGACGTCATCCCAATAGTGATAGTGGTGATACGTGGTGTTAGTGCGCATGCGCAGCGCGTGTTGTTAGGGTGATACGCGTTTCCATTTTGTATACTAGAGGCCGCCATCTTGGTTTCTATGGTAGCACGTGGTTGCTATGTTACCCAATGTTACCCAATGTCCTACAAAAAGACAGGGGTATGTTCGGAGCGTATGATCCTTTAAACAGGAGTAATTCCCGATTCGTAGAATTACCACAAGCAACCCGATAATCCTTCCAGATCACCAAAAACGACTTTATTTACTATGGATTCTTCAAGAATCCTTTTTAGGACCGCCATACCGTAGATTTTAATAGTAGCACGCAGTGCTATAGTACCGAGGGGGGACCGGGGGTAAGTTCGACTGAATAGGAGTAAATCTGGTTACCCAAATAAACCCGATAATCCATCCAAATCACCAAAAACAACTTTTATTTGATATGGAACCCCATTTTGGACATATAGGAATAGCACGTAGAGCTATAGGGCACGTTCGATTGAATCAGAGTATCCTCCAGATGAATAGAAGAGCCTTTTGTGTGGAAGAGCATTGTTACTATATTTAGATTTTCTGGTTTGTTCAGGCTAATTCTAAATCCATTCCAAGTACTCTTGTCCTTGTTTTCTAGATAATCCAATCAGTTCATTTTACTGCAGGTAACTAACCAATCAGATTGCTTGGTTTCCAATAATCAGTATGCAGAGTTATCTCCCTTGTGTATAACAAAAGCCTATATCATTCCGAAAGCCAATAAGCTATCGAGTAGCAAAATGAGCTTTAGAGCAATTGCTCGATCGAGTGACTCGCACATACTGCTCGATCGACTCGTAGTCTACCGAGCAAGTGAGCTATCGAGCAATTGCTCGTTCGAGTGACTCGCACATACGACTCTTAGCCTCATTTCGATATTTGAGGATACCTATGGCCTAGTATTGTATTATTTGAGGATAGCTTTTATAGGATACTTATCTAAGGATACTATTACTTGTTTGGCCCAGCCTTCTAGGTCATCCCATGACATACCTATCCCAAATTCTCCCAATCAGCTATCGAACAGTTACTGAAAAGTCATTGCTCGAATGACTCGAATCTCATCGAGCAAATGAGCTTTAGAGCAATTGCTCGATCGAGTGACTCACACATACTGCTCGAACGACTCGTAGTCTACCGAGCAAATGAGCTATCGAGCAATTGCTCGTTCGAGTGATTCGCACATACGACTCTTAGCCTCATTTCGGTATTTGAGGATACCTATGACCTGGTATTGTATTATTTGAGGATACTTTTTATAGGATACTTAACTTAGGATACCATTACTTGTTTGGGCCAGCCTTCTAGACCACCCAGGACATACCTATCCCAAATTCTCCCAATAAGCTAGCGAACAGTTACTGAAAAGTCATTGCTCGAATGACTCGAATCCCATCGAGTAAATGAGCTTTAGAGCAATTGCTCGATCGAGTGATTCCACATACTGCTCGAACGACTCGAATCCCATCGAGCAGATGAGCTATTGAGCAGTTGCTCGATCGAGTGACTCACACATACTGCTCGACCGACTCAAAAATCTATCGAGCAAATGCGCTATAGATCAATTGCTCGATCGAGTGACTCGCACATACTGCTCGAACGACTCATATCTCATCTAGCAGATGAGCTTTCGAGCAATTGCTCGATCGAGTGACTCACACATACTGCTCGACCGACTCGAAATCTATCGAGCAAATGCGCTATAGAGCAATTGCTCGATTGAGTGACTCGCACATACTGCTCGAATGATTCGAATTCCATCTAGCAAATGAGCTTTAGAGCATTTGCTCGATCGAGTGACTCCACATGCGACTCTTCGACTCATTGCAGAAAAAAGGATTCCATAGCCGCACGCGTTTTTCAAAAAGAAGGGGTTCCGTAAGTGGGATTCTTATCCGATTCCGCAAAATTGGATTCCGTGATTCATATCAAATAAAAGTTGTTTTGGGTGATTTGGATGGATTATCGGGTTGTTTTGGGGTAATTCTACGAATCGGGAAATTACTCCTGTTCAAAGGAACATACCCTCCGAACATACTCCTGTGTTGTTGTAGGCAATTGGGTAACATAGCAACCACGTGCTACCATAGAAACCGAGATGGCGGCATCCAGTATACAAAATGGAAACGCATATCACCCTAACAACACGCGCTGCACATGCGCACTAACACCACGTATCACTATGGGGATGATGTCACAAGATGGGCGCTCACTCGGGTTACCATGGCAATCAAACATGGCACTACCAGGTTACGTGACTATGACGTCCCATATGAGATCCTCCATCAGATTCCCCAATGGGGGACGGTCGGGCACATGATCTACTACTCATGTCTTCAACCAATCTAACCCCATCTGTGCTGCAGTGCGGAGTTACGATGTTGGGGAGCTGGCGAGCTACTCGTCGTTGCTCGGTGATTATCTCCGGGTACTCCGGCTTCCTCCACCCGTAAAACTGTCAACGACACGATATGACCTGGTTGTTAAAGTGTATTTAAACCTTAATAAATAAACAAATTGTTCTATTTTAATAATGGTACTTGGAAACTGTACGTATAAAAAGCGTGTTACCTTCTGAAAATTTTTAATTTTTTCAACATGGTCATGGTCAAACACGGTTACATTCGCACCTCTGACTTAAGAACGTGAACACCTTTATCAACTACTATCATGGATACATTGGAATTACCAACTAATCTGAAAAGGACCATCTCAACTCTGGGCGTCTCTTGTTCTACCATGTGGACTCTCTTGGTGAAAGACAAGAGCGTCCACTTGACCTAGGAATTTGAGACTGAAGACACCACCCCATCACCCTCGCGGAGAAGTAGTACCTTTGGTGAGAGCATCTCCTCTCACACTGGTCCTCGCCCGAGGGAGTGCGGAGGCCCTGAAAAGAGAAAGAAGAAAAGGAAGAAGTGCCCGTCCACCAAGCGAAGGCATGCTCGACGCCCGGAGGCTTTCTTTGAGAAGAAGAGAGAGAAGGGTGAGGAAAGGAAAGAGCCAGAAACGAAACACCCGCTACTTCCTCTCCCACCCCGACAGACAACCCCAACCAACTGTCGGCTCCCCAGCCGGAAATGTTGGATGCGGAACATCCTTTGGAGAATTAGATGGAATTGGAAGTTGCTTTCTCGCCATTTCCCGATCCTCACTCGCCTCTCCCTTCGGTACACGACAGCCAGGATCAGGAACCAAAAACCAAATCACCACCCCACCACCAACTCAACAAGACTTTCTAGGGGACTTCATTGAGAACTTAAACTGGACTTTGAGAGCACAATCGAAGATTTCATCGAGTTCACCCACAGCCACGAGAATTGCCATGCATCAACCATCAAACTTTCCAACTCATTCAGTTGCGACAAGCAAGAGGCCCTTAATATCCGCAACCCTCACTTCAACAAATGGTTCAAAGAGAAAAGAGAGAAAGAAAAAGCAACCAACCGCCGTGAACTCACTTCAGCCTCTTCCACCTAAAAAGCACAAAAAGAATCACCTTAACCCACTCCTCCTTTACCACGCTAAGTACCTTAACCCTCTCCTCCTTTACAACTCCCAGGCATAGCAGGAACAATACTGCTATACAGTAATTTGAGTCGAAAGGGGCTTGCCCCGTACCACCCCTGCGCGCAAAAACCATTGGATCGATCGTAAATTTTTAATTTTGATAGCCGATTGAGAAGAACGTTTGTTGTAAAGTTTGATTTTCGATTCTCGTCAAAACGTTGTTTTTTTGTCCAAAATATCATTCATTGAACTTGACATCATGAACATATTGACCTCTCTTCCGGTAAAAAAGTCAAACGGACATGACGGCATCTGTCATAAGCTTCTAAAGGAAACTAAAGATTCTGTGTGCAGACCCCTATATTTGTTATTTACTAAATCCTTGGATTCCTGTATTTATCCTGATGAATAGAAGTTAACAGATGTGATTCCCCTTTTCAAAAAGAATGAAAGATTCGATGCCCGAAATTACAACGTAATTTCTTTATTGTCTTGTATTGGCAAGTTAATTTGAAAGAGTTGTGTTTAGAGAAGTACATAAACACTTCCTTGACAATAACCTTTGTTTCAAACACCAGTCAGGTTTTTAACAAACAATAGCACAGTATTTCAACTTATTGAGGTCTATCATAATCTATGCAAAGCCTTTGACAATCATGAATATTCTTGTGGAGTCTTCTTTGATATCTCGAAGGCATTTGATAGAGTATGGCACGTGGGTTTAATTTTTAAGCTCAAAGAGTACGGTATATCAGGACAGCTCCTTCGTTAGTTCAAAGACTATCTAACTAATCACAAGCAAAGAGTAAAAATAAGCAACCAGTGCTCTGAGTACAAATGCGTTGAAGTCGGGATCCCACGAGGTTCAGAGGTCCCCTCATCTTCTTAGTTTATATCAATGATATCGCTGACGAAATTGTCTCGTTGACCAGATTATTTGCTGACGACACATGTCTAACTCAGTCTGCCCCACAAATTTCCATGATTGGATATAATTTAAACTTAGGGCTTGAAAAAATAAAGAAATGAGCCAACACTTGGCTTGTCAGTTTTTATCCCCAAAAAACTAATCTGTTGTTGTTTATGCAAAATAGAAATGTTACACATCCAAACATTTTTTTTTTTTTTTGATGGAGAACCTATAGAATTTGTTACTTCTCACAAGCACCTTGGAGTAATCCTCCAGTCTGACTTATCTTCGGAGGGCGACATCGATCACATATGTAAGAAAGCCTGTTTT
The DNA here is from genome assembly GCA_031216915.1 of Pictodentalium vernedei. Taxonomy (NCBI): domain Eukaryota; kingdom Metazoa; phylum Mollusca; class Scaphopoda; order Dentaliida; family Dentaliidae; genus Pictodentalium; species Pictodentalium vernedei. Next base: position 293,211,828 of record CM062292.1, on the reverse strand, counting down.
AGACACAATTGAGAAAACTGAAATATTTGTAAAACACTCGAGAGAATATACTGTGTCTTTATACTCCCCATAATGGAATATGCAAGCCTAGTATGGTCTGGAGCACCTTCGTGCCTACTAAAACGTCTAGAAAACGAACGCCGTAAGAATTGTATCATGCTTGACAAGATTCAGTTTCGGGTGAACGTCTATTTCTAGAGTGGAAGTTTAGAAGACAGACGCCATATCCACAAAATGAGTATATTTTAAAAAATAGTACGCGGCGAGGTCCCCCACTTTTTAAGCGAACTATTACCTCAATTAGTGTTCGAATGATCGCAGTACTCACTTCGTAATTCGTTAACCCTTTACCTAACATGAAAAGCAGACGACACTTGCAAAAAAAATTCTTGAATAACTAATTTTTTTCATTTTTTGTCTCAAAAACATAGGTTATGACCCCTCGTTGGAACGAGCTCGACGAGCTCGTTCCAACGAGGGGTCATAACCTATGTTTTTGAGACAAAAAATGAAAAAATAATAAAAATTAATTGGCGATTTTTGAGAATCGCGCTGGCCGGTTTTGGCCGTTACGTTGGGTAAAGGGTTAAATTATTCGCCATATAATTTAAGGACAGAACTATTTCCTTCTTATGTCGAGTTTTGGAATGCTTTGCAAGAGACGGTTCGCAGCAGCCCCACCCTTGCCGTTTTTAAAAATCAAATTTCAAGAACTGTGTATAAACCGCCTCAGTATTTTAACGAAGGCAAACGAAAATTTAATATCATTCATTGTAAACTGAGGGCAGGCTGAGGCGATTTAAATGGGGACAAATTTGTCAACTATATTTCTGCTCGGCACGATTGTTTCTGTGGTCACCACCCAGAAGACGCAGAACACTTCTTTCTTGTCTGTCCACTCTTCAGTCAGGCTCGGTGTGACCTGTTCGAGATATTATTATATATCAGTATCAATCCAATTCATTGAATGCTATTCTCTCTGGAGATCCCAATTTGTCCGAACACTTCCATTTTTTTGGGCCGTTTAAAGTTTTTTAAAAAATACTCTCAGAGATTCGTCATCATATTATTTGCTGATATTATGGGAATTGGCTTGGGGCTAGTCAGGAAGCGACGACGAGAGCTTGGGGTGTGGGGGGGGGGGGGGGGGTGGGGGTGGCACCACCAACATTACAGACTCAACTTTTTTTCTTTTTTTCCCCATCTTTTTCAGGTTTCTTTTTTGTTTTTTTATTCCAAATTGTATATCCTTTTATGCCATTTATATTGTTTATCTAACCGCCATGTGTATAATCTATATTCATGTAAAGGGGAGCGAAGGGTGTTCTAAGTGAGTAGCGCTTGTCCTTCAATCCTCATTTGCTTTTTATTTATTGACAAATAAAAATATGTTTAGTTTAACGTTTTTTTGCACAAATGTTTGACTCCAGTGAATAAATTTATTACATAGCGCAAAAACTTTTGGTCTCAGCGGCTTCTGGAGTGAGATCCCTGGTACGCAATATCCTCGTGATCAGTTCTCCCTGTCATACAATCATTGGGAAAAGTGATACATTTCTGCTGAATGTAAGACAATTTGCTACGTAAAAGCTTTAAATGTAAATTACTCCCCGAATATCATTACATACAAACAGGGTGGGAATGAAGGCGTGCGTTTCACTTCCGATATTCGACCGCAGTCGTGGGGAGGTCAAATATAAAGTGATGAATATTTTATGGTACAGTCGAATACAAGACGGTTGTAATGATTCTCAGTTAATCACTGCGTAAGAACATAGCTGCAAGTTCCATATCGCGTGTGACTCCATGAACAAACTTCAATGTAAGACGGGCTGGGAGGAGTAAAGTTAGTTTGATACCCTGCAAGCAACGTTAATTTTTCGAAATATATTAGTGCCATAAGTAGTATGTAATGTGGTTTTCGGACCCGATCTTGTGGACCCCACCGGTGAACCCCGGAAGTGACGTCATGTTACGTGGCACCATGTTTGGTTGTCAGGGTAACCCACGTGACGGCATTACCATGGTGGTGCGCAGTGCATGTTGTTAGGACAACAAGGGTTTTGGTCGTCCAGTTTGTATACTGGAGGCAGTCACCTTGGTTTCTATGGTGACACGTGGTCGCTATGTGACCCAAAGTCCTCTAATAGGATGGGGGTATGTTCGGAGGATGTGTTCCTTTGTATAAGAGTAAATCTGATTATCCAAATAGACCCACCAATGACACCCCATGGTCTTCATGGCATCAAACGACAAAAAAGTGATTCTTTTGGCATAGACGGACCACAAGAAGAGATTCCACGGAACGTGGTCGTGATCCAGCCGAGGATAAGAGGTAAAACCTTACTAAGGGATTTCCTCATGGCCTCATTTGATGGAAGACGAACATCTCCGTCTAGGTATAATATATAGTGATAGTGGGTGAGGTTAAGCTAAAGGAAGTGATCTGGTTTAGCCTATTAACGATTCGGCCTAGGGCAGATGTCTGGACAGAATCGGGGGTAGCAACTAAGCTTGTAGTAGCACGACAAGTCAGTAATGGTTGAAACATTCCAGCACAAGGCAGAATAGTGGTAGACAATAGTAATGGTACAGGGAAGTAATGGCACAAGACTGCAAATGTGAGAAAAGGCTATAGTAATGACGAATACAATTGAAGTTCATCACACGCCAAATAGTGGTGACCAAGGACAAGTCAGCAGTGGTGGCCTTGGAGCTATGAAGGGCGATCTAGAAGCCATGACCGGAATAGGATTAGGAGCCATAACTCTCTTCAGATAGATATATGTGCTTATGTGCTGCATGTGTTGTGAGTACATTGTTAACTAGTACATAAGCACATATTGGTACATTCAAGATGTGCCTATGTGTTACATGTGATATGTTCACATTGTGCACTAGCGCACAAACACATATAGGGAACTCTGAATACTGTATAGGGGGCGGTGAAGTCATAACATGGACATGATAGGGGAAAGGATGGAGAGAACAAACTATAGTAAGACAGGATAGGCAGAAGCATGGGATTCTGGAGGAAATCCGAGCCAAATAAATAGTTATCGGGTTATTTGTGGTAATTCAAATCGGGGATTTGGGGAAAATCCGAAACATCAACAGTACTCTTATACAAAGGAACACGCCTATTATTGAAAAAACGGATGGTGCCGGGAGAATCCGAACCCATTTAGGTAGTGTTGGGTGCTTTTGTGATTTGGGGTGATTGTCGGGTCTATTTGGGTAATTCGGTTTACTTTTATTCCCCGGAACACACCTCGAGAACATTTTCCGGCCACATAGCAATTACGTGCCACCATAGAAACCAAGATGGCGGCATCCAGTATACAAACGTGCATCTTTCTCACACGCCTGTAACACGGCTAATCCGGAATTAGTTCGAAGGGACTCTGTGCTGGACACAGGCCGATCCCTTCCTGAGGAGCAGCGCGCTCCTCTTCGATCTGCTTCTTTGGCGGGTCCGCAACTTTTCCATGGTTCCGTGTCGACGGTCCGGGATGACGTCCTACGTCATTCCAAAGATCAGCTGCTGTTTCTTCTGCTTGATCAGCCTTCCAGGGGAGGCAGGGGCCGTTCCAAGCCTAACAAGTACCCTTCTGCTTCCTCTGCGAAGCAAAAGGCTGATCCTTCTGCCACCGCTTCTAATTCTTACTCAACGGGTAAGGGTAAGCGCCGGCAGACTAGAGGAAAGTATCAGGATTCTTCATTCAGAAACGGAGGTGGTTTGTCCTCTCGCGGGCCTCGTCGGGGCTCGAAATGAAGGTCCTCACCTCGACTCGTCCCAAGTTGGAGGAAGGATAGCAGAGTTCACAGACCGTTGGGCCACCATCACATTCGATCCTTGGGTGTTAGATGTTGTTTGGTCCGGGCTGCGAATATCCTTCCGAAGGCACCCCACTCTGTCCAGGGTGCCTCTTCCAACCACAGTCCCTTCAGACGTTTTACGTCGGGAACTTTTGTCCACGGAGATAGACAATCTCCTGATAAAGGGGGCGATCGAGGTCGTCAAGAACATTCAGTCAGGTGGGTTCTATTCCAGCCTGTTCTTGGTGCCGAAGAAGGACGGCCGACTCCGACCGGTTATCGATCTGAGTATCCTGAACCAGTCTTTCAGTGCTCCCAAGTTCAGCATGGCGACTTCCAGGTCGGTCCGACTTTCAATTCATCAGGGAGATTTCACTTCCAACATCGACCTGCGAGACGCTTACTTTCACGTTCATATTCATCGGGCGTCACGGAAGTATCTCAGGTTCGCTTTTCTGGGGCGAGTTTACCAGTTCAAGGCCATGCCTTTCGGCATCAACCTGGCTCCTTGGGCATTCCCCAGACTTATGTAGCATGTGATAGCGTTCCATTGCACACAGTCCAGGGTGACTTCTTCGGCATATCTGGACGATATCCTCCAGAGGCATTCCAATGCTGCCTTACTGGAGTCGGATGTCGCCACTCTGTTGAGCTTGCTAACGTCGCTAGGATTCAGAGTCAACGAGGAGAAGTCGGACCTGGTCCCTTCTCAGTCGTTTTGTCATCTTGGGATGGCTTAACGCACCCAATTCAATTTGGTGGCGTTCCCCCAGGCCAAGGCTGTGATTCTTTCAGCTTTTGCTCTGACTCTGTCCCCGTCCACATCCGCGACGGCACGGAGTATTCTGCTGATCGGTCTCTGCGGTTCGGTGACGGATCTCATTCCTCTAGGTCGTCTGCGTGGCAAACCTCTCCAACACTTTCTGCTCAGTCGTTGGAGGCCGATTGTCGATTCTCTGGATCTGGTGCTTCAGTTACCAGATTCTCTTATCCTCACCTTCTCCACTGGACGTATGTTCAGTGGATCCCGCAGGGTGTCCTGTAGCTCCTGTTGGACTTACCCACGTCCGATCGCGTTCTGACGGCAGATGCCAGCGATCTCGGATGGGGTGCGACGTTGGATCCTCTAGGTCTTTCCCTTCACGAGATGTGGGACCAGGATCATGCAGCTCTTCACATCAACCAGAAGGAGCTTCTTGCTCTTCTTCTGAGTTTCAGGCAGTGGATCCCTCACCTGTCAGGTCCTTCTGTTGTCCGACCATTCAACGGTGGTTGCTTACATTCGGAACCAGGGCGGCACGCACTCTGTTCCAATGTACGAATTGGCTCGGGATCTTCTACTGCTCGCTCAGGATGTCCACGCCGGTGTGGTTGTTCGTCACATTCCCGGTCGTCTGAATGTCCTAGCCGACTCCCTGTCCCGTCGGGACAGGGTCATTTCCACCGGGTGGATGCTCCACATGGCGGGTTCTATCGATCTTTTGCGACTCGTTGGAACCATCCGGTGGACACTTTCTGAAATGAGGAAAAGAGTCGTAGTAAATTAGACCTCAATGAGGGATTTTTAATACGACTCTTATCCTCATTTCAGAAAAAAGGGGTGCCGAAGGCCATATGCTTTTCAAAAAAAGGGGTGCCGAAATTGGGGTGCCGGGGATATTGTCATTGATATAGGTTTCTATTTTTCAGAAGGGAGATAACTCTGTACTATTAAGTACAGGTTATGGGAAATCAAGCAATCTAATTGGTTAATTATAATTTATAATTTATATAAATGATCTAGATAAATGAAACAACAAGAGTACTCGGAATAAGGTAGGAACTACTGGTATTACGTACCACCTTACCAGTAACAGGATGATACAAAGCATTTGGTAGGTTAATACTATCAACGGTTAGGATGGGATCTATAGGGGAATATACCAACCATACTCTGCTGCCGTTCTATATTACCAGGCATTGACCCCCACCCAGAATACCGCTCAATAATATGAAGCACCTGGTGGATCAGTAGTACCAAGGGCCAGCAAGAGGCCTACAGGAATATGTACAGCCTATGCTATACTACCGTTTTAAACTACCAAGCATTACCCCCACCCCCACAAAATCACTAGGTCTACCATAACGTACTACATATACCAGCCATATAATAAAACAAAGCAATCGGTTGGTTAATAGTACCAAGCACTAACAGGGGCCTATAGGTGTACATACCGCCATACTATAGTACCGTTCTAAACTACCAGGCGGTACCCCTACCCACAATACCCCTATGCCTAGCATTGCATACTACCTATACCAGAGACCTATATGGATATGTACAGCCTATATAGTATCCTCAGATAAGTATCCTATAAAGGTATCCTCGATAGGTATCCTCAATAGGTATCCTCAAATAATACAATACCAGACCATAGGTATCCTCAAATACCCGTATGTGTCTATGTGATAGGGCATATTGTGTCACATTGTGACTTTCACATAAGCACATATGACACAAAGGGATTCTCCAGTAGGTATCCTCGATAGGTATCCTCAAATAATACAATACCAGGCCATAGGTATCCTCAAATACCCGTATGTGTCTATGTGATAGGGCATATTGTGTCACATTGTGACTTTTCACATAAGCACATATGACAAAAAGGGATTATCCAGTAGGTATCCTCGATAGGTATCCTCAAATAATACAATACCAGGCCATGGGTATCTCAAATACCCGTATGTGCCTATGTGATAGGGCATTTTGTGTTACATTGTGCCTTGTCACATAAGCACATATCGGCACATAAAGCATGTGCCTATGTGATAGGGCATATTGTGTCACATTGTGCCTTTTCACATAAGCACATATGACAAAAAAGGGATTCCATAGCCACAGGTGTTTTCAAAAAAGGGGTGCTAAAATTGGGGTGCCATTGGATATAGGCTTTTTATTATACAGAAGGGAGATAACTCTGTATACAGATTATGGGAAGTCAAGCAATGTGATTGGTTAGTTATATATATGAAACAACAAGAGTACTTGGAATAGGTTCAGAACTAACAAGAATAGACCAGAAATTGCTAAATATAGTAATAATAAGATAAACTGCTCCAAATAATAGGCTCTTCTACGCTACTGGAGTATACTCCAGAACAAAGGAACATGCCTAGGTAGACATAAACTATTGCATATATAGATAGAAGCAGAGACTTCTGAAAGAATTCGAAATAGTAAAAGTTGGGGTGGATTTTGGTGATTTGGAAGGATTGTCGGGTTGTTTGTGGTAATTATCCAGGGAAGTCGTTCCAGAAAATACTCCGATTCAACCGAACATACCCCAAAACATACCCCTGTCCTATTGTAGGCCTTAGGTAACATAGCAATCACGTGCTACCATAGAAACCAAGATGGCGGCCTCCAGTATACAAAATGGACGACGGAAACACGTATCACCCTAACAACACGCGCTGCGCATGCGCATTCACACCACGTATCACTATGGAGATGACGTCACAACATGGCCGCTCACGCGGGTTACCTTGACAACCAAACATGGCGGCACTAGGTCACGTGACATGACGTCACTTCCGAGGTCATCCACCGAGGTCATCCAAATGAGGAGTGAAAGGTACATACACTACTACTGGCGTTTTTTGTATACGTAAGAGATATATAATCTCTTTTTCAAGAAGAGGGGGCCTCAAACTTTTTTATTATCAATTTACTTAGCAACATATGCCTCTTTGCAAATGACACTTTCCTGTACTTAATTGTTGAGAACCCAGAACAAGCTTCGATCCTAACCAATCATGATTTGGCGACAATTGAACATTGGGCCAATGCATGGGTGGTTGAGTTCAACTCTCTCAAAACAGAGAGTATGATTATAAAACGTAAAAGTGAATCTACCACCCATCCACTACTCTTTTTAGGTAATTCAAAAATGTCAGTCCCAAACACTTAGGAGTCATATTAAACACCACGTGCACCTGGGACGACCTTATTGACGATATTTTCTCTAAAGCCTTTACTCGTTTAGATCTGCTGAGAAAGCAGAAATTCAAACTCGATCGCAGCATTCTCGAGAAGATATATTTTGCATTTATTAGGCCCCTGCTGGAATACGCCGACGTTATCTGGGACAATTACACAGCAACTAAAGTTGAAAATTAGAAAAAATCGAAGCTGCAGCTGCGAGGATAATTAAAGGGGCTACAAATAGTTATAGCAAAGCTTTTCTCCACTCCGAAGCTCGTTGGGATCTCCTACATGAAAGACACAGAAAACACAAATTGTTACAATTCTTTAAAATGTATCATCGCATATCGCCTCCATATATTGTCAACAAAGTCCCTCCAGTCATCTCATCGTCGAATTTTACGCAAAACCTCCGATCAAGTCATAACCACAGAACCCCATTCTGTAGAACGCAGCTGTATCAGTCATCATTTATTTCAAGCACCTGTGACCAATGGAACCAATTGCCTCCTCTTTCCTCCCGCGATAACTCTTCACTGACCAATTTTAAAATGTATCTAAACTCGGGAAGTCAACGACTCCAAAGTTTTACTGCTGGTCAAAGTCTCGACCAACCCAAATATACCATTGTAGGTTGAGACTTGCTTGTAGTAACCTCAATTCTCATTTATTTGCCAATCACCTCTCTCTCTCCTCTTCCTGCCATTGCAGTATGGAAGAGACGCCAGATCATTTCCTTCTACTCTGTCCTATGTATTCAAACGTTCGAGATAGTACTGCCAATTTACTCCCATTCCCCGTTGACGTATCAATACTTCTTATTGGCTCGTAGCTTTTGAGAACTTCAGAGAATTGTCTACCGTTCGAAGATGTGCATAATTTTATTCTATCAAGTGGACGTTTCTGATGACTGCCAAATACAAATAAATAACCTTATCTTCTAACTCCACTTCGAAGAGTATCTGCATTATCCCTCTTCAATTTCCCTTCTTGTAGCATCCATCAAAAGGCTTTCCTCTACCTTATCGCTTATTTCGTGTATACATAAGCTGCCCCACAAACGACTGTAGTGAATCTAAAAGCATTTTGTCATGTTCTAAAGCTGGCTTTCTATGATCTGTTCTCTTCTTGCATTCCTTCGATGCTTTCCACATCTCTTTGTACACGAACAAGGTTTAAACAATATGATATATTGCCGTGTTGGGGTCTGGCTCTTCACTCCCAGAACTTCCTGAATGGTTCTCCTACCTCACGACTCAGAATCTTAGGCTACTCAAGCTTTGCAGAATTGTTTTGATACCGGGATGCTGATTAAAGAACAAACGTAGCCACGAGCCCAACAGGGCAGTATATTCAATCATTGCACTCTTTTATACCACCTTACTAAGTTGTCAATATCTAGTTTTGGGAGATGACCAACATAAGCTACAAGCTTTTTGTCAAATCCCTCATTTAACTTGTATCATCCAACTGGTTATTGTGTTATATTGTCTTACTGTTTATATATTTTTGAGTTGATAATACACTGATGTCTCTATTATGTAACAAATAACACTTATTGAATAAAATAATGTTTAAACTAAACTTTTTACAACGCGCGCCCACCCCTTGCTTCCAGTGAATACTATTGTAATTTACATGATGAATCCACTTCCCAAACCAATTATAAGTGTATTATATTAGGCTGTAAACTGCCTTAATAACACACATCGATTTTTAATATTAAGACATCCACAGTTTAACGCAGATTGAAACATAGCTAACCCGTATAACACACAGAGGCGACGGAACCAGGGGTGGGAGGGGGCGGGGCAAAGGGGACACGTGCCCCCCCCCCCCCCATCCCCCACACTTTTTTCCACAAACGTTTTACGCGATTACACAATGAGTTAAAAAGGCCGTATGCAATCGTTCAATTTTACAAGCATTCCTGAAATATATTATTTGCCAATCGAAACACCATTCGGCCAAAGAATCCCACCTCAGGTCGCTTCGGTCTGTTTCTTCTACTACAGTCATCTTCCAACCCGAAGGCTAGTACATATAACGACATACAATTGTAACTTTTCACCTACTGGGTCGAACCATATTAGCCTTGAAAATTTGTGCTCCACCACTTTTATCGAGCTTCCTTCATCTCTGATAACACAAACTTCAAAATCTCCACTTGACATGATAATTGTGTCCTCTTCGATCTAAATGCATAGCTGTAGATATGCCATACCATTTTATAGTGATCGCCATGCTAGTGAAATCTAGTTACAGATTGCTCTGCCAAAAAAGCATTCAAAGACACTGCGGATACGTATGGGACTACTCGCTGCAATCGGCTCAAAAAGCCAAGCATATTTGCTGACGATGCCCCCAAAAACACAGTTGTTGAAGACAATATCCCAAATGAAGTCCGAACACGGATTTCAAGCGAATCGACAAATGGACTAAAGTCTAGCATGGAGAACTTTAACTTTTAACTCACTGAGTAATTTTAAAACATTTTTCATCTAATCTAGCCACGGCTGCTGTGAACACAGCCATGACTAGATTTTATGAAAAATTCATGAATTTCAAACTAACGATTAAAAATTCGATACAATTTACAGGGGGAAATTTGGTTAAACATGCTTAAATTTTGTTTATCGTTATGCTGTGATGTTTCCTGGCCTGGGCAGAAATAATCGTCAGCAGCAGTGAAGGTGATAAAGCTAAAACATCTGTACACTAGAATATGACACGTGAAACGATACAATGCCCCAAACCCACTCTGTTTGTAAACAACTACCATATGCATGGGAGTAGAAACGCGTAAATATCTATATACATATGTTTACAGAACAAAGAAACGTGAGAAACTAATATTGATAAACTAATAGAAAAGATAATTTCACTGATAGCGTTTCCAGATGCTTCAAACACCAGTTGGCCTGAAAATGGAAGCAATAATATTTATGAGTAATATATTACTCATGCATGACACGCAGATGTCATATGGGACGTGTGTACCGAAAGCACAGCAAGAAGATTGGAAAACTTTCAAATGGATGTCCTCTGCACGATATTCGGTTCGCCACGAAGTGCCAGCAACTTATTTCACACCACTGCATGAGAGAGGGATTGAGTATATAAGCTAACTAGTGTTTACGAAATGGTGAACGGGGGCTACCCGAAGGTGCCCCCAACTCCAAGAACCGGCATCTCGGCGTGTGCAGATCCTGCACTGTAGGTTACGTTTGAAGTACAACGACTGGAAAGTGTACCTGTTCAAACGTCCATGTGGCCAAACATATAAAAATCCAAACCATTTCCCGTCGAATGTTTCTAACACAATGAACAGAGAACCGATTTCTTCAAAAACATAGCAAACTTTTCTCATATGGCCTGCGAACTCCTATTATTCGGAACAACATAGGCCTCGGTCTAGATAAAACGGACACTCGCTTCGTCTTGTATGCTCACATGTAAAATGACATTCGTACCAGTATTGGTAATCGCCTTTGTTTTGTTCTCCACTCTGGTAGAAGAAGCATAATAAACCTCCTAGCTACCACCTACAAACAAACTTTCATGGGGAAGAAAGACTATCAAGCCGAAGTTTTGCATGTTATTGCACAAACTGTTAGCCAGACAACCGACTCACAACCAGTGATTGACTTTGTCCGGGCGGTGATGTCCGAAAGACCTCACATAGCTAGGGCTGCACGGTATTCAAATTCCAATACCGGTAACGGTATTGAAAAAATACGGCTATATTCCGGAATATCGTAGACTAATTCAGAGGGTGAAAAACTCGGGCGATGTTCTGTGCAACTGAGCTCGTAAATAATTGACAACACAGTTATATTTTGGGTCGTTAACAATTTGAATAAAATTTACTGTACTCGGTACCTAATGTTCAGCTAATAACAATAACACTGATATGTCGCGGTTCTCGGATGTGCAGGCCTTGGTTACCCTTGTACTCCCAACTGCCTCCCTCGTCCCACGCTTCTTCTCTCCTCGGAGAGAACTGTTTGATGACATCCCTTGCCCCATTCTTCCCAATCTCTCCGACTAGCATATTAACCCTCTCCTTTGAGTCTCCTACTAACCACATGTCCTTCATTCTCCCATCCCACTTCCCCATTATACTCTCTCATACTATCTTGAACAACAGTGACCCCCCCCCCCCCCCCAAAGGTGCCATCAAGGTACTCTTCAAAACCAGGCTTCTCTTTATCACGCAGGTCACCCAAAGACCTCTTTGATTTGGCCCACTCTCGCCAATTAAGGTTGCCATTCTCCATGACCCTTTCGCTGACGATTTTTTTTTACCCTGGTTTGTCCCAACGTCCAGGTCCGAGGTCTCCAATGAGTAGTTCTCTATTAGTTCCCTCACTTGGACCATCCACCCTGTCTTGATATTTGAGTTGAAAATTCTCAGGAACATTACTTTACACCACCGACTGTCGGGGATATTTACCAAATAATTAAGATAACCGAGCTTCAATAAGTCTATCCTGTCCTTGATCCTCATCCACCCAAGCTCACTCCTGATTGCTTCTTGTGCTGCGGCATTACTCGACCCCGTTATCCATCGGCCTGCATCGTTCCGCAGGATTTCCAAGCTGTTTGCAGCCGTCTTGTTTAGGGGTACCACTTCCGTACCGTATGTTATACTTGAAGGACCCACCATTTCCCAAATGGTTTTCCCCACGAAAACCTTATTGAAACTGAGAAGTTTGCTGCTACCTCCGGAATACAGAACTCCCCCACTCTCCACCTTCGAGTGGGGTCCACTTTGCGGCCCACGGGTATAACTTTTCTCTTGTTTTCATTAAGTTCGAGTCTCCATTTGCTACCATATTTCCCAACAATTCCCATCATTTTCATTAGCCCCTCTTCGCTATCTGACACTAGCACAATATCGTCTGCAGAAAATAGCCCTGGGATCTTCAAGTCCCCAACTGCTACCCCTCGTCGCCATGCAGGAGTTCATCTCCTAAACCTTTAATGCACAATGCAAAAAGAATTGGCGAAAGGATACACCCCTGTTTTAGGCCTATCTCCATGGGCACACGTTGTGTTATGTTACCCAGGCTAAGTTCACTCTGAAAATCGTTATATAATGCTTTCATAACTCCAACAAACTCGCCTCCTAAGCCCAGAGCCTCAAGCTTGCGCCACATACCCTCCCATATACTCTATCGTATGTCTTTTTAACACCCAAAGAGGCCATAAACATTTTTCTCTTTTTTGCTTTCGCGGATTCTATCATTCGGGATAGTGTGAAAACGTGGTCAGTGACTTTCCTTCCCTTCCTGAAGCCATTCTGGATCTCTCCCGAAAAACCATTCTCCTCAATTACCTCCTCTAATATCCCATACAGGGCATTACAGAAAACTGTTCAATGTTGCTACTGACAGAGATCCCTCGATAATTATCCAAAACGTCTTTTCCCCCGAAACCAATATCTTTGAGAAAGCATTTTTTTACAAACGTGCACAATGTTATTTTCATTTAACATCACATCACAGAGACAGCTCAGACATGAGGGACAACAATAAAATGCCACAACTTTTCTGTTCGGAAAGAATATCCCACAATTCGTCACTGTAGCTGACTGTAGTGTTTATTTTTTCCTTTGTTCGTGAATATTAATTAATGCAGCTGTTTTTGGGGGTGCGTGCATTTCGCACCCTACATTTTCCTCTCAGTTGGTTGGTTCTTCTTATGGCCTGTTGTATTTTAAGTATTGATAGATAGCAGCACTTAAAGCAATCAGGGGTGAGCTTGGGAGGATGAGGATCAAGTACAGGATAGACTTATTGAAACTCGGTTATCTTAATTATTTGGTAAATCTACCCGACAGCCGATGGTGTAAAGTAATGTTCCTGAGAATTTTCAACTCAAATATCAAGACAAGATGGATGGTCCAAGTGAGGGAGCTAATAGAACTACTGATTGGAGATCACGGATCTAGCTAGACGTTGGGGCTAACCGGGATAAAAAAATTCGTCAGAGAAAGGGTCATGGAGGAGGGTAACCTTAATTGGCTAGAGGGGGTCAAATCAAAGTGGTATTTGGGTGGCCTGCGTGATAAAGGGAAGCCTGGTTTTGAAGAATACCTTGATGGCACCTTTGGTGGGCCACTGTAGTTCAAGCTGAGGTCGCGGTCCCTGGAGCTGAGGGGAAAATTGGGGAAAACAGTGAACAGAGTGCCAGATGTGTGATTTGGGCGTGGTGGAGACCCTAGAACACTTTCTTCTAGAATGCCCAAAATACCAGTCTAAAAGAATAAGATTCACTGGGAGTATAATGGGGAAGTGGAATGGGAGAATGAAGGACATGTGGTTAGTGGGAGACTCAAAGGAGAGGGTTAATATGCTAATCGGGGAGATTGGGAAGAATGGGGCAAGGGATGTCATCAAGCAGTTCGTCTCCGAGTGTTAAGTGGAGAGAAGAAGCGTGGGAATAGGGAGGCTGTTGGGAGTACAGGGGTAACCAAGGCCTTCTCATCCGAGAACCGCGACAAATCAGTGGCCGGCCAAAGTGTTATTATAATATGGTCAGTGGTGTGTTTGTGTTAGTAATTAATGTTCATGTGAGCGGCAATTATTAATGTCTGAATGGATTATTTTTGTGCAAGCTTCCCTTTCCTTTGTTTCTGATTCTGTACCGTTTATGTTCATACTCCCAAAACTTCACCTGATGTGATGCGTGATTAGCACAAATCTTAATACTAGGTATATTTGAATTCATTATTAATTTCTGGGATAACAACTTTAAAAAAAATATTTGAAGTTACAAAAGAAAACAGTTAAGTTTTAGATTGCTGGTTGTCGTTTTAGAACTGGGACGAAAAGTGACAGGGGTGTCCAACCCACGTCTTCATTGCCATTGAACAGCTTATCAAAATTTAAAAGCGGCTCAGCTGTGTCGTTTCTGTGAATAGTGCCTCTTTGTATGGCAAGTGTTGAACAGTGATTTATTTTCCGGTTGTTATATTTACCAAACAATCATTTATAAAACTATGGAACAGACATGATTTGTCTGGCTGCGCAAAGGAAATAGTAATCTAATGTGAACAAAACATTCCAATATTTATTTCTTTTTTATTACTTTCCAAAGCGTGATTTACTGGGATTTCCGGGTTTGATTATAAACGATAACTTCACAAGTGAATTATGCAATCAACAATTGTGTCATGTATCCTTGCGCGCAAACGAAGACGCTTTGCCGTGGATGAAATGGAGACTTCATTGCTTTTTTTTTTTAACTCTTTAAATAATCTGAAAAGCAGACACTTGCAAAACAAATTCTTGAATAGCTATTACTTTCATTTTTTGTCTCAAAAACATAGGTTATGACCCCTCATTGGAACGAGCTCGACGAGCCCGTTCCAATGAGGGGTCGTAACCTATGTTTTTGAGACAGAAAATGAAAAAATAATGAAAATTAATTGGCGATTTTTGAGAATATCGCTGGCCGCTACGTTAGGTAAAGGATTGAATAATATAATTATCGTTAATAATGAAAAGTAATAAACAGAGTAATCGCTTGACTGAACTGGTTACGTGAAATAATTCATTCGAGGCGAGGGACTATATTGTAAAACACTCGTGCGCATTCGCGCACTCGTGTTTGTACAATGTCTCTCACCTCTCATGAATTATTTCACGTAACAAGTCTAGTCAAGCGATTACTCTCAATTTATTGGGATTTAACGACACTTTCGACTGCCAGGGTCACCTCGGGTCGGAAAAACATTCCAGTGACTATTGACTCAAAATCCATTAGCAAAGTGTTTGACCCCTGATTCCAAACTCTCGTGGGAAATCAAGGAAGTTAATTAGCATTTGCCTCATGTCAGAAGCTACATTTATCCCAACTTTAGAAACTCCCCAGGCTAATGAAGGTACGATCCTAGTTAGAAGACATTAAAGATTTTAACTAAACCACAGTGCACCTGCACCTAAACACGTAATGAATATTCTTATCAGATGTACGTTTAAGGAAAAGATGTTAATATAGGATCTATCTTGTTCATCAGCTCCAATATACTTGAAAAGTACATGAAGTATGTTTATAATTAAATGAAAATTTTCAACGAATAATGTTTCTAGATTTTAAATGAAATATTTTTCCCAGCCATCAAACGTTTCCCATCAATTGATGGGCGAGAACGAAGTTGCATAGAAACAGGCGAAGAAGGCAGGAATGCAAAACGATCGAATGAATGGTTTGGGGCGTACCATGGGCACACGGGGCAGTACAAATGAACC
Source organism: Pictodentalium vernedei (assembly GCA_031216915.1). Lineage (NCBI taxonomy): Eukaryota > Metazoa > Mollusca > Scaphopoda > Dentaliida > Dentaliidae > Pictodentalium > Pictodentalium vernedei. The sequence goes on along the minus strand of CM062292.1, from coordinate 293,195,787 downwards.
TAAAATAAAACTTACATATAGTCTAATCACTGATTGATTTACCAGCAATATGTTACGGAATCTACAGTAGTATCTTTCTATCCCAGGGTGAGTCTTGAGCGGGCTGGGCGCTGGCTTGCCGATTACGTAATGTGTCAAGAGATAGATACGCTCGTGGCGTGGCTGCGTTACATTTTTATCTTTTTTTACATGATCTCGATCCATTCACGTCTCCAAAAATCAGTTGCTGGGTCTTTCAAACATAACCCAGAATGTCGGCTATGTTGCTGATATCATGTATTATTACCACTTTTGCGGGCGTTCCTAGCATATTAACGATGTTTTACCGGGCGCTGAAACCTCGTAATGCTCAACAAGTACAAGTCATGTGACGTGTTGGGCCGTTAATTACTATATCTGCCCAACACGTCAATAACAGCCCGACGCGTCTAAATATATACAATGACGTCACATCTCTCAGCCGATCAACAATATTTTTCCCAGATTTTCATTTGGACCGAAATTCAATTTGGATTTTGTTAATTTGTAAACACAATTAACACGTTTTTTTCAAGTGTTTCCCATTGTGTCACGGATAGATAATGTATCAAATATAGAAAGCGATGCACACAAAGTAAGTGGCGACATCTTTGATGAATAAACTCCTTGCCTAAAGTTCGCATTTCGAAGATATATTTCATCATCTCTAACTTTCCAAATTTCGCCGTAGACTGATCAGACGATAGTCATGTTACCCGGTTTGTTTGTCAACAAATCGGACGATAGTGTCGCTGTTTTTTTTAATTCTAAAACGTCAAACTTCATTTATTTACCTCATTTCCCTTATAATTTAATCGTAATGTACCCGATGTACGAAAGTGGCAATAATAGAAATAACATGACTTTGTCGGGCATTACAGTGTATCAACGGCTCAACAGAAATGGTTAACAGCCCTTGAGCTTATTAGCGGCCCTCGACTTCGTCGCGGGCCGCTAATAAACTCTTGGGCTGTTAACCATTTCTGTTGAGCCGTTAATACAACGTAAAGCCCTTCAAAATCATGTTATTGTTATATTCTTGCTGTATATATTTTAGTTATGTCTTTTCTTTTTTTCATATATGTTTGTTTTGCTTCTTGTTTCTCGTCTTTCACCCTGACTCCAAGCCTTTGCAAGTTTTTAAACATCTTACACGTCCCAGTTTCTCCAGTGGCGACCTCTGTTCTGGTACAGGCGATAGTCATTGCATACCTGCACAGAAACACGGACCCGCTCTGCCTTACCTCACTTTGAAAATCTTATTTTTATTGCTTTACCGTGGATGACATAAACATATATAGAATGCGGGTAGGTCTGTTCTTTGTGCGTCCGTGTGGGAGTGTACACAGGAAGAATCAACTGGACGCTTACTGTGTCTTATTAATAAACCTCGTATTGCTATACAGGATTATTGGAGTCACTATAATGTTGGCTTTGATGCACTTAATGGGCACTCTGAGAGGATTCGGGGAAATTTGTATTTATCAAAGAGAGGAAAATTCTCACCAAAAGCCAGATATAATCACACTCTCAACAGTGACATCCTCAGTTTATATAAAAAAAACCCTCTTCACGCTGTTAATCCTAGTAACTTTTTCTGCCATTCTCTCTTGGATTTTTCTGCTGATATACCTTTCCGGTGATGTTGAATTAAATCCTGCCCCCCCCCCCCTAGTCTACATAGTACAACGCCATCTAGTTGTCATTCGTCATTAGCCGGCTTTAAAATCTGCCAAATGAACATTCAAAGCTTAAAACCAAAAATCGATACTCTTCAATGTGAAATGATGATTAATGACATTTGTGCATTTACTGAAACATGGCTAAGCTCTTCCGATAGCAACACTGATATCAGTCTTGGGGGTTTTGATGAGGTACTACGTACAGACCTACAAACTAGGGGAGGGGGTATAGCTCTTTTCTCAAGGTCTGGTATCTCATCTAGGCCTAGACCAGATCTAGAAATATCCCCTCTTGAATGCCTGTGGGTTGAGGTATTCGCTGGCACTAAGTCGTTTCTGCTGGGGGTTTTCTACCGACCTCCAAATAGTGACGCTGCAATCTGGGACGTTATAGTTGCAACTTTTGAGAGGGCCAAGGATTCTGGTGTTCCCGATATAATAATTACCGGTGATCTCAATGACAACTTACTCTCCCCTTTAAATGGTAAATTCAAAGAGCTTGCCGAATACTTTAACCTGAGACAGTTGGTGTCCGAACCCACCTTTTTCACAGAAACAGCCGAAACCTTACTGGACGTAATCGCGGTTAGTGGCTCGATTAGAGTGATTTCCTGTGAAGTTAGTGGAGCCCTTCCTTCCTGATCTAATAAGGTATCATTATCCAGTTTCAGTTGAAGTCGATTGTACGAAAAAACATGGACATTTCAAACGCCAAATTTGGTTATACAATGAAGGTGACTTTGATGGGCTTAACAACGCACTTTTCTGATATGACTGGGATTCTCTTTTTTCTAATCCTCACCTAGATAATCTGGTTGAAAACTTCAGTTCCAAAGTCTTAGAGTTAGAATCGATCTATATCCCGAATAAATTAATTACTGTTAGGAGGAAAAAACCTAAATGGATGCACAACGATATTAGACTTTTAATACTTCGCAGGAAACGTCTTTACCGCATTGCCAAATCCAATAATCGCCCCTAGGCCTGGGAAAGGTATCACGTAATAAGAAATGAAGTTGTTTCTGTAATAAGAAAATCCAAAATAAATTACTATAACAAGATCCAAGCTACCCTGGACAGTACTGCAACCAACTCTTCTAACTGGTGGAAGACACTGAAACTGTTCCTGGGAAATAACCGGACTTAAAATCCAAATTTACTACATTCCAACAAAATATTATCATTGAATGCAGTCAAAGCCGAAGCGTTCAACGACTTCTTTTGTTGAATCTCATCTGTTGATGATACTCGCGCGTGTCTTCCTCGTGCGATATTCCCCGAATGATCAACAATGTACAATTAAGTCCAAGTGATGTGCGCACCTCTTTGATGTCTCTCAACATCTCAAAGGCATCGGGGCCTGATCGAATAAGCCCACAGCTACTGAAATATTTCCCTTCCTTGATCGAACCCCTCACCAAGTTATTTAATATTTTGCTTGGACAATCGTACCTTCCCGCTCACAGGAAAAAAACAAATGTTACCCCTGTCCTGAAAAAAGATCCACCCAACATATTGTCAAATTACCTCCCAATATCCCTGATCAGTTGCTTAGGAAAAGTTTTTGATAGATGTATCTTTAAAAAAGATTGGTGTTTCAAAGACAAAAACAAAATCTTAAGTCCCTGCCAGTAGGGATTTACTGCGTGTGACTCAACAGTTCTACAACTTACCGTCATCTATGATGCGTTCAGTTGTGTACTTGATGAAGGCAAAGATGTTCGGGTTGTATTTTGTGATGTCAGTAAAGCCTTTGACAAGGTCTGGCATAAAGGGCTGATTTTTAAATTGAATAAAATAGGTATTACAGGAGAGCTCCTTACTTTCTTCAAGTCCTATCTCAGTGATCGCCTACAAAGAGTTGTAGTAAATTCTAATTCATCTTCCTGGAAAGACGTCGTTTCTGGCATTCCAGAGGGTTCCATTCTTGGTCCCCTTCTGTTCCTGACCTATATCAACGACATAACTGTAGGCCTAACAAGCAGCACACGCTTGTTCGCAGATGATACAACTCTTTACTTAGTTGTTGAAGATCTCTCACCAGACATTCTGTATTTTGAATAACGATTTAGCCACAATAGAACAATGGGCTAATTCATGGTTAGTAGAATTCAACCCTGGAAAAACCAAAAGCATGATCATATCACGTAAGAGGGCCACGGTTGGGTTGATTACCCCCCCCCCCCCCCCCCCCCCACCCCCGTAATGAGCAATATCCCCATTAAAGAAGTCAAAGAACATAAGCATTTAGGTGTAATCCTCAAATCTAATTGTACCCGGAAGAACCACATAGAACATATCTGCGCAAAAGCCTGGTCTCGACTGGACCTTCTTAGGAAGAATACATTTCTTCTAGATCGTAAAACACTTGAGAAAATTTTGCTTTCGTCAGGCCTTTACTTGAATATGTGGATACAGTTTGGGACAATTGTACAGGAAATGACTCGCTGCCCGAATTATTACTGGTACCACACTGCGTGCCAGCAGAATCTTATTGAATGAAGAAACTGGTTGGGAATCACTGCAGTCAAGGCGAGAAAAACATAAGCTAATACAGTATTTTAAAATGTATCATAATCTTGTACCGTCTTATGTTTCCAATAGAACCCCCCCCCCCCCCCCCCCCACACACACACACACACCAATATCAGTGAATCAAATACGTGGTTTACGCCATGCTCAGAATCGCCGAGTCTCTTTCTGTTGAACCAAAAATTATCAACTATCATCTATTCCATCAACAACCAAACTATGGAATGACATCCCTGTTAACATCAGAGAAATAGCCTCATTACAGATTTCAAAAACTATCTAAATCAGAACGTCCGCACCATCATTCTTTTACAATTCGAGATCCCGCAAAGCGCAGGTATATCACTGCAGACTATGATTACGGTGCAGTCATCTTAATGAGCACCTCTTTGTGAACCACCTGGCCACCTCGCTAAATTGCGTATGCGGTGAACGCGAGACAACTGAACATTTTCTTCTAAACTGTCCAAACTATAATCGAATAAGAAGTGATACACTGTGCTTACTTCCTTTCATGCTTGACTGTAGTACCTTGCTATACGGATGTGAATTTTATAGTGCTCGCGATAATGGAATTATATTTGAAGCGGTGCATCAGATTATTCTTAAATCTGAGTGCTTCACTTAATGTTTGAATAACCATAAAAGGTCGGAGGGTGGACTGCTTCTGTAAATATGGACACTCAACATAGTTACTCCTCTAGATCGAGTTACCGAAAAATCAGTATTAATCGAAATGATAGTGCCTCAAAGTGTTTTTGACGCAGATCCTTCTCCCCTCATGGTCACTCCAACCATGGTGTTAACACGGGTTGCTTCGATCACAAAAAGTCACGAGAGCAATGGACGCCACATTACAGTATTTTCAAATAACTGTCTTCACTATACTTGTATTACATGACTCAGTGCGTGGCGGGTGTGTTGTGGGTGGATCGCCCATGGAGTCAGAATTCTGCCCAATCAATAGTTGCAAATCTGTTGCAAAGTGCGGTAAGAGCAGGCAAGGCTCCGGTCGACAGACCTTCGGGTTGAACTCGGAGTCCCGTTGACCGGAGTATTGCATGTGCTACATGACGTAATGTACAGAACTTGAAGTGATACATTGGATGATAGTTCCGCTCTGCGGGTGGTTTGGTTGCAAATCGCTCTCCACGTGCTGTAGTTATCCGGTAAAATACTAGCTAGTTTGCTGAACCACTCCATTCCAATGGCTGTTAGTTTTGGTTTATCACAGAATCACTAACTCTACCTGACCGGGTGGGAGTTATACTATGTGACCTTTGGACCTGTATTGGGTGAATTGTAGTTCTTGACTGCACTGCAAATAATAGAAAAGTACATTTAGTTTTTAGAAATTTGTGGCACTTCTCTCCTTCGTAAATACACGTGCCTATTTGAATACTAGTGTCTCATTCTGACATTCCTTTTCTTATGTTTCTGTCCTGAGTCAGCAGTCAATACTTCTTGATAAACATTACTGAAAGTTACTTACCTTAAAAAAACTATCGTAAAAACCGACAACTATCCAGATACCTCAACTGAATAAAGTAAGGAACGGAGGTAGTTCAGCAGCATGCAGTTATTAATACCCATTTAAACAAAAACCCATTTCTACCATTTCTTCCCATTTTCTTCTTATCTTCATTATTTAGTTAACAACATATACAATTATCTCTTATTTCCCCCTTTTCGAAACCTACTATCAAATCATAACTATGACTTGAAAGTGTAATGAAAAATTCAGCATTATAAGGTTTGGGCGGTAATCTTGATTGTATGTGAACCTGTCTTCTCGACTGTATTAAGTTCAAGTGTTCTACTGGTGGAAACAACCTCGTATAAGCTTACAGCTTACTGTTGGATCCACACTTAATATAACTGTATATATTTGAGAACTGGAAATAAATAGTGTTTAAACTAAATGAACCTAATCCACAAAGCTATCAAGCAGTCAACAGGGTTTATGATCATTCTAAAAGGGCCGGAAGGAACATCTCACCTACCGAATTTCTCAAGATTGTATGATAGTTTTAAAAATTAGAAGTAAGCTGCAGAAATTTTTTTTTATCTGGTCTAAACAATATTTTATTTGGAAGAATAAACTCTTAACTTTTACATACACTGACAATCTTATATGAACAGTAATATAAAATTCAAAAAGAAATATTGAAAGTAAACACAATAAAAGAACAGGATTCGACAGCAAGCTTTAAGCTTTTGTAAAGTCGTCTTCTGCATGGTGACAAATATACACAGTTTCATTACAAGACTTAGGCGGGATCCAATGTAATTTCTCATTAAGAGTAGAATAACAGATTGAAAAAAAGAATGGAGAATATATACAGTTATGGATGTGGGTGGATGATTGCCAAGTCGATTCAAATTGGACACCAAGGGTTTGTGTCTAGGATCGGCAAAGCAGACCTGTCACACATTAGTGTTCATTTTGTGCATCCCATCCTAAGGTGGTACGAAGTTAGGCATAAAAAATCAAACTGATAAAATCCGTATAACCCTACGCCTAAATACCACAATGACAGGTATACAACTCGATCCTACCATTACAACCTTCCGATTACTGATTTGGAGGGCAGTGTTGAAGTCTGGTGAGGCCGCCGAGTACGGTGGACCCAGGAATATCATCGCTTGTCCCACTGAGCGGCCTCCCCACTCGGCGAACACCAAACTTGAAAACTATGTCATGATTTCGCGACAACAATTGCCGAGAGGCATGGCAACCATCATCGCGAAACCCTGACACAGTTTTGGAACAAGATACAGGAAAGACGTTTCTTTCAAAGAATAGTATTCTATTGTATTAGTTTGCTTTTGAGTGCAATACAGAGTGGTCAGTCAAAACGTTTGCTCAGCACAATGAATTTTTGAACAGTGTTGAAAATGTTACTATTTGTTGTGTTGGTATAGTGTTCTGAACCAAATAATAGCGTGTCAGAAGATATTTGCATTGACGGACCACCAAGCGTTTCACGACGGGTGATTGTGTTGCGCGGATAGTACAGGAGTTAATGCTCTGTTGCCTCTATTTCACCGCAGGTACAAAGTGGAGTGACTGAGATGTGATTGAGAACGACGAACGAATTTGCAATTTTTATTTCGCTGTATTCAGTACGCCTAATTACTCGCGAGTGTATTTCCTATCGCCATAAACATGTAACAATTCATTTAATTCTTAGAAGCCGGGTAATCAGAATGAATTTATTGAACATGACATATCGCGAAAAACTTACAGTAAAGCAGGTGCTTCTAGTCAAGTGTCGTCTGCCTATTCAGGCAGACGACACTTGACTAGAAGCACCTGCTCAGTGTTTATTCTCGTCAAGCCCACAGATAGCCGAACCGTCACAGCCAGATTACCTGCCGTATTACATCACATGCAAGAAAACTCGACTCCCGGCTTCTAATTGCGTCGTGAGGATAACTTTGAGAAGAAATTTCATCATTGTGTACTGTAAACTTCGGGAGCGAATCAAATCGGCCTCCTTCCAATGAAGGGTCACATGATATGGCTTTGTTGAAATTTGTTGAAAATTTTTTTTTTTCAACTGCTTAATTTGTAAATTACGCGGGCTGATGCGGCCGATTCGTAAGCTAAAGGCCTAATCGATCCAGAGATGGGAGATGAAACATCACTCGAATCTGCCTCAAAGAAATAAAGTGCAGAAGACTCTTGTGACTGCAGAAAAGGCGAAACCTAAAGAACCTCACATCTTATACGTACTTTTGTGTTGTTATTTGTTTATCTTCGTGGTTTGTCTGACTAGAGTTTTTAACATGCTATAACATATTATCTCCTTTCTTAAATATTGTTTTGAAATCTTTCGACTAAACCTGAAACTATACACTTGACGTGGTCAGAACCTGTAAAACTCTAAACCTTTGATACCTCAGCAAGTGTGACAGGCTTCCACGCAACCATGTAAATTCTATAAGGAATTCAAAGCTGTTATGACCTGGAACCAATCTCGTCCTTGCCTGTCTTCTAGATTCAATCTTCTGGAATATTTCAGTTCGATAAGGTTCGCTTTTCCGACTAAACGAAATACCCCAAAAGATTGAATGTAAAAGTTCCATATACATGTCCATTGAATCAACATAAGAAATGTTTCTCACTCGAGAACTGATTTGATCGGATCTTTAATGACATTACAATGCTGTTAAATATGCTTGTCAACTAAATACTTATGAACGAAGACTTTTTAGGTTTAATCCCGGGAAGGGGAATTGCACGTCCCTGTGGCTCTGAAAGTCAATCACGATACCCCAGAGATTCATAGACCCTGGTATCAATGATTGCTCGGAAGAAAGTGTCGGAGGGCGTTCGGGGGTACGTGTCTTCCCAACTTTTTAACGTGAATCATCGAGAAAGAGTGAGATTGTGAGACAGAGAGAGGGGAATTGACAGGAAGTGATGTCCTCCGCACCGTCTCTTTATTCTTAAGATGTGACCGAAGATTCCCTCCTTTGATTTGTCTTTTTTATAGTCTTTAAAGTCGAGAAAATGCACAGTTTTTTATACCACGATTACCTATTCTACTATATGTGAAAAGCCTATGACAAAAATCTTAGCTTTGCACACCAACCGTGGTGAACACGTCAGCAATGGGATTTCAGTAGTTAAAATTCACACCTACCGTGGAACTACATCCAAGTTGACCTTTGGTGACGTCGACCTGAATGCGAACCTGTCTAAATTTATTGTACGTCGCCTCGCGAAGAGTGAAATGAAAGTGGCAATTATTTATTACGTTTTTAAATGAGTTTTCCCCATAAAACACCAAAAATTAACAAACATGCATTGTCTCATGTTAATAAAGCATCCATAACTCAAAATAGTATGTTATTATGTTGTTAAAATGAAAAAGGTCCTCTTTCTTTTTCAATTTCGTTTCGATGATAAAATAGACAGCGATGTTCATATTAGCAAAAACAAATTCGCACGTATTTACGGCTGTTGCTCAGTAAAATCGAGAAAAAAATCGAGAAAAAATAATAGCGACTCTTAATTATCTGACGATCACGAAATAAGTAAAATATACCCAAAGTAGCTTTGTATACCAAATGTTCACCCTCTCGTGGTGAAGTGGTGTTAACCGCGCGCCGAAGGCTCGCGGTTAACACCACTTCACCACTCGTGGTGAACATTTGGTACACAAAGCTACTTTGTGTATATTCTATATATCTACATATTGAAGGACAATAAACCGCGATTGTGAAAAAAAATATGTTGACCATTTAAGAAAACCACAATTTCCTTTATGCAAAGGTACCCTCATATTTTGTATCATTCGTATGAAAGCGTTGGATTCAATTAAATAAATTAACTTCTAAACGCGAATTTATCGTGTGTTTGAAAAACGCTGCCTCGGTTTTTTTAATCCGAACTGGTTAGCAGATCACCCACGGAAAATTCCGAGGCAAAGTTATATTCCATATTCGTTAAAATCAAGTTTCTCGGAAGGACAAATGTGAAGTTTGTGTTCACGTGGGTCTGTTTATAGCGCACATGTCAATCAAATCTCTTTCAGGTTACCGCTGTCGAAAAACACACATGCTGTGGGAATTATTGGATACATAACTGCAATTTATTTGAAATAATTCAAAGTTTTTACCTGAATATGCCAAATTACTGTTTGAACATTAAAACGGTAAAATTAGAAACCACTTGTATTCAAAATGATGTCACTGGGATTACTCGTATTTGCCTCCGATAATTGGGTAAGTTCGTTTATTCTTCGCTGTGCTGTGCTTTCTGAATTTTCGTCTGTTTTAAAGCTTTTCAATTATTTATTTTTAATTACTCATTTAAACACCTTCGCGCTGCTTCTGACGTTTTACACTTTGCATACAATGCTTTTTACGTGCTCTTTCACACGTGAGCAAAATCTGAGAGTCAATATTTTTTTTCAAATTAGCGGCTTATTGTACTTTTAACAAATATTTGCACCGGCCGAAACAACGAAATATTTGTTAAATATGGAGCCAAACATGTGGATTTTTCTCTTTTTGTATATGTGCGTAATCACGGACTCAATTCTCTGTATTGTAATCCTACCATGCCAATGACACTTGGGGCAGCACTGAGGTATATCAGTGTGTCGATGTCCGTCTATGACAATGCCCCCTCCCCCAAGTTCAAGTTTACTACTCTACTGAGGGTGGCGCAGTGTTTTTCACAATGTGTATACATGTCTCCGGTCTTTAAGATGTGATGTTACATTTACTTCTCATGAATCTGAAAGTCGGTATCGATCTGCTGAAAAGATCTGCAACACACCTGCAATGGAGCTGCGGAAAACGCCCTTATCACCAGGGGCATCTTCTGAAAACTCTTGTTGCTTTCTTAACACTCCTGAGCATTAAAAGATACACAAACGAACAACTCGTCCCTTGTATCACGATCAGTTAACCCATAACTTGGAGATGAACAACCTCTGATGCAGAAAAAAAACTTGTCATGGACAGGTCTACATTTTAGTTGTCTCTCTTAGTTGAAAACGAACATGTTACTTTTGAAAGAAGTGTACAGTTAAAAGTAGAAGTCCTGTCATGAAATGCGCACAAATAGCACGTCGATCTGCACGTTTACCTACGCGTTATGACCATAGTAAGGATATCAAATTCTGTACATATGGCCTGTGCACAAGCAATGTTTCAGCCAACCCGGAGGTCCATTGGGAGAGACATTGCCTGTGTTTGCTATGAGTAATCAGGATAACCTGCCGTGCTTTAAAGTGGATCCCATTCGATATGGCAATTGCGAGCAATTCCTACGCGCTATTATGCCTCGACAAGCGCACAGTTCGTGACAGGACTTCTCGTTTTAACTGTAAGCGCAGTCCGATCAACTTTGAGAGTTCTGCTCTACGTTTGCATCCCACCTAGAAGATGTTCAATCATCCACCAAATCCCTGACTAAAACCCGCCAACGACATCGGCGTCACTACGGCACATAGGGTTGTTTCAATGTGGTCTGGTTTCTCATATGTTCATATGATGGAGTCACGCATTGACTGCTTCGTTTTATAGATATCTTCTTTCAACCTCTCTGAGTGTGATTTCCCCATGTTCAATTGCAGTATGTAACATTCCCAGGACACTACCTATGTTCAGATATTGAGAAGGGAACCCTTGTTTACACGACCATGACATGGATTTGTCCGACGGTTCTTAGAATATACAATCGTTGAGATTAGCCGTGACAATCGGCAGTCTTGTGGTAAACGCCGGAACAGATAGCCACGGCTTTTACCACGTCATTGCCAATTAGCGTGTCTATTTTCTGAAGCTGTTTTGGATTACTAGCAATTATCTGAAGCAGATTTATGCCTATGCGTGGGTCCTTGAGTGTCATTCAAGACTGCTCTACTACCACCCGACGAGAAAAAGACCCCTCCCCACCCCAGGTTTTACGTATATGGCTGTCTGAACATGGGGTGTACGTATAGTTTCCGCGTCTTCATTAATATAGTTGTTATCGCATTCCTTAACCCTTTGCCTATAACGACTAAGAGATAACACTATAACGACTAATAGATGACACTTGAAAAACAAATCTTGAAATTCGAATCGGATCTGTGTTTTGATATCTACTGGGTTACTCCTCTCTCAACCAAGCCCACCGTACATATCTTATTGCGAAACTTACACAGAGCAAATGCGCACATACTTATGTTAATATCTTGATGATTTCAAAGAGACATAAATACACATTGATTTGAATATCTATAACTGGAGTACGAAATACTATCGGTATATCTTCATGTCCAGTAATTTTCCCTTCAGTGTTTGTGATGTGAAATTTTCATCATTCCAAAATATACCCTCTGTTAACATCCTGTTCATGAATGGAATGAGTGAATCCATTTTGTATGCAAAATGGGATGTTGAATAACAATTTAAGCCTACAGCCCATGGGGACTTTGTCTTTACGCATTTATTTATTTATTTATTTATTTATTTATTTATTTATTTATTTATTTATTTATTGACGTTAAAGGTAACATATTTCTGCATGGTGGCTAATCGTGACATTTTAGAAGTCATTTTAGTCAATCAGTTATTTTGGAGAAATTCCACCCATGCATTCGTTACTGGACCCTGTTTTGCCCCAGAACAGAATTTGTTTACCATAATTTACAGCCAGGCCTGTATAGTGTCCGACAGCTTTGCGGGTAAAGGAAGCCGGAGTACCCGGAGAGAACCATCGGGCAGTGTTTGTCAAGTCAATGCCTAAACCCCATCAGGGTCATCGCTAATCATCATCTGATCGAATCTTCGTGAGTTCTATCCTGACTTTCATCTGTATCTTCGAGCAAGCAACATCGAAGACACTTGCCTGTTCCAGTTCACCCAGATGTGTAAATGGGTACTGATATAAACTTAGAAGTAAACCTACAATGGACTGATTCCCATCCGGAGGGGAAGGGGTGCCATGTTCTCTTATGTGTCACATAATCTGAGCATCAGTTCCGAATTGATTGGTCACATGGCTCTGGGGATTTAACCGTTCCCCAAACGTAATGAAATAATTCACTGATCAAATGTTATTTTTTCAGATTCCTGTCCCCGAAACATAGCTTATGGCCACTTAATTTGAACGAGCTCGTTCCAGTGAGCGGCCATAAGCTTTGTTTTGGAGGCGAAAAGTGAGAAAAATCTTAGTTATTTAACCCTTTACCCAACGTAACGGCCAAAACCGGCCAGCGCTATTTTCAAAAATCGCCAGTTAATTTTCATTATTTTTTTCATTTTTTGTCTCAAAAACTTAGGTTATGACCCCTCGTTGGAACGAGCTCGCCGAGCTCGTTCCAATGAGGGGTCATAACCTATGTTTTTGAGACAAAAAATGTAAAAGATTAGTTATTCAAGATTTTTTTTTTGCAAGTGTCGTCTGCTTTTCATGTTAGGTAGAGGGTTAAGAATGTTGCAAGCAAATTTTGTCTTCAGCTAGGTTGATGATATCTCGTTGCCAATGTCGCGATTCACAAAACTGGACACCGTCACTCGATTTAATAAGTGAAGTAAACCTTAGCATACCTCCCCAACACCTTCTCTTCTCTCTTTTCCCAACACTCTGATACATCTTCCCTTTTTAAAATCTCGAATTCTTTTATCATCTATCTAACTGATAATTATAAAAAAGATGTTCCTTGTGTCGCCTTTCCTTCATTTTAATTCAAATTTCTGATTGATACATCCATTTTACATGGCTACTTTCGAAACGCATCGTTCATTCAGTCAAGTAATTTCGTTTGGTTCCCTCATCTTCATCCAATCTAAATATTTGACATTGCCTATCTCAATCTTTACCGACTATCACCAAAGTTCGGAAGATCTCGATCTGAGCCTATACAGCAATGAAGCATCACCGCAATGTTCCATCGAACGATTCTTCGAATGCTTGTTTAACTTTCTTCAGCTGACCATTACCCTAGTGGTATTTCAACAGCACCTGTTGCAGTGTTCTGTACCCTCGCATATGTATTGACTTACATTTGTTTTCAGTGTGATGTACCATAGCCAGTCTCGCCCATCTCCGTGATCCCTGTTAAGTGAGTATTCATTAAACCTGTTACAATCTGAAGCGAGGACAAAGTGGTCAGGTCGAAAATAGAGCCACACTCCGGGTATTATTGAAACCCAATATCACTTGTCGGAATCCCAAACTGCTAATCTGGAAAAGAATGCTTAAAAGAATTAAAAGTAAACAAGACAAACAAATGTCAAGTATTTACATTTTTATTCCCCAAACCTATGCACAATAACGTTGATTTCTGGAAATTTCAGCCTGCAAATTTGCTTAGTTTAGATAACAGCAACCTTTCATTCACCTACACTCAACTTTAATTTTGTTTATAAAATACCTTTTCTTTAATTTTTTTGATGTATCTTTGCCGCAAATTGTAAGTTTAGTTTTCGAGGAGAGGAGGCTCGTTATTCTCGTAAGTTGTTATAACTTGTTCACCAATCCTTTTGCTGTAATTAGTGGCAATTATAATAACTTTAAACTAAACTAACCGGTGATGTAATAATAACACCCCCCCCCCCCCCCCGAAGGAACTATGCGGTGCCCGGTTGAAACCATACCATGCGAAATCTATAATATATTTTGATAAAATATGCTCTTGCCTAACGGGTTAACATTCATAAAATTTGCCGGCAGTTCTTAAGCTTTCCTGAGAAGGAAGTTTCTCTTGGAATTCACAAACAGATCAGACAGGTAATGTTCGGAGATACCAAATATATGTTTGTTTTTTGTGTATGTGATGAACCGTAGAACGCAACCGAAACGTGGGCAGTCGGGATTAAGTGTCTTGCCTGAGGAGAGAACGCAGAATTTCCGGGTCAAAATCAAACTCAATGAGCTTCGTTAAACAAGCATGGATTGGTAGAATTTCTGGTTCTATCAATGTAAAAACTGCCGCTTGAAATTTTGGTAATTTGAGGTCAGTATGCAGGTAGGGGAGTGGAAGCAGGTAGAAGCTTGCAGACACAATGTCGAAAAACATTTTCCCCCCAAATGTGCCTAACAAATTGTTTTTCTCGATAAAATTAGGGACTCACCCCCCTTAATGTAGTCGTTGGACAATTTTACCGAGAAGAAATTGGTAAAAAATAATTTTGGTGCCATATGACGCGGAAAGCTCTCGGAAACAACATATCCAAAATCTATCCCAATCCATATTGGGGAAGATTTTCTGTAGGCAATTCAAATGGGGGCCTGTTTTTGTTCGGATAATGTCAATTCTGCCGATGATACCACGTATTCGTGTGGTTATTATTTTGTTAAATCAGACATACACAAGACCACGTCATTCTTTTTAACTGAGATCTCGGAAAAGGTTTTTATTGTTTGAAGGGAAGACAATATGGCTGAATATTTTGTATTTGAGCTCACTTTTAAGAACAGTGCTATGAGAAAACCCACGAAAACTCATCTAGCAAAGGCCGTGACAGAATCTATCGAAGTCTGCGAACCACACGACAATTCAGCCATTGTTGTTGACGGCGGGGCTTTCCTTCACCGAGTAGAGTGGTCTAAAAAGTCCACATATAGTGGGATAACAGAACAATAGGTGGCATATGTGAAGAAGAAGTGCGGACATTGTGTTTGATGGCTATGCGCAGGGTCCACCCGCTAAAGACCACGCGCATCGTAAGAGGGTTTGAAAGACTTGTGACGATATCCACTTATATGAAACAATAGAAGCGCACAATAATCAAATAATGAAGAGATACTCTCCTAACTCAAATAACAAAACACAGTTTATAGCCTTTTAGCTTGATCACTAGAAAGCAGTGGCAATAGTGTGTATACCAGTATCGGTGTTGCCGATGTACTGATTGTTGAACGTGCCATTCGCCATGCATGAAGCGGTGTCAGTCTTGTCGTTATGGTCGATGACACTGATATCCTGAAACTTTTAATATACGACTGGAATAGTAAAATCATGTCCGATATCTTTTTCCAGTCTGACGCCAGATGGTCTTCACAGAAAACTCAGACAATACGGAACATTAGAGACGACGTTGGCAGACTCATAAAACACATATTCTGTTTGCTCATGTATGGAGTGGCTGTGACACCACATCTGCCACGTATGGGCAAGGGAAAACTAACCTGCTTATGAGAATAGAAAGCTCAACAGAAATCCAAGGTATATTTGTGACACTACTGTAACACCAGATCAAGTAAATGTTGCTGGTATTAGGCTGTTTACAATTCTATATGGTGGAAATACTGCAGATTCCCTGAGCAATTTGAGGTAAGCGAAATTCATGGGGACGGTTTCTTCCAGTAGACCATCAATCGAGCCCCCAAAACATCCACCAACAGAAAGAGATGTACATTATCACAGTTTGAGAGTGTACCATCAGATTGTTGTATGAAAGACACTGACAAATGATGCTCTAAACCCAGTATTATGGGGTTGGAAACTCGATAGCAGAAATTAACCCCAATTATCACAGACATTGAAACAGCTCCCGATAAACTTCAGAAGTGCATACATGTGCATTGGAAAGAGTGGTCTGAAATGTGTGCGCAGCTGCGAGGATTACAGGGGCGAAGGTTGCCACAATGCTGAATCTATCACCTTTGAGAATGAAGATGTTGAAAATGACTAAAATTGGAATTGTATAGTTCTCTTTGAGAATGCAGGTCTGCACTGAGAACTTTAATTTTGCTTTCATTCATTTCAAAACGCAATTTAATAGTGGGTGTCAATCTTTGTAACTAATGTGTCGTACGTTTTCAATTTCGGGAGCCGTTCTAAACTTCATAACAGTATATGCCTAAACTATGTTTTGCGTTCTGTACTTCCGCAGTTTGCTATATCCTAGGACTGCAATTGAAATGAACAAAGATTCGGTATCATATTCCACAGATATCGATACATTAGATATTGTGGGGACTTTATAACATTAGTGTATTTTAAGGCGATTGTCGCGGCCATCTTGGCAGCCATTTTGGATATTGGTGTTTCGGCTCATGTCTGCACAGTAGAGTGATCTGCAAACTGTACCTTCGAAGACTATTTATTATTATTCGTGTTCATTTGAGACGTCTGTTTTGCCAAACTTGTGGAAATTGAAACTGACCGGTTCTGAAGGCCATATTGGCGGTCATCTTGGAAAGTGTGCTTACCTAAATCTTTTCACCATAGTGGAGTTTGGTGGATTTTGGATGTTATTTCCAAAAGCTTCCCACGTCGATGGGCACCAACATCGGTTTTACCAGTTTCTTCCAGGTAAAATTGTTCTATGACTACTCTAGAGTTAAATTTGACTTTTCGGGTGGGATGTGGGGTGGGCTTAAAATTCTTGAAGTGTAGGATGGAGTGTCAATATATTCCATGTAATACAATAAAGACCTTTTTAGAGATCTCGGTGAAAACGAAATGATGTGGTGTTGTGTATGACGTCTGATAAAACAAAACAACAACTTCTCAGTATTTCATATTAATTGCCAAAGTCTCAGTGCTCACTGGGACCCTTTACATCACTTGCTCTCTGAACTCAACGACACAGAGAACACTTTCGATGTGATCGGTTTAACGGAAATCTTCAGAATCCCCACAAATATGTCATATACCCTAGAAGGATACCACCCTTTACAAACAAATTTGAGATCTATTGATGACGATGGTCATGGCGGGGTCGGTCTGTTCATAAAAAGCGATATTTCTTTTAGTATTCGAAAAGATCTTTCCATTTTTCTACCGCACGTCTTCGATTCCATCTTCGTTGAATTTAAGTACAAAAATTCCTCCAAGGTAATTGGAGTAATATATAGACCAAATACGGCCCTGAGGGCAGATATCGACCTGTTTCAATCAAAAATCAACCAATTAACTGATGTCCTGAATAAAGAAAAGAAAGCCTCTATCATTATGGGCGATTTCAATATTGACCTCCTAAAAGTGGCGTCTCACTCCAAAACTGAATCATTTATTGACTTAATGTTTAGTGAGAGCTTCCTTCCTGTTATTACAAAACCAACCAGAGTTACAGATCGCAGTGCTACGCTTATAGATAATACATTCTCTAATGATGTCTCATTTTTCTCAAAATCTGGAATAATCCTTACTGATGTTTCGGATCACTTTGGGATTTTTTATGTCGAAATTTCACATTCCAAACCTGTTAGATCAAAACAGATCTTGACCAGAAAAATAAATTCCTATACTATCGAACGCTTTAAGTCGTTGTTATCCCAATGTGATTTTAGTCCGGTTCTGGAAACAAACTGCCCAAATGATGCTTACGAAAAATTCCTCAATATTTATTTGAATGCCTATGAGACATCATTCCCTGTCCAAGACCATCAACAAAATAAGAAATATATAAAACAGCAGCCCTGGATGACAAAAGGTCTTCTAGTCTCTGCCAACAATAAGAACAAATTTCTTAACAAAAAATTAAAAGCGCCCACTGAGACGAATGTCAAAAATTATAAAAATTACTGTCGGATATTTAACAAAATTAAGAAACAATGCAAAGCCCTATATTATGAAAAAGTACTTTTAGAAAATAAGAATAACATGAGAAAGACGTGGCAAATCCTAAATAACGCATTGAATAAGAATAAAAACCAACGAACCGTACCATCATTTTTTAATCTTGGTGATACAAAGATATATGCACCAAATCAAATTGCACAAGAATTCAATAACTTTTTCGCCAACATTGGAATTCAGACGTCAAATCAAATAACCAAACCTAGTAAATCATTTGCCGAGTTCTTGAATTCTTCTTTTATGGGAAACTTCTTTATAAGCCCTACATCGTCTACCGAAATCTCAAATATTGTAAATACAATGAAACCTAAAGTAAGTCAGGACTGTGAAAATATCACGACCAGAATTCTGAAACATTCAATAAATTTAGTCGCTACTCCACTTGCGCACATTATGAATAATTCATTCAGTCAGGGAATAGTACCAGACAGAATGAAAATTGCTAAGGTTACTCCAGTCTTCAAAGCAGGTGATGAGAATAATTTTACAAATTACAGGCCAATCAGTATTTTGCCTGTTTTTTCTAAGGTTCTAGAAAAGCTAATGTCTATAAGACTTGTAAACTTCTTAGATAAATTCGAAATTCTCTATCACCACCAATATGGCTTCAGGAAGCACCATAGCACTCTGCACCCTGTTATGCACCTATTACAATATGTAGCCGAAGAAAATAATAAAAATAGTAAAGAAAGTACACTCGCCCTATTTCTGGATCTTTCGAAAGCCTTCGACACCATCAGCCATGAAATACTACTTCAAAAATTAGAATACTATGGTATAAGAGGGAATGCGAATAACTGGTTTAAGAGTTACTTACAAAATAGGAATCAGTATGTCTCTTTTGGTGACAGTAAATCTGATCTATCTAGACTAAGATGCAGAGTACCACAAGGCTCAATACTAGGACCTATTCTTTTCCTCATATACGTAAATGACATCTGCAATTCAACGAAACTAAATCTTTTATCCTTTGCAGATGATACTTCCACATACAAGGCTGCAACAGAGTTAAACAAGCTTGTGTCAGAATTTAATGAGGAACTTCAAAAAATATTTGACTGGTGCGCATCCAATCACTTAGTCTTGAACCCAAAGAAAACTAATTATATTGTCCTTAATCCATGTCAAAAAAAGAATGTAACACTCCAGAATATTAAAATAAATAATCATATTATTAATACCGGTGAGCGTGCTGACAAGGCTAAATCTATAAAGTTTCTTGGCATATCTATTGATGAAAAATTATCTTATAACGCCCACATATCTCAGATTTCCTCGAAAGTCGCTCTTGCGAATTATGCCCTCAATAGAGTGAAAAAAATCCTTCCTCACAAAGTAATGAAAACCATATACTTTACACTCACACAAAGTCATTTTATCTATGGAATTCCCTTATGGGGTGCCTCAAAAGCCTGTAAACGTCTTTATAAATTACAAAAGCGATCAATACGAATCATAAACAACAAGAAGTACAATGCTCACACTGACCCTCTTTTATTAATGATAAAATATTAAAAATAAAGGATTTGTATACCTTACATGTTTCCTTATTTATGTTCGATTGGCTAAATGGAAACCTACCAAAGTCCTTTGCTGACTTCTTTTCTACTCTAAATAATGACTATATGAATACACGCCAAACAGGACTCATACGTAGCCGTAGAACCAGAACCAAAGCGCTCGACAACCTGCCTGTCTTTGCTTTTCCGAAACTGTGGAATGGGTTAGATATATCAATCCGAAAAATAAGAAATAGGAAAGAGTTGAAGACAAACCTTATAACAAAAATTCTTTCCACTTATTCAGAGAATACTTCCTGTTATAATCCCTACTGCCCGGACTGTGTTATTTAGTACACCCCCGAACCTTAAAAACACCCAGAATGCAACCTATTTGCTTTCTTTTCTCAGTTTATGCCCACAAGTAATGACATTAACTTTCCAGGAATATTATAGTATTACACAAGTAAAAACAATACAAGGTGCCACTAAGTCTTCATTCTGTGCATTACTTGTCTTCAGTGGGGATTTTTGTCTGGTATTCTCGTCCTTTCCGGTCTCCTGATTTGGTCTCAACTGTTCCAAAACTTTAAAGCTGTTATTCTCATAAAAATCAACCGAGGTTAGGATCAGTTAACCGATAAAATTTTTGAGACCATTTCAAGAGTACCGTGCTGTAATTGATACCGTCCACCCAACATTCTCTTGTGCAAATGTCGCGGAGCAACCCTGTCTGTTGGAGCTAAAACAGAAATAACAATGTTGCACTTTTGCATCATTTTCTTCTTCGAGTTTCTTCCATCATTCTGTAGTTTTCTCCTTTCTGTCAGAGGGAAAGGCGGGAAGACAGCCAATCTGGCTATGCCTTTCCCTGCCGGTATACAAAAATTGTTATATCCCATTATCTATGTACATCTGAAATAATATTATTGTATACGAGAACCCTGTTATGATGTAACCATACGTATATATTTATCATTCTGTATTTTTGTATATTGGTAAATAAACATATCATATCATCATATCATACAACCATACGAATGCGTGGTATCATCGGCAAAATTGACATTTTCCGCCCCAAAACAGACCCCATTTCAATTGCCTCTAGAACATTTTCCCCAAGATGGATTTTTGATATGTTATTCCCGAAGCTTTTCAACGTCGATTGGTATAAAAGTCGTTTTTTAACCAATCTCTTCTGAGTTGTCGGAGATTTCGGTTTTTCCACTACCTCCCAAAAACACTTCTGAAGAAAAACATTAAGCCAAAGAGATTATTTTTCAGTTTTTCTCAACCTGTTACTTCAGATTGTGAGTTGTCGAGTCGGGGAGTTTTTGTTCAATTTTTCATATTTTAGTGTGTTCAGACAGTGATCTGTCGAGTCAAAAGAGACTTCTTTTAAATATTTCATTTATTTCAGTACATGGTGGGTGAATTATTATCACAGTGGGCAGAGATTTCAACCCAAATCTGTTCTGATGCTTGAAGGGTGCCTGTGACAAACACACAGCAAACAGCAGAAAACTTTCATCTCATATATCACCAGGTACAGACTGGGGATCTATAAGTTCAACGTTTTCTGTTGTCTCTGATGTTTCTCTCTGCCAGATGGAAAACCTATGCTACCTTGATTTGATAATAATCCAAAGAGCTACTTTTGAACTTTTTACTCAACGTAACAGCCAAACCGAATAGCGCTTTTTAGAAAAAAAAAATTGCCATTCAGTTTTCATTATTTTTTTTCATTTTTGCCTCCAAAACATAGCTTATGACTCCTCATGGAAACGAGCTCGTTCGAATGAGGGTCATAAGCTATATTTTTGTCGCAAAAAATTAAAAAAAATTAGTTATTCAAATATATAATTTTGTTTGCAAGTGTCATCTGCATTTCGTGTTAGGTAGAGAGTTAAAACTGTTTTGCTTTGCACTATGTTTAATCCATACCCTCAGGATTAAGTCATATGTTATGTATTAGTTGAATACAAATTTACATTACTTATTAATGGTGTCTGTAATAAGTCGGATTATTATCAAATTTAAATTGTTCTATCATCAGACTTGAAAAATGTGTTCCTAAATATACACTGACTGAAAAATAATCACTCAAATGGATGAAAAAGGCGTGGATTTAATATATTTCCAATTGTTTTCAAAATTCAAAATGAAGTCAACCTGGCATATATATAAATAATGACTATAGCAGTGGCCAATGGCAGTGTGTTCAATTCATTGCCTGAACATTTCCCAATTAATCTCTCCTACTCCAGACTACTTTAAATATTTCAAGGTTTTTCGAAGATATTTTGGCAAGCAAATAGCTCAATAAACAACCTTGGGATGAATGTAGATTTTTTCTCCTTAGACATATTTAAGGGACTACTTGTGGATTATGCTCAGATCCAAAAGGGTGGTGCATGGTGCACTATTTTACTATACGCTAAACGTTAGATTATCGAAAAAATTGCCGAAAGATGGAAATCGTATCCTCCACTGTGAAGATATAGAAATTTGCACTTTCACGGTATCAATTGAAAAATGACGGCTGTCAAAGCATCATTTCAAGGTGAATACGAGTCAAATTATCACTGGAAATGATCAGTTAATTCTAAAAACGTATAATGAAAACAAAATGTAGTGTTTTTGAGTGGATACCGATCATTTCCAGCAATAATTCAACACATATTCACCTTGAATTGATGCATGAAACCTGCCAGCTGAATCAGATCGCAAGACGCCACCTGTTCCGAGTATCGATCAAATCACCCCTGCGTATCAATGCGCATCAGCTATTTACCTTCGCGCATCAATTCAAGGTTGCAATGAGTGGAATTATCGATAGGAAAGATCAGATTCTTATAAAAAGTGTATAATAAAAAGAAAATCTAGTGTTGTTGAGTGACCAAGGCAATTGGTTATTTTCGATAAATAAGTAATGTTCGGTATCCATTCAAAAACACTAGATATCCTCTACATATCTCGTCAAGAAGATGTATGTTCTGTTCATTATTTTTTATAGTTAGTCTATTTTTCAAATTTACATAAAACAAATATAAATAAAAATGTTATTCAATAATTGGCTCTCTTTAAATGACATCTTCGTTTGAGAAACTTTTACGTGGTGTGATTAAGCGTGAAGCTGCAAGCATGTCCCCACATATGCAATAACATTCTGTTTTATGGTATGAGCAGGGTATCGCATCAAAAAACATTTTCAGTTATTCCAATGTGTATCTAGCTGTTTTACAGGTTTCATGACGAACTATCTTGTGATTTAACCCTTTACCTAACATAGCGGAAAAAACAACCAGACAATTAAACAGAATAAGCCTAAAATATCTCGGAGGTTTCTCAATAAAAACATACAAATAGGGACATCATTAGAACCAGTTCATCGACCTGGTTCAAATGATATCCATATTAGTATAGTTTTATTGAAAAAATGTGAATTTGTTTTTGAAAAATGTGAACTTTAATTTATTTTTAAAAAATATTGTTTTAGGTAAAGGGTTAAGTAGTGTGAATTCTTATCCTCGTTAGTTTTGGTCACAGATCTGCGGAATTTCCACTTATACCCATTAGATGGGATATAAATAGTTAAAACAGCATTTTGGGGTGCTTGTGTGGTTATATGTTGTTAATTTGATAGGAAACTGGTTTTAATTCTCCATAGGAAAAAAAGTGCAAAGCAAGTTTTTCAGAGTCCCCAACCAACCCCCACATTCGTGAAGGAAGAAATATGCACCCCTCCACCCTCCCCCCCTCCCCCCCGCTTGATGAAGGGATTAATTTCTGCTCTTGCATCGTGACATCCTCCATAATGAAGTTGACTTGTCTTGGATGGGACCATTCTTAAGGTATACAAATTAGTGTGTGTAACCTGAATCCATACAGCTGCAAGTTGAAGATATTACTTGATCTACCGCTCATCTCATGGAATTGTCGTTATACCCCATTAAAACAAACAAACACAACCCTCATGAATATCCTTGTGAAATAAAGGTAAACAAATATCAGTTCCTTTGATCTCCCCCAAGGTCGGCCAATACAGGTCATCATCGCAAAAATGATGGTCTTTTTGTTCGAGCACTCTACGACTGTAAGAACGGTGGCTTGTTGCGTTTTCCACGTCATTTATTCACACCTCATCAGCAGCCAAGGCTATATCGTGGTGAGAAAATGGTGGAAAGTAAAATATGCCATTGTCAGTCACAAAGTAAAATGATTTATCTTACAATCAACATGTATTTTGTCTGTATTAATTCCGCAACTGTCGTGTATCCGACCCCCTGATACAGATGTTTGTATCAGGGGGTCGGATACAAGCACGTTCCTTTCGCGAGAGTTCCATCTTTTTTTCTTTTTGTTCATCCGTACGAATAAATAGTTCGTTATATATTCGTCTACATTCTTGACTTATCCCCAATATATTGTAAAATAAAATGATTATTACCATTATGTGGATGTACAAAATATGTATCCGAGTCTCGCTCCGGTTTCTAAGGGTAGATCACGACTCGTCTTCGACTCGTCGTGATCTGCCCTTAGAATCCGGAGCTCGACTCGGATACATATTTTGTACATCCACATAATGGTAATAATCTCTATGGATTAAAATTAGGAAATAATTACAATAAAATGTCTTAGACAGGAGTAGTTTGAGAAGTAATAAGAGATGATGCTAGTACAGTGTAATCCTTAAAAATCAACCTGATGATTTGAAACTTGAGTATAGTTTAAAGGAATAAAAACAATTTAAAATTTATTTAAAAGTTTGATTACTTTATGAAATGATAGAAGTTTGTGCGGGCTCGTATGATAAAGTAGATATTGTTGAGATCCAACTGTGAAATACTGCCCTCTGACATGATTACAATTAGTGCAAAGTAAAAGAAGGTGCTACACTGACAACACTTGCTAGCAAGGAACACACTCTGGTCGCATATTACCCTCCAATAAAAAGGAGTGAGTAAGTCTTGTGTGACCAATACGACATCCTGTCAAAACTTAATGATTTTTTCTACAAAGGTTACTAGAAGAGTAGTGATAAAAAATATTTGGTCGGAAGCGAAGGAGCTTGTTATTTGTCGCTCCCTCCAATTCCATCTGCCACACGAATTTGATGTACTTATTGATATGTGGTTTAAAATCACTAAAAGGAATTAAAATCAGCGAGAGGCTTGGTTAAGGCCTGTTTTGCTGCACTGTCTGCCTTGGTGGTCCCGAAGATACCAACATGTCCAGGTAACAAGCAAAACACGATATCATATTGGTCATACACCGGAGTATTCAGCTTCTCAAGATTTCAAATGGCATGGAATACTCAGTTTACAGCTTGGTGGTTATATTTCTGAAATGTCAAACATCCGGCTTTTACTGGAAATGTGCACTTAACAAATGTTTTTTACTGAAATAAGATACCTGAAGGATTTGTCTTGTATAGTGTGTTTGGTGTTTCCACGTAGTCATTCAATATGGTTCAGAAATCAATAGAATGCATTATTAGCTATCCACCTACTTTGAACCACTTGACGTCATGCAAGCACATGTAGAATGCGTACAATAGTTTCGAAAGGATGTGTCCAGAAGTCCTTTCTATCTTTTTTCTTTGTGAAATAAAAAGTAAATCTCTTCTTGTCGCTCGATTCCCCGACACTCGCTTTTATATCGATGAAGACGTGTCAATTTGAATGACTTCAAAACGCGTTCTCTAGAATGTCAGACTTTAAGTTCGCGAATCCTGCCTAGCAATAGATCACAACAAAAGATGGTCATGCAGTTTGATTCTACAATTGCGATGCTATCAATATGTATATTCTTATATGAATGAAGTCTCCGTAAATATCTATTTTGGCGAGAAATGAGAACTGATCTGTCGCCCAGGAGGCAAACCAATACAACCTTTACAATTGTATTTACAAGAATTGTATTTTCTAACCATTAATATAACTGACTAGAATGAATCATTAGCATTTTAAAAGATATGGCAATTTGCCAACTGGCAAATTGCCAGATCTTTGAAAATCCTAATGGTTCAGTTTAGCCCATTCAAGGTCACGACTTGAAAATACAATTCTAGAAAATACAATTGTAAAAGTTTTATAATATTGGACAGTCCTCACTGGTTTACGTTCAGCACCATATCATAGATGAAATGTTTCCTCATCTTACAAAATTTGGTCGTGCCAAATGGACATACCCTACCGCTGGGTGGATGATAGCCAGTGAGCTTGTTAATTACGAATATCACACGAAAGGAAAACACTTAGTTAATTTGTGGTTTATCCAGAAATGTGCAATTCATGTTACATATTATCGGACCTCCTCAATAGGCGCGACAACTGTGTGGACACAAACGACGGTGCTCAAGTCCGCGAAGCTATTGGCAGAAGATAATAATTTCAATACGCTTTCAAGAGAATACACTACAACTTAACGATGAACACCAGGTGACTTTAAGACGCATTGACAGTATTTAGGTGGCTACGTTATCACACTTTTAGATTATAAGGCTTTCGTTGTACAAGCCTTTAAAAGAACACAACCTCTTGAGTCTTAGTAAAATGATAGCAGTTATGTTCACCATATAAACTGCTCTCTGAAAGCATCAATATAAATGTATGTGCCCGCCGAATTGCCATACAGACCGGCGGTGCTGGCGCCCGAAGGGAGGGTAATATACTATCTCTTTTGAAGATATAGAGCTCCATCCCCACCCCACTTCTATTGAATTAAGTAGTTGAAACTCGTTGGACAGCAAGCTCTCCCGCCTCTTGATTACTCGCCAACTCGAATAAGCAGTGAACAGCGATAAAAACATTATCAAGTCTTATTGCTTTGCAGCTGTAACTAGCCATGTATCGTCTGCCTGAACAGACGGACGTCACTTGACTCGAAACATCTTCTCGGTTTTTATGAATTTCTGGCTCAATGTCACCCGAATCTCCAGAACAAGAGACCCTGCTATACAACATTAGAGTTTTGAAACCACAATAATAAATTCAGTTTTAGAACTGCTAGTTTCGATTTGTATTACCCTTGACCGCTATAAACAAGATTCAAGGAAAACGTATGCTGTTTTAGAAAAAAATACTAAGTTCTCTCTACTTCTGGCGTTTTATGTATGTGTTTCGAATGATAAAAGCATGTTTTGGGGGAATTTAGAATGTTGGTTTCTGATCCCTGCCGGGATTCGAACTCATGGTCTCACGTCTGCAATCAGGATTGCAAGGCCGAAACCACTAGCCCATTGCACACCGACGAAAAGATGGCTGGAATCGAGTTTTTTAGATGAAATTCTCATGATTGCTTGGTTCAGTTTCTTTCGGCAGCTGTAGGAAAATGTTAAAAGCGCTGGCTAGAGAATGACGAAAGTTCTGTGTTTGGCCCCAGACGAAGACAGGCAATGGCATGTATGTGTTTGAAAGAATTCAGAATGTTTGTTTCTGATCCCCAGCCAGAAATCGAACTCAACGCAATCCCACTTGGCAATCAGGAGTGTAACGCCTAAACGACTAGTTGCAGTACGGCCGCCATGGACTGGTCACTTTCCACTGATTGGTAATATTTTCACGGATGGAATAATATCTTACCTCCTACAAGTATCTGGGAATTTCATTGGTTCAAAGGCGTCACATGCAGACCGCATATAAAACCATATACTGCATGTCAACATCAATATACGCTGACAACTATGGGTAATCTCCCCTTTGTTCATTGATTATTCAAAATAGTGGCAGCCAATAAACGCTTCAAGTTGAAAGATTGAGTGTTGGAAGCCCATATTTGGTCTGAAGTGCAGGTTAGGCCATCAAAAGGCTTCATATTCTGTGGATGTGTGTCATGTTACCTACCAAATGAAACTGTTTGGTATGTATGAATTTGCCTTGTTACAATTTATGGGAGAGTGCCTGTAGGCACTCTCCCATAAATTATAACAAGGCAAAGACACCTGAACACATTGTGAGAATTCTCTCATTTAATTTTGATCGCTGTTGTTATTAGTTCTGTTCATCGATGCAGCGGTCGGTAAGATATATTCGTTACACAGTTTGTTGGTGGCCTCATATGGTATATATGGTGTCAGTTAATTCCATATTGGACTCGAGCTTCGCTCTCGTCCAATATGAATTAACTGACACCATATATACGATATTAGAATTAACTGACACCATATATACGATATTAGGCCACCAACAAACTGTGTAACTAATAATATTAGATTCCAAACACTAATTTTCGGAATAATCATAAAAAAATTCAATTAATGAAACACCGGGGACAACCAGGTGCTTCATTAATTAAAATTTTGCTGCTGATGATTTTTATTACCTGGTAAACGCATGCGTGGACATCTTACAACCACTCCGCGGCGACTGTACTGTAGATCATTGCTTACCATCAAAAACGATGGCTGGAATCTAGCTTTTTTGAGGTAGTCATGATCACTTGGTTCACTTTCCGTTCGGCAGCTGCATGAAAATGTGAAACATACTGACTTCTGTACTACGAAAGTGATGTGGTTAGCCTCATACGAAGACTGAAACGGGTCTGTATGTGTGTATTTCGAAGGACACAATTATGTTATGGAGGAATTTAGAATGTTAGTTTCTAATCCCCCACCGGCAGTCGAACTCACAACAACCCAGTAAACTGTTTTTGAAACAATATGCATATATGTTTGAACATATGCGGCGTGAGATCTGTTGTGAAACAGGAGTCAGTAGTGCGCTTGCAAGCCGGACTTAAAGAAAATCTTCGATCTGAATTATATGGAAAACTTTTGCCGAGACTTCTGTACATTTTAAGACCGGTAATTTAGGAAAACAATGTCGTTTTTTTAAAACTCGTTCCTCCAAACTATATCGGATGAACGACAAATTGGTTTTAAAAATGGGAATGTTCATTAACAATTCCTCATATTTAACTAGTTGGTTCAGTTTCTAATTATTTATTCCATTTAGAAAAATACTAATTAATTTTTTCCGTGAATGATCGATAAGCGATTAATCCAATATTCATGACAGCCCTGCTGGAAACTCAATTTTGAACCTTTCAGAATAATCAGAGGAAAATACTATGGACTGAATCTTTTGTTGGCCATTGCAATGTTATTTGCGAAAATATAAGAAGCGCGTGTATATGTACACAACAGTTCAAGAAGGGAATGTTTTAAAAAACTAAAAACGTTTTACCTTTCCTTCAAGCTTTCTGTTGCAACATGGAATCCAATTAGCCAAGTTGGTGAATTCAGGTTTATTGACTGAACCTTTGTCCGTCATTAGTATCCAATTAGACAATTTATCGAATCCAGATTTGTGGGTCAGTTGAATCAACTTTTGTTCATCAGAAATATTCTAAAAACATCTCACAACAACAAAAACCACGAGGATGTGCCAGGGAGCCCCAAAACTTCACAATCAATAATGTTATTTCCAGAGTAATAAAATGATTCCGGAAAGTGTTTGGTGACAGGAATTCCAATTATTCCATATCCTACTTTCTTTTGTATTGTATTAAATTGTTAGAACAAGAATTAAATAAGTAGCATCTATATGCTCGGCGACCACGAGTAATCTCATCATACAGAGCTCGACATTTTGCTGCAAGGCGTCATAGCTTCATTCTACCGAAAGCCTGCCAGGGTTCATTGTGGTAGCGGAAAGCCTTGAAAGTCTTTGAATTAAAACGCATGTTTCAAGGACTTGTGGGTACTTCAAATTTTGTGAATAAGCCTTGAAGTCCTTAATTTTTAATGTTGTTTGAGAGTTCTGTTGCACGGCATTGTTCAATTAAATCGGATCCCATTTTCTGTCAAATATTTTATGTGAGGAGACGTGACAACCGTTACTTATTCCCAGTTCCTTATTCGACATTCGTTATCAACCGATAAAATCGGTTGATAACGAATGTCGATTAAGGCTCTGGGAATAAGTAACGCTTGCCACGTCCCCTTTATGTGACTGTTAAATGCTTGTTTGTTACAAATTCTGTGTTTTTGTTTTATGATAAAAAACGGTCCCTTTTTTCACTTGCACTAGCCTGGACAATTTATTTTATTCAACATTAAACGCTGATAAGAATTATGTCCTAACACTTGTTTTCAGTCAAGTGTCGTCTGTCCGAATAGATAGATAACGCTTTACCGCTTAACACTAGTGGTATCTTCCATGCCAGTTAAATGGCAGAAATTAGAAGAGTCCATATCCATTATTTGAGGGTAGAGCAATTAATATTTTCAACGTGCAGCCTTCACGTCCACTCAGTAGCCATCATACGTAATGGAATTATGACGTATCGTGTTCCTGAGCCGGAAAAGCGGCCTCTCGGGTTGAATGAGTTAACTAAAAACATCTGATCAAGTTAATTGACTGTTCAAGTTCACTATTGGTCAAGCATAGTCACCATGGTGATTACAGACGAACGAACCCGACTTTAGACTTTTTAGAGTTAATTGATATCTCTATTTTAATCATACGTCTTACTGGAAGCTATAAGCAAATAATTTAGAAGAGTCTAAACAAGTATTTGAAAGGCTTTTGAAATGGTTAGAAACCAGGAAACAGTCCTCGAAATTCCTTGGATTAATGTCACCCACGAGATCGGCAATACGCCCTGCCGGGGCGCGGAGGCATTGCGGTGACCGGTTCTCGTCAGATCACTGAAGTTAAGCAACGTCGTGCCCGGTTAGTCCTTGGATGGGTGACCGTCTGAGCGATCGATTCGGACTCCCGCGTTGTGTCCTTGGGCAAGGCACTTCACCCCGATTGTCCACATGGGGGCACGATGACACCGTGTACTAAGGCATACTGCACGTCGATGGTGCGCATGTTTTCAACCAATCTAACCCTGTCTGTTAGGCAGTGCGGAGTTAAGATGTTGGAGAGCTGGCAGCTGCTCGTCGTTGCTCGGAGGTTCTCTCCGGGTACTCCGGCTTTCTCCACCCGTGAAACTGTCACCGAAACGATATGACCTTGGCTGTTAATGTGTCGTTAAACCATAATAGATAAATAAATACATACGCTCTGCCCATTCAGTAGTTTTGAAGGGTGGGCCAACCGATATCAGCATAGCCTGCTGCCGTATGTCCCAAAGTTAAAAGTATTAATTATTATACGACGATTGGTACGTGTATTTAACGTAATCGGGTGGAATACATCTGTTGAAAAATGTGTAAGGGAAATCACGTGTAGAATATAGCTTATTGCGTGTAAGGACGCAGCTCATTTGTCGTTCCGCTTCTGATCTGACTGATGTTTTGTTATGGCGCTTAATGAAATGCTTCGACACAAAACAACACGTTACGTTGTTGTGCTTCGAGAGACCGATAGCATCAAAAGTCACGTAATCGAGATGTAGGCATATGACTTGATAGCTGACTCCAATAGCTTCGACGAGACGATGGGTGCCTGAAAAATTAAGAAATATTGATTCATGGACTTTCATAAAGAGTGTTTTATAGTTCCTCAAATTAACACGAGTAGTGATCTATCTTTTCCTTATTTATCGCCGAATAAATTGTTTTGGTGAACCATCATCGATGCCCTTTTAATTCGTAAAGTAATTGACCCTCTTCTCGACAAAAAACTTGCTCTAAATCGATGACTGGCGTGAGGTTATAAGATAGACTATCGCGCTTGGTTTCAGATGGCGGAGTTTAAGTGCCGACTGCACATCTGATTACCCGTTCACCTCCCTCCATAATAAATTAAACCCACCTCCCGACAATGAGGTTTCTGAAATTGATAGTTTTTTTTAACAATAAGTGGGGAGCGCGTTGGCTCAGTGGTAGACTGTTGGACTTCTATGCTAGAGGTCCCGAGTTCGATCCCCGTCCGGGACGACCCGCGTTGTGTCCTTGTCCTATCCGGGCTGCCTACATGGGGGCACGATGACGCCGTGTACTAAGGCGTACTGCACGTCGATGGTGCACATGTCTTCAACCGCTGTAACCCTGCTTGAGCGGAGTCTGAACAGAGTTAGAATGTTGGGGAGCTGACAGTTCCTTGTCGATGCTCTGTGGTTCTCTCCGGGTACTCCGGCTTCCTCCACCCCCGTAAAACTGTGTAAAACTGTCACGGTCACGATTAGCCATTGCGCATAAGTATGAGACCTTAAACACCAATAAATAAATATATAAATAAATTGAACTATAAGTGTGTTGGTAAAAATGAATTCGCAAATTGTTATGTCATTCCCCAGTTCATTAAAAAATCACAAACTAAATACTTGATTTGAGCCCGCACGTATAAAACAAAATTATTTTCGGCGAGGGCAGGCGCTGGATGCGCCTCCACCTAAATCGACCATTGCGTTTTACCCCTTTTTTCTCTCGACTCCAGGACCAAACAACCACCCCCAACATTTTCCAGAAATAGAGAAAGAGCTTAAGCCATCATTATTGTTACCAATCCGTCATTGTCATCTTATTTGCAATCAGCAGGAGGAAGTGCACAGTTTATTTATTCTTAAGATATGGCCGAAGACCGTCTCGTATGATTTGTCTCTTATACGGCATTTAACACTTACTCTGCCGGAAGCGACTATGTCACTCATTTTATGATGATTATCTGTACGTTCTGGTATGCGCAGATCACACCTACCACCGGATTAATTGTTGGAAAGGGCTCAGAGGGCCCTTTCCAACAATTAATCAGATGATAGGGTTTCAAGTATGCCAAATTTTATTAAACTTCCTTGCAAAAAGGCTTACATAGAGGTCCTCCTTATATGGCTACAGTGGGCGTGGCAATAAAAGGGTTAAAGTAGAGAAAAAGTGCACATTTGTGGCTCTATATTTAACAAATTAACAATGTTTCAGCCCTGCGGGGAAATTTGTTAAATATGGACCAAAACATGTGCACCTTTTTAACTGTATGGTGGTATGTTAGTCTCAACCATAGATTTGTAAAATGCATTCCTACCATGTTACAAACTAAGCCACCTGCGCCACCACTGATGTATGTGTGGATACCATTCGATGACCGCCCCGCCCCCAACTTCAAAAAGACTGCTTACATCCCTACTTGACTCAGTTGAGTATTCGTAAAATTATAGTTACAACAGGCTTCCGTAACTATGATCTACTTCAGTGATAACCATCAACGCGTTGTTGAAAACTTCATTTCTTGCTTGCAGTCCCGCTGAAATCGTTTGTATTCAAGAACTGACGGTAATTATGTAGAATAAAACGGGTCATTCTTTAATCGACTCCCGTGAATTATGTGAAAATAATCCAATTCAACAGCTGAGACACAGTTTGTAAATCTGAACAAATACGTTTATTATGTCGGATTGCTTTACCCTTTACTTTCGAAACGAATAACCATTAATTACTCCCCTGGCTTAATTGGGATAATTTCTCTTTCAGTTCAAGTGAGTTTCTACCCTCAGATCATTAATGGCATCGTCCTGAAGAATATGATAACTACAAATTGAGCAAATCTGCCTTGTATCCATGGGGAGGGGCTGCAGGGCTTTTATTTCTATGAGAATTCGAGAGTCGATTCACGCAAAGATTCACACAACAAAAGCAGCAAGAATCCATGCAGATTCTTGTGCACCTCTGCTAGGATTCGCGTGAAAGTTAATTTAACCCTTTAACATATCGACAGCATATTAACCAATACAAGGCTAACATGACCTGAAATACCCTGACACTTTGTCAATAAAATTGTACAAATATGACTGTCATTGGACACGGCTCAGTGAGCCTGTGAAATGACATCCATATTTGAAAGGTTTTATTGATAAATTTTGTTTATTTTTTTTTTTAAATTATCAAATTCTGTTTATGTTTTAAAAATTAAAAATTTGTGTTGGGTAAAGGGTTAACATGTGTTATCCGTATACAACAAGGGATCTTGTGACACTCATAGCAGGTATGGATTCTCGCTACACTTTTCGCGAGAATTCAAATGGATGAACTTTTTGCCCTGGTCAGTAATAACTTAATCCTGCAGGCCTTTGGGGATGTAGGATTAAGTTATATCTGCTCATCCTCACCGATTTGTTGTGTCTTCTCATCGAAAAAGACTATTTGCTTTACGCAAAAAAATGTATGCATACTAGTAACGGGATGACATTGTAAAATATAGGATTTCAATGCACAGCCTCGGATTGAGCACCACTATAAAAGTAAATCGTGTGTGAATGATATTGTAAGCATACAACAATAATGAAACAATTGAAAATGCAAACAAAATAGGCTATCGTGTTTCACGTAGACTCTCTTCCAAACAAACAACCGTCTTGCACCTTTCGACTTGTCGAATAGAATGCGAGGATGCATGGACGTTAATAGCCATACAAGAATATCGAATAGAACGTAAACACAGATGTCGAGACGAGTAAACAGAAAACGATATCCCATTGAAATATCGAACGAGATCAAGGATGATTGCGAAATGTTGTATGGGGACCAAATGTGACATAAATTCTCACGAATATATGCAATGCACTGACATTGCACTGGAAGCTTCTATCATTCTAAAATGATCAACTGGGTGACTGGACAGCTGGCTTTCAGTTTGTTGATTACACGTATCATTCCCGCCCCCTACCAACGTATTATTCTGTTTTCCCTTTACCGAATTGAAGTCTTAGACGAAAGCCAACAATATTTTCAAAAATCACACTATTGAAAGTATAGGAAGCACAGTGGTTAGAGCGTTGAACTTGAAACGGCGGGTCGACGGTTGCACGGTGGCGCTGTGTACTAAGCCGAACTGCACGTCAATAGTGACCTTGCCTTCAATTGCTGCAAACTCTGCATGTGCAGAGTTCGTACGTTGGGGAGTATGACAGTTGCACGCCTCCGCTCTAGGTTCTCTCCAAGTGCTCTGGCTTCCTCCATCCGTAAGACCACCCGACACAATGCGAAAGTGCCGTTAAACTACAATAAAACAAACAAAAAGAAAAACAAAACAAATTGCAAGTATAAATCGCGGTTCGTGGTGTTATTATGAACCCAACTGTAAATTATCGAGAAAATGTTTAAGTTGTAAAATTCGATATAGAAAAAGAATCTTTTTACGGCAGTGTAACGTTTAACGCCAGAACGTCAGTTCAAATTATTATATAACCCATCGAATCCTGATCGCCGGATCACACTGAGTGGTTCCCTGTTCCGTATCAGATGGATGGTCTCAGAACGAGGACAGCGCTGAAGAACGTCAATCGAGTCCACCCAGGTTTCTAGGTATGCTTTATTTGTGTAAATAAACACTCGAATAACGTGAATTTTTAATATTGTTCTTAACCAATTTTATATGTACCCCTTAATCACAATAAAATATCTTTGTTTTCTTAATTTATTGCTATTTCAATGCGTGAATCTGACTCTGATGTAGAAGAATGAAATGCTGAATGCTGTCAACTATGGAAGGTCTGAAACACTATTTTGAGAAGTTCCCATGATTTTACAAGTGTTGGTTGTTTGAAAATAAATGTAGTTCTAGCTACAATTGCACGTTGTTTATACTTATATTGCTTTCTCGCGTGAAAGGTGAATTTCCAAAACCGCATATAATAAACAGATCATTATGACAGTAAGGTGATCTGGTTTGTCGTGTTCCGTCTCGTTGACGAGGTCAGATCGCCAGATGACACGAGCCGCCTTTGGACAAACCAGATCACTTTACTGTCAATAATCTCCATTGAACATTCATCTAAAATATTTTTCTGTGGTGCTTCTCTTCTTATTGAATGAATTCTTAGTAGATCCTTATTCTAAACCAATTTAGATCTATTACTGAAGGGCATGCAATGTATGAAACACTAAGGAAATTAAATTTTCTCTGGCGGTTTGAAATTAAAAATACCGTGCACAACAAGGGAATGGTTAGATTATATTATTTCAGTTTTAAATGATTCACTGATTGCGCTGTCGGATAGGCCTATATTTTTTATGAATCGTGCATGATAAAAAAGATAAATACAGATTATCATGATAATGTGCATGTCCTGTGATTTGTATCGGATTCGATGTGGTGTCCAGAATGGGATCTCAACGAGCCGGCTTTGCCGGCGAGTTGTGATCCCAATTTTGGACACCACCGAGAATCTGATACAAATCACAGGACATGCACATTATCATGATAATTCATTTATCAAACAATTCTTTCACAAAAACAGATTAAATCTTAACCCTTTACCCAACGTAACGGCCAAAACCGGCCAATGCTATTCTCAAAAATCGATAATTAATTTTCATTTTTTTTTTTTTGTCTCAAAAACATAGGTTATGACCTCTCGTTGGAAGGCTCCAAGGGGCCTCAATCGTTTTTTGCTAAAAAAGATTTCTCAAATATTTGGGGGCTCATGGAGGCCAGGTGGGTTTCATATAATATCGGAGCATTGTTTTTAATAGAACTCCATCCATTCCCTCTATTAACGGACAAAATGGGTCCCGTATTTGCAGAGGTCAAACTCCGAGCGCAGTGGTGCAACTGTGGGGGGAGGGGTGGGGGTGGGGGTAATTAAGCTGAATAGTAACGTAAAACTGTTTGGGCATTAGATACAAGCTTTCCAAAAGCTTAAGAGCCAAGGATTTGGCGAGTTTCATATCTGGCCATGTCATTGTCGGTCCACTGGGTCCGAGGTCCTCATCTAACCCAACTCCAGAGACTTCCCAATACCCTACGGCAGCCACTACCCACAATCGTCAGTATCCACCAATGGTGTCCCAACAACTGCATTGTTAGGACGCATATTGGTCATATAGAACAGGTCTCAATTCCTCTATTTTATGGGAAGCGGGGGAGTGGAGGTAGGAGCAATTCTTGCTATAAATAGACAATGCTCAACACAAAAAAAAATTTCTATAATTTACAATATTCCGACGCCTCGTCATCGCCGATCGCTTTTTTGAAGAATTTACTTTGATATCCGTGAAAAATGAATATGTTAATGGTGTATACACACATTTTTCGCTGCAATGCAAATTTAATATTTACGACATATATTATACAATAATGGACTTTTGTGGCGGTGAATATGATACGATATGAACCTAAAAAACTTATATTGACCGATGTGTTTGCCTAGGTCAATATACGTTTTTTTAGGTTCATATCACATCATATTTACCACCACAAAGTCCATAACTGTTTTATTATATACACCATCCCCCTCTCCAAAAACCCAATCTTCTATTCGTCAGTTAAAAGTTCAATTGTATCAACCAGAAATACTGTTTGTTTAACAATAAAATAGTTATCATCTGCAGAAAAACACAAAAATGAGACGAAAGTCAGATTGACTGCGCATGCATGTCGATTGAAATAGAGCTGGAGAGGGGGTTTCGAAAAGCTATATTTAGAAAGTTGATATCCACTGGAAAACTGGTGTACATGGATTTTTGTGGCACCAGTCACATGTATAAGATCCAGCCAATAGAAATATGGTTATTTATAAAGTATATAATAATAGTTATTATTCACAAAAGCAAAGCAAGTGCCGAGATTGGAAATTTGATACTGTGCTGCTAGCTTTCGTTCTGGGCTTTCGTTTGGTATTTGATGACATGAACTTTGTTACGCCGTGACAATAGTTCATAAGTTCAACGGCATTAATAGGAGCAGTTAGCGCGTTGATTGACTTTACGTGATCTTTTTTTTTTTTTTTGGTGCAGGTGGGGGCGGGGGTGGGGGTGGCAGATTGTGTAGCGACGCATCAATGCCTTATATCGTAATGAAAATCGACTTTTGATCGATAAGGTTATCTCCTTTGAACTTATTAGACAAGCGAAGAAGGTCCAATTTAGAAGCAAGTAATTGTTTAGAAAAAAGCAATAGAAAATAAAGCCAAGTTTCTTTTTTATTTTTAATAGACGAAAACAACAGTCAGCCCTCGGAGCTGTGAGATGATTTCGTTTACTAAGGTAACAAAGGGAAACTTGGCTTTTTATGGCAAGCTAATTGCACGAAACTAGATCATTATCACACCTATCAATTACCAATTACTCTTTGTTCAGCGAACGTGTTTTTACAGTAATTTACAAGTTTTTATTCTTCCTGGGAAAAAATGAGCAAATCTTACCTCCATGACTTTTATATTTATGGAAGGGACAGTATCTATTACAAGTCACGATGCGCACGCATTCGTTGTAATGAATAGAAAAAAATTACTGAATATAAACTCTTTGCATGCTGCTGGCGGATATTCCTGCCCAGCACAGGGTTTCTCTTGTCTCTGAAATAAGTGCAATTTGTGCATATTTAATCATATTACCTCTCGGAAAATGGAATGGATTTTTTCAGCAATGATTTCTTGTGTTACATTTAGATTAATTTTTCATCAAATCTAGTCATGGCTGCTTTAAAGCAGCCATGACTAGATTTGATGAAAAATATCTAGAAAATACTCAGCGGGTTAAGAGTTAACAGATGGTGAAAAGGTCGTTTTCTTTTTTTAAATGGGTTTCAACAGAGAATAATAGTCAAACGGTGAACCTGATGGGGAAAAATGTTAAAGGCCAGCCTCTGTATTTTTTGTACTACTCCACGGGAAAATGCCTGAAGATTATGAAATGATGCGCACATTGATAATACAAATTCGATAACATTCCGAAATTTCACTGTTTATATGAAGTACCCATACCCTTAGTGTTAAATGTACTGACAGCTTTAGGAAATTAAGAGGAGCTAACTTTCCAGAAAATCACTTCCAACGACGAAAATTGTCAACCATAATTTTCGCTGATGTCCTCGCTACCGAATTGTATAAAGATGAGTGGTTAAAACAAGTGGAGACATTTCAGTGGTAAACGAACACAAAATTGCAGCTCACAGACATCTGGATTCGCCCCGGTGGTCCATTGATTGAAACTGCTTTCTAAGCTTCTGCATAGGCTTTAAGTGGACTATACAGGTCGAAACTCTACTTAGTGTGTGTTTTAATAATCCACTTTTGTTTTGTATGATTGGATTAACCCTTTATCTAACACTCCAAAATAAGCCTACCACAGCCTACAATACCTCAGAAGTTTCTTAACAAAACCTTACAAATATGGACATCTTTAAAACCAGCTCGTCGAGCTGGTTCTAATGATAATCATATTTGTATGGTTTTATTGAAAAGTTGTGAAATTTGTTTTCGAAAAGGAGGAAATTTCTTTTATTTTTCACAAATACTGTGTTAGGTGAAGGATTAATATCAAACATATTATTGCGGATATCTTAACATTACAGAGGTCCTGGTTGGAAAACGTTCCAAGAAATGGCATCAGTATCACTGAAGGATAGAAGTGGTCATTCTCTTGAAGTACTACAATGGGACGGAGCTTATTTACCAAACCTTCCGAACCACAGTCATAACTTCGGGGAAGAGGGCCTACGCGACCGCCTGAGTAAAGGAAATTACTCTGGCTGTGACATTTTGATGGCCAGCTATCCTCGATCAGGTAAATTTTCTTTTTATATGTCCACACCACCTATTTTAGGTGACTGGTTTTGTTTGATTATTACTCACGCTGATTGTCTGTCAGAATTTGTTTATTTAATACGCGTGAGAGAGAGAGAGAGACAGAGAGAGAGACAGAGACACGTGGATGTGTGTGTGTGTTTGTGTGTGTGAGAGAGTGAGAGAGAGGGGAGAGAGAAAGAGGTGAAGTGGTGGTGAGAAACTTCCTTGAAACGAGGAAATTCAAGCAAAGATCTTGAACAGGTTGAAAAATGTTGAACAATGATTTCACGTGAAAATTCAAGGTCAGTAAAAGTCATGTTTACGCATTCTCTCATGCAATATTTACAGCAATCACCCATCCAAAAGTTACATCCGCTATGTATTACAATAGTGTAATGTTTAATATCGCGGCCTATCCTGGAGTGTCTTTCACTTTCTCTTTCAATTCTGTTTGCGTACTTTTTTGCGCAGGAGAATATTTTAGTCCTGGACGAGCAGACAACACAATGCACACCAAAAGGGTTTGAAGGATCAGTGAGATAATAAGCAAACGTGCCCACGCTCTCAAGCCACTGGTGAAACTCTGTAATGAATTGGAAGCTGTTCTGGTCTGGAACGAGTATAGCATTTAAATAGTCCATCGCCTGTGTTTAGATTCACTACGGTTCGCTTTTGCAACCAACAGAAATATTCCAGATGATTGAATCTAAAAATGACCAGAAACATTCATTTTTTGAATGAGCGCAAGAAATGTGTTTCTCAATGGAGATTTGCTTTGATAGAATTTTGAAGGACTTCACCAAATCGATCAGAGATGTTTGTTTATTAAACATTTGGAGAATCGTCACAGCTGTGATTCTATGATTACACCGTGTCGTTCCACCAATTGTGTTGATATCTTGAGGTTTAAAAGGCGAATTACATACGTATAAATTGGAATATCTATAACTGTAGCACAAAAGAATATCTGTATATCTTTTTGAATTCAAATACATCACATTACATCAAGGGTAGTCTCGCTATATCAGTCCTCATCGTTGCATGAAGAAAGCACCATTAATTTATCCTTATAAGGACCCAGATTGCATCAGAGGAATTATTTTATGGTTTCCAGATAAGTGCGAGATAAACAAATATACTTCTTTGCAATGTATTCAAAAGAATACGCAATAATAATACACTTTTACGTGCGGTTTTGTGGCGCGTAAACATATGCTATTTTCCGTGCTCATTCATGAAATAATTAGTCTGTGTGAAACACACAGACTATTGTTTTTGTATGGTTTCTTTTTCTTTTTTTCCTTTCTTTTTCTTCTTATTCTCCTGTCTTCTGTCTTCTGTGCGCTTCCTTGTCAGCACTGTAACTCGAAAACGAATTGTCCTATCTCGCTGATTTTTGGTCTATTGATATGGTCGCCTATGTTTTTCAGACTCCTGGAGCATTAGGGGTGTCCATACGGGTGTTTGAATGTGGGTCACGCCCATATCTCAGGCATGGTATGACCTAATGGCCTGGGACCAACATCAAATGAGTTGACACTCGATGGAGGTTCAACATATGGGTCAAGGTCACTGAGGTCACTCAGGGATGAATGAGTGCATTTTTCAGAATTGCTGGAAATTACATTTTTGACCCCCTAATGCATTCCCAAACTTTATAATGTATGTTTACGTTGAAAACGTGGGGGTGGTCAAAAGTTTTGAAACTAGGTCATGCTCATATCTCAAGCATGGTGTGACGTATGGACCTCGGACCAACACGAAATGAGTCTAAACTCGATGTGGGTTCAAAATATGGGTCCCCCTGATCGAACCCTATGATTGTTGTGCACATATATGCCTTTTCTGGTTTCTTGGAAAAAATTATCTGATTTCTGAATGAGTATCTTTAAATACTGTTAACGAAAACCTATTTCTGCTTTCTTTAAAACTATTTTATCCCCGAAAATAAGCTTCCAAAGCATTCCAATTACATTCATGGGGGAGGGGGGGGGGGTGACAGTAAAACTGTCTGACGCAAGGTGAACCTGGCTGTCAAAAGTGCCATTAAACCCCAATAAATAAATAACAATCATAGAAGGCATGTCTTGATGGCGCAGTCGGAAAATTTCTGTCTTCTAGGCACTGTTTGTCAACACGATAACCCGAATCAGTCCTATTTCAATGATTTTTGTTATACTGATAGACTGCCACTAGTACTCGGCCACCTATGATCTATTAGAGGCTAAAAGATGTTCACAAAATGGAGTATTTAAAGGGAGTATTTTAACCCTCTCAAGATCTTAATATGGGGCCCAAAAGTTTTATTTTATGCAATACGAGAATAATGAAAACCCTTTCCGTTCTCACAGTGTTGCTCTAAACACACATGTGCATCGATGGGACCTTGGTATTTTGCCAATGCCAATAAGTCTTCAGATAGGCTCCTGGGGGCCTTTAGGCCTTTTTACGTCTATATTCGAACATTACTGAATTCCTTTACTCGCAATATATTTTCCAGAGGTGCCATGTATCTTAACATTTTCTAGCTAATATGAATATTTGCTATCATCTACAAATATGGCAGATCTGGAGTTGGTGAAGCCAAT
Organism: Pictodentalium vernedei; assembly: GCA_031216915.1. NCBI lineage: Eukaryota > Metazoa > Mollusca > Scaphopoda > Dentaliida > Dentaliidae > Pictodentalium > Pictodentalium vernedei. The sequence continues at coordinate 293,154,028 of CM062292.1, read as the reverse complement.
ATTTTTAAAGTGGTTTATGCTCATACTTTAGACTTGGTGTGACATATAGACAAGGGACCTACACCGACTGAGTTGAAACTTGCTGGCGGTTCAAAATGTGGTCCACCTTCAGTGCCGTCAACAGAGATCATTAAGTGCATATTTTTTAGAACTATTAGGAGTTGCATTTTATAACAACTTAATGCAATTCTGAAGATTATGCATGTATCTCATCATTCAGATAAGTGGCAGAGCCAGCAATGTCAGTTTCTAATTCCTTGTTGAACCCTTTAATGTGCACATATATGCCTTTTCCGGTTTCTTAGAAAATTTGTTCTGATTCCTGTATGAATATCTGTAAATACTGTTAACGAAAATCCATTTTTGATATGTTTAAAAATATTTTACTCCCGAAAATAAGCCTCCATAAATTCTCTTTCTATATAGTGTTTTCCTGATACTTTAACTATTTTCACACAGTCTTAAATTTACTGGATGCAGTAAATTCTGTACCTCTAGTTTCGGTATCAACTTGCAAATGTGTTGGTATCCTCTATATTATATTTTCTCTTAGATTATAACACTGAAACAGTGGATTTCATTGTGCTTATAAATTACGATCGATAGTTCGAAAGAGGAGAATGCACAGGGGTGGCGGAACCGGGGGGCAGGGGGGGGGGGGCTTCAGCCCCTCTACTCTTTTTGCGGGGCCATGTTTTTTTTGTATGCATATATTTTAACACAACTAATGACTGGCGAAACAAGGGGCGTATCCAGAGCCTCCCTCATATTTTCGCCAGCTATGTTTCTCTCATATTGGTTCAGTTTCGATGGATTTCGGACCATATTTTGCAGTTAGTGGCAGCAAACGCTAAAATGTAATGAGTCTGTTAATAAATCGGTTAACTGGAATAGATCGTAATCAAACAGATATACAAGTACCAAATCCACCCCCAGACAAAATAATCCACATACAGTTTTATTGTTGTTAAAGTCTGGTAAAGCATACAGGTGAGGTCTGTTTATCAGCTTTGGTCGTATTACGACCAAAGCTGATAAATAGACCTCACCTGTATGCTTTACCGACATTTTTTAACGGCTCTCAAACTATGAACTCTTTCAAATACATCTGAAAAATCTCAAAATATCCACTCAGATGCATGGAAATGGGGTCTCTGGAATTTACAATTTTCATACCGACGACCATCCATCGCCCGACCCAGCCCCCCCCCCCCCCCCCCCCCCCACACACACACACACATACTTTGAAAATCGTCCTTCCGCCCCTGATACAGGTACCAGTCCGTGAGAAGGGAAGTTTAACCTGGGATATTCTCTACACACTGACGATTCTCTTACAGGTTTTCACTGGGTGTATGAACATGTCAACATGCTGAAAAACAAAACTATGTCAGTTTCCAAAACGAGTGCCACTGATCTTATTATTGAATTCAGAGAACTGTATGAAGATGAAAAACCGACATCTCAGCAGAATGTTTTACAAACTCACCTCACTCCCGAGTTTATTCCCGACCAACTACTGAGTCTGAAAGTCATCTATACTTACCGAAATCCGAAAGACGTAGCGTACTCAAAGTACAAATTCGAGAGGCAGCTTTTGAGTTACATGGGTACATTAGAAGACTTCACAGAATTGCATCTTGAAGGCAAAGGTAAATGTGTTTCTTTACTTTTGTTGGGCAGCCTGGGCAGGGATGTGAGTTATAACACTTCCAAAAGCCTGAGTCAAACCATGTAGGGTTGGACGAAGATTATCCGAACAGCAGTGAGTATCCAGCTGTCATCCGTGTAACAGGTCTGACAGTCTTGATTCTTTATGGCGTCACAGAAGTGTATCTGGCTTCAAAACAAAGTGGAAAGCACTTCTTCTAATACAATGTGTCATCCTGAAAACAGGTCATTATACAGTCTGCATGTTCTACGCAAAGTTCATCTTGGCAACGCTTTCTGAGAGCAGCCCCATTCACTATCTGGGCTGTATTTAAATGGGATGAGTGCGCTGAGTTCTTGTTGCTACGTTTGGTAGAATCTACCCTAAAACCCTGATTTTGCTTGATGTTTTTTTCAGAACCTGTACCCTCTGCTATTATATATTTTCACTGTGTAGGAGAAAGGAACATACCGAGGTACTGATACAGTTGTTATTTATTGCTGTTTAAGGTCACATATTTCTGCACAGTGGCTAAGTAGTTGTTACACAGCTGCATTCATTAACCCTATTAACACTAGTAGTATTTTCCATGCCAGTTCAATGTCAGCAATTAGAAGAGTCCATATTCATTATTTGGGGTAGACCAATCAATATTTTCAACGTGCAGCCCCGGGGCTGCACGTTGAAAATATTGATTGGTCTACCCCACACGTTTACTGAACAGCCATTCTATTTAATGACAATAGGGCGTATCATATTCCTGGCCGGAAAGGCGGCCGCTGGGGTTCAAAGGGATAAAGGAAATTGGATTTCAAACCCCGAATAGTCCTGAATATGTTCAAGGCATACTGCATCTCGATTGTACTTACGATGAAAGGTCTGTGTGAAGAATACTGTGATTGCTGATGATGATTGTGTAGCACTGGTAAAGCTTGATTTAGTTTAAAGAATATTTATTTGAATATTATGTAATGTGTACGTTATTGTACAATACATAATACGAAGTTCACAACACAAGAAAATATAACAATTCAAGATAAGCAGTATACAATATAACGCGTATATAACGATGGTCTAATTGCTGAGAAAAAGTGGGGATTCGACAGAATGTTTCCAACTTTTGTGTATGTCTCCTCCCTCTGTTTGAGACATCTACACCGAGGGTCACCACCGAGGGTCACCAAGAATCTCATCTATCTTCACCTTCATCGCATTTATCCCCAATGCTTGATTCCGAGTAGTAAAAAAGCAGCTCTTTGTGTCCATCCTCAGTTTCCCTCTCACGAAACGCTAATTTCTTCCAGTACTTGTTTCTTCTGTCCATCCAACCTATTGGTCGTGCATAACCATTTCTTCGTTTCATGCGATCGTCTACACTTCTTGGAGAATCAATACTCACTGGCTGAACTAATGAGTCTCTCCCTGCTGCATAAATGTCACAAACCAAGCTGGAAGAGGATTTTGCAACAAGCTGACTCACTGGCTACATTAAGAAGCATAATATGTGGCATCCCTCGTATTTCTCGTAATGAAAATCGACTTCGATAATGTTATCTCCCTGGAAATTATTGGATGGGCGAAGAAGTTCCTATTGTAATTGTAATTGCTGAGAAAACACCAATAACAGCAATAGAAAATAAAGCGATGTTCCTCTCATTACTTTTAACCCTTTACCTAACACGAATAGCAGACGACACTTGCAAACAAAATTCTTGAATAATTCATTTTTTTCATTTTTTTGTCTCAAAAACATAGGTTATGACCCCTCTTTGGAACGAGCTCGTTCCAAAGAGGGGTCATAACCTATGTTTTTGAGAAAAAAAAAGAAAAAAATAATGAAAATTAATTGGTGATTTTTGTGAATAGTACCTGGCCTGTTTTTAACGTTACGTTGGGTAAAGGGTTAATAAACGAAAAGAACAGACAGCTCTCGGAGCTGTCAGTTGTTTTCGATTATTAAGAACTGGAAAGGGAACCTTCGCTCATTATGACAAGCTAATTAGAAGCAACTAAGTAACCGTCCACTTTGGCTCTTTGTTTAGAGAATGTGTTCTTTACAATAATTTGCAATTCTTTATTCTTCCCATTAAAGAAAATGGCAAATCTTACCTCCTAGACATTTATATTAATAGAAAGGATGGTGTCTGTATTATATGTTACGATGTGCAAACTGTTGATATAATGAACAGAAAAAGGTTACAGAACATCAAAAGATGGTCAAAGCCCCGTTTACTTATTTTTTAAATGGGTTTAAACATAGTATAATAGTCAATGTTCAAACCGATTGGTAAACAAATTGTTAAAAGCCAGTTTCTGTTTTTTTATTCCACTCTGCAGGAAAATGTCCGACGTTTGTGAAATGATGCGTACATTGATGATACAACCTCGCTTACATTTCGAAATTTCAATTTTTATGTGAAATTCCCATATTATTAGTGTTAAATTTACAGAAAACTTTAAAAAATGAAGGGGAAGCAGCAATTCCTTCGAATGACGAAATTATCAGCGATACTCCGAGACTAAGAATGGAGGGGGGCGAAATAATGGTATCGATGTTGTGGAGGCGGGAAGCGACATGAGCTTGATGCAGAGCGACCGTTGAGAACAAGATATTAATGATCTTTTGTGATTTTCAGACACGAATCCACAGAAGGTTGTTGCACACCAGGTCTGACCTCGAAAACTGTCATTGGAAATTTGTAAATCACTCAAAGATTTAATGTCTCTTTCAGTTCCTTTTGGTTCGTGGTTTGATCATACACTGAAGTGGGAGAAAATGAGTAATGAAAGAGGCTTTTGTGTTGTGTCATACGACGAGTTATCTCAGGTAAGTGAAAGAGAAAATACTATCGGTTAACCCTTTCCCAAATGAAACAACGTTTAATGGCCAGCGCCATTCACAAAAATCGTGAATCTAATTGTATTATGATCTCGTTTCCTATTAAAAGGACATTTCCGAAGTTATTGGATATCCACAGCCAAATGGCTATTTTGAGCTATAGTTTTAGTTTGTGGTGGTGTGGATTTAGTAAATAATTCTCATTAATGGTGATATGGCCAAAATAATCTGTTGGTTGTCTTGATTCAAACTGTGTGCTGTCAAGTGCATTTCAATTGGGGGTCAAGGTCAGAAGTGTTAAATGACTAACCCAGACCTGTTTGGGACCTGACAATTTGCAGTTTACAAATGGGACAATTTTTGTGTAAATTTGCTTTGAGAAAGCCTTCTGAAAAAATGAATAAGAAACCCATATGTTTTTTTTTATTTGTCAGAATGATCATGTTATGCTGTAAAATCCTTCGTGGAGGAATGAGGAATTCCTATAACACGGTTTTATCACTATCGATGCACGAAAATTGGAAATTTATCCCCAAAAATGAGAAAATGTTGACCATTTTGGGCCATTTTTTTAGCTATCAACTGTGTCATTCAGCTGAGTGTATTTGAGTGATATCGTAAGATTTTTGTTGTGTACAATTGTCTCCAGAAAAGGACATATTCAGAGCTTCTAGAAACTGTATACATTGTGAGTATTGTGAATAGGGGAGATAATTTAAATGCGAAATATCCTCGGCCGTGTTAATAAGAAGCTGCGCATTTCTTGAAAAGCCATCGTTTTCACCTGAATAACCGTAACGAGACCTATGTTTCAAAAGACTAAAAATCCACACCCTCTGACTGGACGGGAGCTTGTGTTGTTTTTTTTTTATATGCTTACGGCTCTTAGCATATGTCACCGTTTGACGTCACTACGCGAAATATTTGAAATCAGGTTGCTCATTTCGCAATTCTTCCATTAACGGACTGACTTGCAAACCGCTTCATATTTGTGGATTTTTTCACAGATGATGTTCCGAATAAAGTGTTCTTTTAATTTCAAATCATTTTATGATTTAAACTAAAATGGAGTGACCTCACCATTATCTGATTTTGTGATTATTTGTCTTCTTATGCCGTGGGGTACACTAGAGGTTTATTTTATTTGGTGTTCCGAATGAAGAGTTTGAACACAAATTCGTTTATGCTTTCAACAAAGATGGAGTGACCTCGACCTTTATCTGATTTATTGATTGTTTATCCAGTAACTTCGTGGGGCACACGAGAGGTTAATTTACTAAACCTTTTTGGTTAAAAATCACCTTGTTCTTTTCACAGTGTGGGTTTGGGGCTATGTGGAGGGTCGTATTGGGACATATATACGTTATTGTGATGAGTTGACAGTAACATGAAGCGTTTCCGGTTGAATATACGCTTCGAGCTGCAAACCTGAGATCATGTTACTGTCAATTCATCACAATAACTTATTTTTTTTAATATTGTGCCCCAAAACATAGATTTGGTCCCACGGCGAAATTTAAAATGTTTAGTTGCTCGGGAAATGGTTGCAAGTGTCGTCTACTAGCCGTGCTTGCTTGGTGAAAAGTTAACTTATACGTCTTTATTTAATTATTCTTCCATGATATTACATGGTTTCCACAAAAACACCTCGCAGCAGCATTCCGACTAGAAGGATTTTACATTTTTTTTTCTACAGAAAAATGAAAAATGTAGAGTTCACCGCCGTTTATCCGACGACCAATCCGCCTAAACAGGCGGATTGGCCGTCGGATAAACGGCGGTGAACTCTACATTTTTCATAAATTCGCTCATCCCCTGCCAAATACACATTTTAATGTTTTACAAACTCTGCTATAAGACTGTGGATTATTTTTCAAGTTTTTTTATTATTATTTTCTTTTTTGGTTTGAGGACTTAACCCTACAATTACTCAGTTCCGAACTATATGAAGTCCTCCAGCAAGATCAAATATTCAGTGTTTGCTTTCGGGCTTGCAGTGCGTCGTCCAAGTAAGTTTTGGTGCTGAGCAAACAAATCACAGTGCATGATAGTATTCAGCAAATGGGGGCGCGGTGGCACAGTAGGTAAAGGTGCAGGCTGCAAGCCGAGAGGTCCTCGGTTCGAATCCCACCTGCGGGAAAGACGTTGTATCCTTGGGCAAGACACTTCGCCCCCATTTCCCACTTGGGACACGGTGGCGTTGTGTACTAAGGCGTACTGCACGCCGACGGTGCACCTGTCTTCAACCAATGCTAACCCTGCTTGTGTGGAGTTAGTATGTTGGGGAGCTGACAGTTTCTCGCCGTTGCTCGGTGGTTCTCTCTGGGTACTCCGGCTTCCTCCACCCGTAAAACTGTCGTGGTCATCATTAGCCACTGTGCAGAAATATGTGACCTTAAACACCAATAAATAAATAAATAAATAAATATTAAGCAAATACCTTGCATGGACAGGGATGTAGGAAGTAAAACATTTCAACCTTGGGGGAGGGGCACAGTCATACAAGGACACTCAAGCACTGATATATATTGGCGGTGAACCATGTGACCTGGTGGCATTGTAGGAATACCAAACTCAAAGTTATGTTTTTCACTCACTCACTTCAACAATAAGATATATGCCCATTTTGGGCTCAATATTTAATAAACTTCCCCAATGTTTTGGACCGATGGCTAAGTTTGTTAATTATGGAGCCACAAGTGTATATTTTTCTCGACTTTAACCTTTTACCTAATTAATCGACCACATCCAAACGCGTAATGTACAAATTGCGCAGTTGAAAAAAATATACTTTTCTAAAAGTTTCAACAGCGCTATATCATGTGTCCCCCTCATTGAGGGGTCACGCGATATGGCTTGTTGAAATATTTTGAGAAAATTGAAAAAACTAATATTTAAAATAACAAATTTTGATATCCTGTGTGTTAGGTAAGGGGTTAAAGGCTGCAGAAGAGAAAAATAAAAAAAAGAGACTCTGCGGTCACATCTGCATAAAAACCCTTTACCCAACGTAACGGCCAAAACCGACCAGCGCTATTCACAAAAATCGCCAATTAACTTTCATTATTGTTTTCATTTTTTGTCTCAAAAACATAGGTTATGACCCCTCGTTCCAATGAGGGTCATAACCTATGTTTTCGAGACAAAAAATGAAAAAAAGTAGTTATTCAAGATCTTTTTTTGCAAGTGTCGTCTGCTTTTCGTGTTAGGTAAAGGGTTAATTCCCAGAAAGATTGCAATGACGGATTGCTAAAGACTTTGTTGTCCTAAATCCTCTCTCTCTCTCTCTCTCTCTCTCTCTCTCTCTCTCTCTCTCTCTCTCTCTCTCTCTCTCTCTCTCTCTCTCTCTATTTTGTTGGCCAAAACTCTCTTTCCCTCTCTCACACATACTCTTCCTTTCTCTCTCTTCCGCTCTCCCTCTCTCTCAAATAAATAAAGCATTAACGGAACGTAAGCCGGTATTGTCTTCCGGACCGGTTGTACGGTAAGGAGCCGATGCCGTTATTGTCCAAATGTTGCTGCAAATTCATAATGATTACTCGTTGGGACCGAGATCGCAGAGCTCGTTTCAGTGTGGAGTTCTACGCTAGGTTTGGGGGTAAAAAATGAAAATGAAATGGAAGGTCGACATGGACCTCCTTGTTGATAGCTTGCACGGTGAGGACGACATTTATTCTGTCGTGTGATATGTCCTTCGGCACGCGGGACATACAACGCAAAGATTAACAAGCAGATATGTTTACACTGGAACCTTATCGGCAGAGATGTAGGAACCAGGTGCGTACTGAAGGCGAGTACCCCACCAAATTTTCCAGAAATAGTTGCGTCACAGAGAGATAGTGAAAAATAGAGAGAAAGGAGGAGATGGAGAGGGAGAGAGACAGAGAGAGAGACAGATATTAGATCAACATTAGTTTTACCAATATCCTTTTACACCATAATACCACATCCAGAGAACCAAGGTCCTCAAGACTCAAATGTACCGTCCTGAATCTCGTACTTCTCTTTTGGGTTCCCCTAATTGAAATGTTATTGGGAATTCTCATTCTCGGGAATGAAGGTGGTGCACATGATCTTTGCACTTCAGTTGTGGCTTAAAATTCCCTCGTATAAGTTGTCTCTTCTAGGTCATTTGAAGTGAATGAGATTAGATTGTTGATGAGACTTGATCAGACAGATAACATACGACGCCGCTGACCTGGGGCCAATACTATAAAACTTTTACAATTGTATTTTCTACAATTGTATTTTCTAGTTATGACTTTAAATGGGATGAAATGAACCATTAGCATTTTTGAAGATATGGCAATTTTCCAACTGGCAAATTGCCATATCTTTTAAAATGCTAATTATTCATTTTGGTCAGTTATATTAATAGGTAGAAAATACAATTCTAGAAAATACAATTGTAAACGTTTTATAGTATTGGGTCCTGGTCTCATTATGTAGACGGATAATGACAGCCCAGATCAACTGACTGTAGCAAAAATCTGTATGTATTATTTCAGAATCCACTTCCAACTCTCAGACAACTAGCTCGTTACCTTGAAGTGGATGTCGATGATAAGTTCTTATTGGCTGTAAACAAAGCCTGCAGCTTAGATAATATGAGATGCAAGAATTTCACCAAAGAGGGAGGAGAGATGGTGACAGTGGTCGGAAAAGGTAATAGTAATTAAGCATCACAGAGTATTTCACTAAAATCGTCCCCCGAGTTTCAATGTATTGTATGTGCCTACTGACACATAGAACACATTGGAAGTTAGGGGACTAAATGATGACTTTTGTTATAAGTTGCAGCAAACCATGAAATGAGGGGGCGCGGTGGCTCAGTAGTTAGAGGTGCAGGCTGCAAGCCGAGAGGTCCTCGGTTCGAATCCCACCTGCGGCAACCGCGTTGTGTCCATGGGCAAGACACTTCACCCCCATTGCCCACGTGGGGGCAAGGTGGCGTTGTGTACTAAGGCGTACTGCACGTCGATGGTGCACCTGTCTTCAACCAATGCTAACCCTGCTTGTGTGGAGTTGGCATGTCGGGGAGCTGACAGATGCTCGCCGTTGCTCGGTGGTTCTCTCCGGGTACTCCGGCTTCCTCCACCCGTAAAACTGTCGTGGTCATGATTAGCCATTGTGCAGAATATGTGACCTTAAACACCAATAAATAATAAATACCATGAAATGAATCGAGGTATTTTGCGCAAGAAAATGTTCTTGGTGAATTATTCAGCAGGAGTGAACTGCAGATTCTGGAGGAAAGTTTATGAAGTTGATGAGACTTGATCAGACAGATAACATATCTGACATTATTGCATGAAAATCTGGTTCAGTATCACCACACATGCACTTGAGCCGTATGGGTGCTTGAAGTATGAATTATATGGTAATAATTATCGAGTGCAAGGAGACTTGGCGGTGGTTCTTAGTCGAGGTCCATGTTGACCAGAGTCGCATTCGAATGGTCCTGATCAAGTATAAACCGTGCGGGATCCGATTTGTCAGTGGTTTGGATCTCCCGAACAAATTTTCGAACCTTGTAAGGCTAGCTCAGAATGGTGATTTGCTGTACTCGGTGACTCGGTGTTTCAAGATGGAGACCTACTAGTGGATGGGCCCATGCAAGCCTGGTTTTCGAGAGGTGGCATTTCGAGTTTCCTCCATCATAGCACAGAACGGACAATAGAATGCTCCGAATCTTGACGTCGCCAGCATGTGTTTTAAAACACAATTGCCGATTCTCGGTAAATAAGGCAGCTATTGCCACCAAATATGTCCATGTAGTTATATCGGATAGAGATAAGCACACCTGTCGAGTCTGAAGTCGATTGAACCCGCAGAGGCTGACGAGATAGGGTACGTAGGGACGTGGCGGCAGGGAGCGGGTGTGTGGATGGGTGTCACCCTCCCCCCCCCCCCCCCAATCCTGGCCACAATTTCCTATAGTTGGAAATTCGGCGGGCAAGTCATGAGTAGTTGGAAATTCCATCTATCTTGATTTTAGAGCTTCTTTGGTGATGCTAATGTCTCCTTTACTTTCCAAAATTCCAACTCAGTTTCAAATGGGCAAAAATTCCAACTGTTTACAACCACTGTGCACGCAATATCGAGCTTCATAAGTATGTATGAATTGGCTACAGTTTTAAGGGTTTTTTTGTCGCATCTCAATTCTGTCAGCAACTGAAAATATATGAACAGCTTTTGTCATTTAAATTTAGTTTTTATTCAGCCTCAACTGATTTAGTAATTAGTGACGACAGTGCGATAACATGCCATTATTTGTGTAGCTTTAACCCTTTACCCAACGTAACGGCCAAAACCGGCCAGCGCTATTCTCAAAAATCGCCAATTATTTTTTATTATTTTTTCATTTTTTGTCTCAAAAACATAGGTTATGACCCCTCATTGGAACGAGCTCGTCGAGCTCGTTCCAATGAGGGGTCATAACCTATGTTTCTGAGACAAAAAATGAAAAAAATGAGTTATTCAATCATTTTTTTGGCAAGAGTCGTCTGCTTTTCATGTTAGGTAAAGGGTTAACAAGGGTGTTCAATTAGTTCAACTTGACAAAGTTGAAGCTGTCATATTGCCATTTCACGAGTGAATGTCTGTTTGGCTGAGAGTCTGTCATTTTTAGCTTAACTTGACAAAGTCAAGATAAGCTATTGTCGTCAATCGTGTGAAAGTGTGTGAGTATGTCAGTCTATCAGTCTGTTCACCTTTTCTTTAGCACAAGCTACACCCGTTGTTCTTGTCCGATCATCACGAAATTCCATATTCATGTTCGAGGTCATGTCTAGATGAGAACGTCCCCTTTTGCTTGCGATCGGTCAACCGTGACCGCTGCCCGAGCCCGAAACCCGAAAACATTTAGTACAGTCTACAGGTCGTATTGGGGGCGCGGTGGCTCAGTAGGTAGAGGTGCAGGCTGCAAACCGAGAGGTCCTCGGTTCGAATCCCACATGCGGCAACCGCGTTGTGTCCTTAGGCAAGACACTTCACCCCCATTGTCCATGTGGGGGCACGGTGACGCTGTGTACTAAAGCGTACTGCACGTCAATGGTGCACCTGTCTTTAACCAATGCTAATCCTGCTTGTGTGGAGTTAGTACGTTGGGGAGCTGACAGTTGCTCGCCGTTGCTCGGTGGTTCTCTCCGGGTACTCCGGCTTCCTCCACCCGTAAAACTGTCGAGGGCATGATTAGCCATTGTGCAGAAATATGTGACCTTAAACACCAATAAATAAATAAATAAATAAATAAATAAATAAATAAATTAAATACAGGTCGTATTTTTTAAGGAATTTCATTGTAACTTAGTAGGATGACTCCGGATAATGTCCAGTTAAGAACGTCCCCTTTTGGTCGCGATAGGTCATCCGTAGAAGCTACGCGGGCCCGTAGCCCGTTAGCACAGTCCATAGGTCACATTTATGAAGGGATTTTATTGTAATTTCGTAGGATGACTCTGTATAATGTCTAGATGAGAGCGTCCTATTTTGGTCGTGTTCAGTCAGCCGTGACGGCCTCAGGGGCAAGTTACCTAGATTCCTTTAGCACAGTCTACAGCTTGCATTTATGAAGGGATTTCATTGCAAATTTGTAGGTTGGCTCAGTATAATGTCTAGATGAGAACGTCCTATTTTGGCCGTGAGCGGTCAACCGTGACGGCCGCACAGGTCTGTGACCTAGATTTGTTTAGCACAGTCTGCAGTTCATATTTATGAAGCGATTTCATTGTAATTTGGAATTGTAACTCGGTATGATGTCCAGATGTGACTGTCCTATTTTGGTCACGATCGGTCAGCTGTTACCGCAGCCTGGTCACGTGACCTATATTCCTTTAGCACTGTGTGCAGGTTGTTTTTATGAAGGGATTTCATTGTAATTTGGTAGGATAACTCGGTATGATATCTAGATGAGACTTCTAATTTGGTCACGATCGATTAACCGTGATCTCCGGACCAGCATGTGACCTAAATTCCTTCAGCAAACTCCACCAGTCATTTTTATGAGGGGATTTTATTGTAACTTGGTAGGATTACTCGTTTTGGAATGACTTTGCTGTAACTTGGTAACTTTGGTTGACATATGTTAATTGTCAGGGCCACATCAACTCAGGCCTCAGTTCTTGAGTACAGTCTACACCTCAAATTATTCTTATTGAAAACATAGCATGTAGGGTACAGAAATTACCGTATTCTCAATTATCACAATTCTTGTCGTATTTCATAATCTTTTCATAAATATTGAACATTATACTTTTCATGAAACACTACACACAGTCAAGTTAAGCTACAGTGTCATTGACACTTTCATTTATTTAGCATTGTCTACAGCCTTTAATTCCGGTCACCACAAATTTGGTCTGTAAGTTCAGGGTCATGTCTACATGAGAAACTCCTTTGTTGCGATTGGTCACTTGTTTTGGCCAAGATCGGTTGACCATGAATGATGCGAGGTTCGAACCTTAGTCTCCGGGCAGTAACATATTGATTTCTTTCAGGGTAGTAGAATAACTTATGGTAGTATAGTACGAATTCAATCAGTGCTCATGATCGTAGATGAATTCCACATATTTTGCTCAATATGAATACCATATGTAGCTTAGTGAACAATTAGCCAGTTGAAACACTTAAATTATGCGTTATTTTTAAACTTCATGGTTCTATCTTTGTTACTTCAATTTTGTGTTTTACTTCTGATGATTGAAAAAAGTATTTGACGATCCTAAGTTCAGTTTTGCACTTTTCCATTGAAATTTCCACTTGATATTGAGTTGTCTGATCAACAGTACTTCACATTTGTTGTATAATACACATAGTGGCAATCAGGTTTAATGCTCCAATTTTCGCAGAACCTCAATTCCCTATATAAATCAGCTGACCAATCTTTTAGTTAGTACAGGTTCAGTACCAGTAACAGTTACACAAATGCATATGAATTCTTGAATGAGTGAACTACTCTAAACTAGTTCAAACAAGTAATTGTTATGCAATATTATTTCAACACTACCTGATAGTCCCACTGTGTGAATTGTTCAAGTTCTCTGCTTGAGAATTTGTTTAGCACATGTTCAATTCCCAGAATAATACCAAATAATAATAACCTGATAATTCTGTCATAAATAAAATCAATTTTATGCCTCCTTTCATTTTCAAAATCCCAGTCCCTCCCCAGTTGGAAATGCACTACCCTACCCCCCCCCCCCCCCCCCCCACACACACACACAATTGGAAACCTCTAACCACGTTCCTGAGAGTACGTCGACACAAACCAAACAGACTGATTGATGGCACTTTGCTCTTGAAACTATTCGTATCTACTCCATGTTTTCAGCAACCGATAATTCACCTTTTGCACTTCAATACATCATCTTTTTCTAATTCACTCGAGAGCTTTTTGGGGATCAGGCGCGAAGATGTCTGTTTGGTATTCGTATATTCACAGAGGAATAGTGCCAATGGATAAGTCACTGAAACTGGTGTTTCGCTTCAAACAATCAAGGCCGCAATAGACATACTTTATCCACACCACCGAAACAGTTTTCTTTCGAAAGGAAATACAGGTTTCAATAGATTCGAATCATGAACCTCAACCTTCGCACCATTAACCCTTTACCTAACGAATCGGCCGCATCCGCCCGCGTAATATGTAAATTCAGCATTTGAAAAAATGTTATTTTTCAAAAAATTTCAACAAAACCATATCATGTGACCCCCTCGTTGGAACGAGCTCGTCGAGCTCGTTCCAACGAGGGGTCACATGATATGTTTTGTTGAAATTTTTTGAAAAATTTGAAAAAATGATATTTAAAATAATAAATTTTGATATCGGCTGCGTTGGGTAAAGGGTTAACCTGTAACCTCACATACTAAAGAAACGTCGTGCCTCTGTGAGTGTGATGAGATTTTGCAGATTATTGCTCGGCAGTTTTGTGGGATGTACAACCTTGTTTTTGTGCATAAAATTTAATTCTTTGAAGCCTGATAATGTCTTCCAAATCTGTTCAGTGACGCAATTGGAAGAGTCCATATTCATTACCTGGGAGTAGTCCATTAAATATATTTTCAACGTGCAGCCCGAAAATATTCATTGGTTACCCCACAAATGCACTGAGCAGTCATTCTACTTGTCGAAATTATGACATATCATGTTCCTGGATCGGAAAATCGGCCTTCAGGGTTCGAAAGGTTAAGGACGATGGAACATGGAAGTTAAATATTTCATCATATTTGCGAAATTAACCCTCTGAATCCGTAAGAACGATTTTTCGGTCCAAGGCATAATTCCGTCCCATTTTTGTCTTATTGTAAGGGGTCTATACACGGGGCATTGATGATGAAATAATAACTGCAGTAATTATTTTATCTTCCCTGTATAATGATATTGGACTGACCCATCTCACTGAAAGTGCACACAAAGGCGATGCCATTCCAGGAAACAAGGGTTCAAAGGGTTAATACAACAACGTGGCACTGATTGGTGTTCTTCCTGTCCTTCCTGTGAATTGGCTTCCATCCCGATCCCCCCATTTCATGGGTTTCTTAATGTGATCGCATCGGGTGATCGGTAAGTGCGTTTTGAAGCAAGGCCTTTGAGGTTGCTTACTTTATTTGCATGCTTATATATATTTTTTCACATTAAATGTAAGATATTGTTTATACATTGTAAGACATATGTAAGACATTGTTTATTTGGTTGTTAAAAGCAATCTTTCGCGTAGGAGGTGATATTTCTTCTACCTGCATATGTCGTTGACAACCTGGCCGGAACAGCGAGGTTGAAACACATTTCTAATTTCTACAGTAATCCATACAATAATATGTTTCAACTCGTCCTGACAGGGTGTGTGTGTGTGGGGGGGGGGGGGGGGGGGGTTCGGTATCCAATCAAAACGGGTACGTAGTTCATCATTTACTTTTATTTTGTTCGTTTGACAGTTGCTTGCTCCGAGAGTATTTAAAAAAAGAGCTGACTGAGTCTTTTATCAGCCAGTTTGAAAAATAGTTGGCCGATTGGTGCATATTTGGTTTATCTCACTAACATGTGGGAAACTGCTGATAAAATACACCCCCAATAAGTAAGCTGATTAAGTGTTTGGTGGTGTTACAGTATATCAGCTACAGCCCATATCAAACTCTGTACCATTTATTTATGTTTAGGGTCACTTTCGGTATATATGGCTATCTCATGACCACAACGTATGTATTAAGTGACTGTAAGTCAAGTTTTGACAACCTATGCTGCCCGCTTTAGAGGACTCCCCCCCCCCCCCCCCCCCCCCCAGGTATCTGTGACCGGGTCCTATTTTGCCAGTAAAGCAGAACTTGTTTACCACAGTAAACATGCACTGCTTTGCATCCCGGGTTCCCCCGAGAGCTGTACCGTTTGAGATACCGTTGGATTTTCTGTTGTTTTCCTAAAGTAGCCGCCATAACCGCTCAGTGATATTCATTTTTGCCTCGAAAACACGGCTCCTGGCCATCATTGCAACGAGCTCGTTGCGCTCACTCCAATGAGGGGTTCATAGGCTATGGTTTGGGGGCAAAAATTAACCATTTAGAGCTATTCTAGAATTATTGTTTGCAAGTATCCCCTGCTATTTGTGTTGGGAGAGAGGTTAAAAACTATCGCCAACGTGGTATGAGTAAAACTATGTTAGAAGATGAAATGAAGAAATACACAGAATGCAGGATGCGTGAATGCGTTCGTTAATAAGGTGCGAGTGTCATTTCGGAAGTGTAGAACGAGTTGCGTTCTGTGTTTATTACACGTCTCTTTGACATAGAAACCATTAATTTAAAAATTCGGTCGTATTTGTAGAATTTGACAGTTTTGGCGTCTGCTTGAAATAAAAACAAAAACGAAACTCATGTGTGATTGGAAAACGTGTGGCTGATCGATACGTAAACAGTTAAAGATAAATGTGTCCAAATAGGTTATTTATTCGCATTTTTAAGAAATTAACTGCCGTTTTCTGAGAGATATTCGCTTCAAAGTCCGAACTTGAGTGTTATAAAATCACTCTCCATTGAGAGAATAAGTTTAATTTCGTTATTCGTGGATTTGAACAAAAACATTTTCCAATTGATGTTCGATTTATCGGCTGTCACCGCAGCTTCCGAATTGATCTACGCCAGAATACGATGTTTCGATTGGCCATTTACGAAAATGGGCAGAATTTACGGGGGGGGGGGGGGGGGGGATATTTATTTATTTATTTATTTATTTATTTATTTATTTATTTATTTATTTATTTATTTATTGGAGTTTAAGGTCACATATGTCTGCACAATGGCTAATCATGACCACGACAGTTTTACGGGTGGAGGAAGCCGGAGTACCCGGAGAGAACCACCGAGCAACGGCGAGCAACTGTCAGCTCCCCAACATACTAACTCCACACAAGCAGGGTTAGCATTGGTTGAAGACAGGTGCACCATCGACGTGCATTTATTTATTTATTTATTTATTTATTTATTTATTTATTTATTTATTTATTGGAGTTTAAGGTCACATATGTCTGCACAATGGCTAATCATGACCACGACAGTTTTACGGGTGGAGGAAGCCGGAGTACCCGGAGAGAACCACCGAGCAACGGCGAGCAACTGTCAGCTCCCCAACATACTAACTCCACACAAGCAGGGTTAGCATTGGTTGAAGACAGGTGCACCATCGACGTGCAGTACGCCTTAGTGTACAGCGTCACCGTGCCCCCACATGGGCAATGGAGGTGAAGTGTCTTGCCCAAGGACACAACGCGGTTACCGCAGGTGGGATTCGAACCGAGGACCTCTCGGCTTGCAGCCTGCACCTCTACCTACTGAGCCACCGCGCCCCAGGGGGGGGGGGGCGGAAATTGCGTGAACATAGGTGGAGGTGGGTGGGTGGTCATGGTCAAGTGCCACAAAAATGTGTTTAAACAGATAATGTAATTTTTTTTCTTTTTCACTATTATGGTATCTTTTGTAACAGTAACAAAATGTCACCATTTGACCATAAAAGCCTATTTAGAAGCATTATTAACAACAGTAACCCCCTTGATGTGAACAATATTGGAGAATTTCGTCCAAAACTGACTTGAGGATGAGGGCGGGTGTCCGATATTAAACGGAAAAAAATTGTCCGACAATTTTCTCTTGAAGTGAACTAAAATATCCATTCACAATATAATTCGTTCATATTCGAGTTTGTTATGGAATATTCTTTAAAATGAAGCATAGTATTTATAATACTGTATAATGAGTTATAATGGCTAGGTGGGATTGGTTTTTCAAAATGAAAATATTAACTTTTATTTCAACAAAAACAAAAAAGTCTGATTACACAAAAACAAAAAAAGAGTTTTTTTGATAGCTATTCTGCTATGCAGATGCCATAACAAAAACATAAAGGCAAGGTTTGCACTTCTTGACTCAGAACAAAAAACAAGTTCCCTTTTACGCAGTTTTACCCAACCAATATTTGCAACATACACACAGTTACAATATAAGCAGTTGGGCGGGTGAATTAAGTATGGGCACAGTGCTCACATGTGCCTGCATATGCCACGATTTACAGAAACTAGATTGTTCGAAGTGCATATCAGAATTTCAAAATAAGAAAAAGGTTATTTAAATTTGATTTAAAATCTCAGGTTTCTGAGAAAAAGAATAATTGAGTTTCATTTGCAAGCCAAACACCGAGAAACTAGAGTTGTAAGAATAATGAGCTATACATTTAGTTTGTCTGACTCTGATCTGGTTTGATTGGGGTTTTACATCGCTTTCAACAACTATGGCTGCAAGATGCCTAAATCACAACGTTATTAGTTCCCAAGATGAAGGTATAATTACAAACACAGATCCACAAGATCCACTGTATAGCCTAGACCAAGGAACCCGCCAACCACTGGGGAGGAACTAACAAGCTCGTCCACACAGAGACCTCGTTATAAGGATAAAACAAATTCCTTAGAATTTGCTACATTAGTATTGTAAAATGTCTATATGAACAGCAAAGCTATCGCTGCTGTGCATTAACAACCTGGCTACCAAATGTGATTATATCCGGCCCACACAGGGTTCCAGCTATACAGTAATGTGTCTTTTTTGAACTGATGTGAATCTGGTAAGTCTTGAAAAATGCATCTGATAGAGTAAATGGAAACATGTTTGAAGATATAAAAATATGCATTGAATCAGTGCGCATTACGCGCTTCGAGTTGGTGTTCGAGTGCCGAAGTTTTGTATATAAAATGTATGAAAAGGGGGTGTGTCTCCAAAAATGTCATGAAAAAAATATACAAGAAAGGATGGGTGGGTAAATAAATCTGCAAAAAAAAAATGTCCACCTACGTTCACGCATCCCCTCCCCCCCCCCCCCACCCCCGGAGTTTAGTTCTTTTGATGGATCCATGACGTCAGCTGGAACAAACTAGTCAACGGAAATCCGTATGGAACACATGTTCCGTACAGATTTGAAAATATGGAACTGGAGAAAAGGTAATAGGTGTGGAATAAAATGGCATAGCGTTTGTGATACTCCGTTCCCACCCACGTCTCTCTTGGCTTCTCTTAGTATTTCAAGCAATAATGATGAATAGTACTATCACTGGAGGTGAGACTGATATTCCCATTTCTGGCTTTTCAGAATGCACCTCAGGATATAGATCTTCTGAATTCGGCAGACGTTCGCGAGACTGCGGGTATACCTGAGAAGCAAACTCTCAGACCACTGGTCTAATTCGACGCTGTTACGTGCTGTTTGTTTACCCACTTCTTGTACCGATTAATGTCAATGTAATATGATGTCAGTTTTTTATAATGATACGCAGATATCATTTCATGTTCTAGTTAAAGATATTCCAATCAATAAGTATTTAATTCACCATGCACAAAGAGGTTTAATCAAAATCGAATCATCTATGCAGGATGAGTTGCATGTAGAATTGACGCAAAACACCGTATTGAATCTAAATTGATTAGGATACAAAACCGGCCAGTGCTATTCACAAAAATTACTATTCAATTTTCATTATTTTTTTCATTTGTTTGTCTCAAAAACATAGCTTATGACTCCAAATTGAAACGAGCTCATTGACCTCGTTCCAATGAGGGGGCCAATAAGCTATGGTTTTGACACAAAAATGAAAAAAAAGTAGTTATTCAAGAATTGTTTAAAATCGTGGCAAATTGGAAACTTGGAAATGTGCGCATGCTTGTTCACTTATTGTTGGTCATGTCTGAGACATTTAACTGAAATCGGTTTATTAACCCTCGGCACTCTGATGTCAAAATGGCAGTTTTATGCAGCAAATATTTCCCATAACGCACTTTGATATTTACCCAAATATACCTTGTTTGACAGAGCTCAGGGTGCTCTGTCAAACAAGATATAATTAGTTTAAATTCATAGTTAATCAAGAGAAAAACAGAGTGACTGGAGAAAATTTTGTTGCTCAACCAGAGTGCTAGGGTTAATGTAGGAATAGTTGCACACACAAGAGTGACGCACAGACAGCTGTAGTCTGTCTGCGTTCCAAGGGACATAACTTTGACAAAATCGTCACAGATTGAAAGTTTTGAACTGTGCTAATGTCCCACTTCTTCGGACGGATGGGGCGTTATTTGGGCTGGCGACAAATTTTGTCCCCACTTTGAATAATAATGTAAATTAAATGCAATTTTTTCAGTATACAATGTAATGGAAGTCGTACAACTATGTTAAGATGCGGTTTGTTTCAAATGACGGCGCACAGAAATAGAAGATCATCAGAAGATAGTTTTGAACAGATTTATCACAATTATCACAGATACCTTCTCTGAATTCTTCAAACACGACATGAAGCGCGAACTGCGATCTTACAATTCAGCGTTGCGATTTATCCTTAGTTTGGGCGCTCGGGGACGTCGCTAAGGGAGGTTTGAGGTGTTTACCAATTAAAAATCACCATTATCACAAACACCTGCTCTGAATTCTTCAAAACACAACATGAAGCGCAAACTGCGATCTTGCAATTCAGCGTTGCGATTTATCCTTAGTTTGGGCGCTCAGGGACGTCGCTAAGGGAGGTTTGAGGTGTGACCTCCCCCCCCCCCCCCCCCACACACACACCCATAATGTTTCCAGTCGGGACATTTTCATTAGTACTGGAGTGTAAGATATAAATTATCCCTTGCTATTAATGATGAACTTTCTTAAAAGACAAGAATTGTTACTTGGACTTGTGTCACACACCCAGTTGGTCATGCAAATTGAAATCTGTAGTACCCGATTCGGGCATTTTGGGGGTCCAGCATGACTGATGATATCGTGCCCGTACGATACATGCTAATTAAATAAGAAGTTGTGTCACGGCAACTGCATGCATATTTCATTTATTCACTAATAAATGTCCCAGAAGTCTTGAGTCTTTTTAAAACTAAAATCCCTCCTGATAAATATTCCAGCTGCATCATCAAAGCATGCCTTCCGATGAAGACATGCTTTTGGTCATGTAGTTGGCATATTAGTCAGTCCGGATTTGAGCAATCACAGTTGGGACAAATCAAGAGTTACCCCCCTCCATCACCTAATCGGCCAACTTCGCGACGCCACTATGGCCGATCCCCGCACGGATATAATCTGATAAGTTCTTTCCACATCCATCAATAAACTAATTCTACAAAATAATGTGAAGCAAGAGGAAGCCAATCAAAATTCCGGACACACGTGTCTGTCCTTCTCCAGTGACCGTACACCTTATAACTTTCTCTGGCTAAATTACGCTTTTGTCTTATTTCATGGACAACCATATAATAAAATAGGATATTGATGTGTATCAACAGATGCCTGCCTTGGATTATTACTCGTTCACCCAGATATATTTTTATCATGCCACCTCTTTAATGTGACCAATCAACGTACTCTAATAGCATCGGTGGAATATGCGGTATTAGGTTATTCAATGGGGATTCTATCGGATTGAGTCCATACACTGCCAGTGGCCGTGTATGAGCCTATACACCCCTCTGCTGGGCGCCATTTTCTTTCCGAATTAATTTTTCCCACCTCAAGTTTTCACCTATTTTCGTGTAAATAAAAGACAGTTTCCTGACAAATATTAAAATGAAGCGATTCTGATCTTTTAATTTATTATTTAATTCCTTTGGTGGCATGATAAATACGTTACAGGGCGTTTACTTGCCAGGTATAGCATCAGGTGAAGGTCAGGGCGATCAATATTAGGCTCGGCCTACGGCCTCGCCTAATATTAATCTCACTTCGCCTCACATAACGCCATACCTGGCAAGTAAACGCCCTGTAACTTATAATATTTTTTTACTTTAAGGAATGTTTAAAGGAGTGCAAGCAGAACATAGCGCTGATAGAGTACGGGGGACAGGATCAAAGACCCTTGTTAGAATTTTTCATGTATTTCATCCAAGAAAAATTTCGTACTTCATGTATTTCATACAACAAAAAAAACTCCAGTTCGGATCGTTGATTCCACCAACGTCTACTCCATCCGCGTTGTACTCTGTCTTATCATTCACTTCTACATCCCTATGTAGGCTTGACCTTTTACTAATCTTCAATATTTATTTGACAGTTATAGTTCCGTATGTTTGTCCATTTCTAAATATTCCTTATTTATTTATTTATTGGTGTTTAAGGTCACATATTTCTGCACAATGGCTAATCATGACCACGACAGCTTTACGTGTGGAGGAACCCGGAGTACCCGGAGAGAACCACCGAGCAACGGCGAGAAACTGTCAGCTTCCCAACATACTAACTCCACACAAGCAGGTTAACATTGGTTGAAGGCAGGTGCATTATCGACGTGCGTCACCGTGCTCCCACGTGGGCTATGGGGGTGAAGTGTCTCGCCCAAAGACACAACGCGGTTGCCGCAGGTAGGATTCGAACCGAGGACCTCTCGGCTTGCAGCCTGTACCTCAACCTACTGAGCCACCGCGCCCCACAAATATTCCTTAAAGCAAAAATATAAATATATCTAGGTGAACGAGTTAACATGCCTATACAAATTGGGCGAACGATGTTTCGCCTTTTCGTCGTTCGCCTCTACGGAATCCGGGCGACCAAAAAATCGGTCGCCTGCATTGGTAGATCTTGAACAGTTTAATAAGAAAGTTTATTCAATTTTTTATTGATGTTTACTTGCTTTAATATCGTGAAGCATGATCAGCTTCATAATGGCCATAGAACGTGTTGTCCTTGGACTTTGTGACGAAATAAGAGATGTAAAACTCGTTGGATAAGGCTTGCTGGTCCATTTTAGGCAGTGTTTTACAACACAGCGTTCCATCAGCTGAATAAAATATGCTTATGAAAGAAGCTACAGTATTCTAGGTTGCTGATCTCGGCCATCGAGCTAACGCTGTTGGACCTATTAGCCTTACTTAGCTTCCTGTCGTTTAAAAAATCGAAAAAGGAGGCTGAAAATAGAAAAAAGGGTTGCTCGAAAATTGAAGGTCGCTGCTATTCCAAACTTGTACTCGCGTTTATTAACTCGTAAGACCGATTTTTCGGTTCAAGGCATAATTTCGTCCCTTTTTTGTTTTATTATCAACACGGGGTATTGATGTTAAAATAATAACTGCAGTCTGCAGCCAGACGGCTGCAGACTGCACGGCTGCAGACTGCAGTTATTATTTTATCCCCCCCCCCACCCCCCTGTATATTAATATTGCACTGACCCATCTCACTGTATGTGTACACAAAGGCGATACAATTCCAGGAAACGAGGGTTCAAAGGGTTAATTTTTATCAATGTAAGTTTTACTCTCTTATCTCTTCTGACAAGTTTTGTCATAAACAAAATGCTTATCACTTTTGTCGTAGAAATCAACAGGTTTTGTGAGGCAGTATTTTACATTAAATTATGACAGAATTATGACTCCTCAATTTCTTAACATTTTAGTTGAAATTTCATGTCATTTGATGTAATTTTGTCCTCCGGAGTAACATGGGCTGGGTCTCGACCCTCTCCAGTGTCACATTTTAATGTCTCTCCGTTCATCCATGTGTGAAGTTATGTGTTGAAATTGTTAGCCGGGTAGGAAATATTGGTTTATTCCCAATAAAAAGATTCCCAAACAAGACGAATGTCGAAAATGGTCATCCCAACAAAACAAATCCCAACAAGACGAATTTAATTAAACTAGATAAGCTTAGAAGTACAATGTTTAACAAAAAAAATTCAAATGCGTCTCCTTGCAGCAAAGAGTCGAAATTCAAAAAATAAAAAACAAACCCAAAAGCTCTCGCGATATGGATGTACTGAGGAAGCATGCCAAATTCGTAACTCTATGTTAACGAGAAGTACCTCATACAGTACGTGAAGAGTGGATTGTAACTAAATCACCCGCGGGGTGGAGTTATCACCCAAAGTGTCACTTTCAAATTCTGTACATATGGACATAAAACACAAGCAATGTTTCAGCCAATGGACTTCCGGGTTTAACCCGGAGGTCCATTGGCTGGAACTTTGCTTGTGATGGTTATGCTTTGCAATAAATTTGCAATTATTGCTCGGGTGGAATCTCCACTCTGAGGGTGATTTGATGATAATACACTCTCCACGTACTATATATTGAATAGACGAAAAAAAATAGGTTAACGATCCCAATTAGTCAATCCAACTTCGTTGGATGACTTCATGACTATAGATCCTATTTATTTTGAGGTTTGGGGTAAAAAAAGTACATGAGAAATATATATAAATGAATATATACTACTCACATTTTGCTAAGGATCACTCCCTATTCATTGACATAATTTGTTCATGAAAACAAAATGTGTGCATTATTTGTTTTGTTTATTTATTGGGGAGCAATGACTCTTTTAACATTCTGGGTCATAGCAAGTTGTACAAATTTACGGGTAGAGGAAGCCAGAGTACCCATAGGGAAGCACTCAGCAATGCCGTGTGACTATCGCACTCTCTAATTTATCATCATGGCACAATCAGGGTTAGCATTGGTTGAAGACGAATGAACCCTGGGCAAACAGCCCCATGGATGTACAACATGTCAACATAACACTTAACTTCAATCAGTGCTAACTGCTTGTGTCAGGATGGTAAATTAGAGAGTTCGCGAGTTACCCACCGTTGCTTAGTGGTTCCCTTCAGGTACACCCGACTCCCTTCACCTACTCCTTACTAAGGAGTAATGCACATCGACGGTACACC
The DNA here is from genome assembly GCA_031216915.1 of Pictodentalium vernedei. Lineage (NCBI taxonomy): Eukaryota > Metazoa > Mollusca > Scaphopoda > Dentaliida > Dentaliidae > Pictodentalium > Pictodentalium vernedei. The sequence continues at coordinate 293,129,361 of CM062292.1, read as the reverse complement.
TGTCTTCAACTAATGCTAACCCTGCTTGTGTGGAGTTAGTACGTTGGGGAGTCTGACAGTTGCTCAGTGGTTCGCTCCGGTGTTTCCGGCTCCCTCCACCCGTAAAACTGTCCGACATGGATATCGAAAGTGTCGTTGAACTCCAATAAATAAATAAATAAATAAATAAATAAATAAATAAATAAATAAATAAATAAATAAATAAATAAATAAATAAATAAATAGTCCAAACCAAAGGGAAATAGAAATGGATGAGCAACGTAAAATTTCAAACCCCCCACCTCGTCTACCGCTACTTCATGCACACTTGGCACATCTGTATCTGGAATTCGATCTTGATGGGATATTGTACCCATTCATCTTGCCGGGTTTCATTTTGTTGGGATGACATCGAAATATTAACTCCCATCTAGAACATATGTTTCACTTTGACCAAAGCAAATCACTTATTCTAATTCCTCTATTTGTAGGGGGTGTCGGAGGTTGGAAGGACCACTTTACAGTTGCACTAAGTGAGAAATTTGACCATGTTTTCGCAGAGAGGATGAAAACATGCAAACTAGACTTTACAACAAACTTGTGACTTTTGCAAAAGGTCCTGCAAGGGACCAGCATTATAAAACTTTTACAATTGTCTTTTCTAGTTAGACTTTAAATGGGTTGAAATGAACCATTAGTGTTTTCAAAGATGTGGCAATTTGCCCGTTGGCAAATTGCCATATCTTTTAAAATGCTAATGATTCATTTTAGCCATTTATATTAATAAGCAGAAAATACAATTCTAGAAAATACAATTGTAAAAGTTTTATAGTATTGGTCCCTGATGGTATTGTTGTCGCATACGGTTACAGTCGATGTATTTACAACACAAAGATAAAGAGAAAAGAATGGTATTCATACTGTCGGGTGCCAGTGGTGCCAATAGAATTAACAGAATTTGTTTGGCACCAAACAATCAGCCTTTGCCACCAAAAATATACATTTGGAAGATCTGGCATGCTCTGTGTCTTATTATTTCAGTGCGTCGCTTTCGATAAAATGGTTGTCTGACGGTACAGGTGAGGCAGAATTCACTCCTGTCAAGTTTTCTATGGGCAACAGGCATCATTGTTCTTTATTATGAGTCAACTGAATTGACAGTTTATCATTTAATCTGATTCTTATAAAACATTTCTTTGTTACGTTCTTTTTTTTAATCTTGCTTAATCTCTTCTTCAGATTCAGATTCCTTTATTGTACTTCACTTATTAGCTCACCTTGATGAAGTCAAACTGAGCTTATCCAATCGCTCTCCGTCCGTCCGTCCGTCCGTCCGTCCGTCCGTCCGTCCGTCAACACTATATTTTGGACTTCTCCAAAACCACTGGGCCAATTCAAGTGAAAGTTTGTGTGAGTGATGGTCCCGAAGGGGCATTGCATGTTTTGTTAAACTCAACATGCCCAACCCCATAGGGGGTGGGGCAGGGGGATGCTCCAAAATATTTTTAAAATCTCATGAACCAGTGGAGGTGTAGAATCAAGTTTGTTCAAACAAAGTTCGTGGAGCAATATTTGCCGTTGTAATGGGGGGGGGGGGGGGGGGGGGGCAGCCCAAAATTTCTATTTTCTGAACCGATGGTCTGATTTGAACCAAATTTAGTATGTGGTATTATTGGGTCATAAGTACTTGGGCTGAGCTTATCTAATCGGTCTCTGTCCGTTGTCTGCCAACACTTTAAAAATCTTCTTCACAATCACCAGTCAGATTCTGTTAATGTTTGACATACATCATTATTATAAGGGTCGGATTCAAGATTGTTCAAACCAAGTCCTTAGGTTAATGCAATATGGGGGATAATTTTTATCAATTTTCTTCTTCAGAACCACTAGTCAGAATGCTTTCATATTTGGTATACAACATCTCTAGGGGTTCAGATTCAAGTTCGTTCAAATTGGGTCCCTGGGTTAATATTTGGGCTCCATATAGTAGCCCGAATTTTAACTTACTGCAATATGAGGAATTTTTTTAAGACATCTTCTTCAGATTCACTAGTCGGAATGCTTTGATATTTGGTATACAACATCTCTAGTGAGTCAGATTTAAGTTTGTTCAAATAGGGTCTCTAGATTAATATCTTGGCTCGCTATGGTAGCTGAAGTTTTTTTTTAACTTAGCGCAATATGAGGACATTTTTTTAAAAAAAATTTTTTTCAGATCCACCAGCCAGAATCCTTTCATATTTGATTTGCAACACCCCTAGATTCTAGAGTCAGATTCAAGTTTGTTCAAAATCGGGTCCCTGGGTTCATATTGGGCTCCCTATGGTCGCCTTTTCAACTTGCTTGCGCCTCATGGTTGAAAACCGACATCCAGGTATTAAATCTCCATGTACCCTGGATGTTGCCCGAGATAACTTATAATCTTTTGGTTTTTTTATTTTGTAAACGTTAATAATAGCCTTGTACTTATTTATTTATTTGTTTGTTTTAGTTTTTTATTATTTATATGTTGATAATTTGTGGAATGTCTTTGCAACTAAAATACTAATAGAGTCGGGAAATACTAGGAAATACTAAAGCATTGCAGTCGGCGCCTTGTTACACTCAAAGTATGATACATGGTTTATTTATTATGCTCCGAGTTGTGGGGGTGGGGGGCTATACTGGAATCACCTCGTCCATCCATCCGTCCGTCCGTCCGTAGACATAATTTTGTCCGGAGATTTGTTCAGGACGTTTATCGACCAATCTGTTCGAAACTTGGTATGAATGTCCACCACCATGGGAACCTGTGCACTGGCGATTATAGTTCGGGTCGGATTATTTTTGCCAGAATTATGTCCCTTTTTTTACTTGAGAAAGCGGGCTTAGAATTTGATCTGAAGATTTCCTCATATGCTTATTGACCGATTCCTTTGAAACTTGGTATGAATGTTTACTACCATGGGAACCGCTAACGCCCCATTCGACTGCGATTATAGTTTCGATCGGATTGTTTGCTAGAGTTATGCCCCCTTTTCGTCTTAGAATGTCCTGAATTCTGTCCGAAAGATTTTCTCAGATGTTTATGGGTCGATTCCTTTGGAACATACTACCATGGGATCCTGCGTACCTGCGATTATAGTTTTGATCGGACTTTTTGCCAGAGTTATGCCCCTTTTCGTCTTAGAATGCCTGAATTGCCTAGAATTTTGTCCGGAGCTCTTCTCAGATGATTATGGATCGAGTTCGTTGAAACTTGGTGAGCTTGTTCACTACAATGGGAACCTGTGCACCTGCGACTATAGTTTTTGATCGGACTTTTTCCCACAGAGTTATGCCCCTTTTTATCTTAGGATACCTGAATTTTGTCCCGAGATTTTCTCAAATGTTAATGGGTCGATTTCTTTGAAACTTGGTATGGATGTTCACTACCATGGGGAACCTATGCACCTGCTATTATAGTTTCGGTCGGACTTTTCTTGCCAGAGTTATGCCCCTTTCTTCTTAGAATGCCTGAATTTTGTCCGGAGATTTTCTCAGATGTTTATGTATCGATTCTTTTGAACATTGGTGGGGATGTTTACTACCATGGGAACCTGTACACCTGCGATTATAGTTTCGGTCAGACTTTTTTCCCCAGAGTTATGCCCCTTTTCGTCTTAGAATGCCTGAATTTTGTCCGGAGATAAATGTTTATGGGTCGAGTTCTTTGAAACTTGATATAAATCTTCCCTACCATGGGAACCTGTTCACCTGTGATTATAATTTCGATCGGACTTTTTTTTCCAGAGCTGTGCCACTTTTCGTTTTAGAATAATCATGTGGGGGGGGGGGGGGGGGGGGGCGTATGGACAGGCCCATCTGGACAGTCACACCTCTAGTTCTCACTTACAGTCGGATTCCAGTTGGCACTACAATTTGTTATTTGGCACCCCCAAAAAAATCATTGGTACCGAACAAAAATTCCAACTGGCAGGTTGGCACCAAACAATTTCGGGCCCAGCGTGAATCCTGGAAAAGAAAAAAAAGATCAGAAACAGTTCGACTCTTGAGTATTGTTAATTTGTTTTATAATCCTCTCCATGATTTCAAATTGTAAAATTTCTGTCGGTGAACTTGAAAAGAATGGAACTGGAATTTCACCCGAACTTTTGACTGTACCACACACTGTACCTAGAATTTCTGCTGTAACTTGGGAATATGGCAGGTAATCTATACAATTCAGTTAAAAACGAAAACGCGTGTATAGTCCTTCGTGGCAAAAATAAACTAAGATAGTTTAAGGACAAAAACTCCTTGTTCCTCTTTGGAGGTGGTATATATTTTTACGTCTACTTCTGTGATAACTGGCGACTTTTGACATAGCTCCCGCTTTTGTAATAGAAATAGTCAGGTTCTGTCATTGTTCGCCACTTTCGTAATAAAATCGTCAGGGTTTGTCATAAGTGCTGGAATGAAAATGGACAGATTTTGCTATTAACAAAATGCTTGTCACTTTTGCCCTAGAAATCAACAGGTTTTGTGAGACAGCATTTACATTGTAATTCGTCAGTAAAATTTGATCTCGTTGTCCTTTCTGAGTCCGTAATTTGATTGGCTGAGAGTCTGTTGGCTCGGTGCTCTGATCTCAGGTAAATTCACTCTTACCGTGCTCTGATTACCGGAAACGGCTCAATTAGAACATGTCTGTATCCACACTACGTGCGAGCAACGGCTCGAACACAATCCGAACACAACCCGGAGTTGTTTTCTATGGCAACGGTCGTTAGCGTTTGAAGTTCACCTTGTAAATTCGATCATGGTAAATAGACCGAGATCGGAAATGATATTTTTTATATTGTTTTTCTTCAAACAAAACGGGTTTGGAAAATTTTTTCATTTCTAACGATGACAGGAATTACAATGGAATTCGGGGCTCGTTAACAAATGGTTTTCCATAGTCTAATTCCCGAATGTCTAACTCAACAAGAGATGTTTATCTTCTAATTAGATCATGACAGAATATTAGATTATACACCCTCCATATCTTAACATTTTACCTGAAATTTCAACCTGTGGTGTAATTTTGTCCTGGGATTACGTGGGCTGGGTCTCGACCGCCCCCCAACTTTACCCTTTGGCGTCACTGACATAACTCTTTTATCAACTTTGTGGTTCTCAAAGATATTGAACTGAAATTTGGCACCTGTGGATAAGCTCGTTCAGAAGGCACGATGGGTTGGGTCTCGATCGCTTTGTACGTCATGTTTCGACGTCTCTGATGCATCTGCGTTAATGATGTGACTTTTTTCTGCTTCACCATTTGGAAAGATATTGCACTACCATTTGATGCCGGAGTAATTTTGTGTTTGAAGTAACATGGGCTGGGTTTCGTTTCAACCTTCATCGACGGAACCATTTGATACCACTAACGTCCCATTTTTGTGTACTTCCTTATCTATCTGACCATCGTTGTTCCAGAATATTGACTCCTCCCCACTCTAAAGCTGTTGAATACTTTTCAATCCTCACTCTTATCAACTCTGCTCTCATTGGAAATGGATGGAATACCTAAACAACTGATACTAATCCAATATCAAGGGGTAGAACTTTCAACTGGTGCTCGTTTAGACACTGGAAACAAAGTAAATGTCATAACAAAATTGTCGACTTCTGACGTCCTTTCTACGACAAAATAATACACGTCCCAATAACGTTTCCGCTTTTTTTTTTTTGCTCCATTTGAAAAAGCTTTCGCCCCAGTATATTATAATTAGCTCTTAGTATTATTTATTTTATTTATTTATTGGTGTTTAAAGTCACATACTTATGCACAATGGCTAACTGGGACCGTGAGAGTTTTACGGGTGGAGGAAGCCGGAGTACCCGGAGAGAACCATCGAGCATCGACGAGGAACTGTCAGCACCTCAACTCTGTTCAAGCTCCGCTCAAGCAGGGTTACAGCGGTTGAAGACGTGCACCATCGACGTGCAGTTTGCTTTTGTACACGGCGTCATCGTGCCCCCATGCAAGCAACCAGGATGAAGTGCCTTGCTGTTAGTAACCACTAACTTGGACATACTAAACAGTGAGTGCGGAGAAGCGTTATGAATTTGCGTACACTCGCTCCAATCCTTCACGAGTCAAAGTGGTACACATAAATGTATTGTCTACGCCCAACTGTGATTTTCTGACAGACTAATATTCCAACTACACTACCCAGGCATTCCTCCCTTGAAGGCATGCCTTGATGATGTAGTTGGAATATTAGTCTGTCGGGATAACAGTTAAAGAATTCAACGTTACGTGGAAATTTATTTGTGAATAAATACAATATACGTGCAGTAGTCGTGACGCAGCTTTTTACTTTATTAACATGTATCGTACCGGTCCTCCAAATTGGCCATGTTTGTTTGTTTTATTTATTAGGGCTTAACGGCACTTTCAATATCCAGGGTCACACCGTCTCTTGTGGTTTTGAGGGTACCCGGAGAGAACCACCGAACAACGGAGACCAACTGTCTGTCACCTCAACTTTCTATCTTTTCATAAGCAGAGTTAACAGCAATTGAAAACAAGAATACTATCGGTGTGAAACACGCCTTACTACATAGCGCCACCTTGCTCACATGTGGGCAGTCGGGATTAAGTGTCTTTACAAAGGCCAAATTGGTCGGCTACCAGAGACCTCCATTTGTATGACCAACTGTGTGTGTGACACAAGTCCAAGTATCAAATCTAGTGTTTCAAGAAAGTTACCACCAAGGGAGAATTGGTGTCTCAGATTTCAATCCAAACGAAAATGTACCGACTGAGAAAATTATTGAGGGTAGGGGAGTATCAACCCCTCTAAACCCCTATTAGCGAAGCCCCTATCCGAAAGGGAATTATTCCCGGCACATGCTTTGTGGGCTTTAATGGCACAAATCCTTATGCATCTGTTATGAACGGACGTGACAACCGTTACTTATTCCCAGTTCCTTATTCGATATTTGCACCCCCCCCCCCCCCCCCCCCCCGCCTAAATCCCATTAGCGACGCTCCTATCCTGGAAGAAATTATTCCCGGCACATGCTATGTCGGCTTAAATGGTACAAATCCTTATGCACCTGTTATGAACGGACGTGGCAGCCCTTACTTATTCTCTTACATTATCGGTTGATACGAATATCGAATAAGGAGCTGGGAATAAGTAGCGATTGTCACCCTCCCCCCCCTCCCACACTCCCTTATGATTGGTCGTTCAGCATCACATATTCAGCACCGGAAAGAGACTTGCAATTAATGGATTTTAGAACGATGTCGCAAGCACAACTATTGAACCGTCTTCGAAGTTGCATATATCAAGGATAAGAGTATTCTTGGTGAAAGCATAGATGAAAGAGCAAGCAAGTGAAATCTTCACCCCCTTCGGTTTAGACTAGAGTTTCGCAACTGTCGACTGGGCCATCTAAGATTATCAGTACAATCTGTACGGGCGAACAACGCCGTTTCCCTCTAGATTCCTCATCAAGGAATCCATCACTATATGATTGATCGTCGCCAGGGGTGATGTTGCCTTGGTCCTGACTGAAGAATGACGTACGGAGCTAGAAGCATGTGTCTCCGAAGGGTAGCACCTCTTTTCTCCGTTTAACCCTTTACCTAACATGAAAAGCAGACGACACTTGCAAAAATAATTCTTGAATAACTATTTTTTTTCATTTTTTGTCTCAAAAACATAGGTTATGATCCCTCGTTGGAACGAGCTCGACGAGAGGTCATAACCTATGTTTTTGAGACAAAAAATGAAAAAAATAATGAAAATTAATAAGCGATTTTTGAGAATAGCGCTGGCCGGTTTTGGCCGTTACGTTAGGTAAAGGGTTAAGCACAGTAGGATGCGTGCGCTCAAAACGTTTCTACTGAAGAAAAGACTCCGTAAGGGGAGAAAACGCCTGTGCTAATTATAGTCTACACGAGTCGTCAGAGCCAGGATGTGTAAATGCTATATCTGTTACGGGAGATCGAAACGATACGGGTCGATGATTAAACGGGGCGCGGCTTCGATCCAAAGAAAGAAAATCCCGTAAGCGACGCTCAGATCCATAGTACTCTGGGGGAGATCTGTAATCCCTCCCAAAATCAGTAATCTGACGCTCTAGAGGTGGTCTACAATCGTCAATTAGCATAATACGGATCGTGATCAGCCAGAAGAGATCCAGTATAAAGTGCAGCGTTAAATAGTCGATCTGACCCATACAGACTTAGGAGGGATGGATTGATCGTGTGGTGTTCCGCTGGTGTGTACTGACGGGGTTAGTGGCCGCTTACTATGTGATGTGCAAGCAAATAGTAATAACGAACCTGGACGCATAAGCGTTAGAATGGGATACTTTAGTGCGTACTATGTACGGTCTAAGAAGATGTATATTGATAGCGATTATAGTCCGAGAAGTGCTTACCTGTGTGCTGTGTAAGCCAGTGGTAATAACGAGGCCGGACGCATGAGCCTTATGGTGAGATACATTAGTCCCAGTACTGCCTATCTGCGTGTTTTGTAAGCTGTGTGTTGTAACGACCGCGGACGCATTGGCGTTGGAGTAGGATACGTTTGCAGTGTCTACGATCTTAGAATACGTATTGCTTACGTTTATAGTCCCCCGAGATTGTATGCTTACTGTCATTTGCGACTTATGAAGCATAGGCGCGTTATTATCCTCTAGACTTCGCGACTGGGGGACGGCTGTATAAAGGTGTTAACCCTTCGGGTCCTGATCGTGTACACACAATATACCTGTCTGCCCGCGGATAATCAGCTGAAGGCTGCAAAAACCGGGAGAGTGGACAAGGCCGGTGATACCGGCACCGCCTGGGCACTCTTTTTGGCATTAGACTTAATAAAAGTGTTCACAGCTGACCACATACTGTTGTTTCAACGCAAACAGCGCATAGGATATTGTGGACGGCATCCGTTGCGGGTAAATCAGTCTACGTGGTCATCATCAATATGCATGGATAGATGGCATTTATCACATTGAACCATACGAGGCATCTTTATGATCAACACGCATATGAAAAGGAAAAGCTACAAAAATAGCAGTTATATGTGATAGTAATATGACGCGAGAATAGGTGAACAGACATACAAATCATAATAGTTACTTTTACTCTTCTTTAGCCTTTACTCAACGTAACGGCGAAAAACGGCTATTCTCAAAAATCACCAATTAATTTTCAATATATTTTCATTTTTTGTTTCAAAAACATAGGTTATGACCCTTCGTTGGAACGAGCTCGTCGAGCTCGTTCCAACAAGGGGTCATAACCTGTGTTTTTGAGACAAAAAAATTAGTTATTCAAGAATTTTTTTTGCAAGTGTCGTCTGCTTTTTATGTTAGTTAAAGGGTTAATCTTAATGTAGCCCAACCTTTGAGCGAAGTTGATCTTAAATTTTGTATTTACAAAATTGGTAAGGTAAAGTACACGTGCATGAACGTCCACTATTCAAAGGTTTCTTTAAGTAGATTATATCTGGTACAATGACGCTGATGGCTGAGTCTGCTTCCATGTAATTATAATCTTAAAAATCCGTATTGTCTGTTTTGAGCAGGGGCGTAGCGAGGATTTCCTATTGAGGGGCCATAATTCTTTTTTTGGGGGGGGGGGGTGACAGGTCGATATATGCAACAGGCATATCCGAAGGCCGTAGGTCTCAGGTTGGGTTGGGTGTGGTCACCTCATTGGTTGGGGTTTGGGGGCTCCCCCGCATCCCCACCAACGGGAAGGTCATACCCACCTCACCTCAGGCCTGCAGTATTACCATCCCGTTGGTGTGGGTTCGGGGTTGGGTCCCCCGAGAAAGTTCAATGCCCGCATGAGAGTGAAGCTGGGGATCTTTGTTGCTTTAATTTTCAGTTTTTGAGGGGTGGTGGGGGCACTGTAATTTTTAGGGGACCATGGCTCCCTAGGCCCTCCCTGGGCTACGCCACTGGTGTTCATATCTATTTCTAAGTGTTGGCTGCGGTCTAGTATAACAGTAATTTTACTTTCATTTGGGCATGTTATGAAATATGGTACATGTCAATAGCTTTGATGTAGGTTTGATCTTTATCTTCGCAAATGTCTTTTCTAGTTGATTGCAAGCAGCGCCATTGGACAATGAAGTGAAGAACTGTTTTCTGCTTCAAGCCACAGACTTTACATATTCCATTTGTATCAATATACCCAAATCTTGATCTGGTTCTTCGAAAAGCTGCAATTGGGATGGTAAGTCGTGGAAAGTCGTACTTGTAGAATAGAAACTTCACTACCACAAACCAACTATTAGTTTTGTTATCTTTAAAGCTTAGCTGCCGTCCTGTGAGCTGCTTTTTCTACAGGTGTATCTGGTTGATGACAAATGTCATAGAATGACATTACTTTGATGTCAATCTGGGCTTCCACTGTTATCAATCAAGTCAGGATATAAATATCTGGATCAAGAAGGCTGATATAAAACCTGGATCAAGGAGAAGACGCAGCGGTTACAGTCAGTTGTTCATCAGATCACAAGTGTCTGCATCGATATTGGAAAGTAGCTTACTTCTAAGCAAAGGTTTTCTGTGAGTGTATGCTCTCTAGGTCTCGGTGGGCTGCTAATATAGCCTTGGAATGTTCAAGAGTTTTGCCTTCAATTACCTCTTGGTAATACGTTCCACTCTTTAACAGGGGACAGTATAAAAGAATTTTAGAGATCTCAGAGTTACATGTATTAGGTCACGTAACATTGTGCTATGTTTCCTGTAGTCAATGCCAACGAATCTGGCAGCCCGACGAAGGATTTGGTCGATGTCCTCTTGAAGGTGTGAGTCCCACACTGCAGATGAATATAGTCCAATATGGATCTAATGAGTGAGATCCAGGTGGTTTCTTTCAGTTGTTTAGAGCAATTCTTGATGTTGCGTCACATAAAACCAAGGATTGAATTTGATCTGTTCACCGTTTTACTGACCATTTTTAGTTATCACTTATTGGCTGTCCTTCACTTGGTCTAGAGTGTGATTATCCAGGGTGTAGTGATATGATAGCGTTATGTTTCTACTGCTGATTGGCATCAAGTCGCATTTGGATGCATTAAAGCGCCCCCCCCCCCCCCCCGACGTTTGCCCACTGTACCAAAGGTCTGAGTACAGTACACCGGGGTCAGCTGCACATGATGACGAGGAATCTCCGTCCACTACCGCCTCCTGATGTCTGTTTATTAGAAAAGATGGTATCCATCTATGTGTGTTTCCAGAAATTCCATAGTTTTTTAGCTTGTACGACAATTTTCCATGTGGCGCGGTGTCAAATGCCTTGCTGAAGTTGTTACGATCGAGTCAGTTTGGGCCTTTTTATCAAAGTTGTGCATGATGTTAATTGACTCTCGCATGAAAGGCCATTGCAGAGCTCGTGTTGAAATGTAATGATGTTGTGGTAATCCAAGTGTTGTAAGATGTGCCTACAAATACAAGTACGAGACACTAGTCTGTAGTTTCAAGCAACATGCTTCAGCAGCTTGTGTCATATCTTAAACACTGGACTGATGTTCTCATTTCCCCAGTCTAATGGTGGAGTTACTATGTCTGGACTGTGCTGAAAGATATTAGTGGTAACCAGAGCTAGTTCCTTTTCATAGTATTTAGAATGATATTTGAAGGATTATGTACAACGATTTTGCTCAGAAGCTTTTTAACGACTTCTTGATGAATAATGATGCTGCTCATTGATGGGTAACGCTTCTCTCAAGATTGAGGAAGTATACCACTTTTGTTCTCCTTGATGAAAACTGATTTGTATTGTTTGTTCGAATTGCAGCTTTCATTTTGCTGTCCTGGTGGAGAATACCTTCACTTTTTATTCCAATGTTGACGTGTCTTTTTCGCTTTTACGTATTTCCAATACGATTTGTTATTTCATTCTTTGTACAAATGGTTATCCTAATCCAATGTTGGGCTAACGCGTGGATGCCGCCGGAGACCGTCGCCTACGTACTCCACCATTTGCCAATGTTGGCCCAGCCATGCAATACCGGCTGGGTGATTTTCCATGCTGTTATTTACATATTCCGAACGAACTTGTCCCTACATTCCGATAAATTATGTCTTCTGATTGGTCAGAATGCCTAGGACAAATAGCCATGGCAAAGGGCGCACTCAGCATCCAAGGTATATGAGAGCGTGCAACATCCAGGTTATACGGGCTCGCGAAACATCAAAGTATATGGTTTAAATGAAAGCTTTTCGCTTTCCCTCGCCTCGATATAAAAATCAAACCGAAAAACCTGAAAATAGTCACACATATCATCAGATTTCGGACAATTCGATCATATATTGCTGTTATAAATTAAATAGTGGAGTAATTAAATCAAACAACTTGAGAACAATAAAATAAGAGCAAATCAGTCAACAAACAATGACGGGCCAGATTTGACAGTGCATTAACGATTTTCAAAAGTTATGTTTAGATTAACATTTTGTCGCTCCGGTGGAACTGGCAGCTGCTCGTCGTTGCTCGGTGGTTCTCTCCGGATACTGCGGCTTCCTCCACCCATAAAACTGTCACCGACACGATATGACCTTGGCTGTTAAAGTGTTGTTAAACCCTACTAAATACATAGTCGCTTCGGTATTCGCGAGTTTGGTCCAACTGATTGCGGGGCATTTAAAACGCGTCCACAAATTTGTTTTCCCTATGTTTTTATTGTTTCAAACGGGACAAAAACGTTATCTTGGCCATCATGTATGGTATACGGAGATTTAATACATGAGTGTCTCATTTAAACACCTCGCCTACGGCTCGGTGTTTATAAACCGACATTCAGGTATTAAATCTCCATATAACATATATGTTGGCGGAGATAACTCATATTGTCTTATTTCTTTTGGTGTGTTTTTTTTCTTTTCACTGTATAGTTTTCATTGTTTGGGTGTGTTTAACCTCTTGTTTTTGCTTTCTGGAATAGTCTATGTTTTTTTCACTAATTGCTTCCTGAGATAGTCATTTATCTATGGTAAATTGTTCCTTTCTGGGCAATAGTTTGGACGGAATGGTGTCTATAATTTTCTTTTGGCGTTCTTTCGAGCTGTTCCAATTTTATTTCGACATCATGTGAGCCTTGGCGTATGATTTCTGGTCCAAATTCCTTACCTGTTGCGTTTTATGTTTGTCCAGTCTACGTTCCTGTCTTGGTACACTTTCCTCCCCTTGGGTTTGTTGTACTGTGGTTGGATATCGGATATTCAGGTTCAGATTAATATTTCACAGTATACAAAGTACATGTAAAGTGGTTATAAATACACATATTACACCAATATAATAAGTAGTATAGACAGATAGCCTACCTGCCACCCCCACAAAGAGATTGAAATTGGAAACAGACTGTAATCAAATGAATCAGCTTAGAACACACGCTATTTAAATATGTTAAGCTCTTCAAGTTGTCTTGCTGAATGGGAAAAAGCATGCGCCACCACTGTTATAGAATGTTCCCTTTGCTGGAAGAACGGAATTACAATAACTCTCCCACCTAACACGGCATCCCAACCCTTTTCGTCTCCATAGTTATAAAATATTACACTTGAAACCAGGATGGCGGCTTCAAACAAAATGGACGACTGGAACAAACAAAATGGACGACTGTGCTTTGCACTGCACATTAACTCCACAAGTTACTGTGACGTCACAACATGGCCATTCACAAGCGTGGCCATGGCAGCCCACGTGGCACCCATTATTGATAGAGGTCTGACGTCACTCCTTCGGGCAACTACGGCCTTTCTGGACCACAATATACATGTCCTACTCATGATTTTTTTCCGTTTGTTCTTGCAAGTATGCCCCTGGAGCATTCGATAAATTAAAAAAAAACATTACAGAAGTACGCGTGCTAGAATATCGATTCCATCAAAAAACGTGGTCTACCGCGAAGGCAGATTGTAGAGTGCGACTGTGTATGCATGTTATTGTGCCTAATAATTTTCTGCGACATAACACAGTGGAATGTGGAGACGTCGGTCATTTGGGAAGTGGCTCAATAATAATTTCAACTGTTTGTCGGTTTGGGTGGAGATCAGGAATACCAGAGCGTGAATGTATTACTATCCAATTGTCCTCAACAAGGAGAGTTGGACAGGTGGGGGGTGGGGGGGGGGGGAAACCCACGAACATTCTGTCACATGTCGATACAGATTCTCCAATAAGCACACCAATCACATATTCAACTTTAATCACTCCTGTACACGAGATCCAATTTTGGAGTTGTCCCCTGGTATTTTTCCCGCGTCAGTGCACCTTCTCCATACGAGCACAAAATTCGACGGGTCATTCTTCTCGCTGCATTCCCGAGACTGACTCAAAAGTGGTTTAAATAAGGACACAAAAATTAATGGTAAAGCATCACTTATCCATTGAATATTTTAAGGGTGGTAGAGAATGAATAGCGGATTTGAGGGAGGAGACAGTGAGGCGGAAAGGGAGAGTGAGAGAGAGAGAGAGAGGACACCGAGGCAGAGACGAGGGAGGGAGAGAGAGAGAGAGAGAGAGAGAGAGAGGGAGAGAGAGAGGGGGGGAGGGAGAGAGGCCTGGGGCGGAGAGGACAGTCATGCACTCAAACGGACAGACAGAAGTTGCTGGAGTAACAAGATCCTGTTTGCATGTTTTATGCACATCAGCGTTTAAATATTCCAAATTAACATCACATCCATTGTCGCAAGATCAACAATAAACACACTTCTTATAGAAATTACATACGCTGTAAGACTACCAGAGTATTGTGTGTAGAGCGCCGTCTTCCTCAATGGCCCCAAAACACAAAAACGTCCCTTTTCAAAGTTAAATGGAACCATTAAAACAATACCACACCCAAAATTATTTTTTGGGGCAAATAAAAGCAATTTCCACTTTTGTCAAAATTATGTCCATCGACATTTTCCTGTTAACATTTAATATATTTTTTTTAACTTTAATCCACCAGTACTTTTTCGTGAACTTATAAGGTATGCACTCAGATAAAATGTAAAAACCTTAATCAAAATTGGGACCACGAAGAGCGGAATTTAACGATGATAAGTGTTTAATACCTTTATAGGGAGCATGTCATAAATAATTTTACCATTTGACGTCCAGTCAGACTTGACTGCTGAAATACATTCTTTTGTTGAAAATGAAAGTTTTATGACATTTTCTCCCATGGGCCGCTACAGTAAATTGGATAGTTGTCACGACTTCAGTTTTCACTCATGTACCCCCAGGGAGTTAAAATAATTGTATATGGGGTGGGGTACAATAAATCGAACAGCATTTAGTTACAATATGCTTCATTTATAAATGCCATTTGCGAATCTCTCAATGAACGACTCCACGCCACGCGTCCTCGGCACTTAAGCCAACGAGTGGTTACAACGTGGTAGGCCTAGATAGGCCCACGCATGTTTATCCCTGCCCCATGTGTTCGTGACTTCGTCATTCGTTTCGCCTTTTGTTTTTTTCCGTGTTGGTATTTTTTGCTTTCGATATGAAGGAGATGCTTCACACAAACATCACAAAACAACATCACAAAAGTAATTTGCAACATTAATTTCTGTTTACACTGGGTGTCTTAAACTTCTCAGACGGCATGGCAAAACTCATTCAAAATTCCTAGCGACCAGACCTAATCACACTTGTTCCTAATTAACACCTAACAAGTGGTGGACTGCTTACCAAGACAGACATTGGAGACTTTGATGGTGCTGAACGCCAGCACACCCATAAACTTGTCAGTCCAGGTTGACGGAGGCTGCCTTCAGCTCACCATCAAATTTAAACAAGAAACCTCCGAGGGGAATGGTAGTACCTTTTGTGGGGCACCGCCCCGCACTGGTCCACACCCTAAGGCAGGTACAGCTGCAGGGAATCCCAGAAAAGTGCCAAAAGAAGAAAAGGAAGAAGACATCATCTACCAGACGTCAGGATACCAGGCGAATGGAGGTATCATGGCTGGAGAAGAGACGATCGGAGACGAGAAAGAGGAGAAGGAGAGGAAGACAACCACCTTACCGTCCTCACCACCTTCCTCACTATCGCCAATTCGCTCTCCTGCACCGCTGACGACAGAAGAAGGGGGGGGGGTGAGGTGAAAGACGAGATGGAAGTAAGCCGATCCGCACCTGGGTCTCCGATCAGTTCTGATCAACCGAGCTACACATCCACTGACTCTACTCTCCCGACACCCGAGCTCCAGAAGGAGGGCAGTCCAGGATACGACTTCCAGAACATGACCTGGGAAGATTTCACCAACCTAGCAGACGGCTGCTTCAGACCAATACGGCACAGTCACAACCAGCTCCAACGGCGCAATGAAACAGTACAACTGTACATGGATTACCTAAAATCTCACAAGCCAGAAGGGGTTCTACTAATTACCGACCAAAACCGACCAAAATAGTCCAAAACCATCCAAAACCGACCAAAAGTGCTAATTACCGACCAAAACCCAATGAGTCCGACCAAAAAATTAAACGAGTACCGACCAAAAAAAAATACGATTTTTTAGAATTTCAAAGGTTTTTAAGCAGTTATTTGTGGGGCGGACACAGGTGATCGGCACAAACTGAGAACTCTAAAAAATAACATTTGATAAGGATTTTTTGGATCGATTGTCTTCACCTCTCTCGGTAGATATAAAATACAAGCTTGTATTTTATATTTCATATCTATTGAGGAGGTGGAGAGAATCGATCCAAAAAATCCTTATTAAATGTCATTTTTTAGAGTTCTCAGTTTGGCCGAGTACCTGTAGTTGCAGAGAAGTCCAGCCATTACGAAATCGGCCACGGAGAAGTCGGCCAAAACAAACAATGATAAGTCAGGGGAGAACTTGGTCCCAAGACGAAGTCGACCCCACCCCAGAGTAAGTTAGGAGAAGTCGGCCCACGAGAGAAGTCGGGCCCAGCTCTTTTTAATGAGGGTTCATAGCTTTGTTAATGAGACAAAAACCGAACAAATAATAAAATTTGAATGGCGATTTTTGTGAATAGCATTGGCCGTTTTTACCGTTACGTTGGGTAAAGGGTTAAACAACACGAGAACAATGGCAATATAAGGCTTATATTTCTGCGCACAAACCATTCTCTCGTCATTAATTAATGAACAGAGAATGTGCAAATAAATAATTACGGGACATCGTTAATCGTCATTATTATCTTGAATTTACAAACCTCGGAGCCCAAAACCCATCAGATCGCCGATAAATTTTATTATTACCACTCAATCTATAAGTTACTAGTCGATTAACAAAAGTTTGGATGCCCGTTAAAACTCCATAATTTCAGTGACGCCATTCGACAGAACCGGGCCGCGGCGATAATGGTATAAATAGCCATCAGAAGCCCGCGGCCCAGCCATTTTTAGATTCAAGTTAGCTGTAGCAGGGAGTGGTAATAATAGTAATAACACGATTGCTGTCAGGCATCATGATTCATTAGCGGCCCTGCAGCAATGATGAACAGCCCTTGGGCTTATTAACGACCCTCGACTTCGTCTCGGGCCTTTAATAAACCCTCGGGCTGTTCATCATTGCTGCAGGGCCGCTAATGAACCATAATGCCCTCCAAAATCATGTTATCGTTATATTATTACCACTCAATCTATAAGTTACTAGTCGATTAACATTAGTTTGGAGGCCCGTTAAAACTCCATATTTTCAGTGTTGTCATTCGACGGAGCCGGGTCGCGGGCGATAATGGTATAAATAGCAATTAGCGGCCCGGCTATTTTTAGATTCCATAGTTTGATGAATTACTCCCATGATGGATGACGTTTATTTCTTCCAGCAATTTCCTCGTGTGGTTAGCTGTAACAGGGAGTGGTAATAACAGTAATAACATGATTGTTGTCAGGCATCATGATTCATTAGCGGCCCTGCAGCAAAGATGAACAGCCCTTGGGCTTATTAACGGCCCTCGACTTCGTCTCGGGCCTTTACTTACTTACTTACTTACTTACTTACTTACTTACTTACTTACTTACTTACTTACTCCTCTTCTCAGCGTCCAGATTGGACAACGTCAACATCACTTATGTTGAGATGGGTCTCTTGTTAAAAGCAGAACTGTAGTGTCTGTACATGCCCGCCACCATAAAAACCTTTAAAATTATACTAAATCTGTACAAAGTTGTGTGAGTAGCCATGGTTTCAGGTCGAATTGCACTTAATCAGTAGATTGTACCTGGCACAGTGGAGATTGTAACACATACTGTTTATGAGGTGATTTAAAGCTGTCTGGGTTAGTATGTCACATTCAATAAAGCTATTGTCCATAAGAATCTGCAGTTTATCATCATCAGGAAGGTTCTTGAAATCAAGTATAAAATTCTTCTTACACAGTTCAGCAATTGCAGTAAGAGTGGGTTGTCTTACTGACATCAGTATTGGACAATTAAGTAAAAAGTGTATTAGATCCTCTACTTCGGCATTACACAGCTGACAGGTACTGACCATTTGTTGAGGGTTGAACTTGCTACGATGTAGTTGCAGGATATATGTATCAGGTAGCAATTTAAGTCGAGTTGCTAACCGTGGCACTGCTCTTGATGGATTACCCTTTATATACAAATGCTATGTACTATGCCAGGTTGATGTATTGTTGAATTTAGGTAAGATAAGCTGCTATATGTACTAGCAGCAGTTATAATAGAATCAGACCAATACTCATACACTGCATCTTTTACCATATTCTTCCATAGATTCTTATTCCTTGGTTCTTGAAGTAAACTAGTTGGGGATGGTATATCATACTTGTACAAGAGTTTTTTCACACCAACAAACCAACTGGCACTATTCAGATCTTTTACTGCAATCTGTCGTTCTGCGATTTGTCGCTCTATACTATTTCCGGGTTGTAGGCAGATACTATTGAAGAATGTTAACATTTTAATGTCAATCTGTGCTTGTGTCTGTAAGAGTCCTATTAGGATGTATATAGCTGGATCAGCAACATTCGAAGATAAAGATAGGATTTGTTTAATATTTTTTTTCTGAAAATTTTCAATCTTTTTTAATTCTCTTTTAGCTACAGAGAGTAGCTCAAGGCCATATAGCAACACTGGCAAGATATACACTTTATATAGATGTATCGACGACTGAGGATCCAGTCCATTTATACCATGCAGACCTATCGGCATCAGACTGTAACTTGCTCTACGGGCCTTCTTAATATTACACTCGACTGTCTGTTTTGCTGTTCCTGCTAAAGTTGTTGCTCTTGTAATTCCGAGATGTACTGTACTATCAACATTCGGCATATCCGATCCTTTTAATGTCCATGTTCTACTATCCGAGATTTTTGTTTGTGAACCCGGATTAATCGTAACAACCACACTTTTCTTTGGTTGAAGTAAATATCGATGACATGAACTATAATGCTGAGCAGTGTTCACTAGAATTTGTAGATCATTTGGGTCTGTACTAATGAGCGCAATATCATCGGCGCAGGCAGTTGCATTTACTGATATAGATCCAATGCTTGCACCTATTCTAGATCTTCAGAACATATGTAATAGATCTTCAACATATAATTTGTACAGATCGGCACTTAGGATACCACCTTGTCGAACACCTTGACAGATCTTGAACCGTTCAGATGTATAGTTTTCCCATTTCATTACTGATGAACAGTTAGTATGCAAGTTGTCTATCATGGTCCATACGGTATCATCTACATCATAAAATAGGTTTTCCTTAATAAGATCTCCTTCGACACCACATCAAAAGCAGACTTGGCATCCAGGAAAGCAACATATGCTGTTGCATTATTGTCTTTGCATTCACGAAGAACTTCTTCCAACAGTATTGCACTATTCATAGGTGAAGATCCCTGAGTAAATCCCCTTTGTAGGGGTGACTGAACAGGGAGGGTGTGCTCACGGAGGACATCTCTCAATATAACTTCCACAATCTTGATAAGTACAGGAAGTACTGTTATTCCTCTATAATTCATAGAATGTTGTTTGTCTCCTTTGTTTTTATACACCGGATTTAGTAAACCTATTTTCAGAAAGTCAGGAACAGTCTTATAACTAAACATCAAGTTGATGAGGTCGGTTATCAAATGACAGAAATGATATCCAGCGTAAATGAAATGTTCAATTGTTAAGCCATAGATACCAGCAGCTTTACCTTTATTTAATTTACACATGGCCTTATAGACAGTATCTGGATCAACAACAATCTGTAAGTCTGGTGCTTGCGATGTTACTAGACTGATATAATCGTAGTCATTTTGACACAGTTTAAAATAAGAATGATCAAAATCATGACAATCTGTTGAGGTGGCAAGTGTACTGAAATGTAGATGCCAACCACTAACAATATCTTCATTATGAAAAATGTCCTCATTAACGTGTAGATCATTCAGGAAGATGGTACCGTTTTTCCTCTGGTGCTTTATCAACTTATAGAAGAGATTGCGGTCAGTAGCACGAGCATTCATTATTTTATTTTTAAATAGAGTATCTGTGGCTACAACTGCCTTACGAGCTAGAGTTCGGTAGTTATATCTAGTTTCTTTTTTCAAAAGTAATAGAGGATGATGTATGTCAGTAGGCTTACCAGCTGAAGACCAACGACGAAATGCCTTACGACTCTCTTTGAGAGCATGTGAAATTTCAGAGTTCCATACAGATAGCTTTGGTTTTGTTTGATTTCTTCGTTTTGAAGGGAAGGCATCCCCAGCAGCTTTATCAAGAATGTCTAAAGCATTATCAATTACATGTCCCACGTCTTTAGCACTATTAACAGTGCTTTCAAATGTCTTAATATGTTTGTTGATGAACCGTTGGTATCGTGGCTTATCGATTTTGTTCCAGTTAAGTTTACCCTTTTGGGGGTTGGATTGAACACAAGTTATTTCCTGTAAATTAACCGGAATGTGCGTAAGTTTTGGTAAGTGATCTGATGTATTCGATGAAAAATCCTGAAAATCTGTGTATACGACCGTTTTATATCCTTTGAGTAGAAGACATAATCAATTTCTGTAACTGGGACTCCATAAACATTAACGAATGTAGGGCCATTGAAATTGGTAGACAGATTGCATTCAACCATAAATTGTTCCAAGGCCTTTGTGTGTGGAGAGTTATTTCCCTTAGAAATATCTTCATTAAAACCACCGCCGATTATACACTGATGTGTTGTATTATATTTGTAGAATAACTCGTTTAATTGATCAATAATCTCAAAAAAGTCATCACGTTGCGAGCTCGACTTAGTGGGCATATAAACTGAAACCATAATATATGGCACAGATGAAGTTACTTCAACACACTGAATTCGAGTACTACAATCTGGTAGAGGCCTTATATATTTGTCTATTGAACGTTTCCAAAGAATTGTAACACCACCATAACCCCGAGGCATATGTGCAGAAGGTATTGGTTGATCATCGTCAACTGCTTTTCCTACCCCAGTCAACTCATTACTAATTTGGCCGATAAGGGACAGTTCACAATTGAATAGCCAGTGTTCTTGTATCAGGACAATGTCACAAACACTGAATAAATCCTTAAATGCACTTGAGCATGTCTTAATGTTCTTGCAGTTATAAGTTGCTATTGTTACTCCAGCACTAGATGTACTGGGCTCAGACAAATCTATCGTTACGTCTGTTTTTTGTGAGTCCGGTCCCGCCACAAAAAATGCTGATTAGAACGGCCAGAATATTTAGAAAAACTATTACTTTGTGGAGAGTTATAATTCCACTGTTTAATATTAAATGGAGGTTCCTTATTGGAATAATTACTAGAAGTATCAGGTGGGTTATCGGGAATACCTTTGAATGTATGTGAGTGCTTATGATAATTTGCCCCTCGACGACTATGTTGACGATTAACATTATTGCGATTCCGCACAGAAAGGTATGAATTATGGGAATTAAGTTGTTGATTATAAGCATTGTCATTTATATTTTCAGATTGTACATAGCGGATACACCCATATCGTCCGCTAGCCAACTCGTCCGCTAACAATTTGACCCAATTCGTCCGCCAGTGAACCCGAATCGTCCGCTACAATTTTACCCAATTTGTCCGCTAGAGAAATCGAGGTTGGGCATGAGAAAAAATAACTCTGACGCTTTTTTACTTATTTATTTTATATATAGCACATAGCAATGGAAATACATGAAAAAATAAATATATATTACATTAAAATACATACAGGGCATATCGAAATTTGTGAAATATACATGAAAATACATATAGGGCACATCGAAATTTGTGAATTATACATGAAAATACAAATAGGGCACATCGAAATTTGTGAAATATACATGAAAATACATATAGGGCACAT
Organism: Pictodentalium vernedei; assembly: GCA_031216915.1. Taxonomy (NCBI): domain Eukaryota; kingdom Metazoa; phylum Mollusca; class Scaphopoda; order Dentaliida; family Dentaliidae; genus Pictodentalium; species Pictodentalium vernedei. The sequence continues at coordinate 293,107,090 of CM062292.1, read as the reverse complement.
CGAAATTTGTGAAATATACATGAAAATACATATGGACACATCGAAATCTGTGAACTATGCAGTAAAACAGACATACAGCACATCGAAATAGGTATAATTTCGAAATTATGGGGAAAAGTTTCAACATTTTTGGCGGCGAAATTTAGCGAAACTTACCAAAATACGGTTTACTTAGTTAGTGTCAAGAACACTACTCATAATGAAATAACTTTGCAACAATTTTATGCCTTGGAACGAAAGCACTACTTTCTCAAATCAATTGGGAATAATTACGAAATAATTAGAAAAATTTATTGCAAATACTTTCACGTTTTTTCTTTGAATAAAAGGGTATGTTGAGAATTACTGGAAGGAAAAACGGGAAAGTTTTTTGCAATAATTTTTTCCAATTATGGAGTAATTATCCTAGGAATTCTAGGAATAAATACGAAATAATTGGAAAAATTTATTGCAAAAACTTTCACGTTTTTTTTTTGAATAAAAGGGCATGTTGAAAATTACTGAAAGGAAAAAAAACGGGAAAGTTTTTGCAATAAATTTTTCCAATTATTGCGTAATTATTGTAGGAATAATTACGAAATAATTGGAAAAATTTATTGCCAAAACTTTCACGTTTTTTCTTGGAATAACAACATGATAAACATATTACACATCACAAAAGATACATTAAGATCTGCTAATAAGTAAACTGATGGCTGCAAGAGTTTGTCTTGGAGTTTTTGCTCTGTTTTCATAGTCATTCCAGACTGCTTCCAGTGAATTGTTGAATGCCTTGGTTTTCGTGTTCACGTGACGAGACATCTGACCCATGTTCATATATTCACGGATAGCTGGAAGTAAACTGGCTTCCTTGTACAGTAGATCAACCAGTAGGAAGAATTGAAGATTCCGACGCCCTGCTGACGAATTAACACGTTTGTGCCAGCCTTCACAGTCATTGTTTGTTCTAACTGTCAACCCAAAAACAGACCAGGTGTGTGATGGCCACAAAGTAGAACAGACCCACTGATTCTCAGCATAAGTAAAAAGTTGTTCTAAGGCAGAACCTGTTGTTTGTTCTTTCAAGTTGTTAAATTCTTCAACAATGTGTGTGTGATGTAAGTAAGGCAGAGCCATAAGTTTTTTTATGAGGCGGTACCCATCGGATCTTCGAAAGTACTCCACTTCCAAGCCACAACCTTGGACCCTACGGTACACTGCTTGCTGCCAATGGAAAGCACAGCCTCGAAATTCAACATTGGGCAATAGCCCTCTAATCGCCAACCAAACACCTCGTACAAAATCAGCCATACACCGCTGAACTTTCACTGCCATTACACCTCCCAGTTTTTCTAACAATGAATCAAACACTTTTTTGTAGTCCTCTTCTCGACGACGCGACATAAATATAAATGCTGTTGGGACTTGTTTCATTTCTCCAATCTCGGATAGTAAGAAAGAATTATTGTGTAGAGTTGAACAAACGGTGACCTCACTACACGGAATGTACCATCTATGTACCACGTTTTTGCATGTTTCATCGTTTCTAACTGGTTTTCAGTGGCAAATATTAAATGTCTTGCACTACCAACTCTGACATCGTCGATTAAAAAATCTGAAGTTAAATATGATGGTTGAAAGTCATAATCTAGGTCCTTGGGCTCAGCAGGTTTTAACGCCTTTCTAGACCTGTTGGCCCTTTTGCACATTGCCGTTATATTAGGTAAAACTGCACTAGTCAGCCCATCACCCATCAGTCGAGACTCAACAATTTGTTGGGCTGGCTTATACAAGTCTCTACACGTTGCACTTTTTATTTCCACTGATGCCAAAGTTGCTTCACAAATTCCCGGCTTTCCTTCGTGATTATGTGGTTTCATGCCTGGGATAAAACTATCACCTAACTGTTTAATTGTGGCCGGGCACTTATTTAATTTTGTTCTGATAGAGCAAGTCCAATACACAGTGCCCTTTTTCTCCTCTTTTCTGGTATACGAGTGACCTATGTTGTCGACGAGACGATGTTTCCCACGCTGAGTTCCCTGACCGACTATTCTGTATTCTACTTCGAGAGAATCCTCCACGAAAACTTCAACATCTCGTACAGGCTCGGCCCTTGGTATGCTTTCGTTTAGTTGAGATGGTCTATGGAATTCCTGTTCCGGTTGTTCCTGTTGTTCAACCTCTTGCTGAGTCTCCGGTTCGTCGACCTGGATTTGGGTATCTTCAACCTCTTGCTGTTCCATTTCATCTTCCAAGATTGCCGCTGCACTAGACGGATTTTCTGTATTCAGAGACGGCATGGTACAGCCATAACATCTCCAGTCTGGAAGAACTTCTAAACCCTTATTCATTCTCCGGTAGAAGTCTTGCGATATTCCAGTTTGACATTTTCTGTGCTGCCATCTTTTGCAGGAATCACACTGGATCGATTGCTGCCTTTCACGGCATCTTTCCGAACAATATAAGCAAATGTCAGATTCCATGATGAACTTATGGCCTAACGCTGGCGCGCTGTTAATTTATAGCCAAATGCTGTTACTCACATCAAAACACTTTTGTTACATGAAAGGAATTGGAACAATATACTTTGATCAGTAATCAAAGTTGATAAACAAACAAATAAATTAATAGCAGTAATAAAGACAAAAAGTCATAAAAAATAAATAAAAAAATTAATGAAAAAGAAAATAAAAGGCTAGTAAAATAATTTTTTCATAGCGGACGATTTGGGTGAAATTGCGGCGGACGATTTGGGTAAAATTGTAGCGGACGATTTGGCTAGCGGACGATATGGGTGTAATTCGTACATAGCATCCAGCCTTTAATAAACCCTCGGGCTGTTCATAATTGCTGCAGGACCGCTAATGAACCATAATGACCTCCAAAATCATGTTATTGTTACATTATTTTTTTTTGGTCGGTATTTTGGTCGGTACTTTTTGGTCGGTTTTGGTCGGTGATTAGTACGTTCCCTGCTAACAGACAATGAAAGTGTCAATGACACTGTAGCTCAACTTGTCAAGACAAAGACATGTACATGTATAGTATGCGACACAGCAATGACAAACATCTAGGTAATGACCTGATAACAAAGGTACATATAAAGTATTGTAACGGTCTGTACATAAATACTGACCGTTGCCTGTAACAAATGTATAGGTAAAGTATTGTAAAGGTGGGTGACAGTCAGATGCTGAACTAGAAAAAATCTTTGAGTCCCAGAGTGGGTCTGACTGAACCACAAAATATTTGTTCTCATAGCACAGTGATAACAAAGGCACTCCAAAACACACTCGTTCCTGTCCCAAGGTGAAAACAAAAGTACTCAAGAAGTTTTGTGAAGATCAGTTCATAAATACGAGCTGTATAGAACTTGTGACAAAAAACTGATTGGACCTAATTTCGGTACAAAATGGCCACTGGCAGCCATCTTAAATTTTGGACCGTACCCAGAAACACTCATTCTCATCCCAAGGAGATAACAAAGGTACCCAAGAAGTTTTGTGAAGATCGGTTCATAAATACAGCCTCTACCCTGAGCCGTATTGACATGTGTGCTTACACTGTGTAAGTAGCACTGAATAAATCAAAGTTCATCTAATTTGCATAATTTCTGCACGAAAAAAACCCCTTACAATATGTGATGTATTCCATGTTACTAAACATTCATACAAAAATTTATTAAAATCAGAACTTTCATACAGAAGTTCTGTACAAAAGACTGATTGCACTAATTTTGGTACAAAATGGCTGCTGGTGGCCATCTTGAATTTCGGACCACACCCAAAAACACTCGCTCTCATCCCACGGTGATAACAAAGGTACCCAAGAAGTTTCGTAAAGATTGGTTCATAAATATGGCCTCTAGTCTGAGCTGTATAGAAGTTGTGTACAAAAAACTGATTAGACCAAATTTCGGTACAAAATGGCCACTAGCAGCCATCTTGAATTTTATACCGCACCCAGAAACACTCGTTCTCGTCCCAAGGTGATAACAAAGGTACCCAAGACATTTCGTGAAGATCAGTTCATAAATACAGACTCTAGTCTGAGCCGTATTGACATGTGTACTTACTGTGTGTAAGTCGCACTGAAAAAATCAAAGTTCATCTAATTTGCATAATTTCTGCACGAGAAAAAAACCCGTATTATATGTGATGCATCCCATGGTACTAAACATTCACACAAAAAAATTATTCAAATCAGGGCTTTCATATGGAAGTTCTGTGCAAAAATCTGATTGCACCTAATTTTGTACAAAATGGCTGCCATCGGCCATCTTGAATTTCGGACCGGACCCCAAAACACTCGTTCTCGTCCCACGGTGATACCAAAGGTACCCAAGAAGTTTCGTAAAGATCGGTTCATAAATACGGCCTCTAGCCCGAGCCGTATTGGCATTTGCACTTACAGTGCTGAAAGTAACCCAAAAAAACATCAAAATTAGTCTAATTTGCACAATTTACGTACGAGAAAAAAACCCGTATTATATGTGATGTATCCCATGGTACTAAACATTCATACAGAAAATTATTCAAATCAGAGCTTTCATATGGAAGTTCTGTACAAAAAACAGATTTCTGCATCGTCAGTACAAAATGGCAGCTGGCAGCCATCTTGAATTTCGGACTGCACCCAAAAACACTCGTTCTCGTCCCACGGTCATAACAAAGGTACCCAAGAAGTTTCGTAAATATCGGTTCATAAATACGGCCTCTAGCCCGAGCCATAGCAGCTTGGCACTTACAGCTCTGAAAGTAACACTAAATAAATCAAAGTCAGTCTAATTTGAATAATTTACGCACGAGAAAAAAACCCGTATTATATGTGATGTATCCCATGGTACTAAACATTTATACAAAACTTTATTCAAATCAGAACTTTCATACAGAAGTTCTGTACAAAAAACTGATTTTTGCATCATCGGTACAAAATGGCCACTGGCAGCCATCTTGAATTTCGGACCACACCTAAAAACACTCGTTCCCGTCCCAGGGTCATAACAAAGGTACACAAGAAGTTTCGTAAAGATCGGTTCATAAATACGACCTCCAGCCCGAGCCATAGCCAATTGTTGACGTACGGACAGACGGACGGACGGACGGACAGACGGACGACGGGCCATGACAATAGCTCAAATTTGACTTCGTCAAAGTTGAGCTAAAAATGGAAAGAAGGTATTACAAAATCAGGAACCAGGACTTTCACCGCTCCATGTCCTCCTAATTCCTAAACGAACACGAACGAAAAGAAGTAAAAAATGGCAAAAATATGCTAATGAAAGTTTGAAAACAGAGCATATCAGCCGGGTCAAGGATGTTTCAGAAACATCTGTTTTTTGACCTCGGGTTGTTCTTGTGCTGGCGATTCTGTCCCAAATCAGGCTTCGAAGAACAAACATTTTTGAAGTCTTCTGGGATTCCCTGCAAGAAACACATTATTCAAAACGAATGTCTGAAAATAAAACTGGAATGCAGAACACAACAACTATAAAATCTCGAGGGCAGGTTTAAATGTAGCATTCGAAAAGTTTCTACAAAGGCTTAGTTTATATTCCTTAATTTCGTGTGTTTATTTTTTCTGTGGTCTACAGATCATTTACGTTTTGTATGGACTCACGATATGACAGGGCGTTTTTCTTGGCTGATAGGAGGACATATATGTGTTTCCTACTTTTGAATTATTTTGAATGACAGATTGTAAATTGAAAGAAAACCGCGTTGGTTTTATCGCATAAAATCTTGCGGTGTATTTGGGTAATCATGTGTTCGGTGGGTCGCACTGAAAAGGGCTACATAGTTTTTCGAACCTCGTGTTGGGCGGCCGAAAAGCGCAAATTTTGGGGCAAAAAAGTGACAATAAGTATTATTTTTAGCTGAATAATTTGTATATTTAACAAAAATTCGCGTTTATTTTTCTATTCCAAAATGTTTTTAAATAGTATTATTTTTTATCTTATTAAATATTATCAGTTAAATGTGTTTTGTATGTATGGAAGCATATAATGCCATTATAGTGAAATGTTTTCAATTATTATCCTAATTAGGACTTAATTACATCCTAATTAGGACTTACACCTAATTAGGAGTATCATCACCTAATTTGGAGATATTATCACATAATTTGAAGATAGTATCACCTAAGTATCACCTAATTAGGAGATATTATCACCTAATTAGGACTTAAGTATCACCTAATTAGGACATATTATCCGCTAATTAGGAGATATTGTTACCTAATTGGAACTTAAGTATCACCTAATTTGGAGATATTATCACCTAATTACAGGGTTCTCGCAGGGTCTTAAAAAGTCTTGAGTTTGAAAAAAAATTTAAGACCCTTGAAAAGTCTTGAATTTGAAGTTCCAGTCTTGAAAAGTCTTAAATTGGCAAAAGTCAGGAAATATGTTCGAGGTGCTGTATATTGTGAACATTGACTGTCCAGTATCGGTGTTTGGCAGTGTCTGCCTTTTAGAACGAAAAGTCTTGAAACGTCATGAATTCTCTTTTTTTCTTGCCTTGAAAAGTCTTGAATTCACATTGAAAAGAGTCTTAAAAAGTCCAAACTGCAGGAACCGTGAATTAGGAGATATTAATTAGGACTTAAGTATCACCTAATGGTGTGTTTTTTGTTTTTAAAAATTTGATTAGCAGCTTCCATCTTGATTTCAAAAAGTGATGATAAATAGTGAATATAAGGCCAATTCAAAAGAAAAAAGGTTAGCATTTGGACATTTTTGTATAGCAATTTGCGATGCAAATCCCGTCATCAAATACCCTACCTAATTAGGAGATATTATCTCCTAATTAGGAGATATTATTACCTAATTAGGACTTAAGTATCACCTAATTAGGACATATTATCCGCTAATTAGGAGATATTGTTACCTAATTGGAACTTAAGTATCACCTAATTTGGAGATATTATCACCTAATTACAGGGTTCTCGCAGGGTCTTAAAAAGTCTTGAGTTTGAAAAAAAATTTAAGACCCTTGAAAAGTCTTGAATTTGAAGTTCCAGTCTTGAAAAGTCTTAAATTGGCAAAAGTCAGGAAATATGTTCGAGGTGCTGTATATTGTGAACATTGACTGTCCAGTATCGGTGTTTGGCAGTGTCTGCCTTTTAGAACGAAAAGTCTTGAAACGTCATGAATTCTCTTTTTTTCTTGCCTTGAAAAGTCTTGAATTCACATTGAAAAGAGTCTTAAAAAGTCCAAACTGCAGGAACCGTGAATTAGGAGATATTAATTAGGACTTAAGTATCACCTAATGGTGTGTTTTTTGTTTTTAAAAATTTGATTAGCAGCTTCCATCTTGATTTCAAAAAGTGATGATAAATAGTGAATATAAGGCCAATTCAAAAGAAAAAAGGTTAGCATTTGGACATTTTTGTATAGCAATTTGCGATGCAAATCCCGTCATCAAATACCCTACCTAATTAGGAGATATTATCTCCTAATTAGGAGATATTATTACCTAATTAGGAGATAATCTTACTCAATCAGAAATGATGTTACCCATTTTGTATCCAAATCTTTGTTCATTTCGTACCCAAAGTACTGGACATTTCGTAATCACGATTGGATGTTTCGTACCCAAAAGTTTTAGGTACATAATGCCCATTTTTGGGGTACGAAATAGCCAATGTTGATAAGAAACATCCATTTTCGGGGATGGGGGAGCCTATGGTGTTTCCCTCATAACATGCTCGCTATCTTCAAGTTGGTTTTGGGTTTTATGTGCGATGTTATTTGGCCTTGTTTCAATCGTATCGATGTCTGCCCGAACGTTTAGGGCTGAAGTTGACATTCTGGATGGGGCCAGACATTGTGTAAAACTCCAGAACTAAAAAAGGTCAAAAGAGGTTGATCTGCCCCACAGCATCTTTGGCACACCCAAACCATTCAGAGAGAATTTTTCATACTTTAAACTGACTTTCAGTTGTGTTGTCTGTGAAAAGACCATCAGATGACTGTCAGCAGTGGACTCATCTTGTCTGTGGAACTGGTGTCTGCAGCTTCCTATCATGAAATGAAGTTCATTGAATAAGTGGTCAGTAGTATAGCATGTACCTGATCGTGCCTTCTTGCCGGTGCAACTAGTGTTAGATTCCCATAAGAACAGGAGCCGTTTGGCTGTGCAACTTTGCCAGTGCAAAAACTTCGGCCCCCATCCAGCTAGATCCAGCAAGTGGGTGAAGGTGGATTTTCTTGAAAGTTTTCCCTGCGAAAGAGTTGACATTGCCAATGCACATGCAATGTCATAGAGATGTTGACCGCTATTGTTGTCCACTGTACAATCCCATATAACGTTCGAGTCAGAGGATGGCAGGCTTCTCGTATAGGGGTGATAGATATGAAGCCTACAAGATCCATAATATTATCTAAAGCATCTGTAAACCATCAACTCATACCAACATTCTCTACTGCATTCAAATTTAAACCCAAGGAAGTTTGATAGCTCATCAGGCCTGTCATTCTGAGGAGGGCGATTGCTCCAGATTCTTACAGCCTGCCTAAAATATTGATCAGGAGAGCAATTAACTGCTCTCCTAAATAGCCTGATTCTGATTTTGGTATGTACCAGCCCACCTGTGTGGGCTTGTGTCTGCCTGAATATAGATCAAGGAGAGCCAGCAACTGCCCTCCTGTGATTTTCAAAAAGACAGGCCTGGATCATTCTCCAGGTTTTATACTGTTGTTCATCAGTTTGTGAATAATGAACTTAAAATTGCTGTCAATGTTTGTCGTTTTAACGGCATGTAGTTAAATATTTTTGGAAGAGAGCTAATTCAAAATAATGCAACTTTCGGCAATTTTTCATGATAGCTTCATTACCGTACGTGGTTTTAATGTTGATGAAACGTAGGTGACCAGGCATATCAATGAAGATAACAGCATGTGACATGCGATATTCCTGCAAAACAACCATTTAAAATGAATAATTGAAAGATTTCTTCACACTTGTCACTAGTATTTGCCAAAGAAAGCTCTTTCCGTACCTTGTTTTAACATATGATGAAACCTAGGTGACCAGGCATATTAAGAGAGATAACATGTGACATGCAAAATTCTTGCAAATCCACATGGAAAACAACCATTTATAAAAATTATTAATTTTTAATTATTTTTGAATGAATTTCTTCACACTTGTCAGTAGAGTTTGCCATAGAAAGCTCTTTCAGGGGATAGGACAGGGCCATAAAGTTTCCAAACAATAGTGACCAGGTGTTTGATCACCAGTTGAAGTTAATGAGGAACCAGCTCAATATTTGTAATTTACGATTCTCCAAATGTCACTGTGAGGGTTGACTTTCAGTAAGAGATTGATAATATAGTAAATACTTTGTATGTTATCGTAATAATTTTCATGAAATAGGCCAGCCCATGATAATTTTGTTTATTCCACTATAGTACAGCACCACTCTGTTGGCTTCATCAGCAAGAGTAATATTTTGAATTAGATTCCCCGAACGTGGGAATGGAACAGAAAAGTGATGATCACTTTTGGGTTCCTTCAGTGGTGAAAGGTGATAGTGATGAGACGATTAATCGGTATACAATCGACCATCGGTTCAGAAGGTGGGGTAAACATCGGCAAATGCCGATTGTCAAAATTAAAAAAGTTTGTTAACATTTTCATACTGCTACGCCTCGATTTTTTTTTTAGCTTACAGCCTTACACATGTGGTTTTAACAGGGCTATAATCCGAATTGAGTTGCGTGGGTTTTTGAATTACAACATTTCGTTATCTTCACAAACTTTTACCACCTGAAAACGTGCGTTTATTTTCCATAATTGGACACAAAGTTACAAACCTTGTTTCCGGTATTCAGTAAGCCAATCGACAACCTTGTAACACAAAAGGGCTACTGTTTAAGCATGTGGCAATGTTTTTATCCCTAGAGGGGTCAGCGAAATGATCAATGTCAGTGATTTGTGTTTAACCAATGAGAAGGTTGAAATACTGAAAGACATGACATGTGGTTCATGTTATCTTCACCAGAGGGGTAATCCAAATGACAAAACACTGATTTCTTCTGACAGTGAAATGTCTCATTTTAATCAGTTATGTGATTGCACTTAACAGAGGTCCGTTTAAAATTTGAAAACAGCAAGGATTGGGAGTTTGGAGGTTGAATTATCATGTGGTTCCAATGAGCAAACACTGTAACACTTTAACAGTAAATTATTAAAATTAACACTGACAATCTGACATCGGCATCGACAATCAACCGATTGTGTCTTCAAAACATCCGCATTCTGATGACAGTCGTTTCTTCTTATCGGCTGATCACTAAAAGGTGATTGTAAACGGTTCGCAGGTTACTATTTTTTACATCATCATTACCATCTCCATTCCTGACTAATTTCCAGACCTGTAAAGGCATGCTAGAGAATTTACTGCTTTCATCCTCCATTATACAAATATTAACCCTTTACCTAACATAACAGCAGCCAAAACCAAACAGTACGATTCACAAAATTCACCATTCAATTTTCATTATTTGTCATAAAAACATAGCTTATGACCCTTCATTGGAACAAGCTCATTGAGCTCATTCTAGTGAGGGGCCTAAATTATGCAGTGTTTGAAACTTTTCCCAGAGTTTTGCAGTGTTTCAGTTTTTTATTGTTTGAAGTTTCCATGATAATTGCAATAAAGCTTAGGCATTTGAAACTTTTCTCAGGTTTTGCAGTGTTTCGGCTATAGATAGTTTGGTCATGTTTCCATGATAATTGCAAAAAAGCTTAGGCATTTGAAACTTTTTCCAGAGTTTTACAGTGTTTCGGTTATATATAGTTTGGTCAAGTTTCCATGATGGTTGCTGTGTAGCTTAAGTCCCACCTGTTGAAAACACAGAGTTCGCCAGAGAAAAGCAATTAGTGTCAACAGTGTCAAAGACAATACAGTGTTAACCCCGATTACTTTTTCACTGGTGAACTCTGGATGACTGTGTACTTAAAGCTTGATATCTAATATATTCACTTTTGCGGCATTTCGTATTAAATGCCATGAGTAATTTTCATTTAAATATGACTTTGGTTTGATACTGCAAAACTAAGTAGCCTTCTGAAGTAAACTTTAGCTCAAGGATCAAGGAGGAGGACCAAAGATAATGGTGAAAACCTATAACAGGGCCTTAAGCCTGTAACTATCATTTCAGGGGGGGGGGGGGGGGGGGGGGCGGGTGCTGAAACCTAAAACAGATGCCAAAAAGAAGAAAATACTGGTACGTTTTTCCCCAACTATGCAAGCCACAATACAGTGGATCCCTATTTGCTGTTGTGCCCAAATTAGAGTATATAGACTGACCTAAAGGCTGTGCAAGAACCGATGGATGCAATGACTTGATATGTAGTATTCAACTTCCTCTTGAAGTTAGTGAAGACTGAAGTTTGTTCAAACTTAGTTTGGGATGCAGAGAGGATTTCATATTTGCTGTTGTAATGGGCAAGGCAACATTTTTGGCCTGAACCAAATTTTCAGTTTGTCTATTTGAAATTTAGGACTAAATATAGGTATATGACATGTACATTTACCAAACTACTGCTCCATATACCTGCCTTCAAACTTGATATGTGAAATAATGGCAATGGTGGTTTCTCAAGTTTGTTTAAAACATCTCATTTGTATATTCATGGTTTTTCTGGGGCCTCAAATCTTAAATGAATAACCCTCCTCCCCAACCCCACTGCCACCCCCCTCCCACCACAAACAAATCTCAAATCTAGACTAGACTTTATGATTCTGGAGAATCATGGCTTTTCCACATGAGATTCCATGATTTTTCATGACCCCAGAGAGTCTGATGAATTGTTTTTAACTGTCTCACTGAACTTCCTTTATTGATGTTATGAGAAAGTGGGTATAGTAGTCTCAAATGACTCAGTTTGATAAAAAAAATGTTTAGGAAAAAATCATTAATCTTGGAGAGGGTTAATGTCAATTTCGCCGTCCGATTTCGCTGTCCGACAAAATGAGTTATGTTTGTTTGACACAAACCCACTAAGTGCTGTGGCTATTTGAAAACGGTCCATTTTATCTCAAATGTATCCCAAATATTGATGTCTGGCAGCTTGTAGAGGGTTAACAAGAGCTAACAGGAATATTTTTCCATGCAACTTGTAATGTCACACCAAGAACTGCGAATGTCCATTTTTTCTTTAAAATCTACAAGATGTTTTCAGAGAAATCCAGGGAGAACATGAATTTTAAGCTTTTGATGAGTATGATTGTTTATCCAGACCCAAATGGGTCAAGTGTTGTTTTTTGAATACCCTTATTACTTTCAAAAATAATTCTCAGTGAATTCTACTTCCACTTATGTTGATCTCTCCTCTTAACTTTGGGTGCTGTGGGTATGCAAACACAGCCCATTTTATCAAAGTTTTGATGTTTGAGAACCTTCAGAGGGTTTACAAATGCTTGCTGGAATATTTTGTACATGCAACTTGCAATGTCACACTAAGATCTGAGAATGGTCATTTTTTCTTGAAAATCTACGAGATGTTTTTAGAGAAATCCTTGGATAACATGAATTTTTAACCTTTTGAGGGGTATCACTCTGTAACCAGACCTAAACGGATTAATGCTTGGTTTTGTGAATACCTTCATTACTTACAAAAATTATCCTCCTTGAATTCCACTTCCAATGGAGGTTATGTTTATCTAGTAGGTACACATTGGGTGTTATGGGTGCCCAAGAACAACCCAATTGCTCAAAATGTCTATGCTTGGCAGCCTCTGGAGGGTTAACAAATGCTTACTGGAATATTTTGTCCATGCAACTTGTAATGTCACTCCAAGACCTGCAAATGGTCACTTGTTCTTGAAAATTTTTTGGGAGAAATCCACAGAAACTGGAATTTTAAGCTTTTAAGGGGTATATCTCCTCATCCAGTCAAAAATGGGTTAAGACCTCGATTTTTGAATACCCTTACTAATTACAGTAATGTTTCCCTATCAGTTTTGCGCCCGATGAAACAAGTTACGTTTCTCTGCGGCATTCCCATTTGATGTTGTTGGTGACCAAAAACAGACTATTTTTTTCAAAATTTTGACATTTAGCAGCCCATGGAGGGTTAACAAATGCTTACCTGAATATCTTATCCATGCAACTGGTAATGTGACTCCAAGACCTATCAATGGCCATTTTCTCTTGAAAATCTACGAGATATTTGTAAAGAAATTCAGGGAAAACATGATTTTTAAAAACTTTTGATGGGTATTGCTTAATAACCATCCCAAAATGGGTTAATGCTTGGTTTTTTGAATACCCTTATTACTAACAAATTTCATCCTCGGTGAATTCCACTTCCAGCAAAGTAGAATATGTTTATCTCTTGGGTATGCATTGGGTGCTGTGCGTGTCTGAAAACAGCCTATTTCAACACAATTACGATGCTTAATAGCCTGTAGAGGGTTAATAAATGCTCATCGGAATGTTTTATCAATGCAACTTGTAATGTCACACAAAGACCTGCGAATAGTCAATTTTTCTTGAAAACCTACAAGTTGCTTTTAGAGAAATCCACAGAAAATGGGAATTTTAAGCTTTTAAGGGGTATCTCTCTTTAGCCAGCCCAAAATGGGTTAAGACTTCGCCTTTTGAATACCCTTACCACTTACAAAAATGTTTCGATTTTGCATCCGACAAAAGAAGGTACCTTTCTCGGTGTTACACCCATTGGGTCCTGTTGATGTCCAAATATAGCCCATTTTATCACAATTTTTACATTTAGCAACCAGGGGAGGGTTAACTAATGCTGACCGGAATATTTTGTCCATGCAACTTGTAATGTCACACCAAGACCTGCGAGTAACCAATTTTTCTTGCAAATCTACAAGACTCGTTTAGAGAAATCCACGGAAAATATGAATTTTTGAGCTTTTGGGAGGGGTATTGCTGTTCAACCAGCCCAAAACGGGTTAACACTTGGTTTTCTTAACACCCTTATTACTTACAAAAATGATCCTCGGTGAATTCCACTTCCAATAAAGGAAGTTATGTTTATCTCTTGTGTATCGTTTGGGTGCTTTTGGGGCCCGAAAACAGCCCATTTCATCAATATTTCGATGTTTGGCAGCCTGTGGAGGGTTACCATATGCATTGCCTAATATCTCTTGTGTACCAATGGTCGTGTCACCACAGGCAAGTCTAGCAATGATGAATGGTTAAAAAAAATTTACAAGATGTGTTTCGAGAAAGGCCGATAAACCCCAATTATGACAGTTTTTTGCCAATTCTGACGAAATAAGAGTTAAATTGAAAATACCGCTTCGGTACATTTTTTTTAGATTTTGTGCCCCTCAATCGGTTCGAAAATGGCTTCTGAATCGTGTGGACAAAATGTGTGGAAAAAAAATAAAAAATAACAATCCGTAGAAAAACAATAGTCTTTTCCAGAGGGAAAAGCCTAAATAGATAAAATTTCAAGAAAGAGGTTTTTTCCCATGTGTGGTTTCATCCTACTCTTCATATGTGGAGGTAGGATTTGTCCAGTGGCATTATGTTCAAGGAGTTTTATGTGTGGGTTAGTTTTTGGCTGGTTAATTTTTGTGCTATGCCTTTTTTTCCTGTGCAGATCATTGTTTTCACAGGTGATTATTAATTAATAACAATGTGTAATATTCAGATACAGGTAAAGCTTTTCAATAAAATAACCCAAAATAATAAAATTAATGTTTAGAACTGAAACGGTTAAGGGGATTTCTTGAGTGATTAATCACATGGATTAACCTTGGTTAACCGATTAATCACTTGTCCAAATAGATATCTGAATAATTGTCATTCCGTTGATAATTTACAGCATGAACCCTTTTTAAATACCCAATGTAACAAACAACACCGACTAGGCCTGTATACAAAAATCTCCATTCAAATTTATTATATTTTCAATTTTTGTCTCAAAAACATAGCTTATGACCCCTCATTGGAATCTGCTTGTTGAGCTCGTTCCAGTGAGGGTTCATAAGCTATGTTTTTAAGACTAAAATTGAAAATTTTTTAGTAATTCATGAATTTATTTTGCAAGTATCGTCTGCTACTCACAGTGGGTAAAGGGTTAAGAATGACCATTTCCTGCTACTGATACAGTATGATGATCATGCAAGTAAACAAGTATGTCAGCAAGTAACTTGCATGCTTTACTGTGTCTCATATAATTGATGTGAGTCAGTGTGACAATGTTTGCCTGTTTTGGAGCAAGTTTGTTGCTTTGTTAACCCACATAATACAGTAGTTCAAAAATAATGGTTAATCGATCAATTACTTTTTGGGTCGATCAAGATGTTGATCATTGATTAATCGATTAATTGACTAACCCTTCCAGCTCTGTTAATGTATAGTGATAGTGAAATGGGTGGTGACCATTTTTACTTGCAGATTCCAATTTGACTGGATATTTTTCAAGAGATTTTTGAAACTTCTAAAATGGATGTTTCCAGCAATAAAGAGTTCTGCAACCCTACTGTTTGTATTTCTCATCTTTCTGGCCTTGTTAGGTAAGAATTTTCTTTGTGAGAACTTCTTTTCTAGAGTTTTTAGTCTTATCATCTTCTGGAAATTATACAAAATAATTCTGGAAAATTTATTTGGGTTCGTGATACTTTTAGTAGCCAGGGTCATATGTTGTACATGCACAGTTTAACAGGTGTAAGAAAACATAGTTCACTTAACTGGATATCTCTTAACTGAATAATCCTGAGCTAATTGAATGTAATTTCCAAACACAAAGCCATTTACCATCAAGCCTGAAATGATGTCCCAGAGGGTGAATTTGCTAATGCTTTTCCATACAGTGGGCCAGTTTATCCTCTGACTAACTCTTTCTGTTTAGGCTTGAGACCTTGATTCAGATTGAGGCTCACAGAGGGTAAATGTAGTGATGCAGCAGGGTAGCATCACCAAATTCACCCTCTGGGGACTTCATTCTGCAGATGACAGTCTGCTTATTGTCTGGCTTGTTTACCATATTCTGGAAATTGTACAAAATAATTCTGGAAAATTCATTTGAGTCAGTGATACCTTTGGTAGCCAGGGTCATAGGTTGCGTATATACAATATACAGTTTAACATAGGTCATAGGGTGCATATGTACAATGTACAGTTTAGCAGGTGTAAGAAAACATTGTCAAGCACTGATGGATATCTGGTGGAAGCAGCTTTTTGCACACCTACCGCCCACTCAATTTTAATCCCACGTAGTGTTGAAACGATTTTTCGACAAGTCGACGCCAATGCGATTAGTACTAAACAAATCTATTAACTGATTAGTAAATCACTTGTCGATTAGTCGCCTGAGTGTATTCTCTAGAGCCTTTAAATTTCCAGTTTGTTTTCCTTTATGAAACTTAATTTAATTTTTTTAAAATTAATTCAGTGCTTTCGTTTTGAGGTATGCTATCGCACTCACACTTCTAAATTGGAAACAAGAAGCTCCTTTTTTGTGCTTTTCAAATGTTCAAGAAAATACATTAAATTACTGGGCAAAGATTCAAGATTCCATTACACTGATTAAAACACACAAATGAGGTTTGAACAGTATACCTGCAAACTGTCGTGTCACTTTAATTAACACTGACAGCGGAAATACATCTACAGATGTTCATGCTTTTTCAACACGTTCCTGTTTTGGGTAAATGTTGCTGTAATAAGATTGGTCAGAAAACAAAATACTGACCGAACAAATTGCATTGTTTGGCCAAGTGGTGTATTTAATATTCAATGAGGCTATTGTTTATAGTTTGTCTAGCTTTTCATTGGGGTTGATTAAGTTATGCAGATCATGGAACAATCACGTCATCAGAGTACACTTCTTCAATGACCTGTTTTCTTGTTTCAAAGTTTTTTACCACAATATCAAAGTGCAGAAATTTCTTATTAAACCACAATATGCAAATGAATTTTGGGGGAGAAGTTCAATTTCACTTAAAAATATTTGACAGAACTGAATATTGGAACACCAAAGATTTATTATTAGACCAATTTATTGTTTGCGGCGCTGGTTGTTTGGTCTTAAGGACATGGAGACATTGGCTTCTGTAATGTTGCGCAGTTAGACCCATTAATTGTATCATAATTTGGAAGCCACTCCAGCCAATGAATTTAGTTAAAACGACAGTTTTGTGGAATTTATTGCTTAGTTTATCATCTGAAATTGCATAACTGACATGGCATTAATCGTTTCAATACTAATCCCACGTGAGCATTTTCTGAGTGCCTAATTTCAGTTGTTTTCAACATAGCCAGAACCTCTGACAGCTCCTATTTGCAAAGGGTAAAACAGACATGGCATTTAGCCTGTCTTTGATCATTAATGCTCAAAAAAGTAAATTTACGATGTCTGATCAACAGCAAAGCTTGAAATAAGCAGACTGTTATGTGCAGAATGATGTCCCTAGAGGGTGATGTGGTGATACTACCTTGTAGTGCTGAAATGGTTAGCCGGACAACCGGTTATTGGTGTAACTGGTTGAAAAAGCTGTCAACCAGTTGGCGGGATAGCGTTGGGAAAATAAATAGTATTTGGGCGAGAGACGTTACGATTCTTTTGTCGACACAAGCATTGTCAAATCTACCAAACATTTGTCGGTTTACAGTGATATGTAGTCGATGTAACATGAAAGGGTTAAAGTGTTAGAATGTTGAAAGAACAGTTCTTTCAGTCGCTTGGGATGTCAGGTCGTGGTTAAATGTCTGTTACTTTGTATCAAACTGTCAACAATCGAGTTCTTCAGGTTGTTTTCTGCGTGGGCAGCAGTGAGCATATGCATGTCAGTGTAACATTTTCTTCTACAGACAAATTTGACATTCTTCTCTTTGATGAGGTGTTGTTGATTGCAGATTATAATGCTGAAAAAATCCCTCAGTGTGAGTGATAGTGCCTTCAAAATAAATTGACTGTTTGGTACTTTACAAACATATTTCAGAAAAAAACATGTTTTTATTTAATTGAACTGTTTAAAAGTATGAACATATGTCATAAAAAACCTATTTCAAAATCTAGCATTGTAAAATTCATTTTTCAATTGTCAATGTCGGACGAGGGGCTGTTGGTCAATGGGGCATATAATAATTTCTTACCACACCCCTTTCATGACGTGCAACATATTCCCACCAGAAATTTCAGTTTGAGGAATAGGCAAATGTAATTTGTAACTGTGGAACTGTTTGTGACTTTTGTCTAAGCAGTGAACAGAAAAAGATATTCAGAAAATTAGGATTACATATTCACTCATTGATCATATCAAATTCAAGCCACTCAAGGTAAGAGGCTCTTTGCTAATACAGTTAACTAATAACTATGCCTATAACTACAATTTACAAACTGGTTGGAAAATTCTAATATCAATGACATTTGTCCCTCACTTCAAATGCGTGACCGTGGGAACAAATTGCATACACGATTTTTGTTTCAGGTGTGCTGCATGCCTTGCACTTGTGATTTTCAAACAGCAAGGCCTGTTTTTGTGACCGGGCAATGCATGGTGACCACAGTTACGATGTATCATCACTATTATGTGGGACCATTTGCAGTCATATAAATTGTTGATTATCGTTTACACATTGACGATTCCCGTTGGCACTCGATGGTGTTCGTTTGTATACGTTTTGCGAAAGTCAGGTGGCAGTGTTCTGAACTGTTTTCTCGCCATTCCTTACTGATTTTGCATCGTAGACATTGCATTGATATCAGCAGTTAAAATTAACGGATATCCGGTTGAAATCCAGTTATGCTGGTCAGTTAGCCGGTTACAAAAATGGGCCAACCATTTCAGCACTTCTACCTTGCACAGCAGGGTAGCATCACTAAATTTACCCTCTGTGAACCACAATCAGAATCAAGGTCTCAAGCCTAATCAGAAAGAGGTACTTAGAGGATACATTGGCCCACTGTATGGGCTAGCATCAGAAAATTCACCCTTTGGGGACCTCAGTATGCAAATAACAGATTGCTTATTTCCAGGCTTCGTTAGCAGAAATGCTAGTTTTCAGGCTTTTGTCTGATATCAGGATATTTAGTATCAACATGTTCAAATTCAAACTAGTAATTTGAGGCTTAAAAAAGTTATAAATCTGTTTCTCTGGCCCTTCCGCATGGTCATTTTGGCTGCTGCATGCTCTCTTTTTATAACTAATGCAAACTTAAAAAATAAAAAGTAAATGGTTTATGTTGGATATTTTACCCAAGTTGATAACATTGATAAATTTGTCCATGAGTGCAACAAGCTTAAGACTTTACAATGCTTTAGCATGGCAAAGCCTTGATGCACTCAAGGGACAAAATACACTACTACCCATGTTATTGTGTAGATTATACGGCCTAAAACATAAAACAAACCCAAGAAAATGAACTTTTGATGGCAAAGAAATAATTCCAAAAATAAAAAATAAAAAAAAACTCCTCTCACATGCAGTTTCCCAAAAATGGCCTGAGAAACAGACGCTCTACTTTGTGGGGTCTTAGAAGTATTTTTAGCTGCGACTAGCAGCTCTATAAGTGGCAATGTCGGTCTGTCTGTCGGTCGGTCTGTCTGTGACCAACGAGTTTCAAAACTCAATAACTTTTGAAATACTTGATGGAATGACTTTATATTTGGCATGTAAATGTATCTTATTAATGTCGAGCCACTGTTCAATGCATGTGTTGTTCCAAATATTTTTCTTGGAGTTATGGCCCATCGGTCGGTCGGTCGGTCTGTCGGTCTGTATGTGACCAACGAGATTCAAAACTCAATAACTTTTGAAATACTTGATGGAATGACTTTATATTTGGCATGTAAGTGTATCTTATTGATGTCTAGCCACTGTTCAATGCATGTGTTGTTCCAAATATTTTTCTTGGAGTTATGGCCCTTGATGAACTTAGAATTTTTTGAGATTGCACCACTCGTCGCAGCTACGGCATCGATGTCGCAATTTTTTTTCAAACGACTAACAAATAAGTTTTTTGTTTATATTTAAAGCATATACCTTGTTACATATTGTTGGAATTGGTTTATAATCTGCATTAGCTCAGTCAGTGCAGATCATTTTTAGGCTTTTTACTGATATGTCACTAGCATCTCTGATAGTGATGAACTGATATGGTAAACAAACCATCGGCCGATACCGATGTTAAAAATTTAATAATCGGCCGATACCGATGCCGATTCCGGTGTTTTAAATTCCGTGAAAATACGTGAATAACTTGATCGAACCCTGCAAAGTTGCTATTAGAATGTCAATGCGGGGTTGTGTTTCTTGGTTCCTGGTAAACTCTCCACCAAATCAACTCCTCAGACAATTTATCTGATCGTTTTGTGCAGTCCATTCCTCAGTGAGAATAATGGAATCACCCGTGTCAGATTGACTCTCCCTGCATGGAATACTACATATTCTCCCAATAAGATTAAATCCCATATATTTCAAACTCATAGTAATCCTGTGGGAACTCGTACACAGGCCGACAGACACTATCCTGACTCTGGATAAATCCGACCTATTCCTTTCTTCTCATATCGGTCATAAGCCCAATATTCAATATGTACGTTCTGAATAGACCTCTCCATTTTGAAAATCATGTGATTCTGCCCCGCCATGGAAGGGGGCTGGACGTTTCGTACACAGCAGTTTGGGACGTTTCGTACACAAACTTGTAGGACGTTTTGTGCACAAGCTACGACGTTTCGTACATGGGGTTATGACTGCCTTGAGCCAAGTAAAGATAACCCTGTATGTAAAAATATTTTTTATTGGATTATAATACCTTAGTCTATTATTTCATATAAAAAATTCTTAAAAACCCTATAAAAATTTCCTGTGTACTACTGATGATATATGTACGAAATGTCTTCTTTTGTATACGAAAGTCAGTATACGAAATGGGATCAGGGACAACCCGCCCCAGGGACAACCCGCCCCAGGCCTATTTTGGGGGCGGGTTGTCACACTTTTTGGGGCGGGTTGTCCCGATTTTTTTCTGATTTTTGAAGAAAAAGTTTTTGGGGGATAGTAATATATAAAAAAATTTGTACTCACTTTTTTATTGAAAAATTATCCAATTTTATCGAAAAGTATCCACAATCAACAGTGATCCTATTAAAACATCCCAGTATGACTGAATTAAAGTAATAATAGTTCTATACTGAACTGGTTGCATGTAGAGACCAGTCAGAAGTGATGTGTTGTTTTAGTCATGTTGTTTCAGTCGGGTACCCTCTAAGGGGAATGATATTTGTTTGATGCGAAAAAATCAAATGACCATACATGTTGTTTCAGCGTGATATGGATTCATCACAGCGTTTATCGCTTTTCCTTTATCTAAGACTAAGATAATAGATGTGCTTTTTAAGCTGATAACAATCATTGACTCAGATGAAGCCATGGACACGTCCGAGACAACAAACAGTCAGGCCACTGAAACATCCAACAATGAGACACCCACAGATACCATTGCCACAGATACTTCTAATAATAATAATTCATTCGGATTTATTCATGATATTACTTTTAATATCATCATAATTAAGTCCAGTAAACAAATCTATTGTCTAGAGCTGTAGGTTTTCAAATTTCTTGTTGGTTTCGGTTTTGGTTTTTCAGGTGGAGAAAAACCTCGGTTCGGTTCGGTTTTCAGTTTGTTCATAAGGCCAAGTAAAATTCAATAAAACGCATTCTTATGTCCGGAGTCATAACTGAATGGTAGTGAAATTGAGTGAAACTCAATGAATGCCCGAAATAAGCTATAATACATGAAGAATCAGGAAGGCCAATATAATAATTACCTAAATATACAGAACTTTTATTGTGCTTGTCCATTTTTCGAGGTCTGACACCCACACGCAACTTGAGGAAAGCTGCAAACACAAGTAAACTGAAATGTCGGAAATTCACAGAATGTAGCCTTCCCAGAGTAATGAGAGTACGTACTCTCACTACTCTGGGATGGCTACATTCTGTGAATTTCTGCAGCAAGAGAGTATTTAATAAAAAACGAAAAACCTTAGATTACGGGATGTCGACGGTTTCGTTTTCGTTTTTTTAAAAAAACTAAAAACCTCGGTTCGGTTTCGGTTAACCTACAGCTCTACTATTGTCCGCTAATTAATAATGATCATATTATAAGTAATAACAGCTGAATAGTTCATTTGTTATTACTTTTAATCCAATCATAGTCAAACAGCTCATAACTGCGGCACGTAAAAAACTTGGGGTGGGTTGTCCCCGGGCGGGAAGTCCCAGCTTGTTTGGGGCGGGTTGTCCAATATCATAGTCAAATAGTCCAATATCATAGTCAAATAGCTCATAACTGCGGCACGTAAAAAATTTGGGGTGGGTTGTCCCCGGGCGGGTAGTCCCAGCTTGTTTGGAGCGGGTTGTCCCTGGGGCGGGTTGCCCCGTTCCCTACGAAATGCCTGTGTACGAAATGACACTAATCCTCCATGGAATGCACATGTATTGTTTTCAAAGAAGCTGCCTTGTATAATTTACTTCACTTGTCTTCCACCAGATTTTTTTTCGTAATATAGTACTTATGAATAAATGAAAAAGGAAACCGGCACCAACAGTCTGATATTTGTTTTAATAAGAATTGTGCGATTTCCAAAATGGAGTAAATTAGGAAAGCTAAATTTTAAACAATGATGTTACAACTTAAGAAACTGGGCCGAGATTTCCATGTAATAAGAATCATACATGACTGTGTGACAAATTGAAATTGTGGCTTAGCTTTAAATTATTCATAGAATATTAAAACGCACAGAATTTTAGAATCAGTAGTGTTGGCACATTCCCCGGATGTTTCACGTGTAAACACTGTTTTCGACGATATGGCTGTGAGTAAAAAAATTAAAAAAACGACGGTTTATTTTGACCCTGTACCAATTGGCGCACCCCTATCGGCAAAAGATGCCCTTTTCTGCCGATGATTCACCGATTACCCCATTATCGGCCGATGCCGATGGCCGATGCCGATAATAGGTTCATCACTAATCTCTGAATCAGTCCATGGCAAGTTAGGCTGTTAATCATTAATGTTGAGCCTAGGGTTGGCATACATGTAATTAACCAAGAAGTTGAATTATCGACAGCACACAAAATCAACTTCAATTTCCAAAAGTTGATTTTTATTTCGTTTTTTGATTTGGCACCTGTAGCAACACATTTGTCATTGGGGCTTAATTCAAAACATTGAAAGTATGTTCATCTGTTCAGGTAGGGTTTCTGAATGTGCATAAAGGTTTCAGATTTTATATAATACCTGTATCAAGCATTAACCAATAATCAAGAATGCAAATGCAGGGATCTACTATAGTGTGCTTCACACACAAATGACACCATCTAGTTAATATAACAATGAGCCTATACACTACGTACTGTGGCAAGTCATTCTAGATATATATGCCTTTTGGCCAGAATAATCCACAAACAAATTTGAAAAAAAAACAAATCCAACTGTTCCATATTTTGCCTTTACTGATAGAATCATATAAATCACTAGTGATGTACTGATGATCAAAAGGGGTTGTGGACTGATGACGAATGATTCAAGACCATAAATGGCTGATACTGATGAATGTTCCAATAATTGATTGAGAGACTGATCATCACTGATGTTGTCAAACACCTGGGATAATGCAGTGGCTAAATGCACTTGTCAAGCACAGATTGCCACTGAATCGTTTATACACATCGCTTCTTGAAGTAATGCCAATGTTATATTGATCAAAGAAGCCCGGATTCTGCACTTGCTCAGCAGTCCTTCATATACATGTATGCTCGATTTGCTCAGATTGCTCCTGTAAAAAAAAACCCAAAAGACAATTGTGTATAGGGTAACCAGACCAACCTAAAAATTTATGCCGGTTCTAAACATTTTATCGAGTAAAAGTCACTCATTTAGTTTATCGTCATCCTAAATAACCATCCGACTTTAACTGTGAATTTGAAACCGATTTTGGAGTTCAAGATTTTCAAAATTACATGTAGAAATAAATATATTGGACAGTATAAATGAGGAGCAAGTGGCAAGTTCCAATTCAGCATAGGAAACTGCATTTGATAAACTGATTAACATTTTACAGTGCCTTACTGTTGGTGGTGCCAGATCATGAATATTAATGAGTATTGTGTTGTGTTTCGTGTACTGATACAGAAAGCCTCAAATCTTGGCCAACAGTCTAAAAATATCATTGGTGCAAGAACATGTACATTGCATTTTAGTCAAGTATGTGATCATTTTGGTAATTCAATATTTGTTTTAATTCAGTGAGAAACCATGCTGTCCTTTCAGCGTCAAGCTGAATGGGGAGATTTTTATCTTTGGTCATTTCAAGAAAAGTTTAATTTGTAAACACAATTGCAATAAAAAAAATCAACCTGTCTTTTGACTTGGGTAGGCTTATCCATTTTTTTTGGGGGGGGGGGGGGGGGTGGGGGTGAGGAGGGTGCATCGGCATTGTCAGTGATTTGACATAAAACATGCTATTAATTGAAAATAGAATATGTTTCCTTTTTGTACCCCCCGCCCGCTAGGTGGGGGTATATAGGATTCCTCGTGTCTGTCAGTCCGTCAGTCCTTCCGTCGCGAAATTGTTTAATGGAGGGTACCGTCATGCTGTAATCAACTCCTCACCCACTTTTCAATTCACATAGTTGAAACTTCAGAATATGATCATACACACAATGAAGATGTGCAACATGTATAAAGTCCTTCCATCACGAAAATTGTTTAATGGAGGGTACCATCATGCTGTAATCAACTCCTCCCCCACTTTTCAATTCACATAGTTGAAACTCCAGAATATGATCATACACATAATGAAGATGTGCAACATGTATAAAGTCTTGCGAAAATTTTGTTTCTCCACAGGTATTTCCCTTTCTTAGCTGAAAGGTGGGAGTATTTGTTTGTGTCACCTCTAGGTAACACCTATTGTTTTCTGAACACCAAGATGTCACGTTGTTGACCTTGCTCACCCTCAGGTATTGGAGCGGGGTAACACACCACCTGGCGATGGATTGCGGTGGTATCGCACCCCCAGGCAATGGATCGACTCGAGTTTGGAATTCACTTTAAAAAAATTTACACAATCCAGTATTAATATTTCCAATAGTTCCTTCCTTGATCCTTCACCCTATGTAACAACATGTAACCAACTAATCCTGTGCATTTTAACAGCCTCAGTCAGTATATATTTTCATTTGGTGTGTGATATGGCATTTACCAATTTTTTTATAACCAGAAAGTGTAACTAACCCTGTGCATTCAGGCTTGGCAATTTCAGGAGAGCGATTTTTTAGCTCTCCTTACCGCCCTCCTGAAAGAATTAAGGAGAGCGAAAAATTGCCCTCCTAAATATTTTGGGCTGGGATGATTGAGATTACATGTATTATGCTCACATTAAATTTTTGTTGTAAAGCAAAAATGTAATTTAACTTCGAAGTCACATAACATCACGTAATTTCATTTTGAAAGTGGTTTAGTGGTAAAAGGTAATGGCTGCAACCATACCCAAACACAGTTGCAATCATTTGAAGCAAAATGGGTCACAGCAATATTTTTTTTTCTGTCAGTTTCAAGTTCAACAGCTGACATCACAGTTTGAGGGGCAATTATTCAAGGAATATCAACACTATAATATACTACCATTACTAATATCCTGTCACTTGAAGCACTTGCACCAGGATGTGACTGTAGATTCAAGCAGACCTGTTGTCCAAGAAAGTCATACGCCTATCACTACCACCTTCAACCCCCCCTTGGGGGGTTGAAGGTGGTAGTGGTAGGCGTATGACTTTCTTGGACAACAGGTCTGGGTACACACACAGGTCTTGTCAAGTGTGTGTTCGGTTGTTGAGTGAGACATCTAGATGTCTAAGAGATTTCGCTTTACCTTAGTAAAGTTAATAAAATCACTGATGCAGTCTGTTGGTTTCAGTTTCAATGAGTTCGTTCAATTGGATACTTAAAATGCTGTGTAAAGCTAATTGCTCTCCTAAGCTGATTGAGGAGAGCGATTTTTTGCCTTCCTCCATTTTTCAGAATGCCAGGCCTGTGCATTGCACAGGGTTAGTCGCACTTTCTGGTTATAAAAAAAAAATTTCAACTGAATAGCTAACCCCCTGTGCATTTTTCAGCCCTTTTGTAAATCTCATCTATATCAACTCTTTATGCAGTATAATGATCAAAACCAACCAGTGCTATTCAAACTCAGCTTGAGACCCCTTGTTGTTCTTATGTCACCGCCCCACGAAGTGGGGAGCGACATATAGGGATTACTTTTGTCGTCTTGCGTCGTCCGCGTCGTCGTCCGCATCACACTTTCTCTTATCCGCCACTCCTCTTTAACCTATCAATGGATTTTGATGAAACTTTCAGTGATTCTTTATCACAGAATGGCATTGAGCACCTCCTATTTTATTTTTTGATCCGCTGTATTTTTTCCAGAGTTGTCGTCTTGCGTCGTCCGCGTCGTCTGCGTCACACTTTCTCTTATCCATCACTCCTCTTTAACCTATGAATGGATTTCGATGAAACTTTCAGTGCTTCTTTATCACATAATGGCATTGTGCACCTCCTATTTTATTTTTTGATCCGCCATATTTTTTCCAGAGTTATGCCCCTTTTCCACTTAGAATTCTGTCTGAAACGCCACGCGACACACGTCTTCCATGGAAGACTCACATCTAAGTTTTGTTTTTTTAGTGAATTCCAAAAATGAAAACATATTCTATTTTCAGTTAATAGCTTGTTATATGTGTTGAATCGATACCGATAGGGCATTATCGGCTGATAGCCAATGCCAATAATCGGTACATTACTACAAATCACATCCCAACATACTCGTCCACTCCACCCCCTATAAGTTTTTGTATAGTTTATTTATGTGCATAAGAGGTCAATTCAGATTTTCATCTTGATTCAGTTTTATTAACCCTCTTCACTCTGATGTCAAAATACCAAAATTTCCAGAAGCTGTTTTTTCCCATAATGCTTCTAGAAATTTAACCAATTCAATCTCGTTTGACAGAGCTCAATGAGCTCTGTCAAACGAGATTGAATTGATTAAATTTCTAGTTGCATTATGGGAAATTTTTTCTGCCTGAAATTTAGATATTTTGACATCAGTGTGCTGGGGGTTAAATGACCTGATGTTGTTAGATTTTGGCTTGTATTACTTAACTGAATAAAAAAAGTGATGTCCACCTGTTTCCTATGTCACTGATCTCTTGAAGTTAAGCATATCTCTCTTTCAACACTTATCTGCCATAATGCACATAGAAATCACAAAGGTGACAGGAAACCCCTGAACTGCACCAAATTACTCGTTTTAGCGTAGGTATGTAAATGAGATGCATGTCTGTCACATCCCTCCCTAGGCCAAGGAACCTCATAACCAGTATCGGTCAAAACATTACCTCAATACATTTTAATTGAAGCAGGAAAGCAGTAATATGAATATACAACTAGAGGCACTAATGAAAAACATTTTCCTTATTTTTGTTGCTAGAGGTCACAACAACTGGTATGATTAAAGTCGACTTTTAATTGAATATTTTTCTTCAAATGTCGATTATGGAATTTTATAATCATGCCAGCTCTAGTTGAACTATCGAAAAAACTGCAGTTCTCTCAAAAATCATGTTGTTAATTGTTATATTTTTTATAATAATATTATATCAGTTTTGCATACATCGAGAGTAATCACTTGACTGGGCTGGTTACGTGAAATAATTCATGAGAGGTGAGGGATGTTGTACAAACACGAGTGCGCGTGTTTTACAATATAGTCCCTTGCCTCAAATGAATTATTTCACATAGCCAGTCCAATCAAGTGATTATTCTGTTTATTACTTTTCATTATTAACGATAATTATATTATTTAACCCTTCGCCTAACGTAACAGTAAAAAACGGCCAGCTCTATTCTCAAAACTTGCCAATTAATTTTCATTATTTTTTCATTTTTTGTCTCTAAAACATAGGTTATGACCCCTCAGTGGAACGAGCTCGTCGTTTAAAAAATGAAAATAATAGTTATTCAAGAATTTTTTTGGCAAGTTTCGACAGCTTTTCATGTTAGGTAAAGGGTTAAAAAAAGAAAAAAAACCCAATGAAGTCCCCATTACGCTAATGGCAAAGCGTCTTCACTTGCGTGCAGGGATACATGACCCAATTGTTGATTGCATAATTCACTTGTGAAGTTATCGTTTAGAATCAAACCAGGAAATCCCAGTAAATCACACTTTTGAAAGTAATAAAGTAGTATCTCTTTTCACAAGGTGATTTGTGTGAATTTTTACAAACTCCTCTATCCACGTAAAAGGGTGATTGAGCAAGAAGTTCTACCTGGACCCTGGCAGAACGTATTGCTCAATCGACCCCATAGTTCAGGAGAGCAATTTGCTCACCTAAGTAGCTCTAGAAGAGGAGTGCACAAAACATATGGCTTTTGCTTTGACCACCTAGGTGATATCTGGTCAGTTTTCATTTGAATATAGTCCTGCTGCTAAGACAACTGCAAAATGAATTGTCATGTAGAATATTAACCCTTTACCTAATATGAAAAGCAGACGACACTTGCAAACAAAATTATTGAATAACTAATTTTTAATATTTTTTGCCTCAAAATCATGGCTTATGACCGAGCATTGGACTTATTCCAATGAGGGGTTATAAGCCATGATTTTGAGGCAAAAAATTGGGTTCATTGGGCTCATTCCAATGAGGGGTCATAAGCTGTGTTTTTGAGGAAAAAAATGTAAAAATAATGAAAATTGAATGACAATTTTTGTGAACAGCACTGGCCATTTTAGGCCATTATGTTGCGTAAAGGGTTAAGAAAAGAAAATATCAAAACTTATTGTGGAATTGTGATCAAGCCTGGAAATAAGCAATCCATCATTTGCAGAATGAGGTTCCCAGAGGATGAATTTGCTGATACTATCCCATACAGTCGGTCAGTTTGTCCTCTGGGTTCCTCTTTCTGTTTAGGCTTGAGATCTGGATTCAGATTGAGGTTTACAAAGGGTAAACTTAATGATGCTACCCTGCTGGGGACCTTATTCTGCAGATGAGAGTGCTTATTTCTAGGCTTGATAGTTATCCATTCAAAGCAATAGAGTAGAGGGTTCCTCAAGTAGTTCCGATGTCACCGAGTCAGAATCCCATCCTGTATAGTTCTAATATCAATGGAAGTACATTGGCAATCAAGTCCATGTACTGGTGTATTCCAAACTTTCTAAATGGAATACCATTAGTTGCCAAATGAATAAATTGCCTAACCTTTTCAGAAACAAATGATAAGTACATATACTTGTACTTACGGATTACAGTGGAGCCCACTTATTTGTATATCTCTTAACTGAATAACCCTGTTAATTGAATATAATTTCCCAACACAAAACCATTTACCTTACCTCCAGTGCAAATTTGACCTGTTAATTGAATATAGGTTATAGAGTAAACTCCTGCTAATTGAATAACAAATCTTGTAACCTGTCAAGAAATTACTCAGACTGTCCCCAGTTTTTCTTTGTTTATAGACCTATTTGGCCTCAATACCATACAATACAGGTATTTAAACTATTATATCTTGTTTGACAGAGTTCATGGAGCTTTGTCAAACAAGATATAAAAGAATAAATGCTAAGTTTATCTCTAGAATACTTAATTGAATATACTCCTGTTAATTGAATAATTTTCATTGTCTAAGTGGCCATTCAATTAACAGGATTCCACTGCATTGCTAGGAAATAGTCTAGTTAATATACAGATACTGAGTTCAGATGGGAGATAGGCTGGACTAGTGCTATGGCAATAGTATCGTGACAATTGGGAAATGAATTTGATTTGGTTTTGAACCTTTTGCCTGATTTGTTTTAAGATTTGATTCAAGCAGAAAATTGTGATTTCACTGAGCCCCAGTATATTGTCATTGATCATAACTTGTCAAGCCAGAAAATAAGCAGACTGCCATCTGCAAAATGATGTCCCCAGAGGGTGAATTTAGTGATGCTACCCTGCACTGCAGGGTAGCATCACTAAATTTATCCTCTGAGAACCTCAGGGTCTCAAAACTAAACAGAAAGAGGATAAATTGATCCACTGTATGGGATAGCATCATCAAATTCACCCTCTGGGGACCTCATTCTGCTAATGTCAGACTGCTTATTTTTTGGCCTGTAACTTGGAACCATAAACTTTATCTCAGCTACTTGGTCACAAAGAAAGCAAATTGAATATAGAGGACTGTAATCACAAAAGTGATTTCTTTCTCAATTCGATCATTATCAGATCGTGACATACTTTCGCTTGTGGGTCGAGATTTCCTGAATGAAAATATTGTAAAGTCAAGACCAAATAAAAAAAAACAAAAACAGAAAATCAGCATCTGTAATTCAGTGTTCTCACATTTCATTTTTGACAAATGAGATTGTATAGTGTATGCAGTATTATTTACATTTCAGAACAATATGTAATATATCATGTTGGACTTTTGCCTAGTCAATATTATAAGGTGCTTGGTGATAAAGACCAACCTGGTTTCAAGTTATTAACTTTTAAAGCATTATTACTGATAACCACAGAAACATTTGTAAGTATTTTAACGATTTCATCCTGAATGATATCATCTTACACACTGCTGATTGCAGCGGAAATATGCAAATCTTTTTTGCTGAGCAAAGCTCAAGAGCAGCTTTATTGATCACTCTGCACCTGTCGTTTCTTGATCGGTTGGGGCATAAACTTTACAGCATCAACTTGTCCTCGACTCCTCGTAGCCTACTAGTCCAAATTGGAGCAACTTTGGTATGCATGTTCTGCATCATGTGTCAATTCAAGTTGCCATGCCTACAGGGGGCACCACAAGTGGTATAATCAAGCCTGAAAATAAGCAGACTGTCATCTGCAAAATGATGTCCCCAGAGGGTGAATTTGGTGATGCTACCCTGCACAGCAGGGTAGCATCACTAACTTCACCCTCTGTGAACCTCAGTCTGAATCAAGATCTCAAGCCTAAACAGAAAGATGTACCCAGAGGATAAATTGGCCAACTGTATGGGAAAGCATCGGCAAATTCACCCTCTGGGAACCACATTCCCCAAATGACAGATTGCTTATATTCAGGCTTGGGTATAATCCTGTTAGCATTTAAAAAATCTTCTCCAGAATCATCATAGGGTGGAGGGACAGAAGAGGGTGGGGGAGAGGTGATCTGATTCAAGTTTGTTCAAAGCATGTCTCT
The DNA here is from genome assembly GCA_031216915.1 of Pictodentalium vernedei. Taxonomy (NCBI): domain Eukaryota; kingdom Metazoa; phylum Mollusca; class Scaphopoda; order Dentaliida; family Dentaliidae; genus Pictodentalium; species Pictodentalium vernedei. The sequence goes on along the minus strand of CM062292.1, from coordinate 293,075,873 downwards.
GGGTTTATATTAATGTACCTTATTCAAGCTCAATTGTCAACTTACTGCAAAATGATGAACATTTTTAAAAAAATATTCTTAAGATCGACCAGCCTAAATATTTGGTACACTGCATCCTAATGGGGTCATTGCAACTTGTTCAAATCAAGGCTCCCTATACGAGCCCAAATTTTACTATTACTTCGTGCAATATACATAGTGCAATATAAGGAATATTCTTTAAAAATCTTCCTCTTCAGATTTACCAGTCAGAATAGTTTGATATTTGGTATACAGCATTGTTTGGGGGTAAGATTCAAATTTATTCAAATCAAGTCCCTGGATTCATATTCAGACTGATTATGTGAACCAAAATATTAACTTGGTGTAATATGTTGAATATTCTTTTAAATTTACTTCTTTAGATCCACCACTCAGAAGTTTTGCTGTTTGGTATATGGTATCAACATCCTTGGAGTGGAGGCAGGTGTGGGGGGTTGGAGGGGGAGAACAAATTCAAATTTCTGTAAATTAAGTCACTGGATCATTTTAACTTTGTGCAATCTGAGAAATATTCTTCAAAATTCTTCAGATCCATCTGTTAGAATCGTTTGATATTTGGTATTCACATTCAGCCTTGTTCAAATCGAAATCAAATCTCTGGGTTCATATTTGAGCTTTGTGGTGCTAACTAGCCATAAATGCTGAATGTTACTTTAAATCATTGTTTAATCAACTTTCTCAGGTAAACAATTGAGGCCCTTTGGGGCCTCTTGTTTCTATTTGTATCGAAGATCATTATTATAATTTAATCTTTCAGCCCTCTAGCTAAAATTTAATATTTATGGATCCTCCTACCTAGTTTGGTGATGAATTTATTACCTCCTCATGGACAGACAACTTTTTCTTTGCTCGAAAATGTGTGTATTGAAAGAGTTAACAATTTGTTTCCACATTTGACTGTACATTAGAACCACATAATTGAATATTATTAATTATATAAAAATAATTCAACTAAGGCCTCATAAAGTAGATCTCCTGTTTCTTAGGCCATTTTTTGTAAAATTGCATGTGGGCAGGCGGTTTTTTATTTTATTTTTTATGTTTGTAATTCATCATGTAAGACATCAAAAGTTCATATTCTTGGTTTGTTGTATGTTGTAGGCCTCATGATCTACAGAATAGCATGAGTGGTTGTGAAATTCATCCCTTGAGTGCAAGAAGGCTTTGCAGTGCTGAAGCATTGCAAAGCCTTGTTGCACTCAAGAGACAAATTTATCAATTTTATTAGCTTGGGTAAAATATCAGACATAAACCATTTAATTTTTATTTTTTAAAGTTTGCATTGGCTATAAAAAAGAGGGCATGCAGTAGCCAAAAGGACCATGCAGGAGGGCCTGAGAAACAGATTTTTAACTTTTTTAGGCCAAAGAGGTTTATTCTGTTCCACAAAATTTGGTTAATTCTGTACATATTTGTTGTAAATTTAGTTAGTATTTAACCAGGCCTTTAATTTCATTTGTTTTGGGGACACCGTTTTGCTCTAATTTGGGGACATTAAAACCAGAAATAACAGTTTTATCCTGTAATGTTTTACTGCATTGCCTTTCTTTGTGTTTCTATGGTCATATTATGATGGAAGGTATTTTAAAATGCAGAATAGGCACAGAGAATTTATACATTTTTCATGATGCCTTCACGCCTTCTCTAATTTGGGGACACCTGTAAAAGGTGTGAAATTCGGGTAATCTAGAGGCCTCTCTTTACATATGATTACAGAGGCAGCACTTTCAAAAACAAATTCTTGAATGTTTGAAAAAGTTTGTTTTTTACTTCAAAATATTAAGGTTGCCACGAATAATGGGATGATCGATCAATGATTGTCCAAGCTCATAATTGTTTACAATTTTTACTCATCGATTATTCAGGGCAAATCCAAGGGTCACCATTAGGTGGTATTCAAAAGGTTATCAGCACAACGTCGCAGTCCCTTGTGCACTCTGGAGTATTTTGTATCACAACACGGTTAATTTATGAGACCGGGGACTACTAGTGGGCTACAAAAATTGATGTGTACTGAAAACAAACTGGGACAACAATTATTGCTCAATTAGTAATTTCTGTCCAAGTTCTGTGATGTTTGTGAGAGGTGAAATTGACATGTCGCAAAGTCGTGAATTTCTGTTCACTCCGTTAGAACTGCAAGCCATTTGAACTATCCTGGGATAGTCCAGTTGTCTGTTGCGCCCATGATGCTTGATTAGTACAATGAGAGAATGATCCCATAATTAGAAGACAGACTTATAAGGATCCATTTTTTATCGCAACAAGCTCGAACACAACGGTCCACATATCGTAAGTCGCGCCCATGATGCTTGATTAGTACAATGAGAGAATGGTCCCATTATTAGAAGACAGACGTATAATTATTTATCGCCAAGCGGATAATTATCTACCTGGGTTCCATTTTGCTGTAAGTCATATCTATGACATATGTACACTTAGAAGAAAATGGAACTCGATAGCAAAATGTGCATTTACTATTAACCACATTTGAAACGCAAATAAGAATGTACGTTTCTATATCCTGCTTTCCTTAAGACCTGGAGTTCAACTGTTCAACTTCATCATGACTTTCTGAAGCGGATGACTCCAATCGATCGGCCTCCGTACCATTCACGTTTTAAAATGAACCCCCCCCCCCCTCTCAAACAATCAAGTGTGTTGACAGTTTGGAACATTTTGTTATGTATTCGTTTACCAAAAAAAACACAGCAATGTGTTCCAGACTGTCCTTTGTATTATTCAACAAACGTAAACATCAGGTTGAGCGTTAATAGCCCTGAAACCCGGAACGAAATGTCTGTTGTGGAGCTCAGTGTTCCCATCACAACCGGCACAAGGATGGGGATTAAGCAGACAAAATGATCGATTAAAAGTCAATCTTCTCTTTGAAATAATCGATCATGAAAATTCATAATCGTGACAGTCTTACAAAATATAGTTTATGGCCCCTCACTGAAATGAGTTTTTTTTCCATCATGGGGTCATATGCTGTTCATTGGAAGAAAAACTTGAAAAGATAATCAAATATGAATGGCAATTTTTGTTTGGATACGGTTGTTGTGTTAGACAAAGGGTTAAACTATCATTTTATGTTTATAAGAGCTCATAGAACTCTATAAAGACAGATATGATGAGTTAAAGTTATGGAACAGAAAAAAGTGGCCTTCCAAAACTATTTTGTGGTTTCGTGTATAAATTTTGAATGCAACATTGTTTATTTGTGTTGAGGCACTCTATTTGTGGCAATGTCAGTCTGTGACCAACAAGTTTTAAACTCAGTAACTTTTAAAATACGTGTTGGAATTCCATCATATTTGGTGCACAAGTGTATGATGTCTAGCCACCTGTTCAATTCCGGTATTATTCCGAGTAGTTTTGTCAGAGTTATTGCCCTTTATGGACTTGAAATTTATTTTATTTCTGTCATCAAATTAATGACATAATATTTGGAATGCAAGTGTATCTTATTGATATCTAGTACCATGTTCAATACATTTGTTAATGGGAGTATTTTTGTCAAAGTTATTGCCCATTATGGTATTGGAATTTGTTTAATTTTTACCATCGGTTGAAGCTTTGGTGCAAATACACCATTTTTATTCATCACAGGCATTTAAGCCATATGTAATTAACTGTTAACAGGTGAACTGTGTTTTAAAGGTGTGGTAAATGGTATGTGTCTGAGACTTATATTCAATTGAAAACCGTTTTTCTATTAACTGTTATGTGATGTAAGTGGGACCAGTGGCAAGAGTGGATGTTTTACAAATGTCTTGAGAGCTTGAAACAACTATAGATTGTCCCTTAATTATATGCTTGTGCATATGGCACTGGTATATGGTGGATACAATCAGGAGGCAGGAGAGTAATATTCTGACCTTAGTTCTGAGTTGAGATGTGGATCTTCTCCCATCACTAAAACGCTCTTGACGTCATCAAAAGCAATTCACTGGCACTTTCAGTTATACCGAACAATTTTGTTGTCCATTTCTGAAAAAAAACGGCCTTGCTTATCGGAAAGAGCATACAAAAGTTCAGTATAGGCCTCAGGTATATAGTATGCAATTAAATCCTAATGCCGGCAAGACAGGGGTTAAAGATTTGTAGTGAAATGAACATTGATACATTCCAATGACGTCAGTTAGGCATCTGCGTAAGTCGATTATTATCAATCATTTATTTCTTATTTTCTTCGACAAACATTCGTCTGCTAACATTTCCGAAACATGATGCCATGTTGTTTGTTTATGGAAGAACATGCGATGATTAAATAGTTCATGCGCTCATTAAATATGCTAATAAATTAGTCACATGGGTCAAGTGAGATAGATATTTAGCTCACATGGCCTTCTCACATGAGACACGAATATCATGTGCAGGAAGTGGGGGAGAAAAACAATTGACTACGCTTGACTTTATCTCCATGTTGTGGTCACAATTACCAATTGTGCATAAATTTGTGACCTTAAACACCAATACAAACATAATGAAATATAAAAAAGATTAATTCAGTTCTACTTATTAAACCAATTGGAGATGGGCAATATACTGAAAAACCAAACTGATACCAATATCATGGGGATACCGAAAAACAAAACCAAACCAACTGTTGAATACCGAAATCAGCTGAATTTTCAAATTTTCCTACATTCGCTATTCATAAGTCCCAGTTGAGGCTTGATAACAGTTGAAAGGTTTATTTTCATGAAAGAAGTGTCTGATTTTCTTTTCAATATTGTTAACCCTCAATGGACTAGGCAACTGTCCTGAATTCCCACTAGACTGCAACATGTAGATGTCCAGTTGCTTAGCAGTGATTTCTAGGCAAGACCTAACTAAAAATCGCTGCCCAGGTGTGTTGTCTATTGACAGCAGGACCTCCTAAAGATGGCATGGTCAGGGCACATGCTCTGAGATTGCAAAAGCCCGAAATAGGTTTTTAAACATTAAGGTGCATTTAGAACATGTCACAAAATTACAATAAATATGATTGGTAGTCATAAAAGAATGCACTGATGAGCTCATTGGCAGTGTCATTTATAGCATTGTGGTAGAATATTCCTATAACAACTTATTCTGTTTTTTCCTGATGTGAATTCCTCTTTGATACTATCAGCAAATCTCGGTCAAGTCAGATACCGAACCGATACAGAGGTACACCCTCCTAAATATACTGAAACCAATACCAAACTCAATTCTGATACAGTGGAACCCTGTTAATTGAATAGCCACTTTGCCAATGAAAATTGTCCAATTAACAGTAGTATTCAATTAACAGTGATTGTGTCACGTTCCTGTATTCTAGAGATAAACGTAGCATTTATTCTATTATGTCTTGTTTGACAGAGCTCCATGAGCGCTGTCAAACAAGTTATAAAAGATTAAATGCCTGTATTGGATGTACTGAGGTCAAATAGGTCTATAAACAAAGGAAAACTGGGGAGAGTCAGGGTAACTTCTTGACAGGTTACTAGATGACTTTTTAGCTCAACTTTGACGAAGTCAAATTTGAGCTATTGTCATGGCCCGTCGTCCGTCTGTCCGTCCGTCCGTCCGTCTGTCCGTCTGTCCGTCTGTCCGTACGTCAACAATTGGCTATGGCTCGGGCTAGAGGTCGTATTTATGAACCGATGTTTACGAAACTTCTTGTGTACCTTTGTTATGACCCTGGGACGGGAACGAGTGTTTTTAGGTGTGGTCCGAAATTCAAGATGGCTGCCAGTGGCCATTTTGTACCGATGATGCAAAAATCAGTTTTTTGTACAGAATTTCTGTATGAAAGTTCTGATTTGAATAAAGTTTTGTATAAATGTTTAGTACCATGGGATACATCACATATAATACGGGTTTTTTTCTCGTGCGTAAATTATGCAAATTAGACTGACTTTGATTTATTTAGTGTTACTTTCAGAGCTGTAAGTGCCAAGCTGCTATGGCTTGGGCTAGAGGCCGTATTTATGAACCGATCCTTACGATCCTTCTTGGGTACCTTTGTTATGACCGTGGGACGAGAACGAGTGTTTTTGGGTGCGGTCCGAAATTCAAGATGGCTGCCAGCTGCCATTTTGTACCGACGATGCAGAAATCTGTTTTTTGTACAGAACTTCCATATGAAAGCTCTGATTTGAATAATTTTTTGTATGAATGTTTAGTACCATGGGATACATCACATATAATACGGGTTTTTTTCTCGTACGTAAATTGTGCAAATTAGACTAATTTTGATGTTTTTTGGGGTTACTTTCAGCACTGTAAGTGCAAATGCCAATACGGCTCGGGCTAGAGGCCGTATTTATGAACCGATCTTTACGAAACTTCTTGGGTACCTTTGGTATCACCGTGGGACGAGAACGAGTGTTTTGGGGTCCGGTCCGAAATTCAAGATGGCCGATGGCAGCCATTTTGTACAAAATTAGGTGCAATCAGATTTTTGCACAGAACTTCCATATGAAAGCCCTGATTTGAATAATTTTTGTGTGTGAATGTTTAGTACCATGGGATGCATCACATATAATACGGGTTTTTTTCTCGTGCAGAAATTATGCAAATTAGATGAACTTTGATTTTTTCAGTGCGACTTACACACAGTAAGTACACATGTCAATACGGCTCAGACTAGAGTCTGTATTTATGAACTGATCTTCACGAAATGTCTTGGGTACCTTTGTTATCACCTTGGGACGAGAACGAGTGTTTCTGGGTGCGGTATAAAATTCAAGATGGCTGCCAGTGGCCATTTTGTACCGAAATTAGGTCTAATCAGTTTTTTGTACACATCTTCTATACAGCTCAGACTAGAGGCCATATTTATGAACCAATCTTTACGAAACTTCTTGGGTACCTTTGTTATCACCGTGGGATGAGAGCGAGTGTTTTTGGGTGTGGTCCGAAATTCAAGATGGCCACCAGCAGCCATTTTGTACCAAAATTAGTGCAATCAGTCTTTTGTATAGAACTTCTGTATGAAAGTTCTGATTTGAATAAATTTTTGTATGAATGTTTAGTAACATGGAATACATCACATATTGTAAGGGTTTTTTTTTCGTGCAGAAATTATGCAAATTAGATGAACTTTGATTTATTCAGTGCTATTTACACAATGTAAGCACACATGTCAATACGGCTCAGGGTAGAGGCTGTATTTATGAACCGATCTTCACAAAACTTCTTGGGTACCTTTGTTATCTCCTTGGGATGAGAATGAGTGTTTCTGGGTACGGTCCAAAATTCAAGATGGCTGCCAGTGGCCATTTTGTACCGAAATTAGGTTTTTTTGTCACAAGTTCTATACAGCTCGTATTTATGAACTGATCTTCACAAAACTTCTTGAGTACTTTTGTTTTCACCTTGGGACAGGAACGAGTGTGTTTTGGGGTGCCTTTGTTATCACTGTGCTATGAGAACAAATATTTTGGGGTTCAGTCAGACCCACTCTGGGACTCAAAGATTTTTTCTAGTTCAGCATCTGACTGTCACCCACCTTTACAATGATTTACCTATACATTTGTTACAGGCAACGGTCAGTATTTATATACAGACTGTTACAATACTTTATATGTACCTTTGTTATCAGGTCATTACCTAGATGTTTGTCATTGCTGTGTCACATACTATACATGTACATGTCTTTGTCTTGACAAGTTGAGCTACAGTGTCATTGACACTTTCATTATTCAATTAACAGGAGTTTACTCTCTAACCTATATTCAATAAACAACATGGAACTGTTTAAAGATTGCAGATTGTAGTGTAAACTCCTGTTAATTGAATAAAAAATCTTGTAAATATCGAGAAATTACTCTTGACAATCACCAAATTCTGCTTATTTATAGACATACTTTGCCTCAGTACATCCAATACAGGAATTGAATCTATTATATCTTGTTTGACAGAGCTCTATGAGCTCTGTCAAACAAGACATAATAGAATAAATGCTCAAGTATCTCTAGAAAACAGGAAATTTCCCAAATCCCTTTTAAATGAATACTCCTAATAATTGAATTGTTTCCACTGGCAAAGTGGTTATTCAATTAACAGGCTTCCACTGTAGAACAAATTTGTTATACAGATCCTTGGCCCCATGTACCCTGTCTGATTTTATATATTCCGAACTGCATTCAATTCTGGCAAGGGCTGTGTACCCTGCTGAAGACCTGAATAAATGATAATGACCCTGGCTGTTGAAATCTTTATTATCTCTTTAACCATTTGACCCTCTCCACTGAAAAAGGGAAAATGACACCCATATATAAAACATTCTAATTTTTTGTCAAAAAACATTGATTATGACCCCTTATTGAAATGATGTCAATGTGCTTGTTCCAATGAAGGCTCATAAGCCATGCTGTTATGACACAAAATGACAAAAATAATAATATATTACTGACAAATTTGGTAACGCTGCATGCCACTTTGTCCCATCAGTAAAGAGTTAATTACCTATCACAAGCGGAAGGCTTAACCCTTTGAACCCTCGTTTTTTTTTGAGTGGTATAGCCTTTGAGTACACATACAGTGAGATGGGTCAGTCCAATATCAATATACTGGGAGAATAAAATAATAACTACAGTCTGCAGCTGTAGTTATGATTTTATCATCAATGCCCCATGTATAGACCTCTTATAATAAGACAAGAATGGGATGAATGCCTTGGGTCCAAAAATTGGTCTTATGTGTTCAAAGGGTTCAGTCAGCAGTATACTTGCTGCTATAATCCTACATTGTGTTTAATATGTACGGCATTATTGTACCTCAATACACTTTGGTTTTGTATGCATACTTCTTTTCACAAATAACAAGGCAACACTTCCAAAATATTTTTTGGACTAGACCCTCTGGTTAAATTATAAAATAGAGCATATCCTGTTAAAATAGAACATACCCTGTTAAATGGATGGCAGGTAACTATTGAAAGTTTTTTAAACTTATTGCGAATTGTTTGTATGCTATTTGAACTTACTATAAGGAATTGCACAGTACTGCAGGTCTGCTAGGCATAAACCCGCCAAGTGTCAAGTTAACGCTGCATTCCCAATACACTATTGTTATAATCAACACATGTTTTCCCATGTGTATTTTGTGTACAATATTCCGAGCTTCCAAATCCCATTATGCAACTGTCTCCCCTGAAAAACATCAATTGCCTGTCTTGACTGAGATGAAATCTATGCAGGGATCAGCCAAGAGGGCAAAGTGAAGTTGACAATATCTTTGACTTGGCACCGCTCACCAAATTTCTATGTTTGGGAAAATCAAAGTAAAAAACGAACCTTTACTGTCGAAATTAGAATAGATATTGTGAAAACATTGGAGTGAGTGAGTTACCAATAAAAGTGATTCGTATATCATGACTTACTTCAGTAATAGTTATCAAAATCACAAGAAATGTGATTTGTGTTCCTTTTGTTCCACAGTCATTTGAAGCAAGAGCCATTAAGAAATCGGGGTAGTCTATTTTGAAGCGATGTGATAATTACCGAAATAAGCCCAACAATTGCATATTATCCACCCAAACCAGGGTGAGAGCTTAGTGACCCCTAAAAAAAAGGAAATGTTAATTTTTGCTAAATGGTAGCTTTTCTTATAAATTTTCGCATCTTGACAAGGACCCAAATCTCACTGACAGAACAATGCAGGTCCCACCAGTGGTGGAGCCATGGTTTGAAATCATGGAGGATCATGCTGATGAAGAGTTTGGAGGGGGGGGGGGGGGGGTGGATGGGTGGAATATCAGGACTGAAGGTACTGATCTTGTACTCAGGGCAGGAAATCAAAAAGAAGCTTTTCAAATCTTGGTTTGGGAGGAGCAAGTAGGATTTGGGGGGAGGGGGGCTAGGCTCCCTAGATACCCTGTGGCTCCACCACTGTAGCCCACTACAGTAGCCTACCACAATATGTTCATTAGCTGAGAAGAGTGGTGAGCACTGAGTAACCCAGATGACACACTATAGTAGACTCATGACTTGGATTACAAATACAGACACATTTTATGTGTACATTACCCTCTAAAATGTGGAGTTCTACAAAATAGAATATATTTTGAAAAACCGAAAACCGAACCGAAAACCGAGTTTTTGTACAAAACCAAAACCGAATCGAAATACAAATTTCAAAATTACCCAGCCCTAACTTATTACCCCGCATTGGAACAAGCTCAATGAAATTGTTGCACTGAGCAGTCTTAAGCTATGTTGTGAGGCCAAAAAATGGAAAAACGGGAGAATAAAATTTGAATCAATTGTTTTGAGAAAAAAGAATAGCATTTGAATGAAATTCTTGGGGATAAAAATTGAAAAAATAATGAAATCTGAATTAAATTTTTGGGGAGAGAAAATTTCGCGAAAAAAAATAATTAAATTTTTGGAGAAAAAAGAATAGAAAAAACAAAATTTAAATTATATATGTTGAGACTGGTGCTGGCCTGATAGGATTGTAATAGTGATCAACTGATAATTGGAATCGGCAATCAGAACTGGCCGGGTATGGGACATCGGCCATTATGTGAATCGGCAGTTAAAAATCAGTTCACTAGATTGTAACATTAAGCAGTGAGTTACAGTGTTCACGCAGGGCCTTGGATTCAAGAAATAGTCTTGAATTTGACTAAGGATGATAATGATTGACTAATAAGCAAGATGACCTATCATCCAGAAGGTCGATGGTCTGCTTGATGATCTGACAATCGGCCGATACCCATATCAGATTATTCTAGATTTAACACTGACTATTAAATTTTCTTTGATATCTGGCAATTTCAGTGAAGTTTGCCCATTAAAATCATCTGTAGTGCATAGCAGATATTTAAGAATCTGCAGTGCTGAGATATTACAGGATTTACCATCTGCAATTGGTACAAGATTGCCACCATTTCCAGGCTGATCAAAGTCACTGGCCTTCAGTCATGATGCTATATCACTTTGTATTGAGCACATAACGTTAACGAATAAATACAATATGTTAAGCTGGTTATCTGCAGTATTTCATAATGCAGGCATCGCAACAAATAAGAGAATAAAATTGGAAAAACAACTCAAAAACGCTCTCTTTTTTCAATGACAGATGATTGTTACGCAAAACATATCGCATGACTGTCACAACCATGTTTTCAGTTTGTTAAATTGATTTTTTTAATTCAGTTACCTCCCTCTCCAGTGTTGACATGCACATGTAAACATTGGAGAAACACATCAAGGGGGATGAGAAGTTGAAAAATGAACATTAAATTCTGACATGCTGCCTGTCACTATGTAAATCATGCATGGACACAAGTTCACAACACACATTAGTATCAAAGTTATTATTCAGTTAAGACACTAAGTACATGTGCTCAATATATTTCTGGTTAATACAGCTGAGTGTATTGTTACAGTATTCTTAAACAAAACTGTATTAACACTCTTTATGAGAATAAGCACAATCTTCACAAGAGTACAACATCGCATGATTATATCATTAATAACAATCTCCCCTCGCCCCCCCCCAAAAAAAAATAAATTATCGCCAAAAAAAAAAACGCATATATTATTTTGGCTAATATTGCTCTGCACTAAACATGCATATTCTGAGAACTTATGTGCCATTAAATTTTCATAATTGGTGAGTTATCAATGAAATTCAGTAGTATAACAGGCACAAACAGATTTTTTTCTATGTCCTATTCTTTTCCAACCATCAGAATCAACATTGAAATTGGCAAAATCGGCGGAGAAATAATCGGAAATCAGTTCATAGCAAATTTTGAAAATCAGTTCACTAGATTGTAACATTAAGCAGTGAGTTACAGTGTTCACGCAGGGCCTTGGATTCAAGAAATAGTCTTGAATTTGACTAAGGATGATAATGATTGACTAATAAGCAAGATGACCTATCATCCAGAAGGTCGATGGTCTGCTTGATGATCTGACAATCGGCCGATACCCATATCAGTGTCGAATTATTGAAACTTTCAGTGGACAATAAATATTAACCCTCTATTCATGGTAAGAGGGAGTAGGAGATGAGTAATATGTGCCCCACCCACTGTACTGCCCTGACATCAAGCCAGAAAATAAGCAGACTCATCTGCAAAATGAGGTCCACAGAGGGTGATTTAGTGATGCTACCCAGCACAGCAGGGTAGCATCACTAAATTCACCCTCTCTGAACCTCAATCTGAATTCGAGTCTCAAAACTAAACAGAAAGAGGTGCCCAGAGGATAAATTGGCACACTGTATGGGATAGCATCATCAAATTCACCCTGTGGGGACCTCATTCTGCAAATGTCAGACTGCTTATTTTCAGGCCTGCCTGACATTCAGCACTGGTGGTCGAGGTCAGTTTTATTTCTTCGAAATCAACATACTCAGTTATCATATTATGAAAGTAGGTAATATGAAACTTGTAACACTGCATGTTATCTTGTTGGATAGACATCATCACACCTCAAATCCGTGTTGGATCAACTTATTGCTGATATATAATTGATAATCCATTTTCA